>JAJHPF010000026.1:1795727-2418478 GCA_024447775.1 Carex cristatella | reverse complement strand
TTCATGATCCCAAAACTTATCCAACAACTTAATTATTATTCTGGCAAGGTCAAAATTAATGAGCCGAACTTTTATTTATAACACAAAAAAATGAAAATTGAATCCATATCATAATTTCCCATAAGTTACCAAATCTACCGTGATCTCTGAACTTTTCAGCGGGCCTATTAAAGTCCTGAACTGCTAAATTATCTGGCAGGCGAAGTATTTTATGTTTTTTTTTTAAACCAGATTACTAATTTCGGTTTTAACATCAAATTCAAATATGCCAATTTTCTTTCGGTTTTACTTCATGCATTATTTGAAGTGTATTATTATGTACGTAACCTAGTGGTTTCTTTATATTAATTTACTAATTGGGAATTCTTTTATTTATTGTAATGAATTGTAAATCAATCATGCTTATGGATATTTTAGTTAAAAAATACAAGTTATGAATTCATGCTGTATAAATTATGAATAATAATACATTTTATGGACTATTGCGTAATGGGTGAATTAGTTTTATAGGCGATGTGAACGCAAATCAAGAGTTTTAACAAATCCTCTGAAGCAGCAAGACAGAACTAAA
Source organism: Carex cristatella (assembly GCA_024447775.1). NCBI lineage: Eukaryota > Viridiplantae > Streptophyta > Magnoliopsida > Poales > Cyperaceae > Carex > Carex cristatella. Next base: position 2,417,907 of record JAJHPF010000026.1, on the reverse strand, counting down.
GTACGATATTATAGATAGAAATTTAAAACCAAGTAAATTCAATAATAAATATGAACATTGAAAATATAATATGTTGCAGTCTTATGTTATGTAAACTAATTAGAAATAAAGTGATTAGTTAATGTGAGGAGCAAATTTACTTTATTTTAAGGCGGTGGTGATCAGATTATTCTAAAAAGCGCGCGCGGTAGGTAATAAGTTCCAAATGTACGAGTCATTATATATATATATATATATATATATATATATATATATATATATATATATATATGGACAGGGCTACGGTGCTACGTGTAGCATAGAACACTTCCATGCAACGGCTCAAAATTTGAGTTTTTAAAATTCTAATGGTCAATCCGAACCATTAGATGTGTTCTCCATATTGAAATGTGCTTGGAGACCAAATTTTATATTTTTTGCGATTTTTTTACTATTTATTTAAGCCACTTTGAAAATTGCTGATCCAACGGTGGCTTAACCAAACAGTGAAACCGTTGGATCAACGATTTTCAAAGTGACTTAATAAATAGTACAAAAAATCCAAAAAATATAAAATTTGGTCTCCAAACACATTTCAATATATAGAACACATCTAACGGTTTGGATCGACCGTTAGAATTTTGAAAATTCAAATTTTGAGCCGTTGCATGGAGGTCCCTATGCTACGTGTAGCATATTAGCCAAAACCTATATATATATATATATATATATAATAGTTTATAGTTGCGACGTCAATTTCTTCTGACGTGCATCAAAATTTGACGTCCCCTTAATTACTTTATCCACGTATTAAATTAGAATTGCTTCCGCCTATTAAATTATTGAAATATTTTTCCATCCAAAATAATATGAAGCTATTGATAAGTAATAAAAAAAGTCAATTAAGTAAATAATTTAAAAAAAAAAAATTATTGAAATATGTCGTCACGTATATTATTATCGTGCTAATAAGAGGGGCGCTAAAACAACCCTAAAAAAATTATTAGTGGAATTATATTCGGAACATAATTACGTACAATGAACTATAAAAACTGTTGTGGAAATAACATACGGTAAAATAAACAATCTAACTTTATCTGGATTGGAGTCTTTATTTGTATTTAAAAGTCGAGGGCTTGTTGGCTCATTATTTTTGTCTTACAAAATGGTAGAATAGCTTGGCACAAATCAGAATACACTAGTATTTCTGTCATTTTTTTTCATAACCAAAAAAATAAATAAAATAATATTAATAATCAGACTCTCCAAAAAAATTTCAACCATGCCCAAACCGCCCCCCCAGGAAGCGGTTTACCCCCGGCCCAACCCACCACCCCAGGGGGCGGTTTACTTAATTTTGTTTTTGTTTTGTTTTTGTTTTTAATACGATGATGGATATTAATTATAATTATGTGTTATAATTTATGTATTTTGTAATATTATATTTTTAATATTATAATTTTGTTCATAGCGTAACTGAACAAATAAGTCTGGAATATAGAGAAGATAGTATATGGGTTCCATTACCTATTTAATTTCCTGTTATAGGTGCAATCTTGCACATCAGCAACTTCAAAAGATTATTCTCATCAAAGAATTTTCACCCGTTCATATGATAGCACGTACATATATAAGAAATTCTTGACATATAGTCTACAAAAATAAAAAATAAAAAGGTTATGCACCTCATGAAACAATTTCAGTGATTCCAGAACAGGACAATTATGGAGCATCCTGATGATAGCTTCCAAATTACGATTGTGAAAGCAAAGGGTCACATCCAAGTGCTTGAAATTAGAAAATTTCGGCACAGCTTTTTCTGGTTCCATCAAGAGAGTAATTGGGCACTCTACATCCTGCAAAAATTACACACATGTCAAGAATATCCAAGTAAAGCATCAGCCTACAATTGAACCGTACGATACTGAGTAATAACATAAAGCTCTCAAACTAGGTCAGATGCATATCTGACATATCATGACAAAACCACTTTATTTTTATTTTTTTGGGCTGAGGGTAAACCGCCCTTGTGGGGGGGGGGCCGGGTTGGGCCGGGGGTAAACCGCCCCCTGGGGGGCGGTTTGGGCATGGTTGAATTTTTTTTGGGGATATGGTTATTAATATTATTTTATTTATTTTTTTGGTTATGAAAAAAAATGACAGCTAGTATTTTGTCTATGCTTTACTAAGGGATCAAAATTAAAACGGAAAATACAAAAAATAAAAGAAAATCACACAAAAAAAAATTCATTTTTAACCGTAATTGTTTTTTTTGTAATTTATCTCTATTCAACAATAAATTAAACTATTTTGTCTTTACTAAGAACTTGTCTTTTGAGCCTGGATTATCTCTGATTTGGGACGTCAAGGGTTCGAAATCCGGATGGGCAAAATCCTTTGTTGTTAATAACAGGAGTATTAAATAGTTGGGTGCCTTGACCTCCAACTTTGACTCACAACAAAAAAAAAAAAAATTATCTTTACCTCCGTTAAAAAACATTTTATCTTTACCTTTCCGGTAACAAGAGCCGCAGATGTTCAAGTGTCATCATCGCTAACTCTTTCAAATACATTATTGCTTCCATCTTTGTCGACAAAATTACTCTCTGTTGGCCAAATATGTGAGGAATTAAATTGTGCAGTGTTCATGTATCCTCAGTTTTGCGTGTTTCAGGATCTTCTAACGAAGGAGATTATTGGCTGTGGTACTAGAAGAGTGAGACTGTATCATTCGGACGACATGGTTGCTAGAAATCCTAATCTGACCACAAGTTCACCTTTAAACCGAAAATCTCACATTTGGATGTGGCATAAGCGTTTAGGACATCCATCTTTTGGGTATTTGAAAAAAATTATCCAAGTTTACTTTCTAGTTGTGAGAATGAAAATTTTGTTTGTGATGTTTGTATTAAAGCAAAAAGTCATCGTACTCATTTTGCTAATAGCTTAAATAAAGAAACCATCTCTTTTGATTTGATCCATTCAGATGTTTGAGGTCCTTCACTAGTTAATTCATCTCTTGGAAAAAAGTGGTTTGTCTTGTTTGTTGACAATTGCACTAGAATGATATGGTTATATGTGCTTAAAACGAAAGATGAAGTGCCACAAGTGTTTAAGTCATTTTTTAATATGGTAAAAAACCAGGTTGATAAGAACATTAAATATTTGAGAAGTGACAATGAGGGAGAATTTGTGAAGAAAATGCTCCAGGAATTTTTTAATATTCAAGGAATTATTCATGAAACAAGTTGTGTAGGAACTCCATAACAAAATGAATTAGCAAAACGGAAAAATAGACATGTTTTACAAACAGCCCGATCAATGTTACTTGAGTATGATATTCCACAAGTCTATTGGGATCATGCAGTTGCAGCTACTATTTATTTAATTAACCATATGCCACCAGTTATATTGAATTTCGAAACACCTCTTCAAGTTCTTTCCTCATATGCCAAAATTCCGTCAGTTCTCAATATTCTACCCAAAGTGTTTGGTTGTGTAGTTTATGTCCATATACAAAAACATCACCGATCAAAACTAGAGGCTTGTGCCGAAAAATGTGTTTTTGTGGGATATGGTCCGAATCAGAAAGGGTATAAATGTTTAAATCCTATTTCAAAGAAACTATACACTACGATGGATGTAACATTTATTGAAAATGAATGTTTTTTCACAAAAGAAAAGATTCCTCCTCAAGAGGAGAATTTAGTAGAGGATGAATCTTGGTTTAGAATGAACATTGGTCCATCAAATTCTGTACTTATAGATCTGAACTCAATAGCTGAACCTAGTTCGGGTCCATCATCCAAACCCAGTTCGGGTCCATCATCCCAACCCAGTTCGGGTCCATCATCCAAACCAACAAGTCTGACTCTAGTGCAGGTTTCTTTTAATGATCTTCATGAACCGATTAATGAAGAATCAAAAAATGAATTAAATAGATGGATTGACCTCAATACAGACAACACTGGCAGTAAGCAAATGATACAGTCCCCTCAACCACAACGAGGTCAATCTCCTGAAGGAGTGGTACTTGTTCAAAACTCTGAAATTACAAATTCTAATTAGGAATTCTAGTTACCATACAGGCACAACCGAGGTAAAGCACTAAAAAGGTACAGTCCAGATGAAAGTTGTGAGGGAAACTATGCAATTGGGAACTTCATCTAAACAAACCACCTTTCTAGTCCTCTCAAGGACTTCGACAAAACTCTAGCATCTATTCATATTCCTTGAAACCTTGAAGAAGCCATGAGTGATCCAAGATGGATAGAAGTCATGCAAGTTGCAATGGAGGCACTAGAGAAAAGTTGTACTTAGCAATTGGTCAGTTTGCCCAAAGGCCAAAAGTTGAAAATGATTTCCATGTAAATAATCTCAAAAACTTTACAAACAAGCCCTTTAAAATAATTTCCAATTAGTAAATATATTGTAATCAAACTAAAGTACATGATAACACTTCAACTAATTTATGAAAGCAAAGTTGAAAATGAAGTGGGCCGGAGAGTGATGAAGAAGATTTGTAGCCTATTCTAGAGATCACTTTAATTTTCTGCACTCTTGGCTTGTTCATCAGTAAATCACATAATCCAAATGTAAATCCATTAAGATCAGCTTGTAAGATTCATTTATATATGCTGAACTATTTCCAATCAGGATTTGAGAATCCAAATCCAAATGTGAATTCATATCTATCATAATCATAGTGAATATTATATATCATGTTCTATTATCAATGTACATATTAAGACTAATAACTTCAATATTTGTCGAGTTTACATTGCAATGATTCTGACAGGAGAGAGGCTTCGACATCTACAACTTTCTGGGATTCTTCCATTAATATTTCTTCGTATAAACGTTTCAGAACCATAAGTGTCCACTAATTATTTGTCTTTAATACATTAGTCAAACTTAATGGCAGATTTCGACGTCTACTATACTCTCTCTCGTTTTTGTTAAATTCCGTTGATTTAGTCGATGTTAGATCGCATGTGTATCCAGCTGGTCATGAGTATTAAGCAAGAAAAGGAAATAATTAACTAACACAGTTGGGATGGGGAAATAATATTTTACTTGGCAAAGCTAGATCCCATAAATACGCTGATCCTATTTAAAAATAAAAATAAAAATCCACACATGTACGTATCATGCATAATTTGAAAACAAATTATCATGACTACTACTAAAAAGGCGGACTATACACAGTTAAGAAAACTAACGACACACTGTTATGCAACTGTGTCCCTGCATAATTTGTGCATGCAGAACTGTCTATATACAATTTACAAGCCCAGTTCCTACGTGAGAACCATGCGTCAGATCATAAAAAAAAACAGTGCTAAAATAAATAATTTATACATGATCATGTTAACCGTGTAAAATAACAAGTGTTAGATACACAATTTCGACAAGGGAACCGTCTATGATTTGTGGAGATCGTATACAGTTAATTTATATAAATTGTGTATTCTATCCTTCGTACACTATTTGTTTTAAGAAACGTGTATTTTTTATATTTATTTATTTTTATTATTTGATTTATAATTTAGCATCTATATTTGTCAACCATTAAACATAACAATATTGCACATCTATAATTCATGAAATATTGAACATTTACAAGTATATAGAAAACGTTTTTCATATAATTGCTCTTCTTTATTATTGGGCAGGTAATACTAAGGAAGAGATAGCACAGGAGCTCACGGGATGGATACTGGCTGATGTTGATAAAATTTCACTTCGGGAATGGACCGGCAGTACACACCTCATGGAGACCGCCGATGATTCGACCACCGGATGAGGGCGTATAGCAACAACTTTATTACATAGCTCCTTTTTTTGAGTGGTTTTTAAAATAGCTGCCTAGTAATTGTAATAAGTCTTGATGACACTAGGGATTGGTATAAGTTTTGATGGCTGTTGATGGATGTTCATGAAGGTATGGTTTCAGCCTTAAGCTGAAGTCATATGTTGCTAACTATCAAATTTTGGGATTTTTTTTTTTGTGTTGGATGATATAGTAGGATGTGTGTAGGAAGTGAAGTAATTACAGACTTTTGTTGCTAATGCAATAGGCTATATGCCTTTTTTTTCAAAAAAAAAAAAAAAAGGTATACAGAAAACGTAATTCGATATTCAACATACATATACATCTATAATTCAACAAATATTCGACATATATACATATATACATACCCATATAAACAAGTTTTGTTGTACCCAAATACAACAAATATCAACAAGTATTACAACCCTTAGAAGTGTAAGAATGGTCATGCATGTGGTAGTGTATAAATAAACATGTCACGTGTTCCTACCCATATACATGTTCTCAAAACCTAATTGTTGAGTTTTACAAATCTTTCCTACTTGCCTTACGTTGTTGCTTAAACTCCCGAAATTTTTATAAATATACAAAATTCCAAATTAATTTAACAATCTATACATTTTCTATATTTATTTCTAAATCTATCCAAACCTCTGACACTATCAGCGGTTTCAGAAGCCAAAACCGCTGACTGTGTCAGTGGTTTCAGCAAAGCTAGAACCGCTAACCCTGTGAGCGGTTTTAAGCCAAACACGATTTTTGATGCTTTATGCACACTTTTTGAAACAACGAACAACTCAGATTAAAACACTATTGGCAATCATTACATAGTTTCATCCAAATGGAATTCAATATAATTTTTCATTTAATTATTTTATTTAATTAGAAAATATTATAATTTATTTATTTTTCTATTAAAATATTAGAAATATTTTTATATTTTTTTAAATTAGATATAATACCGTATAATTTGATTTATTAGAAAGACTTAAAGAAATAACCCGGATCAATATTTTTCATGGCTGTAAGAAAAATAAAAATATTTCTTTGTGTGTAATTAGAAAAAAATAAAAATGCTTTGAATCTGAATTATTGATCACGGTTCAAAAATCACTTCTAGGTAAATACATAAAATATTATTGTCTTTCTATTTTTGAAAAAATAAAATTTCAACAAAATTTTGCCGCATTGACATGTCAATGTATGTTAGATATTTTGTTAAAATTTTATTTTTTCAAACATAGAAAGACAATAATATTTTTTGTATTTACCTAAAACTGACTTTTGAATCGGGATCAATAATTCAGATTCAAAGCATTTTTATTTTTTTCTAATTACACACAAAGAAATATTTTAATTTTTCTTATAGCCATGAAAAATCTGATCTGAAAAATATTGATCCGGGTTATTTGTTTAAGTCTTTCTAATAAATCAAATTATATGGTATTATATCTAATTTAAAAAATATATAAAAATATTTCTAATATTTTAATAGAAAAAATAAATAAATTATAATATTTTCTAATTAAATAAAATAATTAAATGAAAAATTATATTAAATTACATTTGGATGAAACTGTGTAATGATTACCAACAGTGTTTTAATCTGAGTCGTTCGTTGTTTCAAAAAGTGTGCAGAAAGCATCAAAAATCGTGCTTGGCTTAAAACTGCTCATAGGGTCAGCGGTTCTAGCTTTGCTGAAACTGCTGACACAGTCAACGGTTTTGGCTTCTGAAACCGCTGACAGTGTCAGCGGTTTGAATAGATTTGGAAATAAATATAAAAAAATGTATTGTTAAATTAATTTAGAATTTTGTATATTTATAAAAATTTCGGCTTAAACTCTCTCGCAAACCACAAGGGATTGTGTAAGAGAATATATAAAGGGCAACGAAAGGGATTGTTGTTTCAAAAAGGGATTGTGTAAGAGAATAAAGGGCAACGAACGCCAAGTACAAAAGGTGGTGCAAACTCAATTGTGAGGTTTCAGAGACATACGAGTAATAACACGACACATGTCCTTCGATACACTGTCACATACCTTTTATGCACTGTCGAAAGCTTGAATTAAAACATGTTTTATCTGTTGGAAGTCTTTGTGACCCATTTCTTTGGAACTTGACATAAAACATGATTTGATGTTGATCACATCTGTTTTGATGTTGATGTGCTGCCGCTAAGAATATTTTAATGCGATAAGTAAAATGAGAAGTAAAAAACAGTAACCAATTGAAAGGATTCTGTAAAAAAAAAAGAACAATTCAAAAAGAGAACGAAATGTATTGCCCCGTATTTCAAAGATATCTTGCTAATTAAATAGACACAACAATATGACAATTAGAAAACAAAATAGAAAAATGCCATTTGTTATCTATATTTGAGAGTTTTTGTTCAAAGTATTCGTAAGCTTTAATTGTTGAGAGGAGAAATGTAGGTAATCCTGCTCGATCTGTGGTCATTTGCATCTTCACAATTGGAATAATGTATTATATATTATATATTGGCATCTCACACTAAAATCAAACAGACTCGTCCTATATATTTATTATAGGTTTTCGTCTCATCTCTCTAAAGTCGACAATAGTTGATTGCTACTAAATAATTATCCTATTTATGCGCGAAGCAAAAATAATAAAACAAATACATACATACATCTCTTTGTGAACCAATTCTTAAACCTATTGGACCATGACATTCATACATGAGATAAACAAAAAAATTTAAACTTTCAAATCAATTAAGTATTAAGTCAAGCGGTCAAAAGTAGAAGTTTTATAAATTAGTATTAATGCATTCATTTTTTGAACAATTTTTTACCACTTGACTCTATACATAATTAATTCAAAAATTTAATTGTTTTGAATGTAGATGCATCACTCCTATGGTATAAGGGTTTCAACGGTTTGGATTCGTCTTTTAAAATCAATCTGATAGATTTTAGAGTTAAGTTCACAAAGAGTCTTAGTGAACTTAAGAGCACCCTAGTTTTACACTATACATTATACATGTGCATGTTTTACTCTTACCACTGCATTAAAGGCGAATCATAATGTTACAAAAGCTATTCAAGTGAGAAAAGGTCGAGGTCCTGCATGTTAGATATACCCAGGGCACATGCCACAAATCCTTTGATATTTGAAACATGGATATAAGACACTGACAATTCGATTAGGACACAAATATTAATATTAGAGATCAAAACTAAATGGTAGATTTCGAGGTCTACTCTCTTCATTAGTCAAAATTAAAATGGCAAATTTCGAGGTCTACTCTCTGAAAACTAAATGGAAGATTTCGAGGTCAAAATTAAATGGTAGATTTCGAGGTCTACTCTCTTAAAACTAATTGGAAGATTTCGAGGTCAAAATTAAATGGTAGATTTCGAGGTCTGCTCATGTGTACTAAACAGATAAATAAAATAATTAACTGACAGTTCAAATTGATGGATGGGGAAATTATATTTAACTTTGCGCATCTAAGTCCCATAAATACGCTACTCCTAATTCAAAAATTAAAAAAATCCGCACATGCGTCATGCATAATGCGCTGGTCCTATATTGAATTATGACCATTTCTATCATGCACACAAATTTAAGGAAAATTCTAGTGTACCCATGAAAACTTTTAAAATAGCCAATTTTATCATAAAAACATCTTAAAATCTAGTATTCTATCTAGTATGCTATTGTAATGTTTCATTGCTCTCTGGTATAAATTCAAGTCTAATAGGTGATGGCCACACCTGGGTTGACTGACTCATGGCCAAATTAGGATAAGTGTACTTGACATCTTAGATAACTGATAGAGGCCTTTGTCAGATATATTGATTGTTAGACCAACTTAGAGTATACTTAGGACTCTGAAGATAATAGACCCACGCATGGCATTTATAAAAATTTTGGAATCTAAGCGATGGACATAATGGTGAAATTTAGAGACCCTTTCGTTTAGGCATTTAGGCTAATCACATAATTTCACGCACTTAATTAGTAGGGCAACTCTTAACCGAGCCCCCGACTAAGTAGGGCATCATATACCACGAAAGTAGATGACTACTAATTTGGATCAGAAACTCTCAAACACCATGTCAATTTCCGAAACAATTTTCCTGAAGTTAAAATGGCAGAAGGTAAACTCAAACTGTTGGGACCATGGGTTAGCACATTCACAATCGGGTCAGAATGGTGCTAGGACAAAAGGGGTTGAGTTATGAGTACCTTGAGGAGGATCCTTTCAACAATACTGAGCTTCTTCTCAAACACAATCCGATCCACAAGAAAGTGCCGGTACTTATCCATAACGATCGAATCATCTGTGATTCATTGGTGATCTTGCAGTACATTGATGAGAAATGGTCAAGTATTGGGCCTCCTTTGCACCCTGTTGATCCCTATGAACAAATTGTTGCTCGCTTATGGGTAACGTACATTGATGATAAGGTACTTAAATTACTAAATGTTTAATTTCACGAACAACTGTGCAATATATATAAAATTAAGTTCTATAATAATAGAAGTTATGAGATTGGAGATGTAACTATTTTAATGATGGCTTCATATTATATATGTGTGTGCATGCGCGCACAACTATTTCCTTCATTTGTTGGTGTCCTCAATGCCCTAATTGAAGAGACAAAAACAGAAAAAATTGCCGGCACACTTGTTAAGTTGGAAGGAACATTTAAGAAATGCTTTGTTGTGAAGGGTTTCTTTGGTGGAGACTCTATTGGTTTCCTCGATGTGACTTTGCATTATGAGTTGATCTGGATCAAGGCAGTAGAGAAGATATCCAGGATTAAGTTGCTTGATGAGACAAAGGTGCCATTACTTATAGAATGGGAGAAACGCTTCCTCGCTACAGATTTTGTGAAGCGTGTTCTCCCGAGTGTGGAGAGAGTAGAAGAGCTTGCAATAGAGCTTCAAGACACAATATGGAAAGTTCCTTTTGCTAATTGACGGGGTTTTTGGTATTGAAATAATTGTTCAGTAATAATTGGGGGTTTTTGGTATTGAAATAATTGTTCAGTAATAATTGGGGATGTGTGTGTGTATTATTGTGGATATGTAGATAGATTACAATTCAATTTGGGATTTTGTGTGTGTGTGTGTGTGTGTTATTGGGATTGTTCACTGATTGTTCAGATAATAATTGCATTGTGAAAAATTAGTACTGGTTGTTGATGGATATGATAGAGTACAATTCAAATTTCATCTCATTTAAATATTGATTATTGGTGACGGATGAATAGCCGTAAATATTAAATTATTGAAGAAATTTAAATTATTTAATGTATAGAAAAACATAATACAAATCTCATTATTGTTAAAGGTATTATATTGACAAAAATAATATATACTAAATTTTAATTTTAAATGTTATAATTTATAATTATCAAAATAAACAATTGTCAACTAGGTAACCAACAATTGGTTTACCAAACAAAAACTTGCACTCTCTAAAAACTATTAGATCTCAGTCAACACGACTGGGGGCTTTCTGCATCAATAAAGCAGCCCATTGGCTGTCCAGTTGGCACTGAAATAAATTGAATTGCATTAGAGGGTGTTGATTATCATAATTCAATTTTATAAATATCATGCATAAGAAAATGTACAGGGTTCTCCAAGCTTTCAAGGGTTCCCCATCTCCTTATCAGAGAGCTGGTTATGGGAGATGTTGTGTGAGTTTCTCAAGTAGCTGTACGAAACTCATCAACTTGACATGTTAATCTATCCTATTTTCATTCTAGTGTTTAAATTTATAAATATATTTAAGAAAATGTAAGCTATATATCCATTAATTAAAAAGTTAAGAATTACTACTTAATTTTTTTTGGAGAATATTATTGTTGGTCATGAGTCATAACCTCGTATTAAGGTGTGGATTCTTGTCAATATTGAAGTTCGCGAACCTTCATTTGATCGTCCTAATTGCATTGAAGATATTCATTAAGCTTAAGATTTATTCTAGTTTTCATTATTGCCGAAAGATTAATTCATTCATGTTATAACCATGTTATAATTTTTCCCTCTGAGCCATATTTCATTCATGTTCTAATTCCCAACTTTTGAAGTCTTTTTGCTCCATGCATTAAACAAAAAAATGTTTATTCACAAGGACACTAGCTAGTTCAATGATACATAAATTAAAGAGGAGCAAGCTCAACTCAAAAGCAGATAAAGAGAGGATAAACTCAACTCTAACAAATAATTTTCATAATATTTCAAAAGCTTTCATTACAAACTAATTTTGGGGTGTTATATAGCGATATTCCACTTCTAGAATATTCCTAACATTTATTACAATTCTCAACTACTTTTTCAAATACCAAAACATACTTAATAATCTTCTAGCAACGCTCAAAAGACTCTTCAAGTAATTAACCCACAAAATTAAGCCCGATACAACATAATACAAACACCTTTTGACCACATTAAAAACACTTTCAAAAGACACCACATTATGCAATAACAGAAATCCTTCAAACGCCATCACATTGTTAGCACGCCATTTAACTATATTATGTTCTGAATCTAGGAAAATGTTTCCCATGAAAGTTGTAGAGCTTATTGTCAGCTTTTGATAAAACTTTGGATCACCTTAATTGGATCTCGTATGTAAAGGTTATGGCTAAAATTAATACATCCCTCAGTGGCAGTTTTGTCAAATAATAACGGTTTTAGACAATAAAATGGCCACCGCTGGGACCATAATGTTTTCATTGAACACCTGGATGTTCTTAAGGCACCATGAGTGTACATCAGGTTTATTCATGGTGCAGTTTTCCATTTTTTTGTTCATGTGGGGAATCAATTTGTCGATTCAGTGGGTTTTTGTTGGGAATAAATTGAGATAACAGAAAAATCTCACAATAATTTCATATTACTCAACTTAGACAATTTACACATACAAGAGATAGTATAAATACAGAAAACAATCCTAATTAGCATCCACACCAAACTATGGTGCATAATAGCACACACACCCACAACCCATACGGGACTACCAAAAATAGAAAAACGTGTTTACACGACCTATAACATAAGACAAATTTAGCGCCGACGCGGCCGGCACTGCTGGCCGTGTCACTATCTATACGGCCGTGTCACTAGCCATGTAGGCCGTGGGGACACCATGACTGGATTACTTCAATACTCCCCTTAATCCAAAGTCATCACATCCATCATTCTTCGACACCAAACAAACTTCTCCAATCAGCCGTATGAACGATCCGAGTGTCTATGTGCTTTGTTTTGTTGTGATGCACCGGTTGTTACCAATGCAATTGTCGACCGATATCACAATAGAGTATTGTTGCGCCTTCCTCACAATCTAACTCTTCCAAAAGCGCCTAGCCAACACCTGGTATCCAGTTCCGCATTGTACCGCCTCGTGGTGATAGTGCAACCTGCTGTTTCTTCGAACTCCAACAAATGTATTGTCACCATAGAATAACACTGCCCGACTCTCCTTCTACGCAAGAACACTGCCCGAATTTCTTCTTCAAGCCGGACCCATTCTTCTGCCCGCGGCTTTTCAAAGCGCGGATCTCCACCACGCACTTGTGTGATGAGTATAATTCTTCAAGGTTTGGTCTTTCCGTGACCGTGGGTTGATTCTTCTGTATAAACTCGCAAGGTGTTGATATATCTTCATTTGCCGAGGCTGCCCTTTGTTTCGACCGGGTTACCGTTGTCCGAATAATGGTACACCCGTACGAGTCCACACGGACCGTGTCTCCTTCAGCGGGACGTACGAATGGTGATCGGGGCACGGTCTACATCTTCCGCGCCGGTATGTTGTTTCCGCATAGACCAACCCAGTTAGCATCTTCATCTCGATAGTCATCTTCTTCAAGATCCTCTTCCGTGTCAACCGTGTAGACCTCCATCATTACCGATTACACATCGGTTCAATATGTGACAATTGTATGGTTTTCTCCTCGGCAAGTTGATCACAGCGCTTCGGCACTATGCTCCAATTTGTCATCCTAGTCATGGAATCACGTTCCACTATATTGCCCCCCACATGGCATCAATTCCCCGATCATTACCCATCACATGCTTTGTTGATGAATCCTCGATTTTGCAAGTGCACCCGAATTGATCGCATACCCGCTCCCATCATTGGCCGATGCCGGAGGTTTTGTGCAAGTTGTGGGATGAAGTATACATTGTAGATACCTTGTGTTGCTTGCGGTTTGAACCACCTTGCCTATTCCTTCAACTTGAATTTGTTTGTCGTCCAAGTCTCACGCTTCTTGTATGACTCATCCAATTCTTCGAAGAGATACTGTAACCGGCATGTGATTAGAACACCCACTGTCTAGGAACCAAACTGGCTTGCATCCGTATCCCGACGGCCCGGGTTTGGACACGGGCCGTGTCGAAATGTACGCCGTGTTAGCGTTCGCATGAAGAGCCCGGTTTCAATGTCTTCTTGTTGCCTTTCTCCTCCGCAACGTTGGCTTGCTCTTCCTCACGTTTCTTCCTGTAACAATCAGCCCGCACAGGCCGAATTTGTGACAATAATAACATTCAACACCTTGTTTGCCTTGTCCGTCTTCCCCTCTTCTTGTAGCAACCGCCTGACAGACCCAACTTGACAAGTAGCATTCTACATCTTTCTCGGTGATTAGAATGTGGTTGATGGTAACTGACTCGCCTCCCTGCTTGCTTCCTTGAGGAATCGCCCTGGTATAGAAAGCTTCGTGTCGTCCTTCACTTCTTATCGTTGAGACGAACTCATGAACTCAATGATCCCATCAATTCATCAAACGTGTAGGTGGACAGATCTTGGATTCTTCGATCGCCCACCACAATCAAACTGGTTGTTAGGCCCGCAACACCTTCATCACAACCGTTTTTTCCGGAAGATCTTCCCACACTTCGGATTTGGTTGACTACGGATGTGACTCTGGAGAAACACTAACAATCGCCTTGATTCATGTTCAACGCCTCAAATCTCTTCTCAAGCCCCGCAACTTGATAGCTACCACCTTGGAACTTCCCAAATGCGGTTTCGAGTAGACCAGCCCGATTTGCCGTTTCGCCCTGCAATCTTCGCAAACACCGTGTCGACAACGGCTTGTTGAATAAAAACCCGCACGCGCTTCACCTTCGTTGGTGTAGGATCAGGGGCCGGTGCTCCCTCTCACCAATTCCCATACTCCTTGCGACTTGAGCAAAGTTCGTATCTTGATGCTCCGAACTCATAGTTGTCTCCCTTGAACAGAGAATCGAGGGATTCGATACATTCATGTTCTCCGTCATGGTCGGATCCGCCTGATCTCCACCTTGGTCGGACCCGCCTTCATCTCTCACCTTGGTCGATCGCCTTGATCTCTCACCTTGGCTCGATACCAATTTTGTTGGGAATAAATTGAGATAACAAAAATCTCACAATAATTCATATTACTCAACTTAGACAATTTACACATACAAGAGATATGGTATAAATACTAAAAACTAATCCTAATTTAGCATCCACTACCCTAAACTTAGGTCTATAATTAGCTTACACTACACCCACTAACTCCATTACAGGACTTACCAAAAATAAAAAACGTGTTTACACGACAGTATAACATAAGACAAATTTAGCGCCCGACGCGGCCGTGTCACTGCTACGCGGGCCGTGTCACTATCTATACGGGCCGTGTCACTAGCCATGCGGGCCGTGTGGGGACACCCATGACTTGGATTACTTTCAACAGTTTTTAGATAATCTCACATCAGATTTCGTGATTTGTGGAGAACCAAATTGTTTGGTTCTCAATTTTAGGTTTTTTTTTTCGTTTCTTTTTATAACGACTAACATGTTTTTTTTCTAGAGGAGGATAGACTTGTCATGTCAAAATAATTGAGTGGAACACCACATAGACGTTCTTTGGACCTCGCAACATTGTTGAAATTGAATGTGCATTCTTGACCCATGGTAGTTTTCAAGGCAAGCCGACCCTCTACAGATAAAACATGTAAGTTATAAAATTTTAAGTTGTATTAATGTTGAATCCAATTTTTTTATTTTAATGTGATATATAAATTGTCTATCCATGTTGAATGAATATTATTTTTTGTATGTTGTAAATGTACAATATTTCTTGAATTCTATGTGGAATACACGTAGAGAGTAACCTTGGCCTCCAATGAGCCGTCTTTGCCCCTTGGCGGATTTCTGCCTCTAATTGCCTATAGACTATCCTAAACTTTATACAATAATTGGTATGATAATTAATGTATCATACATGGAAACCCTAGATATAGTGTATTAATTTATTGGCTTCCTAGGCACGGTATGGTGTTAGTGGAAAGGCCGCTGGTTGGTCCAGGAGGTTAAGTGGGGCATGGATACCAAGGAACTTCAGAAGTAGTAACTATCGGAAAGTTCTGGATACCATGTGTTTCAGTGAACTGCATGGACGTCCTGACTGAGGGAAATATTCAGTTTCCTGCTCCAACGTGTGTAATTTGCGTCAACACTGCAAGGAGATGGTATTTCATTAGAATGCTCAGTTTTTTTTTCTAGTTTTCGCCCTAAAACTACTAAAATTCTCCAAATCTGCAAAATCAAAATCAAAATGTAGAAGTAACCTGATTCTACCTAACAACCTAATTGTACATAAGATTTTGGGTTATTGTTTAGGTCAAAACTTAGTTTTTTTTTTTTTTGCAACTTCCAGAGTCCATATATTGTTGTAGGTTTATTGAATCTGAATGAAATGAGTTAGAGCTGAAGCTCTGCAAATTGTTTTTTAAAAGGAAAAACAATTTTTAAATTTTAAATTGAAAGCATTAAAGAGCAGTTTTGTTTGAAAAAGGTGAATGCAAGATCACCACAGTTTTTTGTTTTCCTTAAAATAAAGTTTTAAACCCTAATTCAGTTTTTCAGAATCTGTGCAGGATGTCTATTGCAAATTCAATTTCTCTCAGTGAGATTCTAGGAATCAAATACCAGTTCTTACTTAATTAATACTTCAATACCTGTTTGTTAGGTAAATTAATACTGTACGACAAGAGCAAAAGGTAAAAAATCACACATGGTCCTACATAAGAACATAAAAAATTACCAATGAATTACATTGAAAATAAGGTAATAGCACAACATAGTGAATTGAATAAACATAAACCACCGGTACACACACAATTTAAATTGCATACATGATATAATGAAATAAAAGAAAATTAAGGATACAAGATGATATATAAATAAGAGTATACTCTTAGCACAGTGCAATCATTGTTTGTAGTAGCTAAGTGTACCATATATGGTTTGTATAAAAGTAAGGACAAACAACAAGATGGCGGCAATGACGGAGATGGTTATCCATGGATTCACACAGTAGCGGTTCTTGAACTCTCCATAGTATCTAGTGGGTTTTCTTGCATGACGTTCTATAACATTTGCTGACAAAATTTCAAGGTCACCTGACATAACGATACTATCATCAAGTAAAGATTTGAACCCTTGTACATACGACAAAACATCCTTTTCGTTGTTTCTCGTGCTTGGGACGATACCCTTTTTTCGCAATAGTCTCACATCTGCTTCTGTTTGTAACAAGCAGACCATGCATGCAACATAGGCCGTGAAGGGGTGTCCACAGTAATGGTACAATTGTTCAAATCTTAAAAGACTTTCAAAGATTTTAATGCTATATCGGAAAAGGTGCAAGGGTGCTAATTGCATCACTCCAGATAATCTCCTTTCACAGTAAGACACATCAATGGAGCCATCAGCATGTTTTTCAAAAACAGTTTCAGATAATTGCATATCTGTTGCGCTAGGTATATAGAAGCTGTCCATCCTCTTAGGTGGCCATGATTCTGATTCAACCAGAAACTTGTCTTTAGGGCTTCGAGACCAATGGAAGATATGAAGTAGATGTTTGAAGCCACCTGGGGGGAGGATAACGGTTTCATAATGCACTTTGGACGTGTGCATTCCCGGATAGAAGTTGTCAAAGCATAAGAGTGCAAGTTTGTCGATTGGGGTATCAAGAAGTGTGCTTAAGTTGGAATGCTTTGTATATACGGCCTTAACAACAAACCACGGTATTTGGTAGTCTAAGTTTAACATGTATTGTTGGGTCTGCATTGGCTCTCCAATTCTAAATAGGTGGGATAAATTATCAAACTCTATGGACCTTTCATCTTTTGGATAATTACTTAGGTCGACTATTCGACCCAATTTTTTCAATAGGTGCGATTTATTTGATAATATAACCATGGCAAATATTAAGAAGCAACTATTGACCAGTAGGTGTTCTATGAAACATTTGCTCTTTTCGGTACGAAGTAGTTCATTGACCCCCTCATAGTAGCTCCAGACTTGATCTTCCTTCTCTTGAATGTGTACATGGTACGAACGTATGTCGAGACCAAACCACCGCTTCATATATGCAACAAATTGCCACTTTGTGGTTTCAGGTAAGAAATTGACCCCAAATTCATCCCAAGAATCCCAACTACCAAATATCGATGGCCAGTCTCTATAGCTATCTTGTTCTTTTTTTAATGGTTTGGTTGGATCGGAGATGACCTGGTTGTCTAGTCGAGCTCCTATCTGCAGGACCCACTCATCATCCATTTCTTTTGATGAGGATGATATTTCATCGACTAGTTGTAGGGAATCATTACTCATTTCTGACGCTAGCTCTTCCGAATTAACCCACTAACAAGCTGTTCTGAAATAATATTGTGCAGCATGATTAAATTTTGAATATATATGTACATGCATGCATACATACATATATATATATATATATATATATATATATATATATATACACACACATACTAGTATCGTTCCCATGCATTGCAACGGGATATTATAATTTTCAATAAAATATCAAGAGAATTTTTATTGACATACCACCCAGAATCAAGTAAAAAAAACACAAATGCAAGAAACGAAGAGACAAATAATAAATAACAGTAAAGAATCAACAACAAATGAAAAAAATTATTTCAAACATAACATGAAAAAATTCTGAAAGTATCACTGCCAGTGTTCGATGTAGTCCAACATTTTTGAAAATGAAAAAAAAATGTATAAAAATGGAAGGAGATCATGATTGATCAAATTTGTTTGTTTAATTGAATTGAGAGAGATAAGGAATGAAAGAAATAAGAAAACATAATTATATTGCTAAATTTTTGATTTGTTTAATTTTAATTGTAATGTATCGTGTGGCGAGTGTGATTTTAGTTAAATTTAGACTTCTACACATTATTCAGATACATTTAATCAGAAGAAGACATATTATGTGATTGGAGGGCTTTGATTAAATATAAAATATCATCTTTCAATCGTAGCCGTTGACGGATCGGACACTCAATGTGCTTAATAATAGAATAGAGATATGGTTGAAGACAAATGCCCCAACAATTGACATATATAACAAAAGAGGTTTAGCTAATTTACAGAGGTAAAATAACATGCACCGAAAAGAGAATTTCTTTTTTAAAATATGTACGTACAGATATTGTTAATCGAAGATGTATAGCAAAACCATATCCAGGTTAATCAAAAGTTAAGGCTCGAATATTAGATAATTTGTTGATTAGTTTGACGTGAAAAATGATCAATTTACAAAGGAAAAACAACAAGCACCGAAAAGGAAATGGCAATATGAAATGACAGGTTATATTTCTATTATTTATCAGACAATGCGATACCTTTCGTTTTAGACTTGACTAAAATTGACATTTTAAAGTATGTAAAATACAACTTATAAATAACACTGTTTCCCATTTTGATCAGCTTGTGTTATTAAATATTTTAGTTTAAATAAGTAAAGATTGAAACGTAGCGTTAACCCAAGATTAAAATTGTTACAAACGAGGCACTCTGCCAAATACTTAAACTAGAAGTCAAATCATCATTGAATCTTTAAAGATCTTCACAAATCTACCACAAATTACATAAATCTTAGTAATAAATACAACCTGAGTGACAGATCTAAAGTAACTAATTTCTATGAGCTGAAGAAGCCAAAATTTTTATTTATACCATTTCAAAAAGAAAAAAAAAACAAAACATTTTAAATTATGGAGAATTCTAAAAATACCAGAGCCTACAAACCAATATGCAGCCCCATTTTTGGAGAGCCGCAGATTGGCTTGGAGGCCCTTTAAAAACCTAAATATAAGTGCATTTAAGGGATTTTGGTGGGTCACCAAGCCAATCTACACCCTCCAAGAATGGAGCCGCAAATTGGCTTGGAGACCCTAGTTTGGTTTTTATTTAATATGGTATAAATTAAAATTTCGGCTGAAAAAGTAAAGGAAAAAATAAGGCAAACAAAACAAAACGAACTCATTCTCTGGGGAAAGTGGAATGAGTCTGATGGACATCAAACCTACTTTAGGTTTAATGGGCCCCAAAATGGCCGGTCTGATTTGTTTTAAAATATGTGTGCTCCGCTTTAATAATCATGCGTATTTGCTTCAATTTTTGTGCACATGGATTTAAAGCTGATCAGACATTCTTGAAGCCCATCGAACCCAAAAGTAGATCATCAGACCTACTCTGCTCTATTTTCAGAAATGAAACTACAAATTTCACAACACAAAAATTCACAAGCAGATCTAATATGCATACATCGAACCTATTGTGTAAACTTAACTACCAAAAGAGGATCCACTAAGATGTGAATCACCCAATCATGATTTGTACAAATACAAGTTAGTATAATAAAAAATATGGGGAGAATTAGAGAGAAAATATAAAGAGAACTGCGTACCCAAAATGAGAGCACGTCTTTCTTCTTCTCTGGCTCTTTCTCTGGCGAATTGGAAAGCATAGGAATTTCTTATAGGGAGGTGGTCAAGTGGACATGAGAATACTACAGATCATCTACTTCGCTCTCTGTGCAACAATCTGTGTAGATTCAACTATATTCCTCGATCGGGTCTTAATTAACGGATCGAAAGTCTAATTAGAAGGAACTAATTAAGCCTCTCTTATGAAATAAAATTAGTACTTAGTTATTTATATTTTATTAATTTTATAATTAATTATATTTTTAATCTTTTTAATAAAATAAAATTATACTATTGTACCTTATTAGAGTTCTAAATAATAATTTTGTAGCTTTGTCAATAATTAAAGTCGGAAATGATTCCATAATTTATATTCATTGGTCTTCTCTGAAAAGACAACAAGTAGGGTGGAGCAACATTTGAAGGAGTTGTATATTATGAAAATATTTATAAAAAAAAATCAAGAACAGCCTGTGCACAACCCATCAGCAATTACACCATCTGTGACAGCATAATAACAACCTCTTAAATCAAACAAATCAGCATTGACTTCTTATCCATAAAATTTTTTTTTGAGTAATGGCCATGTTTTTCTACAAAGAAATCTTCTATTCAGATTTAGAACCTTCAACCTCAACACGAAGAGCATTGACTTTACCACTAGAACAAAGACTAATTGTCATCCACAACCTTTTGTACCTCAATTTTGATTGTATTTGTGAAATGAGTTGTACGAGGAAACCTATTACGAAAAAACAGAGTTGCATCAACTCTTTTTTAAAATGATGCATAGAATATCTACTTATGTTTCTCACATTGGCATGTTGATGATGTCAAAATATATAGTGAAAATCACTATCTTTTATTATGGGAAATGACGAAAAGCCAATGCAAAGTAGTTATTTTTCCGATATATTTAACGAAGATGTGTTTTTGAGTCATTCTAGCAGGTTTTGGATAAAGTTATATGTTTAGGCAAAAAACAGAGCAAAAATATCCAATTTAGTCGATTATTGAAAATGACATCAAATCAGGACATTACATAATGTATGCTACAATCTACATGAAGTGCACAAAAATCAAAATGACAAAATTATATGGAAATATGCTCAGTCTGAAAGCCATGCACGTTCGAATCTATGCCGCATGCGGCATAACCCAGTGGATGGACGAGTCGCGGATTCAATCCGTGGACTGTTATTCTACACTGTTAGATCAACAGATCTCAGCCCTAAATTGATCTTTGTTAGAAGGTCCGACCCCCAGGCCTTCCACGATGTTTCTAGATTAAGTGGAGTCCAAATTTCTTATTTTTGGCGTGCTATTTTCAACCAATCATGCTAGATCATGGGTTGACCCCATGGTCCCCACTACTTTAGGAAACCCTATAAATACCCCCTGTATAAGATTTGGTGTACGTGTTTACTTGTGATTAAGTATTGCACTATAGTCATGAATCCTTACCGATTAGAAAAGCTAGGCTAGGTTAGAGTTCTAGGGAGAGAGGAGAAGCCTGTGGAAGTCAAGGTAAGGAGGCGTGATTCTTCTTCTTCAAGAGAGTTGTAATATACTTTCTCTTTTCTTTTCATTTGTTTTCTTCAAGAGGTTTGAACTATGAGTCCTTTAATAATATTTTAATATTTTGTTTTTGTTTTGATTGTGTGAATTTCTATTGCACTTTAAACTTTTTATTCTATTCAAGCATACATAGTTCCGTCTACTATATGTCAATGATCATCTATATACTAATGGGGGAGATCCAATAGATTCTTATGTGAGAAGGATAGAATGTAAGTGGTTAAACTTCGGCTAATGAGGCTTGGCAGCGGTTCAAAGACTAGGGTTAGAACCTAGGAGGCTCTCTTGGCGGGCTATGATAGAAATCATGTTATGTTAGGTTTACTTAGCCAGAATAACATTAGAAATTATATAAGGATTTGGGATATTTGAACTACGGGGTAGCATAAGGAAAAAATATAATTTTGTAGTTAAAACACTTTAGTCTTAGTAGCCCAAGAGTCGATCCAAAGATTGGAAAACCTAACACAACATAACCCCATGGTGCCCTGCGGGTAGTGACAGTGCCGCATACAAGGTCTCCTGCGGGTAAAATCTATGTCGCATGCGGTAGTGATAGTGTCGCATGTGGGTTAGACTAGAGCCTGAACAGATCATAATATTAGACTCATAGGAAAACTTGAACCCTAGATAATCCTTATTATTATGCTCATCACATATTGCACCACCGCATTAAACCTTGTTACAACTCTAGTTGTATTTTAATTTACTTTAATTAATTAATCAAAGATCTCACAAAACCCTATTTAGCAACCAATCCGACCTAGACTAGTGAAAATTGTTGTAATTTAATACACTATCTATGTGGATCGATACCCTAATTATACTATGCGAAAGAATTGTATGCTTACAATGTGACTCAAAAGTAGAATCAAAGTTAAAAGGTATAGTCTACTATACTAAAACTTTGTGAAGTTCATTTTGAGTGCATCACATGTTGAGATGAATTTTTATATTTTGAAATTATTATCAAATTAAATAGAAAAATAGATTGAGTATCTTGATTTTTTTATGACTTAGATGGTGCCAAGTTTGTGGCTCATATTCAACCTTTAAAGCCGAGATAGTTCCCTGTATCCAAATTCTTACAACGTTTTTCTACAACAACACACACTACGACAATCTTTCAAGACAAAACACTGCCTCCTTACATATTGGCTGATCAGATCATGCAAGAAGTGGCGCTGTGGAGATTGCACTGTTAGAGGAAGTGACCTTGTATTTTTTTTTTCTTAGATGTGTTTTCGAGATGAGAGGAGTTGAAGGATGGATGTAATTTATTTATGCTCAGCTTGGCAGCGTCTGCTAAGTTCTAAAAAACAAAAAAAAAAATGTGTATTTTTTGACAAATTAAATCCTACATCAAATCCCTTGTTTTTGGAGCCAAACATGAATAAGTGCATCGGCTCCAAAGTGTCAAAGCAATCATCATCCTTGCCTTGTATGTATATGTATATGTATGTGAATGTGTATGTATATATATACATAAATAGACGAGGGATCCAATTGCACCATTTTATGGTGACACATATTAACACAATATGTTTATAAGTTATTTTTTTTCTTTGAAAATTCAAATAGTCGATCTATACCATTCAACATGATCTCCATATTAAAATGTACTTGGAGACCAAATTTTATATTTTTTGGAAATTGTTTGCTATTTATTTATAATTTTTTAAAATTGTTGTGTTTCAATGGTCTAGAATTGTCTGAAAACAACAATTTTGTACACATCTTAATAAATACTAAACAAATTACAAAAAAAAATATAAATTTGGTCCCCAAGCACATTTTAATATGAAGATCATATTGAACGATTCAGATAGACTGTTTGGACTTTAAAATCTCTAAAATGACTGTTTGGATTTGTCATTTGAAGTCAATCCGATAGGTTTTGAAGTTGAGTTCACAAAGGAGCTTGGTGAACTTAAGAGCACCTAGTTCTACTCTCTCTCTCCAAGCACATTTTAATATGGAGATCATGTTGAACGGTTCGGATCAACTATTTAGACTTTAAAATCGCTAAAATGACTTATAAACATATAGTGTCATGATGTGTCATCGCAAAATGATGAAATTGGAACCCTTCTCATATATATATATATATATGAAAGTTAATTTTTTTTTTTGGAAGTCATGGTAAACAAAGGAAATGGAGAAGCATTGACACGCCTATTTTGAACATTCATTTTAAGGGGTAGTTAAGTTGTCAATGTTTTAACGTCAGAAATCGCCAGTGTTTTTTGTTTTTATCAATCATTTAAATTTGAAATTGAAGTAATACTTAGGCATATTAAAACACTAATAATCTTATTGTTCTACGTGAAAGATAAACTTGTACTAAATTTATAGAAAAAATATTAGTTCGTTTGTTCAACATTTAGGCTAATCTTCGTTTGTACATCATATGATTGCATGATTCTTTGAAAAATTACAAATTAGGTACACATTGTGGGACCTAACGAAAATAACATCTGAACTAATTCTGAAAGAAACAAATTAAGTACCAAGAGGTATGAAATGAAAATAAAAAAGGAAACAGAGAAATCTCAAAACCACGGGATACAAATTAAACTTCAAAATAAAATAAAAAATTACTTCTTTTCCAACATAATTAATTAATTGAGCTCTGCTTCATCTTTCGTCTTTAGTCCTAGTTTTTATCTTTTGTCAATTTGGCCTTTAGTATTCATATTAAGGAATCTTATTTGTCGTATATAGCTGTAATATAAATTAAAAAATGATGTGCAGGAGTGTCAATAATAATTATCATTCGATAACTCATGGATTGATTCACAAAATAAAATTAAAAAAATGTATCATGCAGTTTATTTGACTTCCATATGAATCTTGCACCAAAATCTTTTCAAAATTAGATAAGTCTTAATAAACTAGATATGATTGAGTTGCATATGGTCCCACCCTACCCAAAGGGTCGAAAGGCCTCCGATGTTTTATTTTCCTTGATTCCTTTGACTAAACCATCATAATTTGAATTTATTTAAAGCGCTTTTAATAATTGGGCCTTCAGGCCCATTTAGAAAGAGTAACTACAGCATATAGTTTCTCCTGGAAGGGCTTTTTCATTGGGCCTTGTTGAATCATAGTTTCTTACTTGTATTTGTTACGTACTCTGTTTTGTACATATGACTTATCATAAAAAAATTATATAAATTTAACATAGAGTAGAAGGAATAGAGTCAAATAGTTAGTGTAAAATTGATCCTGATTCGCACATAGTTGACCTCCCCATATATAACTTGAAAATCTGATTTCATTCCTACTATCCCATAATTAAAAAGTTTAGAAACATTTCTCATATTTCCCACACCAATAGTATACCAGAATAATATCCCGTCAGGTACCATGTCTATCTTATAAAATTCTAGCTGAGCGATTTTTTTTTTCGAGCCTTCATGCCAAGTTAAAATAAATGGTCTGGATCTCATTCCACCATATCAGGCACTTGACTAGATTTGGATATTGGGATACCAGATAAACTAAAATTTGTTTGGATTCTGTCACCATTGAAGTTGGCAAAAACATCATTTGATGGTCCTAAGAGCATTACAAATGTGGTTCAAGATTATTATTCATTCTACTATTTTTTTTGGTTCAAAGAACAATTGGTGTGAGGTTTTGCATTTAAGCCAATTACATTCTTGTAATTCCCATCTTTTGTAGCCTTTTTGCGCCATGCAATAAATACAAAATCATTATAAAAACTTTCTGAAATTTTCGATATATTTTCTCATTTTTAATTATGAGTAATTTGCTGGTGTGTTTAAATTTAAAAAACTTTTACAATTACGGAGGGGTGCTGTTGTGCTTCTTCTCTTTAGGAGCCTTATAATAAATTGCTTATATAATTGACAGCATGATCTATTTGACGCTAATCAGACCAAATTCAGTATGATGCTTCAGAAGCTCTTAACTGTTTGCTCCGCATTAAAATGTGTGAAAATTTTAAATTGTAAATGATACGTACCTTCTTGGGGAGTGGGTACATATGTCGGGTTTAGTGGTGAATTGGGTTTGTGAGCTCGTCCCGCTATAAGGAAACGGGCTGAACTCGGGAAAGTGGGGAAATGTTGAGATATTCGGATTCTTCTCTATATGATATCTCGTTTAGTGAAAAAATCCAGTCCCTGTGAAACGGGACTTTTGGGCTTATATAGGTCCTCCCCTACCCGTCATTCTGTGTTGTCAGAACAGTTAGGGGAGTTCGCATAAGGGTGGTAACGCTCGCATGGTCCCGCAGTGACCATATCCCGCCTATTATGTATGGCTGAGGGATTGGACCGTGGACTGAGCTTAAACCGACTTGTATTATTCTGGGTTTTATTGGGCCGAGGTTGAGCATTTGTTCATTGGACCCTGGCCTTATTTGAGTGATCTCGGGGACTGACATTTAGCTGGGCCCAAGATCACTGATTTTTTTGATAGTGGGCTTCATTCTTTCCCGGGTTAGCCCTCTCAGAGAGGTTCTATCCTCGGGCTATTCATTGCCCTATGAAGTATTTAGAGGGCTTTCGTGCATGGCCCTATTAATAAATTTACTCATAATTTTAAAGCACGCATGCACATGGATCTAACATATATTACAGACTAAATATTAGACTAAATTTGATTCAATGTCCAATAGGTTTAAAGATTTTAATAGAGCATTTTTTACTTCATGCAGCACCATTTTAATTCTATAATTTGTGCGTTTTATAAAAACAAAACTACTCTGTTAAAATCTTTACCCCCATTGGGCCCCAGGTTTGAATCTGAACCGTCAAATCTGAATTTGAACCAATCTGGCTGTAGATAGAGTTATCGGGCTCCTTTAATTATGTTCAGATTTAGATCGGATGATACGGATCTAAACTTTCACTGGAGTTTGAACCCTCAGATCATTTATGAAGGAGCTTCATGGAATGTTTAATGGACAGCACGAATCTCAAGCATTATTATATCCGTACGATGAGCTTTTGAGCGCCGTAGATGATCACCATCTTGTTTTGTTTTTTCTGTCTTGGAGGGAAACGCGTTTAAAAATTTTCCCCCACGCCAGTTGACTCTAGCTAGTGATCTCTACGTCTATATAATAAGTTTACAATAATATTACTAACCCGTCAGTAATATCAGGAAACACAGACATACAAAATCCAATTAGTTATTTCAACGTCCCTGAAAGTAAATACGAATAAACTCTTTCACTACAAATTTTAGAGATTGGGTTTTGTAGAAAAGCCTTTGGTCGTTATCATCTAAAATTTCAAAATTAATAAAAAAAAAATTGTCCTCAATTGTTTCCAAACTATCCCGTCTGCACAAATTTCGTCCAAAATTCTTTGGACAAAAACCCGACCCAAAATTTATAACCTTCACTATAACATAACAAACATAATTAACATATGTTAAGAAAAACACATACATGATTGAGAACTAATTAAGTACAAAAAAAAAAAAAAAAAATTCGGAATACCAAAGAGCCAATTGGCATTACATGGCTAGCTGTAGGTGCTGAAAATAACCTCGAATATTGAATAATAATAAAACGAAGTAAAGGAAAATAACTAACAATATAGTCCAGAGTTATTAGGTGCTATTAAATAAAACTTCGTAACATATATTTCATAAAAACATAATAGATACAAGAAGGAAGACTAAAAGGAATGACAAACAAGGAAGAACAAAGAAAATAAAACAAACCGATTTAGAAAAATAACTCCTTTATAACATACATTGTAAATTCACTTTTGTCTTGTTCAATTTAGTAGCTCGAATAGTGATTTGTAACAAGGAATGCCAAGGCATCATCAGCTCGAGGGAACAAAGTAGCCATACACTGCAAAGAAAGATTGTACACATGTAAGAACAAGAAGTACTAGAGCAGCGACAAGAGAGATTGCTGTCCATGGACTGCTAAAATAATCACGAATCAATTTTGCTCGCTGCCTATTCCAGCTTGACTCACAGTGTTTGTTCACTTCCTCGAACAATTTAGCCAAAAAGTGATCCTCCTCTGTTAGCGCGCCTTCATTTAACAGGTTGAAGAAATGAGTTAACTCCTCTTCACCGCTCAGAAAGTTCTCAATGATCCCACACTGCTGTAATATCATCGCATCATTTTGTGTGTTGACAAGACAATCCAACAATGTTGCAAAGCTTGAGAAGTCGGCATCCATTTCCCAATAATTGCATTGTTCAAATGCTATGAGGTTGACGAAAATAGGCCTACTTTCATCGGCGATTGTCATTCTAGGGATTTCCAAGACACCTTGAACAAATGATATGTCGAATATATTTTTCGGGTTCCTCTTTTGTCTGAATTTTATGCCAGCATCTTGGAGATCCGTGGCACAAGGGATCACGCTCGTTGATGGATTCCCGGTAGAATTTGGGAATGCCATTGACAAGTTTCGAGAAGTAGAACTAGGAAACCATGTCAGCACTCGTGAAAGAAACCAAACAAGCATATATTTGATTCTATTAAGGCTGAACATTCTGGTTTGAATGAATGATTTGGAACTCAATACAACTAGATTCTCTGGTTTGGGCACTGAACAATGGTAATGGAGATGGGCCAAATGATTGATTTGATCTGGAGGGTTCAAATTTCTGGGGTAATCTGTTGATTGGGGCATATAAGAAATAAGGTCATGAACAAAATCTATTCTATTTTCTTGTTTTACACCAATCTCGCACAACTTCTCAACAACAAAGAAGGGAATTTGGTTCTCTATAAGGACCAAATCACAACCTATGTACAAATGATTCCAGCCAACCTCATAAATAGATTTCTGATTTTCTTCTTTCAGATTTTTGTAGTACTCGATTATAAAGCATCCGTCAAGCAACAACATCTCGACAAAACTATTGCTTTCAAGATCTACCATCTCACTGTAACACCTCCGTGTTCTCTCTTCCAGCAGCTTCATCTCTGAAATACAGAGATCCAAATTTATGTGGTCCCCACGGGATAGGAAATCCCGCAAGTACCGCCATTTTTGCTCCTCCATGGCTCGGAGGCTCGTTTTATCACGGTGGAATGGGCCGATGGAGATGACAGAGGGCTCGAAGAGATGCTTCCTACCTCGGTGCATGTTACGTGGTGCACGAAAGATGGTGAAATCCTCTGTCTCATTCGGTTTGCCCCATAATTTGTCGAGTGTATGTTGCATCGATTCTGACAGGACAGAGGATTCAACATCTACAACTATCTGGGATTCTTCCATTAATATTTCTTGGTGAATGTAAGAGTTTTGGTTCTACTTCAACAGAACTGCCTTAACATTTCTATTTATATTGATCATTACTGGCTAAACATTAGGATCACGATTTCTGCAAGAAATAATTTATTTGGCCTGACCTTTTGTCTTTGACTTCATGCATTGGCTAAACATTAGGATCACGATTCATTCATTTAGTTTTTAATTAAAAAATGACTCGGTTCATCAAGTAGACTCAGGTATGATGTGAAATCATGCGAGCGAGGATCCCCTTGATGCCAAAGAAGCGAGAGAGCCAGCCAACTATAAAGAAGAGGTCAGCAATAGGGGCAAAAGGGAAATAATAACCCAGTGATGTTACATTTTCGTACGCATTAATTGTCAAAAAAACTAGTAAAAAATATTTTGCTTATCTAGAAAGCAGAAATATAATTTTAATATTACCTTTTTATCTTTAATGTTGAAATTAAATGGTTTATTTATTATTGTCATTGATATAAAATGAAATTCATACCTAATTTCTGATCCACACATAAATTTACAAACGACAGACATAAACTTATTCAACAACTAAATCAATATTTGGCAAGGTAAAAATGAGCCGCTTTTTTCAGAAATAAAAAAAAATTGAAAATTCCAACATACCATCATTTCAAGATAGTTACTATTTGCACCCTCGATGGATTCTATCTGTATTTTGGGCCCCAAGGTAAAAATGGATTCTATCTGTATATCCTCGCTGATACTACCATCTCTAATAGAAAACACCTTTCTATCGGTATACCCTCGCGGATACTCTCTCATTCTTGTAGGATCAGCCGGCCAAAAAACGTCGTGACTCGCTGAATTATTTAATTAGCAAGCTGAGTGTTAATCTGATTTTTTTTAAAGAAGTTGTGCTAATTTTCTGTTTTTATATATAGTTTGTATTTGTCTATATCACCATAATTTTATGATGCTGAATTATTGTTTGACTATGGAGAAAAGAGTACATAAAATAATAGATAAAAGAAAAAAAAATGAAGGCAATATCCAAAATAATACATAACAGGCAACATCCTAGTAATGACCTACAAAACCCTAATAGTCCATTATAAAATAGACAAATAAACTTAAAACCATAATAGTCGTCTACCGTATATATCATGAACTCCTAGAAGTGACAGACCTGCTTCATGGTCATTCGCCAAGCCTAACTTGATCCAAGTAATTGACGAAATCACGGAGTCTATTTAAAATCAAACCTAACATGATC
This sequence comes from Carex cristatella, assembly GCA_024447775.1. Lineage (NCBI taxonomy): Eukaryota > Viridiplantae > Streptophyta > Magnoliopsida > Poales > Cyperaceae > Carex > Carex cristatella. The sequence goes on along the minus strand of JAJHPF010000026.1, from coordinate 2,387,273 downwards.
AAATTGCCATCTCTTATTAAAATCAAACGAATTGACCTGTATATTATATATTGTCTTCTCATCTCCAATCGGGAAGACGATAATAGATGACTTTCTGTTAAATATATGTGTATCCGATAAATGTGCAAATTAAAAAAACATAATACATGTACTAGCTTGCTTCATATATACTTACAGATGGAACCTCTCTTTCCCACGTCTAATGCTCATCTTACTAAATCATATTATTAAAAAAACTAATCAAGCGAGAAAAAGTCGAAAATCTGCCTATTAGATATACCCAAGAGACAAATTCTTTGATATAAAATTCGGATATGGATATTACGAACTGGCAATTCGATTGCCCAATTTAGGACATAAATAAACACTTGGTCAAATGCCTCAATTTTAATTTAAATATATTATGTACCCGGAGTACAGAGAAAATTAAACTTGATAGCTCTAGACATTTTTCAATTCGCTCGGATTTAATATATTTACCAGAATTTGTTTTTAAGAACGAGGATTAAAGAATAATAGTTACTGAGTATAAAAGCACTGAGGTAGGTAATTATTTGATTTTTTTCATGTTTATTACCGAGGACGGGAGTATTAGAAATCCTCGCCTTTATTTGACATCACTTAGCTAAATAATTTCATCACTCAGCTAAATTATTGTAGATCTATACGGAATTTATACCTGAGCTTCAAGTCGAATTATATCTGCTTAAATATAACATATATTTTTTTTAAGATAAGATCTAAAGTTAGTTCGTGTAAAGTCATTATTACATTAGTCAAACTTAATGGTAGATTTCGAGTTCTACTATAAGTTCATTTGCTTAATTCAGTTGATTTATTAGTCGATCGAGTTCATGTCGCACATCTACACTGACCTGCTCATGTGTCATAAACAGGAACTGGAAATGATTAACTTACTGAGTTTGTTGGATAGGAAAAAAAAATCTTCCCTTTCGTACCAATTAAGCTATTTCAAAATTTTTCTTTGTTCATACGAAAGGTTTCGCAATATCATAAGAACTATTAATTTTGTTAGGTCCCATAAATGCTCTGCCCCAATTTGGACAATTAAGAAATATATAATCCACGTACGCAGGTGTTATGTTTTACTGGAGGTATATTTACTAAAAAGAACTTAAAAAAAAGAAGACAAGATTTTCCTTCAATACTAACCTGCACAAAGTAGGTCAAATTGACAGAAAATTTAATGCAAATAGTTGGCTGTATTTTAACAGAAAATTTAAATAATTGACGAATTCACGGTGTTTATTTAAAAAACAAACTTAAATTGATCAAATTGCCATCTCTTAATATAAATCAAACGAATTGGCCAATATATTATATATTTACATCTCATCTCTGCAATCGTGAAGTCGACAATAGATGACTTTGTATTAAATATATATATATATATAGAGTAGAACTAGGGTGCTCCTAAGTTCACCAAACTTCTTGTGAACTTGACTTTAAACGATGAATCCAAACCGTTGAAATCCTTCTACCTAATGAGTGATGCGTCTACATGTGAAAATTTTAAAGTTTCGAATTAATTTAATATAGAGTCAAGTGATCAAAAGTTTAAGGTTTATAAATTAATTTTAATGCATTCATTTTCTGGACTTCTTTGACCACTTGACTCTATATTAAATTAATTCGAAACTTTGTAATTTTTACATGTAGATGCATCAATCATTAGATAGAAGGATTTCAACGGTTTGGATTCATCGTTTAAAATTGATTCGATATATTTTAGAATCAAGTTCACAAGAGGTTTGGTGAACTTAGGAGTACCCTAGTTGTACTATATATATATATATATATATATATCCGATATATGCACTGAGTAATTGAAAACCAAATATGGTGTTGGCACAATTGATACTTGCATATATACGTCTCTGTCCCACGTCTAATGCTCATCTTACCACTCAATTGTATAATTAAAAAAATTTAATCGTTAGAATTTAATAAGAACTTAATATATTTAATATTAGAAGAGAGAACACTCAATTAATGGAAATTAACTTTTATAATTAGTATTCTTTTACTTTTTAAGTTTAAAAGACTCCTTACATATTATATAGAACCATACCATCTTTGTAAACACTTTACTATCACTAAATGACATTTAATTCTCTAATAAACTTCCTCTATTTCCGAGATAGTTTTTTCATCATCCAAAACAACCTAAAAGACTACAACATTAAATAATATATTCAGGACAATTCTAAATAGTTTAAATATTAACTATTACATTTGACTAATAATTAAGTTTACTTTTTCCAATGTTTCTACTTAAACTTAATTATCTACCTTATTGTATTCTAAGTATCATCCATTGTGGATTACCATTTCTCATCATTAACGGCTTGTTGGAGTATAGTGTCCTCCAAATCTTTCAAAAGACACTAAGTGTAATTCATTTGGCGCCTCGTAAAGGCCTCTCAAGTTTCTTGTTTTGGGTGTTCTCGGCTCATTTTCTTTGTCGGAATGGCACAGAAGTTACAACTTGTGTTGATGTTATTGTTGTGTATGTTGATTTTGGAATTATTGTCAATGTCATTTTTTTTATCTCTTCATGTGACATGTCCTCTATGGAATTACAATTCCACATGCTTTCTTCATTAATGTACATCACAACTCATATGTAACTTTTTAGTAATTGGATTGTAGAGATAATACACCATGGACTTCTCATCATAATCTATAAAAATCAGCTTCTTTTTTTTAGTGTAAGGTGGCAACATGTGATCTTACGGGTTTTCATTGATAATAAAATTATTTACACTGGCCCAAGCGAGCCCCAGTCAGTATAATAAATATTTACAACCTCGAAATGTTTATTATCCAAATGGAATAAACATAACACCTCGAAATGTTTTAGTGGAGGTATATTTACTAAAAATATTTACATCCTCGAAATGTTTTACTGAGACCTCCACAGTGCATCTCCCACTGGTGAGCTTCAAGCGCTGTCTCTATAGATAGGGTTGTGATTGTTTTTGTTTTTTGTGAGAAAATTCTTCTATTTCGTTCTCTCCACAATGTCCAAAGGCCTGCAGCCCACACTGTATCCCATGCTTGTCTGCGAGATCCTAAGAAAGGGTTTAGAAGCCACAGCTATACGTGTGAACTTGTGGCCTGTGGGATGACCCCCAGGGCCCGTCTATTCAACAAAAATGCCCACATTGCCATGGAGAACGGACAGGACCATATTAAATGGAATATCGTCTCTAACTCGCTGCCAGCACATAAGCCTCAACCCTGAACTACCTGAAAACCCCTCTTGAATAAAATCTCTCTTGTCAACAGCCTTCATGAACACACTGCTCAAATTTTCAACAAGCACTTTGAACTTCTTAATAACTGAAAAGACCTCTCTGATTTTTTCTTTAAAAAATAAACTCAAGTTCTTTGGGAATAGTCATCAGTAAAAGTAATAAATATCGGTTTAAACTAATTCAAGCACTTTCTTTGCACAATAATTTGTTTCCTTTAAAAAACAGTATGTGGGTGTTTTCCTAAAACACAACCTTCACAAAACGGCAAGTGCTTCACAAAACCTTCACACAACCTTCACAAACCCTTCACCATTTCTTTATTTGCTAATTCTTTCAAACCATCAAAATTAAGATGACCAAATCGCAAGTGACTTAACCAAATTTCATCTTCTACACGTCTTAAATACTTTGCTTCAACATTCACCAAATTTGACTTAAACATGTGGTTTTTTATCATTTTTAATTAGGCTAGTAAATGATTATTTTCGACCCTCAAGTAAAGAGCATTTCCTTTCATGTTAATCGAATACCTCACTTCCATTAATTGTCCCAAACTCAAAATATTTATTTTCATTTCTAGGACAATAAACACTTGAAATAAACTTTTCAGTCCTGTCCTTCCATTCAATTAAAATATTACCTTGGCCTTCTTTGTGCACCTTAGAGGCATCTTCAATTGAGACATGACCATTTGCTATCTCCTCAATGTTGGTAAACATGTGCTTGTGCCCAAACATATTGGTTGCTTACAACCGCATCACGGTACCAATAGCTCGACACCAATATTATCAACTTCAACGTTGGTAGAAAAATTTGCATATCCTTACACATTTTCTTCATTATGATAACATTCTGATGAATAATGACCATACATGTTACATTGAATGTGAGTAGTTGTAGTACCTATTTTCTTTTTTGTCATTTTCATCTTGACCATGGCCATGGCCTCTACCGTGACCTCTACCTCGGTCTCTACAACCGCCTTAACCTCTGCCATGACTTCCTTCACCGCTGCCTGATTTTACTTCTTTAATTCTAGCGTTAGTATAAAGTGCTTCCTCAATCACTTCTTGCTTATTTTTCTTCTTTCTTTATTCATGAGCTTCCAAAGAACTTCGAAGCTCATCTGTGGTTAACTCCGCTAAGTTTTTCAACTCTTCTATTGCATACATCACATTCTCAAAACCTTCGGTTAAGGACCAATATATTTTCTACACTACTCGATCATTGGTTAGAGTCTCACCATTTCTCTTCAATTGACTGACAAAGGTTTGTACCCTTGTGATGTTCACAGATGCACCTTCTGTCTCCTTCATTTTCATCACTTCAAGTGCACTTGTTTGACTCGTTCACCTTTATATGCCTTCTCGAGTATCTCCCATGCCTCCTCAAATCTTGTCGCACTGGCAATATTCTCAAAAACAAGTTCATCAACTGCTTGCAAAATAAGATAAAGTGCGGTTTTATTTCTCATACGTGTTTCTTTGAGCGCCTTTATGTGATTGGCGGTCTAATTGGCCATTTTTTCTGGCTCTTCGTAACTGACTTCGATTATATCCAACGTATCAAGTGCACCGAGCAAGGCCTTCATTTGTATACTCCAATTATCATAATTGTTCTTTGTAAGATGCATCAATGGACTTGTCCCAATGATGTTTCTGTGGAGCTTGACATGGCTCTAATACCAATTTGTTAGTATTTGACAAGAACTTAATATGTTTAACAATGGAAGATAGAACACTCTTATGACAGAAAAATTAACTTCTATGGTCAATATTATCTTGCTCTCTTGCATTCAAAAGACTTTACATATTATATATACTCGGAACTTTCTACACACTCTACTATCACTAAATGACATTTAACCCTCACATAAACCTCATCTATTTCCGGCATACATTTTCATCTTGGAATATTTACTATTACATTTGGCTAATATTTAAGATTAATATTTCCAGCAGAGAAAAAGTCGAAAACCTGCCTGTTAGATATACCCAAGAGAAATCCATTGATATTTAATTGGGATATGATTATACAAACTGACAATTCGATTGCCCAATTTAGGACATATATAAACACTTGGTCAAACGCCTCAATTATAATTTAAATATTATATGATGTACCTAGAGTACAGAGAAAAACTTGATAGCTCTAGACATTTTTCTATTAGTTTGGATTTAATATATCTACAAGAATTTGTTTTAAAAACAAGGATAAAAAAAAAAATACTATTGCCGAGAATTAAAAAACTGACATAGTTATTTCCAAGATATTGTTAATTGGTTATTACAGATTGGAATATTAGCCAAGATATCAACGCTGCTAAGTAACTTTATTTTAGTCTTTAGAACAGACATTGTAGATATATACAGCATTTATAGCTGAGCTACAACTTGTATTTTATCTATTTAAATTTTTTTTTATCAGATAAGGTCTAATTAAAGTTCGTTCGTATAAAGTCTTACCAGCGTTTCAGAACATGTAGAGTCGCACAGGGCTTGGCCGTGTGCGAAATATAAGTACCAACTGCCAAATGCCAACTACTCATTTTTATTTAATTTCCAATATTAAATGGCAGATTAATTTCGAGGTCTGCTCTCTTCATTTGTTTAATTCAATTGATTTTGTCGTGTTCAGATTGCATCTCTGTATCCAGCTGCTCTAAAACAAGGATAGGAAAAATGCTAAAAACAATTGATTTAGTCGTGTTCAGATCGCATCTCTGTATCCAGCTGCTCAAAACGGGAGTTGCATTCTGGTAAGAAGTACGTTTACCAATGTTGTTCAATCATCCGAATTCAAAATGGAACTATATGAACTCAAAATATTAGATCATGATCACAGCCGAGATCTCCCTTGTTGTGAAAAATGCTCTAATTATTTCCTTGAGGTTGCATGCAGACGAACTATCAAAGAAATGCAAGGGTATACCCTTGGCTTTGATAGTGCAAGGGTATACTCTTGACTATGTACTGCAAGGTCCATCCTTTTCCAACAAAATACATTCTGTTATCACAAATATCATACACCTCTTTTTAATTTTATAATTTATTCTCTAATTAATAGCTTATTCCTTCTACTAAGTACATGTTCCCAAGTTTTTTAATATAGAATGAATAAAAGCTTATTATAAATTAGGTATCATTCACTTCTATTAAAAAAATGTAGTAGATACGATTTACATTTAAAAAATGGCTCCAAGAGTAAAGTCGAAGTTTTATTTTTAGGAGATTGGAAGGTGAAAAATTATAATTTAGTCTTGAGGAATTAGGTTTTTGAAAGACAATTTGATTTTTTATAATTATTATAATAATCCCATCAAACATATAAGTATATGCAAACATTTCTCTTCAAATCAAGAGCAAAATTTACAAAACTTATTTTCTATAGGATTTAAGCACAAATATCGTTAATTTCTATATTTTAATTTCAGTGCATCTTAATAATTAGCAAAAAAAAAATTATCGTTCAATAGGGGAACTGAAGAGTCTAGTTAGAATATACAAAGCTTTATTATGACTGCAATACTGTTAGTATTTTGTTAAAAATAAATAGGATTAGGGACTATATTAGCCTCAGAGGACCCTTTGTGGGTTTAGTTCATCGTAGGCTAATTTAGGAAATAAAGGGAGCAACTAAATTGGTATATAAAGTTACTCAACTTTTTTTCCTTTTATGGAAAGTTAGCGTTTACTTTTCCAACAGCTCTTTTTATTCATTGGCTATATAATGCCCACTGTACAACATAACTTAGATATCAGAAAATATACTTTTTCATCAATTCTCTTTTGTCTCATAAAATTAACATATTTCCTTACTTGTTTATAAACCGAAATGACTTCAGGAGTATGATTCAAGTCCCAAGCTGATCCATAAATGGTTCGATCAAGTACTTCAAATTGCATGATCTCCTTCGTGAATTAGAAATGCATTAATCTGAGAAACACAACATTGTTACAGTTTTCTTTGAAGAATCAGATGTCAACAAGCAAAAGAGTGGAATCCGATCCATGTGCTTCAGTTCAATCCGACAGCTCACAATCCGTGAAATATTTAGGTCCCAATACCCGTTCTTTCCTATGTTTTTCCGGGAAGTTAAATATGTCTTTACCCAAGTGCTCCAATTTTAAGTTACTTCAAGTTCTAGTAATTGTTGGTATCTCATTTGACCAAGTTGACCTTAAGGGGTTGATTCACCTAAAATATTTGGGCTTCAGGAGATGTAAAATTTGGTCCTATTCATTTTCTTTCGTCATTTGAGGACTCTTGAAACCTTGGATATGAAAGAAACTTACGTACTGTCATCGAGATTGTTTTAAAAACTTATGGACAATTAGTAGTTTAGTAGATTGACGCATGTACGGTGAGGTATTAACAATACAAGATTATCAAAGTTGCTCCCTGGACCAAACTCATCAGCTTACATTACAAATATCCAGACATTAAAATGGGTATCTCTTTGGAGTGCATTTGGTAGGAACTTATCCCTTTTAACAAACCTGCATAAATTAGGTGTTTCTCATGTTTATTCATCATGTTGTAAATCAATGACAGTTCTACTTCAGAAGCTACATTCTCTAAACTCCCAAGAGTTCATTGGGCATCATCTACCAAAAGATCTTATTTACCCAATGACACTCCCAAATTATCAAAATTTGCAACACTTATCTTAGTATGGAACATTGTCTGTTCTCAACTTAGAGGCAAGCCTTTTTCCACCACATCTCATAAAAATTGAAACTTAATTATTCCCATCTTAAGAAAAATCCAATGCCTGTTCTTGGAAAGTTGAAGCACCTAAAGAAACTTTTCTTAGGAGAGCAGTTGTTCAGTGAATCGTATATGGGTAATTTGTCCTGTCAAGCTGGATTCCCTGTTCTACAACACTTGAAAGTGGGTAATGTATTAACTGATGATTTAGATGATTACGACTCTGATTTGGATGGAAATGATAAGTACAAGGCTTTGATGGTGGCAGAAGGGGTCATACCAAACCTTACAATCCTCGAAATAACTAAAAACGCACGGAAGGAACCAACTACCTGCTGAGCTACAGCACGTGACCGTAAATTATTATCAGTGTAGAAAATTACTTGAATTAAGCAATTGATATTAGAGTACATCTAGTTCTACTCAAATTTTATTGACCACTTGCTTTTTTTCTTTCACCTTTATTTTTTTATTTGGACAAACGTGTATTGTTTGTAATATGGTGCGGGGTGCATATATGTATTATGAATTCTTTGGATGTACACAAGAAAAGTAACAACTACAATGGCCTCATTCAATTAAATCTGCCTTTTTGTTTTCTGTACTATCATTCTTTTGACAGACAAAATATATAAAAAGTTGATTGTTTTTGTACTTGCTGGGGTAATCTTCCTCTTCTAATTCTTATATTATTTCCCCCATCCTAATACATATAACAAATATTCATCTAGCTATATTGTAAAATTACTGCTATTGCTAAGATATATTAATAGTGTAACAACGAAGTTCTTTGTTCTTTTTTCTTTATTTTTTTAATTTCTTTCTTATGTTTATGACTTTATGTTGGTAGTTTTGAAATTTCAATATTTGATTACCAAAGCTAGGTAATTAATCAACTTCTCGCTCTCAAGATTTGATTACTTGTGCAAAGAAATTATTGACATATAGACATCGACGCTAATTCTTAATGATGAGTACAATTTTAGCAAAAAATAAAAATAAAAAAATGCAGCTGAAATGTTAGTTCTGATATGGCCCACAGGATCCTGTAGTCATTAAGTGGACTAAAAATTGACAAAACCATATTGGGCCTTCATATGATCATGCATATATAATGAAATCTTTTAATGGGAAAGACATGATGAGCAGAGGAAATTTGTTTAACAGAGTAGTTTTCGCTTCATGCAGCGCACGGACTATGGAATCAAAACAATACTGCATATGGTCCGTGCGCTGCATGAAGCTAAAACTACTCTGTTAAAATCTTAACTCAATCAGCACAGCGAGATTAGGGGTGTCAATGGGTACTATATGGGTCGGGTGGAGCTATTTTCATACCCATATCCATTAAAATTGATCTTACCCATATCCTACCCTTACCCATTAAAAATTGACCGTACCCTACCCTACCCTACCCTTACCCATTAATATTATTGAGTAACGAAACGGTAGCGGGTGAATAACATATAATATTAATATAATAATTAATTTTATTATATTTTACAAATAGAACATCAAAAACTAATTCATTTCACACATATACAATTGCATTACTAATAAAAATAAAAATAAATATGTATGCAATCAATTCCAACTAAATTATTTTTTATAAAGCAAGAAAATTCAAAAGTATGAATATCTATTCGAAAAAATTCAATTATTTAACTACAAACCAGGCAAATAAAATAATATGTTTAATATTTTTCTAATAACAAAAAACATACACTAGTACACTACTAAATAACTAAAACACATAACTAATTATTACTCAAACTTTATTATAGAGGCACCAAAATGGAATTATGGAAGAGTAAATAAATATTGAATTTGAATATATATAATTTTAGATTTTATAATTACCCTATAGGGTAACGGGTACGAAATAGTCATTACCCATACCCATACCCATTTGGTTAATGGAAAAAAATTCTTACCCATACCCATACCTAATAAACTAACGAAAAAAAAACATTATCCATACCTGCCTAAGCGATATGCATGAGAGGGGAGAAAGGAATGGAGTCAATGGCAGCACGGTTCTACGGGAAGTAACAGGGAGAGTGAACAAGAGATTGGATGTCTATATTTCATCAATAAGTCACAATTAATTATTCAATTAATTGTTAATTGATATCTAGTAATTAATTTTTCGTGGAAACTAAAAACCTTCATTTTGATTACATTCTTTATTTTAATAATACTCATTTTTTTATTTTGCTATGCTGAGTTCTAGCTTCTAAGGGAGCCGGTCATTAAAGATTTTTCTTGTTTTTAATAATACTCATTTTTTTTTCTATACTGCATATGGTTCGTGCGCCACTCTAGTGGGAGTAGTACCATGTAGTCCCACTAGAGATGTCAAAGTCTACCAATTTAGAGAGCAATAGTAATGGAGGCGTCAATCCAACTAGAGATGTTAAAGTGATCTGCCAATTAAATGAAGATTTTTCTTGTTCTTTCGTGTTGTTTCTCTCTTGACATAGAATTGATTAGTACAGAATGCTAGCTCTTATAATTTTAGAATGTGTGTGAGTTATGTACTGCATATAATGAGTGGTATTTAATGTGAGCTGTTTTTTATCCAGCTAACAATTGATGTTTGTAATCTCTTGAAGAGTGGATAGGCCGGGTTTACCACCCGGATATTAAGTTGACATACGCTTTCAATAATTGGGCTTTTTGTGACACGATTTAAATAAATGGGTTTTTCGTAGCTTGTCCTGACAGGCTATTCTCAATGGGCCTTGTTTCATTATTAGTTCTTTTTTGTCTGGCTGGTTTCATGATTAATTTGGGAAATTAAAATATATACACACTGATAAAAAAAATTGTCATATCCAAAAAAGCAGGAGGAACGCTAAAAACGCTAGTTTTTTAATTATATAAATTGCCGATAACAATCTTTTTTTTACATTCAGAAGAAATTTAAAGCTACGATCTTCCATACGAAAATAAGCAGAATGTGAATGTTACGGCATATAGTAATTTAATACTTATCCTTTCACCCTTTCTGTAAAATTCATAATTCATAACATAATACTTATTCTTCAGAAATACCAATTTCTCATAGTTGTCTAACTAATTATCTTTTCAAAAAATAACTCCCGGCCTCATTAATAAATTATATTTCTCCTTTTACCCATTTTGTAAATAAAATTCATTTTCTGTTTTCAACTGAACTCTTCAAACTTCAAAAGTGTTCCACACTTTTCTTACTATTTATTTACATCGTTTTCTGGGATGTCGTTCACACTTTCTTTCTTCTTCTTTTAATTGAAAAACCCGCCTCGTTTATTTGGATCTTCTTCAATCATTTGTTTTCATCGATATATTATAATTAATATATAATTCTGTTTCAGTTTGTGATTGATGGTTACAACTGCAGTTTATAAATATGCATTAATAAATCATGTGAATTTAATTTTAAATCGCATACTACTAATTCTGGTGTCTAAGAACTTCATTGGATTGGGACTGGGTATTTCAAACAAGAATTGGACTTAGAACTTGACATATTTGCCCTTATATTCATTCTATGGCTTAATATGACAAATATATCAGAAAATGTATCCTATCCCTTACTTAAAAAACTAAGAAATATTACTCATCTTTTCTGAAACCGTTGATATCCCAATCATAACACCTGAATGTGGTTGGCATTGAAAGCTTCATAAACTCGAATTTGTTGGTTCTATATATTTATTTCAAATTAATGGCTCATGAATCATGAGTCATGACCTTGTCTAAATTGTGGAGTCTTGTCACCATTGAAATTGGCAAAATATCATTTCATGGTCCTAAGAACATCATTTTAAGCCATATTTCATTCATGTTGTAATTCCTAACTTTTGTAGTCTTTTTTCGCCATGCAATAAATAGACAACTGTTTGTTTTCATCAGGAAAAAAAATCATATATTCATAAGTTTCTCATTTATAATACTGTTTATAAAAAAAAAAACACAATAGCATTTAAGGACACCCACTACCCATAACATGCTAGGCAACTCCTAATATAATACTTCATCTTTTTCAAACACAAGAATCTTAGTTGTGCAACCCATTATATTTCTATTAAAAATAATTCCTCCTTCTTACGAATAAATTGTTTTCTGGGAGGTTGCGACTCCACCATTATGACAACTTAGTGCTCAATAATTTTATTTGGAATTGCTTCTTGCATTAGTTTTCATCGATATATATTAGAATTCACATATAATTATATTTCAGTTTGAGATTAATGATTCTAAATGCAGTATATAAATATAGATTTAATTTTTCATGTGAATTTAAATTTAAATTGGATACTAGTAATTATGATTATCTGAGATCTCCATTGGAACGTGACTAATTATTTCAATCCACAATTGGACTTACAACTTGACATATTTGCGCTGAGAGTCTGTTTTCATTAAGACCAATTTGCTCTCTTAATTACAATGAGTTTTAACTCGATGCACACAATAAATATATTTTTATGATAAATGTATAACTTTGATAAAGAAACATTAAACGAAATTTGTTCATTTTACATTCACTTTTTTACATTAAATCCCTTTTTCTATTTAATGCACAAGTTTAAGTTATATATGCAAAGTAAATATTATTTTGTTAATACGAATATAAATAAATTTTAGCAGTGCTTCGTAAGATGAAAATAAAAAATTAAATTTTTGAAGAAATTTTATTTCGAATGTTGGACAACATGCAGTATCTCAGAATGCGGGAACCACGGTTATTTGTTTTGAAATTTGTGCAGAAAAAAATTTAACGGTCTATATTTTTCACAGATTTATTGATAAACGTACTGAGATATATCGGGGATTCAATTTTTTTTTTTGGCGAAAATGTGAATTCTTTATCTTCTTGGTGTTGAGTAATATTAAATTATTATTAATTTTTTTTAAACCTTCTCCCATGTCTCCAACGACCAACATGATTAAGTCATTTCAATGCATTGAGTCGGCATTCAATTAACAACTATATATGGATGAGCACGAATCTTAAAAAAGTAAACACAATATATATTAGTTTATTGGGGACACGATGACATGCACCTTCTGACTTTCTAAACAACTGAATTTATTAATGACCGGTTGTCGTGTCCATTTCTTCGGACATGGTCTCTTTATTATTCTTCTATTAACATCCACAATTTTATTTCATTTTTATATTGAAATCAAGCGTATGTTGATTTGGTGATACGCAATGATCTTAGGACAAAATGGGCAAAATGACGAAGCCATGTATACTTTTATTAATTAATCATAATAGTTTAAAAAATATTTTTGATTGAACCTAAAAGGGTAATATTCAAAAAAAAAAAATACGTCAAACTTTAGAAAGCCCATAACCCATACTATTTTCTGACTAGGAACAAAGTCTTAAGATTGTTGGTTACTTAAAAATTTAAAGTTTGATTATGCCTCACAATTTTGTAGCTTCTACAAAGATTTAAAAAAAAAGAAAAAATCGGAAGACTATAGTCTTCGAGTCGACGAACAAAAAAAATTGGCACGTTCCAAATTTAGGGCTGGAGTTGTGAGGTATGATTCATTTATTAAATTTATTGAATTCATCTGTAGACATTTGATCGAGCCTTTTCAAATTTATTTTGAGCTGAAATTTTTAGTTTCAAATCGTATATATGTTTAAAAAATACAAATGGACGGTTTTGAGTGTTCCGTCCTGCGTATTTTTTTTTCATTTCACACTTATATTTTTAAGATTTTTAATTGAAATTAATTTTAATTAAAAAAAATTCGGATGTCAAAAGCTGGAAAACGGATCCTAGCTGGCCTGCTGGCATTGGATATTTAAATCTAATTTCAATTAATAATCGATCTAATCACTATCTTAATTAATATATCCTTGACAGAGGGGAAATTAGCAATTAATATTCTTCTTGTAGATTATTATCGGTCCCCGAAACCCAACTTTTCCACAACGATAACAAATTAGCATGAAGTTAACTAATTATATGGATAATGTAAAAAGTTTTGAATTATACTGTATGTGCCATGATCCAAAATGCTTTCAAAGAGTGCTGAAATCATATTTTGACAATCATCTTCCATCATTCTTAGTTGTCAGTTGACCTTTCTTGAACGAGGGTTACACTATTATGTACCTCGATCGTGTTTTCTTTTTTGTTTTCTTTTTATTTGTCCCGAGGAATATCCCAAGTTCCAACTAATTGCATGAATGATTGTAATATCGTGGACTGTACCAGCACTAAAGTCATCAAACGTTATATGGAAGACATAATTTTAATTTAAAAAAAAATAAAATAAACAGTAAATAATTTAAAAAGATAACGGATTCGTGGAAAAAAAAACACATAAAAAAAAAATACGAAGTACAAAGTAGTGTTGCGCTCGTTTGAGAAAAGTCAACTGCCAAATAATAATGATTGGAAATAATTCTCGAAGAAAAATTATTTCAGTTCCAAGCGGACATTTCAGAAATTAATATAATTTAATTTTACAAATAATCGTCAGTCTACTTTCCGGCCTGCTTCCCTATATCAATACCATCTTTCGCTAGGATAGTTATCTGCACTAGCTAATAATATCCTCGTACACCTGTGCACTTTTAAAATAGAGAGTGAGAGTGAAATGGCTGATGCAGCTGTTTTGAATTTTTTGGTGGGCAAACTTGCCAAAATAATCCAGAAAGAAATACATCTCTTGGGTGGGGTTGGGGAGAAAGTGAAACGGGCGCACAGCGACCTTACTATAATCATCTGCTACCTAGAAGATGCCAATTCAAAACGAAAAAAAATGCAATGGTGCAGAATTGGCTGAATCAGCTCCGCAATGTGGCCTATCGCATCGAGGATGCAACCGACACATTCTTTCTCGAAATTGAAGATAACCGCCAAAGAGATTCCAATTTTTTCCAACAATTTAAGAAGCTGTTGAACAAGGGTGCGCATGTGACGATCCTCCACAAGCTTGCCACTGAGCTAGATAGCATTCAAAATGAACTCGAAATGATCTCTAAGAGAAGGGTTGAGTTTGGAATCAAACGCCTGGAAGATGTGGAACAAGCCCCTACGGGAGAAGCAGTCAAAATGCTGCCTAACCGGAGAGCTGCTAATATCGAAGTGAACCAAACTGAAATTGTAGGCCTGCAGGAAGACCAGAAAAATATTTTGAAGCTACTGAGTGCTGAGGCAACACTTAGGCGGTCTGTCATAACCATAGTGGGTACCGGCGGTCTAGGAAAGACGACTCTTGCATCTATGGTATACAACAGGCAAGTATAAAGTTTTCTTTTCATGTATATGTTTTAATGATATAAATAATGGATCAATGTTATTTCAACCATAGTAACATTGACTTGAAATCTATCAAATAAGTTTCAAACAACGAATTCAAACCATACAAACCGATCTACCTTACGAGTATTAAATTTACATGCAAAATATATAAATTTTCTAATTCATTTATTATGAAATCAAGTGGAAAAATATGATGAAAAATTAATGCATTAGAATAAACTTAAAAGTCTTCTATTTTCACCTCTTGACAGTGAAATGAATTCAAAAATTTATAAATTTACATGGAAATGAAGCACTCGTATGGTATATTAGTACCATTAGTTTGAACCATTTGGATTCATTGTTTGAAGCTTATTTAAAAAATTTTAGAGTCAGTGTCACTACGGCTGAAATAACAAATGTTATATAGATAGTAGCCAAACTCATAAATAATTACTACAATAACAATGTTAATAATAAGAAATGTTACGTACAACACTCATCAACTTATACTACTATTATCAATTATGATTTTGAAGATATAATAGTTAACCCTAACTGCTCAATTAGACTTATAGTAATAATGCAAAAATAACTAAAAATAATAATAATGATATGATGAGCGAGGTTATGGTACTTTGCAATATACAAATCGGTTCCTGGTATGGCTCCACATCTCAATTTTCTAAGTCAAAACATTTGATCCGAAACTCTCAACATAATTTCCATCAGAAATACACTTTCTAAAAAAATATTATATTTTTAGAATTTTTTAAGTATTTGATTAGAAAGGTAGACAATCATTACATTTGAATGGTCCATATTATTTAGTTCAAGTGATTTTCTACCTATCAAAATAGTAATTTTTATTTTAAAAAAAATTCATGTACGTTGAATGATTCAGATAGACTATTTTATTTTTTAAAAATAAATATATAAATCCATATTACAGAGTATAGACCTATCATTCAGATAGACTATTTTATTTTTTAAAATAAATATATAAATCCATATTACAAAGTACAGACATATATTGCAACTTACAATAACCTCACTCATTATATTATCGATATTATAAATAGTGGCAACAGACATTTGATGTTGAGCACCACTAGATGTTAATAGTAATTATATCTATATACATAGAAATTCAAAAACGTACAATAACTTTATTTTTCTGAATGTGGAGTAAAACATGTTCTCTACTTCATAAAGCATCATAGTTCATCTCTATCTCTATATATGTGGTTTGGAAAAATATAGATATTGGAGGGACACATAATATTCTTCTTTAATTTATTCCTCAATAGTAGCTATGAATATCATGGTAATATATTGTTGCCAGGCGATGACTATTGTTCAAAAATTGTGCTAGAAATGTATCTAATAGTATATCTTGTTTATTTGTCTAACCAGTGCCAAGGCAGATTTCAAGTATACTATAATGCTGTCAATCCCTAAACCGTTCAGCCTAACTGGTCTCTTGAGAAACATGCTGCTGTCAATCTCGCAGCAGTCCAGTAGTCTACCAAATTTCTTGAGAAAGATGCTAGGCCAGCCCAACGATTCTGTAACTGAGAATCAAGATGTGGAATATTTCACCAACAACCTCAAAAAAATTTTAAGTAGCAAACGATATCTAATTATTCTAGATGATGTGTGGGAGGTTGATTTGTGGAATCAATTGAAAGAAGCATTACCTGATGTCCACAATGGGAGTCGCGTCCTGATGACTAGCAGATTTATTGACGTTGCTAAGTCAGCTGGCGCAGATATGAAACCTTATGTGCTCCGTTTCTTGAATGATACAGAAAGCCAAGATCTCCTCCTCAAGAAAGCTCTCCATAGTCAACAACCTGATAATTGTCCTAGTGATCTCCTGAAGCTTGCAGATGAACTATCAAAGAAATGTAAGGGATTACCTCTGGCTTTGATAGTATTAGGTGGTCTCCTTTTAACTAAAGGCCTTGACTATCATGCATGGACTAGAGTGTTGCAAACACTAGATTGGCACTCAGAAGGCAAGGACTGCATGGATGTCCTCGCCATGAGCTACGATGATATGCCCTATTATCTTAAGGCATGCTTCTTATATCTTGCTTCTTTTCCCGAAGGCTATGAAATTTCAGCAAAATGTCTGATCAGAATGTTGGTAGCCGAGGGATTTCTACCACAAGAGGCAAGGAAAACAATGGAGGAAACGGCCGATAATTGCCTTGAAAAACTTTTTGAAAGGTAAAATATTTTTTCCTTTGGTCCTTAATTTTTATGAGGCATCTCTACGATACTATTGCAAACTTTTTGGTCATAAATTAGTTCATAGGACAAGATTAGGTATTCTTAATATATACTCCAATTTGTTTTATCATATAGTAGAACAACTAGCTAGAGATCTTCCATTGAAAATAGTATCAGAAAACAAACAAAATGATAGAGTGAAATGGAGTAAAGAACGAATCAAAATAAGAAAAGACGCCTTATTAGTATTCTTTACTGACAGATTAACCGTATTCCAAAATATATAAGTTTCCTCGTCTGTTATCACAAGTATCATACACCTAATTTTACCATCTCTTATCTAATATATAACTTCTTCCATGATAACCTTCCACCAAGTATTCTAAATATTTATAAAATGGATTTAACAATTGCTTCATCTAAATTAGGTACCTTGCACTTGTGTTGCAAAAGATTTAGTAGAAATCGAGGTGCTATCGGAGCGGGTAAGGTCCGGATACTATTATATTTGAATTTGCAACCAAAAAATGTTCGGGTCTAAATTTTGATCCATATACTTATTATTTTCAAACCAAATCGGGTCTGGCCGATCCATATACTGTATCTAATAGTGGATCTTTTTGGTTTATTATTTTTGTTCAGGTTACATAGAAATTTATAAATTGTTTGTGAATTATCTTGTTCAGTCCTTATCCAGAAGGAGCAAATGTCACAAGCATTTGAGGAACCGTTTATTCATTAATATAATTAAAATTTCTTAGGCATCTCATATAATATATTATTATAATATAAATTAAAAATTGTTCCGAAATTAAAATTATGCTATTGTTTTTGTCTGTCCATAATAATTCAATAGAATATAGAATATAGAAAACAAAAATAATAACTTTAAATTTATTTGGACTCATAGTGTAACATAAAGGTATTGAAATTAAATATTTATTTTTAATTTTTTCATTACAGAAATTATCTAGGCTCGCGACCTTCAATCCCACTTTTAGTCCCCCAAGAACAATTTCCTTTTTTCAACTTCTATTCTTTTTCTCGCTCTCTTCAGTTAATTTTCTCTTATCACTCATCCATCTTTTACTCCTTTTTAGAGGAGGGGTTTTAGCTCTGTTCAATTTTCGTCCATATTTCTGACAATCTGTGAACAATTTTGTGAATGTAAAAACTACAAATGTTTTTACAACAGCTAGTCCTACTTTTGATACATAGCGTTTATGAACGATTCTACTTCAAATTGAAGTCCCAAATAGCTCCAGCTGTACAATCTTCATAAAGAGTTGATATGTCCAATATTTACAAAGACTTAGTATGTTAGGTATAAAGACATGATTTCTTATGTAAAAGTACTCGCTTGCATAAATATAAAGAAATGATTTACTAGCGACCTTCTAGAAGTTGGTCCTGGTCGTAAGTTGGTTGTTGGGGGATTGATCGGGGATGTCCCTTTTCATTAATAGCTCTTTGAATTCAGGACAAGATATACAATTTTTTTATATTAGGTAATTATAAAGAATTGTATTAGCATTGTATTGGATATTTATACGGGTATTGGGTTCGGTTCGGTTGTGGGTCGGTAATTAAATCAAATCCTTATCCTATCTATTACAATATCGATTATAGTTCAAATTCAGATCGGATATTTATGTATTAATTTGATAAACGTACTCATAATTTAACCAATTTTATTTTTTTAAACCATATTCTATCGAAATTAACTGCATTCGAATTGGTTTTGGTCTGGATCCGGATCGGGACCGGATAATCGGATAAAAGTAGCACCACTAGAAATGATGTGATATTAATACATGGTTCTACGAATAAAATCAAAATTTAATATTTAGGAGATGGAGAGTACGAAATTATAATTTTGCTGGCAAGATTAGGATTTTGAAAGAGTGATTTTTTTAATACTACCATTCCAAATTTTAAACCAGCATATATGTAAATTCAAAATTTCTTTTCATCAGATTAACAACATAGTTTACAAAACTTCACATTAATAGAAGTATGCAATTTTCGTTAATTTTATATTTTAATTTCAGTGCATCTTAATAATATTTAGGAATAAAATTAATATTAGAATTTAGGAACTAATTAGTGACTCCAGTTAGGATCTAAATATAAACCTTTATTATGACTGCAATATTTTTCGTACTTCCTGACTTGTTTATAAAATAAATTTAATTCAGGAGTATAATTCAAGTATCAAGACGATGCATGGATGGTTCGATCAAGTGTTTCCAAGTGCATGATCTTCTTCGTGACTTAGCAGTGCATGAAGCAAGAAAAGAAAACTTTGTTACGGCTTTCTCAGAAGCATCAGATGTCTTAAAGCCGAACAAAGGAATCCGACGTGCTTCGATTCAATTCCCATATCAAGCCCTTAAGTCAAACCCACATTTATTGGAAGATTTCGGTCCAAATTTCCAAAATATTCAAACTCCTGAATTTGTAGCTCGAAATACCCGTTCTTTACTATTGTTTGGATTCGGACGTTTTTCTGTATTGTCTGGGTTTGTCCTGCGAATACCAAAATGGTTTAATTTTAGGCTACTAAAAGTTCTAGAACTTGTGGGTGTCACAAACTACGCTGATAAGCTGGTTAAGGGATTAAATGAGTTGATACACGTAAAATATTTGGGGCTTAGAAATTGCAAAATTCCCATTTCTTCATTTTCCTTTAATCGTATGAAGACTCTCGAAACCCTGGATATGCGTGGAACTGAAGCCGTAATGCCTAATGACTTATGGGCGATGAGTACATTGAGGCATGTACTGTTTGATGACACTCGCAGTGGACGAACCCTCGATTTTCCAAGCTCACCGGCTGACCTGAGTAATCTCCAGACCATGCGATGGGTATTGGGACCAAGAACATGGGCAACGAAGTTGCCCCTTGTAAACAACATGCGCATATTAGGTATTAATTATCCATTTGACGATTGGGTTACCCTGACCAATCTGCTTCAAAGGTTGCCTTATCTGGTCTCCCTCGGGATCAAAGGTAATAGCCTCCCAGTGGAGATTGTTTACCCATCAACACTCCAAAATTATGAGAATTTACAATCTCTCTACTTGAAAGGAAAATGGTCTGTCAACATAGAGGCCAGCCGTTTTCCACCACACATCATTAAATTGACACTTATTGATTCCAAACTTGAGCAAAATCCCATGCCTGAACTTGGAAAGTTGAAGAACCTAAAGAAACTTTGTTTACGAGAACATGTGAACAACTCGTGGCCTACAATCTGTCCTGAAGGATTCCCAGTCCTACAATACTTAGAAGTGGGTGATTATAGATTTAATGGTTTCAAGATCGAACAAGGGGTCATGCTAAAGCTTACATACCTTCAAGTTCGTCACAACACAACAATAGACCTGCCTGATGACCTGCAACATGTGACCATTAAATATTATTGATGTAGAGATGTGGTAATTTCTATCACCGACCACATAATTTTATTCTTTCAATTATTCTGTGTAATATTGTTTTGCGTGCATGTCTTATGAACTGTTTGGTTCTACACTTGGAGAGTAAACCACAATTACGTACATTTTTTATTGCCCACCATTGATTAAATTTTCTCTTTGTTTATTGAAATATTAACCTCATGACAAACGAACAATGTCAAATTTTGGTTGCTTTTGTACACTTGCTAGGTTGAACTTCGTCGTGTATTTCTTGGATATTTTTCCATTCTTTTGGTTATCAAGGTACATACAATAAATAGTGGGACAATTTCACATACATATAACCCTCAAAAACATCAAAATTACCTATTACCCCTCTAAAATTCTAAATATCATATTTACTATTTAAAAATTTCAGAAACACACAATTTTGCCTATTTTATTTCCTTTTATATTTGAACTCATATTAAATGTATAAAGTATATATCTTAACCTTTATTAAAATAAAATAAAAATGGTCGCGTTAATAGTCCCCCACAAAAATCCCAGGTGATCAAATTCTCCAACTAGCGATTATTACCAGGACAACCAACTACAAGATCACTACTGCATTTACAGATGGCGTGTGCAAGTATCTCCATTCGTATATTAAGTACGTAGATGTTCTAATCCGCCAACGCGGTTGTGATTAAAAGATGAATTTCTCGGATTGAGTATCATCCCTCCAATCAAACAATTTGTCTTTTTGTTCATTTTTTTGTTCTTTTTTATGTTTAGAAGTCTAAATATATTTAGACACATACTCGCCGCACGTACTCGCTACATATGTAGATGTTAGAATTTCTCCATTATTTTTAGAAAATTACCTAAAATATCTTTATTTAATTGTAAGATACTCGATTTTTTTCAAATTTTAAAATCACATTTAAAGATACAGATTACTTATACTAATGGCATGTATATTGCATAACCACGAAATGTAGTAGTACTATGACATGTATTGGTACAGTAAGATGTGTATTGTGGTGTATTTTAGCGTGACATCCAATGCATTAAAAAGCAAATGGAACTGGGTAACTTTTCTCAATTAAAAAAAATTAAGAGACACTAACCTTCGTCTAGAAAAATATGTTCTCCTATCTCCTTGAATAGAAAACTATTTTTAATTTTAAAATTTTAAAGAGTTTATTTATTTAAAAAAAATATAAAATTTATAGTTTTCGAGAAGGTTGAATATTATTACAAAACCAATCAATGAGATTGAATTTTTTTTTATATATATTTTGCAAGAAATCCTCCCTACCTCTATTTTGTTTTCTTGCTTTGATTATGTGTACTAGGTCCCACAAAGATGGAAAATTAGCAGAACAAAGAGAATTTATCCCAAAAAAACAAGGGAAAATTTTATGTATACCACTCAAAAACATTGAAATTACATATTTTCTCCTTTAAATTTCATAATATAATATTTACACTTCTCAATTTAAAAAAAACTCACAAATTTACGCATTCGGCCTATGTATTCATCTCATCTTCAATCATGAAGTCGATAATCATGGACTTCTTTTTAATTAAATACGGATAGGATAAACGGGCAAAGTGAAACAAAAATTGCGCATATATACATACATAATACATGTGCCGGTATAGTGACATGCTTCATACTTTCAGATGGTACGTCTCTTTCCCACATCATGCTCGCCTTACCACTAAGGAATTCATCACTATTATTAAATTATTAATTACTTGTTTTTCTCTTATTAAAAAATTGGGCAATGGTGCCACTATTCACTTTTGGACAGATCGGTAGTGTTCTAAACTTACTTTATCTTTTTTATACCCTAATCTTTTTCATATTGCATTTGATCCTGATTTATTGGTTATTGATGCATTTCGAGAGGATGCCCTCAATATTCCCTTTACGGTGTTTTATTGATTGAGTGGCATACCCTGCACACTCAATTAATTAATTGTCATCCACATCAAAGTTTGCATGATACACTCTTTTGGAGATGGTCCACAGTGGGCAAATTTTCTGTTCATTCATACTATGTTTGGCTTGAATATGGTGGGATACCGAATAATGAATTCACAGCTATATGGTCCTCTAAAATTCCCTTCAAAGTGAATTTTTTTTTATTTACTTAAGAGAAATAAATTACTTACCAAAGAAAATCTTATTGCTAGAGGTTGGTTAGGGAACCCTTCATGCCCTTTTTGTGGTGCTTTTGAATCAACTAACCATCTTTTTGTGCATTGCCCATTTACTTTTCAATTATGGATTTGGATAACAAGTCATAATAATTTTATTTTTGAGGGACACACTATGGATGATTTATGGTTACTCCTATCCCCGAAATTTTTATAAATATACAAAATCCCAAATTAATTTAACAATCTATACATTTTTTATATTAATTTTCAAATCTATCGAAACCACTGACTGTGTGAGCGGTTTGAGATATATATAACCGCTGACAGTGTTAGCGGTTTAAGCCAACCACGAATTTTGATTTTTTCTCCACACTTTTTGAAACAACGAACGATTTTTGAAACAACGAACGACTCAGATGCAAACAAAAAAAATAATCATTACAACTTGCGGCAATTCATCCAAATTAAATTTAATATAATTTTTTATTTGATTATTTTATTTAAATAGAAAATATTATAATTTATTTATTTTTTCTATTAAAATATTAGAAATTTTTATATTTTTTTAAAATTAGATATAATACCATATAATTTGATTTATTAGAAAGACTTAAACAAATAACCCGGATCAATATTTTTCAAATCGGATTTTTCATGGTTGTAAGAAAAATTAAAATATTTCTTTGTGTGTTATTGGAAAAAAATAAAAATCATTTGAATCTGAATTATTGATCCCGGTTCAAAAGTCACTTCTAGGTAAATATAGAAAATTTTATTTTCTTTCTATTGTTGAAAAAATAAAAATTTAACAAATTCAAAGTGTGCCAGACGAATTGTGAGATATTTTTGTTAAATTTTTTATTTTTTCAAGAATAGAAAGACCATAATATTTTTTGTATTACTTTTGAACCGGCATCAATAATTCAGATTGAAAGCATTTTTAATTTTTTCTAATAACATACAAAGAAATATTTTAATTTTTCTTACAGCCATGTAAAATCCGATTTGAAAAATATTGATCCGGGTTATTTGTTTAAGTCTTTCTAATAAATCAAATTATATGGTATTATATCTAATTTAAAAAAATATAAAAATATTTCTAATATTTTAATAGAAAAAATAAATAAATTATAATATTTTCTAATTAAATAAAAAACTATATTAAATTCAATTTGGATGAATTGCCGCAAGTTGTAATGATTATATTTTTTGTTTGGATCTGAGTCGATCGTTGTTTTAATCTTAATCGTTCGTTGTTTCAAAAAGTATGCAGAAAACATCAAAATTCATGCTTGGCTTAAACCGCTAACACTGTCAGCGGTTATATATATCTCAAACCGCTCACACAGTCAGCGGTTTGGATAGATTTGAAAATTAATATAAAAAAATGTATATATTGTTAAATTAATTTGGGATTTTGTATATTTATAAAAATTTCGGCTCCTATCCCTCTCAAAGACAGACCCTTGGTGGAGCTTGTTCGAGGTGTTGTCTTATGATGTATTTGGCTTGCACGAAATAAGTTGTGTTTCCAACATACAACTATTCCTACTTTGAAGAATAAGGCCAGCGGTCCAGATGGTTTCCCGATTGAATTTTTCCAAAAATTCTGGGATATTATAGCACTTGAAATAATTCTGCTAATTCAGAGTGTGCATAACGGACGTGCGGACATCGCATCCATATATAAAGCTGCCATCACGCTCGTTCCAAAAAAGGCTCAACCCACACAAATTGCAGATTACAGGCCTATTAGTGTAATTAACACGATTTCCAAAATCATAACAAAGGTGGTGCTGGCCAACCGATTATAGCTGCTACTGCAGGAACTAGTTTCCAATAGGCAAACAGCCTTTATTAAAGGTAGATCGATCATGGAATCATTTATGGTGGCAAGAGAACTCCTAATCTCTTGCAGTAAGAGGAAAATACTATCTATCCTATACAAGGTCAATTTTGAAAAGGCCTTTGATATAATAAGCTGGTGCTTCCTCACAAATCATCTGATTGAAAGGGGCTTTCCCCCAAAGTGGACCTCAACTGTTCTTGCTATTCTAAAAACATCAACTTCCACAGTTCGAATAAATGGGTGTCCGACACCGCTCTTTAGACACACTCGAGGGGTACGATAGGGCGATTTGCTATGCAACCGGCTATCTATTTCCCACCTCAACCAATCCAGTATGCGGACGACACCGTAATCATCGCAGAGGCTCATCCCGAAACAATAAAGGTCCTAGCTCTAATCTTATCTAAGAGCTCCTTCTTTCTCATTGCCATTCTGCAAGACCACACTCCAATAATTGAGGCTATACTGAGGAGCCCTGGATCAATGCTACCAATCAAATACTTGGGCCTACCTTTCTCCATTGGGAAACCCAAGAAGATACATTACCTGCCTCTGATTGAAGCAGTAGAGGGTCGGGTGGCCACATGGAAATCCAGACTCATGTCATTCGGTGGAAGACTGACACTCATTCGGTCAGTTCTATCATCGAAGCCTTTATATTTTATGCAAGTTTCCTAGCTCCCAAAATGGGTCAGAAAACATGTGGATAGAATAAGGCAGAACTTTCTATGGAGGGGTCACGAGACATGTCAAGCAATTAATTGCTTGGTTAATTGGGAGAGAACTTGTTTATTGAAATAGAATGGTGGCCTAGGGATCATTGACCTCAGCACGCAAAATGATGCTCTTCTTATAAAATGGATTTGGACTATGCATTCAAATTCGAGCAGTATATGGGCCTCAACACTACGACTACTATATGAGATTGAGGAACCCTCTCACTTTCAAAAACATGAGTTCCAATCTTTTTTCTAAGAGATTTAGTGCGCCTTTTACCTTTCTTTATAGTATCAACATCAATTCACGGAACGTCCACCCTTTGGTCTTGGGAATCTACCGGTATGTTCTCAACCTCATCGGCATACAAGATGCTTCACCATTGTGGAATAACATGCCCCTATTACAAAAAGCTCTGGAGGATAAGGGCACCACCTAAGGTCCGAATTTTCCTTTGGGTCATGCTACAGGATAAGCTCTTGACCAGCGAGGTCCTACTTAAAAGAGGATGCCAAGCAACTCAGGATTGCGTCCTATGTGCCACTGATGAATTAGAGACAATACAGCATCTATTCTGGTCATGCCCTTATTCTGTGGCAGTATGGAGAGCCTTGCTCAATAGGCTGGCTCTAGGCACTGTCCCACCAGACACTGACTCACACACAAACCTATGGCTCTCTAATCCTTTCTCACGATCGCACGCACATGCTTGGGAGATAGCTTGGGCAGCAGGACTTTGGGCATTATGGAGAGAAAGAAATCGGAGAATATTCACGCAAAAGTCCAAGCCAATCACAATTATGTCTTCAAAGACGACGTTTGAAGATCGGCAATGGGACATGCACTGCCGAGGCGCCAATAGAGCAACAGTGGATTTGAGACTAATAATTACACGTTTGTAAATATTATGTAAACTGGTCAACGACTCACTTGAGTCGATCTAGATATTTTTTTATCAATAAAAATCCGTAAGCTGGCACATTGCCACCTTACCCTAAATAAAACTATTCCTACTTTGCAGGCTGTGGGCTCGAAGATTATTTCATTATCGACTTTTTGGTGTCAATCTTTAAATGATGGTTCTTTCCAACTTTTGCCTTTAATTCTTCTTCTGAATACTAATGGAATACCTTGTCATGATCTGATTCAAGTAGGGCCTCAAGGGGTACAACAGGAAAATAGATTCGAGGGCGGGGTTGGGGCTCTACCAGGACTGCTGGAACAAGGCGATTGAACTCTTACGCTTGGAATTGGATTCCCGGGATGATCTGATTGCTTGAATTCTACTAGTTTTGTATTTTGTCTCATCTTATTGACTTAGGCTTGATGCTTGGTTTTTTGGACTATGACTATCGTATAGTTAGTCTATGTTTGTGTGGCTGTTGATTGTTTTGTTACTTTGGGCATTTGTTTTGCTCATTTTTGTGATACTGTATCTGTTCTCTACTCCAGTTGTTTGGAGTAGGGAGCAGTAAAACTATTTGATTTCTAATGAAATCGGTGGAATTATACCCACTTTTTCTAAATAAAAAAAAAATGCATCGAGTCGGCATTTTAATTAGAGTATTGATTTCGCCTCCCATCTAGTAGTCCCCTAACTATCCCCTAACTGTCTAATCAATAATTATTATTCTAAACTTTTCGTCTCTATGTGTCCTCCAATGCAATCTAGGGCACAAGGAAGGAGCCAATCCAATATATTAAATATTAATTGGATAAACACTGTAACAATTGTCAGTATAAAAAAATTATTTGACCCACCTCATTAAAAATTATATTAAATAGATTGTTCATTCCTATAATTAATGCTAGTTTTGTAATTATTCAGAGTCTGCCCTTCATTTCCTTGTCCTTTTGATTTTTGTTACAATGTACCGAAAATATTAATTGGAAAAAAATTGGATGTTATAAAAAAACCAAATTGCCGTTTTAAATTAATTGCTCAGGTGAAGCAGAGAGATGTAGGTAAATAGCTTGTGCTATTACTGATTTCATATAATTTTTACAATGAATGGAGACATTATATATTCATGGTATTACATCAGATTAATTTACCAGGAATATATTCAGAGGAGGTAATTCATATCAACCTAAAGTTTTAATGCAATGCAGAAAGCCACCCTGTGATAAATACCGTGCAACTCATACTGGTGCAAATTTATTTTAACTACCAAGGTCCTCGATTAAGTTTCAACTAAGTACTGTGACGGCAAAAATTAACGCTAATAACAAGAAAGTGGCGAAGATGAGGAGACCGATGGTGAAGAAGGTGAAGAAGGTGGAGAAGGGGGGAGAAGGATTACATGGCACTGCGACGGCGGAGAGAAGAGGGAGTGAGTTTTCGCCGGGCGAAGGTGGTGGGGAGGAAGCTGGAGGTGAAGCCATGTCGATTTTTCGAAAAAAGAGGCATGGGTGGAGAGGAGTGAGAAAGAAAGAGATTATTATTGGAGGATTTTTGTTAAACTTCGGAGTAGACATGGAGACGTCAATTTTTTGGAGAAATGATTTTGTTATGAAATGCAAATGCCAATAGGAAAAAATCATAAAACGAATTATGTTTTAAAATCAATCAATCTTAAAGCCTATATATTATCCGTAAGTTTATATAGGAATAAATACTTGTTATACATCTATGCACACTTCAATGCGTAAATATGAATACTTGATATTAATATTTTTAATAGAAATACTTGATATCTTATGTATGAATACTTGATATATTATATATTAACACTTGCGTGCATAGGCATTCGTACTTATGCACAGTTCTTTTTAGAAATATATTTGGTATTTTAGATATGAATACTTGCATTACGAGATGTAAATACTTGCTCGACGTGTTGAATACTTGCTTGACGAGGTGTAAATCATTTAGGAATTTCTCAAGAATATTTTACAATATAAAAATTCACACTTCAATGCATAAGTATGAATATTTTAATATTCTAATATGAATATTTTATATGTTTTAGTATGAATACTTTGTAGTTTGAATATTTTTTAGTAATGATACTTTGTAATTTGAATATGTTATATATTAAATATTTGTTGATATGTATATGTATACATGCAACGTTCTAGAATGAATATTTATATATTTTAGTATAATACTTTCACTAGTGGAAAAATAGGTATCAGGGACGGTCAAAAATGCACATCAGGGACAGACTAAGATGTGATACTGATAGTACTAATAATTAGGAATAGTTAAAGAGTCATTACAGATTCAACAATCAAGAACGGTCGTTTAAATAACCGTTACAGAAAATACTTTCAGGGACGATCATTAATAAACGACCGTTACAGAAAGTACTTTCAAGGACGGTCATTAATAAATGACCGTTACAAAAAGTACTTTCAAGAATGGTCATTACTAAAGAACCGTTATTGTTTATCCATATCAAGGTCGGACTACTGTAGCCGATAGTGATTGTTTTTTTTTTTTTTTTCGGAAAATGTAGGTATTAGCAAACAAACTGCACAGTGTATCAGTAATTTAAATATCACATTTAGGGAATAGAAATTTTTCATATTAATTCCACATTTACATTCAAATTTCACTAAATAATACAATAATAATACCACATTTTCATAATACAAATTACATTAGCTAATTCCACAATCACTAAAACCTTCATGTGGCCTATTAATACTAATATCATCAATTTGTCAGAAACTACATCACATTTAGATTTGATCCTGTACCAGCATGCACTGGCATTTCTTTTAAACATAACATAAATTGCACCAAACAAAAGTTCCTCATTGAATTGGTGACTCACTGCATATGTATAGATTGAACTATCAGCCTTGAAAGCACTGCATGAAATAGGATAAGGACACCGGGCGAAAGCCTGCAAAGTAAGAAAAAAAGAATTATTACCTATATAAACAAGAACAAATGAAGGTATGAATAATAGTAAGATAATCATGGAACATAACCAAACCTTGAGTCTCTGTTTACTGTCCTTGTCCCAAAAATTTAAAGCACCGTCAGACCCAGCAGTGGCAAATGTGTGATGCACCTAGCATGTACCGACAAAGTTTTAAAAAATGAACAACTTTGAAAGGTGCCTGTATTTGAAAATAATTTGATATAAGGAGTTTACAGGGTGGAAGTTCAAAGAGTTGACAGAATAAATCTCAGTGCCACCAGTTCCCTCTCTGTGGCATTTGAATGTAAAATTCTTGCTCTGTTGGGAGTCATCTAGGTGGTGTACACCAATCATGCCTTCTATTGACCCCACCTGTAATACATAGATATAGATCCAAGCTTTTATTGCATAACTAATCACTGCAATAAAGAATAACAAGTTATTGCATAGCACCTCTCTGGCAACTGTTGTACATGGGCTGGCTGTGCTTGCCTCATGTCCCAGTACCTATTTTTTGAAAACCAGTAAATCAGCATATGTCAGAATATATGCAAAAAATAGGCCCTCCTATGCTCTTCAACCTTGCATCAGCAGGGTGAAAATTATTACAAAATTTACGTCAAGTTATAAGAATAAGTTCACTTCACAGTACTTGTGTTGGAATTTTTCATAAATAAAAGAAGTACAGAACAGAACACAGCAATTGATTGTTTTCTCACAACTTCATTAATTCATCAACCTACAGACACGGCACTTAAAAAAAAATATAATAACTGCTCCCACTAACCCCCAATATAATACTGCTGTATTTAGGTTATAACTGAACCCACTACATGACAAACTAAATATAAAAAACTACTCACTACTCCCTGCACACCTCTAAACAGAGAACGTGATGCCTAAACTTAACAAGCAGTTTATAATTAAATCTGAACAGAAATAAAAATAACTCCAACTATAAAACGCAACTTCTAGAAATTGTATCTCTCATGCACTTTACTGCTGACTTGGATTATTTTCAACACCCCCCCCCCCTAATCCAAAGTCCAACACATTCATCATGTCTCAACTACCAGTTGAACTTCTCTCATGTGAGAGATTTGGTCAGCACATCCGCAACTTGCTGGTTCGTGTTCACATACTACAACTCTATCATTTTTTGCTCAATCAGGTCTCGTATGAAATGGAGCCAAGTGTCTATGTTCTTTATTCTGTTGTGATGTACCGAGTTGTTACCAATTGCAATTGTCAACTGATTATCACAATAGAGTATTGTTGCGCCTTTCTGCTCACAATCTAACTCTTCCAATAAGCGCCTTAACCATACACCTTGGCATGCTGCTAATGTTACTGCATTGTACTCAGCTTCTGCGGTTGATAGTGCAACTGTTGACTGTTTCTTTGAACTCCAACTTATTACGCTGTTGCCAAAGAATTCGTTTTGCTGCTCCCATGTGTTATTTAGTTGCATTCTGCATGTATCTTCGCAACCATTCCAACTGCATGTGTGATGTCTGGTCTTGTGTGCATCAAGTACAACAGACCTCCCACCAAACTCCTAAACCAAGTTGCATCTGCAGCTCCGGTTCCATTAATTGCTGTTAACTTCTTATTTGTATTCATTGGAATTAGTACGGGATTGCAATCTTTTAATCCAAACTTTTCTACCAAGTCTCTTGCATACTTGCGTTGGGACAGAAAGATTCTCCCCTTCTCTTGTTCAACCTCTAGCCCTAGAAAGTAATGCATTTCTCCTAGATCGGTCATCTCAAACACACACATCATTTGCTCTTTAAACTCCTTCACCATTGCATCATCTGTGCCAAAATAAATTGTATCATCAACATAAAGAAATACTGCTGTTAAACCTCCTTTTTATTTTCGTTTGACATAGAGATTAGGCTCATTCTTGCTTCTCTCAAATCCCAATTTCTGAAAATGTGCATCAATCTTGCTGTACCATGCACGAGGGGCCTGCTTCAAGCCGTATAATGCTTTGAACAAACGGTACACACAGTGTTTTTTGCCCTTCACCTCAAACCCTTCCGGTTGCTCAACATAAACCTCTTCTTTTAGTTCACCATTGAGGAATGTTGACTTCACATCAAATTGATAGAGAGGTTGTCTCAATTGGGCTGCCATTGCCATCAGCCACCGAACCGTTTCAAATCTGGCCACCGGGGAGAATGTCTCTTCATAGTCTATGCCTTGTTGTCTTTCCTTTGTCTCTTGCTCTCTTCCTCTTCTCAAACTCTAGAAAACCTAACAAATTGGTATCAGAGCCACCATGGTTGCCGACAGTTGATCGGTGATTTTCAGGGTTCTTTCCGCTGCTGTTAAAGGGTTTCAGTTTTGTTTCTGCCTTCGTCGCGATTCTTTTGCTGAGGGCCGCTTTTTTTTTCCATACGCCGCGTGATGAGCCGTGACTCAGAATTTCCTGGGGAGCTGGGAGCTGGGATAATAGACCAGGATCAAGGTGCATAAAAGACCTGGTGAGCCGCGACAACACCTTAGCCATCTGATTTTTCCCATAAGCCACGCAAAATCAAGAAATCAAGGTGCCTCCTGTGTACCGCCCAAGTTTGCTGATTTTTTATCATTCCTAAACTAATTAAAGTGCATATCCGGTTTGATCTATACTTAATTAATTCCATTTTTGGGTAAAATTGGAATTTTTCAAATTTGGATTCTGGGTTTCGGTGATTGGATTAATTTTGATAATTTGGAGAATTGATTAATTTGGTGTTTGAGAAATTGAATGGATATGTCGGCAAAATACGATATTGAGAAGTATGATGGGAAGACGAGTTTTGCATTATGGCAAGTATTTATGGCGGCAATTTTGTTGAGCCAAGGCATTAAGGATGTCATTTTTGGTCGAGAAAATTTGATTGATGCGGTGACGGATAAGAAATGAAGAGATATGGATAATAAAGCGCTCTCTATTATCCAATTGTGTTGGAGCACTTCGACATTGCGAGAGGTTCTATCGGAGAAGACCGCTAAGGAATTGTGGGAGAAATTGGAGAGCATTTATATGAAAAACTTTCTCACCAATCGATTGCGGTTGAAATTGCGCCTCTACACCCTTCGAATGGTTGAAGTTACATTAATTTCTAATCATATTTCGGAGTTTGCATCTATTTTGAATGATTTAGATAAAATTAATGTTAAGGTGGAGGATGAGGACCAAGCTTTTTTGTTATTGTGCTCATTACCCTCATTATACATGACATTTAGAGACATGTTGATTTATAGTAGAGATAAGATTTCTCTTGAGGATGTTAAGAGCAATTTGCAAGCCAAGTTACACATTGATAATTAAATGACTAATAATAAGAAATGGAGTCCAAGTGTTGGTTTGGTTGTTGATCGAGATAGATTATGGGATCGAAACTCAAAAGATACAAGGACCCGTTCGAAGTCTAAGGACAATAATTTGGCGTGTAACTATTGTAAGAAGAAGGGACACATTAAGGCCGATTGTTCAAGCTTAAAAATAAACAAAAGACAAAAACTAAAGGTACTTCTTCGGAGGAGGCCAATGTGGCCGAGTATGACACGGTTGATACTCTTTGTGTGGTAGATACCAATATTGATGACAAGCATTGTTGGGTGATGGATACGGGTGCTTCACAACACATGACTCTAAATAGAGATTAGTTTGAGACTTATGAGCCTACGGATGGTAAGATTCTCATGAGAAATACTAACAAATGTAAGGTTACCGGAATTGGTTCGGTGACAATTAAGTTCCATGAAGGAAATGTTCGAAGATTGACGGGTGTGAGGCATATACCTGATTTGTCAAAGAATTTTATTTCTTTGGGATCTCTTGAGAAAAAGGGGTGCAAGTTCAAAAGTGAAGGTGGAGTCTTTAGAGTTTCTAAAGGGGCTCTCTCAATCATGAAGACAAGGAGAATTTGAACTCTTTATTTCCTACAAGGTTCCACGGTCACGGGTTCGGTCGCCATTACGCATACGGGTACTATCTCGGATGTGGATGCTACTAGGTTGTCGCATATGAGATTGGAGCATATGAGCGAGCGAGAAATGACCATTTTGAGCAAGAGAGGCTTGTTGTGTAGCCAATACATGGGCAACTTAGAGTTTTGTCAGCATTGTGTATTTGGTGAGCATAAGAGGTTGAGCTTATCTACGGCCATTCATTCGACCAAGGGAACATCAGACTACATCCTTTCGGATCTTTGGAGACCTTCTCGTGAGCCTTCCAAAGGTAATGGTTCTCGTTACATGCTTACTTTAATTGATAATTTCTCAAGGAATGTTTAGGTTTATTTCTTAAAAGAGAAAAGTGATGTGTTTCGCACCTTTAAAGAATGGAAGTCACTTTTGGAGAACCAAACGGGAAGGAAAGTTAAGAGGTTGAGAACCGATAATGGTTTGGAGTTTTGCAACCGCGAGTTTGATAACTTTTATATGGCCAAAGATATTGTTCGGCACAAGATGGTGGTCAACACTACTCAATAAAATGGTGTTGCATAAAGGATAAATAGGACATTACTTGAGAGATCTAGAAGTATGCTTTCAAATGCGGGTTTGGGTAAGAAGTTTTGGGCGGAAGCCATTAACAACATATTTTGCTATTTGGTGAATCGATCTCCTACCACTTCAATTGAGTTGAAGATGCTCGAAAAAGTGTGGTCGGGTACGCCGGCCGATTATTCAAATTTAAGGGTGTTTGGTTGTCCCACCTATGCACATGTGAATGAAGGAAAGTTGGAGCCTAGATCGAAGAAGTGTGTTTTTTGTTGGATATCCCGAAAATGTGAAGGGGTATTAGTTATGGTGTCTCGAATCATCCAAGTTTCTTATCTCTAGAGATGTCATTTTCAATGAGTCGACAATGTTGAAGGCAAATGATATTGCACCCGAGCCAACTATTAAGGAGAATAAGATGGTTTAGAATAAGGTGGAGTTTGAGGTGCCGGTCCAAGAAGGTGATGATTTAATCTCATATGATGATGTCTGTTGTACCCTAAAATGTTGCTATAAATTAAAATGGCAGTATTTTAATGCTTGGAAAATACCAAGGGTACTTGAAAGCTCTTTAAATTGGATCTAGAGCAGTGATTTGGAATTCATATACTGATTCCTCATGAAATACCATGAATTTTGATATGCTATGCGATTTGTAACTCAAAATGGACAAAGAGTTATGAATTTTTATGGAAATTGCTGACTTGGCACTCTCTGATTGGTGCCACCTAAACAACAGAGGCTTATAACCACATCTGAAACCATATGGGTGCATTTTAGGGAGCAACATAGCAATCCCCATCCCTGGGCCCACCTATCATAGACTCAATGCTAATTTCGCCGGGTCTGAGAGATGGACAAACTCGGCACATGAGGTTATAAAGGTATACACCAGACTGTCAGTGATTTGGTTCACGGTGCACCAGACCTATCCAAAACGCGACTTAGGTCGCTGGGATTTAAAATTCGGCGCAATGACCCCTTCGTTTCCCGTGCGCCCAGATCTCGTGAGCCCTTCTATGCATAATACACGATTCATCTAACACCGGGTTTGGATCAAATAATGGGTGAATGAAATAACCCGATTGGTCGGGGTTTTGAGAGACCGATAGTGGGGTCCGCTCGTCAGCTCTCTCTCTCCCCTCTCTTCTTCTTCTCCCTTCGCTGTGTTGTTGAAATCGAAGGAATGAAATTCAGAGAAAGGGATTGAGCTCTACCTGAACCAATATTGGGGATTGTCGGAGGGGTATGAATGCTCTTCTCAAGACAGAACCTTTCAAGCAATTGTATTCTCACAAGCCTTGAATGCGGCCGAGAAAGGAGCCGATTTGGCACTTGAAATGGATGTTTAAAGCCGAATTAAGTCATGTAGCATGGCATGTAGTCATTATATGGTGGCACGATGATAATGGTAGCATGAATTTTAAAGGAAGGCGTTCAGTTGCATTGACACCCCAAAGCCAGCTCACATAGGATCCAATATGTGTCTGTTGAGGCCGTTGCCAGCTCTATGGTCCCGATAGACACGTGTTATATACTCATTGAATGATGCCAGCAAGAGAATATTCTCTCTTCAATGCCAAGGATCACGCAATGCATGCACCATCCCCTCTGATCAGCCGGTTAACGGCTTGGATGCATGACACCTCATCTCCAGATCAATCTAAAGGCTATGAATGAATATGTAAGCATGAAAATATCTAATCAATCATAAAAGCATGATCTCCTGCCAAATGGCGCATCAATGGACATGGAATGTTATGAACCAATGATCAAACAGCTGTGGTGCATGGTGAAACAAGCCCAGCTGATGCAGAGCTATGCCCTAGCTCTTTGCCCTATATAAGGCACCGTATACCCATGTTAAATATAACAACAATATAGCAAGAGAGACAATATAGTGAAAACACACAGAGATAGAGAAATATACAGATTAGGGTAGCCTTTTTCTCAAGTTTATAGTGCAAAGCTTGTTGCTTCCTCTCCCTTCTGCATACTAATAGGTATAGTATAGTTTCTTGAAGATCTGATAGATCATAGCATGTAATAATTCCAGAGGTGAATGAAATTCTTTTGAAATTCTCCATTTTCTTGTTGATTTTTGTTACATTTCTTATTGTCTCTTTGATTCTTCTTTTCTAGATCTGTTCTTTGTCATAATTAGCTGTTTTGAAGCTTAAAAGAGAGAGCTTTGTGTTTAGGCACAGAGCTTGATGATCAATTTCTCCCTTTTCCCTTTTCTTCACTGTTTTCAAACAAAGCATGTATCTATAGAAGCTTATAATAAGAGTCACTGTTTAGGATCTGTAGTTTTATACATAATAATGATCTCTTTTCTGTCTCATCTTGATTTTATACAAAAATGTACAAGTTCATGCATATATGCATGTATTTTGCCTCTTTCTTCTTCTGTTTTCCTTTTCTGCCCTTGGATCCTCTAACAAAGTGATAAGTCATGAAGATGTGGAGTAGTTGAGCCTTATGGTATCCTCCCACATCTGATTTTCATATTACTTTGATTAAAAGATCTAATATGAGGGTTCAAACTGAATAAAAATCAAAATATAAACACACAAGGGTTGTAGCAGTTGAGCCTTATGGTATCCTCTATAATTCCTTAATAAACAAGGGCCTAATTGCAAGTAATACCTTCAGAAATGACAGATGCATGCTGTTATGCTACCAAAATCCACAAAATGTCATTTTTGAAGGGCTTAAATGCAAATAGTGAGAAGCTGAGGGTTTGAATGCAAATAGACAGTGATTAAGGTCACTCCTTGTCATTTGCACTTCATTCCTCATGAAACTTCAATGATTTCCCCTTTAATCAAGTGAAAAGATCATTAAAACACAATTTTATAACAAACCAGGGACCTCCCTACATAAATTCATGCTCTAACAGCTTTAAAATGTTTTAAACATGTTGAATTCTTGAATCTTGGAGCTTTGATCTTATCTCTATATTGTTTCATACCAAAACAGTGGTCATATGCTCTTGAAAACATGTTTTGATGTGAACCAGACCTTTGACCGTGTCCAAATCATGTTTAACATACCTCTGGTACTGTACCAAGTCCACACTCAGTAGCCCAGGCCAATGCAATACCAACTGGTATAGTGCAATGCACTGAAAAGGGCAGATTTGACCTCTGCTGGTAAATCAGCAAGTCTGGACCAAACCAGGGACCAAAATGAAAATGTAGAAACACAGTTCAATAAAGGACTCAAAAACAAGCATGTTCATGACAAATTTTCCATTTATTAGATTTTTCTGCTATTTTTAACAATTTTCCAAAGTTCATATTTTTGAAATTTAAAACTGCACAATGCACAATGAGCTAGAATTTGACCTGTTCTGACTGTTTTGAACTCTTCATGCCTCAAATGAAATTAAATATTAAATAAAAAATATATTTGAAATCTACACTCTCTGTACATAAATTTAGACTCAAATTTTACTCAAATCCAAGCTGTATAGCATTCAGAAATAAATTATGAATTAAATATAAAAATTATGTCACAGATGGACATATTTACCCCTGTCAGTGTTAAATAAATATTTAAAAATGCAAATAAATTCCTTAAAATGATAAAAAAAAATGCTCCAGGATACTCTTGATATATCATATTACATGTCTTTGATCTTATCTGCTATGATCCTTCACTGAAATTCAAATTTAATGAATATTTGTGATTATGAAAAATGCTAAGTTATAGGCAATATATATGCATCATGTGCAATGAGCTTCAAAACCAAGTTCTAAGTGCTTTAAACCTTCTGCCATGCTTATAAATGATCTCAAATGATAATCTGGATATCCAAATCCAGTATATGCTCTATGTACCACATGTTGGTACCAGCTTTACATCAAGCCGAGACCCTCTAACTTGAATCATGTATATACAATGTCAAAACCTCAAATTGATGTTCTCATGAGTTCAAATGCATTCAAACGATGCCAAATAACCATTCAATTGATTGAATTGCATGAAGAATCGGATTCAAAACCCAAACCGGTACCGATATGAAATATGTCAGATCTATATGACCGCTCCGATGATCGCCGGCGACCGATAAGATTACCAATGCACCCCCCTTGAAGAGACGATCCAAACTGCACCAGTTCTGGGCCAGCCATGGCCGGAAACATCGGAGGACAAACCCTCTCTCGGGACTGGAGTTGTCTAGTTCCCTCGACTGAGAAGGAACCCTGCAGGATTTGCACGAATCCTGATGCAATATGATGCATTAGATCTTGGCTCCAAGACAGATTCAAATCCAATATCCTAATCTTGATACCAAAGCCCAATCCAAAAGCCCACATTTTCTCTCTGTTAAATTAAATGAACTCTGACAGATAGGGCCCACATGTCATATCTAATGAGACACATCTCTCTGTACACATCTCAAAGCCCAGATCAAAGGCCCATAAGCCCCTTCTGCACATCTCAAAACCCAAATACACATCTTAAAGGCCCAAATCTTAAATCCAAAGGTCCAGATTCAATCTCAAATTAAATAAAAATCAAATAAATAAACTCTTCCACAAATAGATCCTTCTAACAAATTTTATTTACAGCGTAGTCCTCAGAAATTTACAAATAGGTCCCTGGAAGCCCAAATTTCATTCCAAACCTCATCAAAAGCCCAAATTACATTCCCAAGCCCTTCTAGAATTTATAAACAAGTCTCTGGAACATAAAATGTTTACAAGTCAGTCCTTTTTGGTCATAACTTCTTCATTCCAAGTCCAAATTGACTCAAACCAAAACCAAATGAACCCAAATTCAATTACCTATCATTCTAAATCAAATTCAAACATGTTTCAAATTTCAGCCATAACCTTAAATGACCAAAATGCCCCTTCTCTTAAACCAAATATTATATTTTATAAATAAAACATGAATTTCATTAAACATAACATGTGATTCTTTAAAATAGTTAAAATTATGAATATGCACACATGTCTTTCATGACTCGAGATGTCTTGACCAATGTTTATACAGATGTTATGATTGTATGAATGTTTAAAGTAGCCGAGAACCCTGAATATACAAATGACATGACAAAACATGAGCCCTTTTAGCCCCATTACTCAGTTCACAACCAATAGGCACAAATCCTGGATTGAATGAGGTGTTCAGTTAGACCTGATAAGTCTTTCTGATGTAATTAATGACGGGGGCTTGCGCCCGTCGGGAGTTAAACGTCTTCACAATCAAATAATAAAACTCTGGCTGGCTGATCATGAACGTAGGTCTGGATAAGGGTGAACTAGAAGGTATGCAAAAAGATGTTCAGCAATGTCCCGATTTTGGTGCCCCGCCCATGCGGGAGCATTCCCCCACAAATATATCAGCATCGTTAGCTAACCTAACCTTGCGACTTTTTGCGCTCTACAATGTCATTTTGGAGGAAGGCCAAGAAGAGGCACAACTATATACATTGGCAAGGGACCGAACTAGAAGAGAAATTTGACCAACTCTAAGGTATGGATACTCCGACTTTGCTTATTGTTTAGTAATTGCAGAAGAAGTGGAGTATTGTGAGCCATCTTCCTACAAGGAAGCCATTTTTTCTAAAGATACGGCCAATTGGGTTGCCGCTATGAATGAATAATTACAATCATTGCAACCAAATAAGACTTGGTATCTTGTGAAGCCTCCGAGTGATAAAAGAATTGTGGGTCGCAAGTGGGTGTTTAATAGGAAGATTGATGGCTCAAATCCCGTGGATTTTTTATACAAGGCAAGGCTAGTGGCTAAAGGATATAGTGAAGTCCAAGGTGTGGACTTTAATGATGTATTCTCTACCGTAGTTAAGCACACCTCCATTCGAGTTTTGCTCTCTTTGGTGGCAATGAATAATTTGGAGTTGGAACAAATGGATGTGAAAACCGCCTTCTTGCATGGTGATTTGGACTAGCAAATTTACATGAGTCAACCGGAGGGTTTTGAGATTGTGGGAAAGAAGGACTGTGTGTGTTTTTTTGAAGAAGTCCCTTTATGCTTTAAACAATCACCACGGCAATGGTATAAGAAGTTCGACTCATTCATGGTGAGTATTAATTTTTATCGTTCCAATTATAATAGTTGTGTTTATTTCAAAAGGTTGGATGGTGGGGATTTTATTTATTTGTTGCTCTATATGAATGACATGTTGATTGCATCATCAAAGTTGAAAGAAGTTATGAGGTTAAAAGAGCAACTAAATTTGGCATTTGAGATGATAGATTTGGGGGCCACGAAAAGAATTCTCGGGATGGAGATCACAAGAGATAGGTCCAAAAGAAAGTTGTTTCTTTCACAAAAGAGTTTTGACAAGAAAGTACTACACCGTTTTGGTATGGAGAAAGCGAAGGTTGTTTCAACACCTCTTGCAGCGCATTTCAAGCTGTCGGCCGCTTTAAGTCTAAAATCTGATTATGAGAATAAATATATGGTAAAGGTTCCATATTCGAGTGCAGTTGGGAGCCTTATGTACTTGATGGTGTGTACTCGACCCGACATTGCTCAAGTTGTTAGTGTGGTAAGTAGATATCTATCTTGTTTGAGAAAAGAGAATTGGGAAGGGGTGAAGTGGATCTTTCGCTATTTGAGAGGTACTATTGATGATCGTTTGGAATTTGGTAATGGCAAGGCACTAACGGGTTTTGTGGATGCATATTTTGCGGGTGATTTAGACAAGAGGCATTATTTGATGGCACTACTACAAAAAAGCACTTCCTACACTGTACCTTATACATGAATTTCCTCTATTTTATATAAAATCGTGTACGAAAGAGGATTTTTCCAATGCTCAAAATATATGTAAGAATCCTACACGGATATTAATTTAAAAATCATTGTACAATTGTGTGGGAAAAAGGCCGTGTGAAAATGAAGCTTTTGTACACGGATATTTCATTAAATATCCGTATAGGAATGGTGAGAGAGCTACACGGATATTTAATAAAATATTGGTGTAGGAATGTCTTTTGTACACGGTTTTTTATTTAAATAGTCGTGTATATATGTTGAGAGAGCTACATGGATTTATAGGTAAATATCCGTATAGGAAAGGTCTATTAGGGTTTTAATAAAATAAAAGGCTTCTCTTCCAGCGCCATTTTGATCAATATTACTCTCTCTCTCTGTATTGAATGTTGGTTTGATTTCTGCGCACAAGGATGGATCTGAGATCATCGAAGGAGAGATCAAACTCTCTTTTTGATATGTTGGATCTAATACATTTTAGTATGTATAAAATTTCGTCCTAAACTAAATCATAACCGTGAATTTTGGCAACATGAGCCCAACTTTACAAAATTTGGGCCAAACCTTGATCACATGGTTACTAAGCGGTGAGAACATAATTTTTATACAAACATTGTATTGGATCTTGAGGAGTATATGTTATATGTTGAATCACATGGAATTGCATGTACAAAAGGCTATGTGTGTGTGTGTGTGTGTGTGTGTGTGTGTGTGTATATGTTGCAAAAGGCTATATGTATATACAAAATGCTATCTATTTATTTTTCCAAAAGGCTATGTATTTATTTTTCCAAAAGGCTATGTATTTATTTTTGCACAAGGTTATGTATATTCAATCTAAAATATATATTATTGGCTAGCAAAAGTGGAGGCTAGCCAAAAAAAAAAAAAAAAAAAAATAGGACAATCCTACATGGATATTTAAATAAAATCCGTGTAGGAAGAGTTAAGAATAAAATATTAGTAATTCATAACTTTCCTACACGGTTTTTTAACTTAATATATGTGTAGGAATACTCTTCATACACGGATATTAATTAAATATCCGTGTAGGAATCCCTTCCTACACAGATTGTTTAATTAATATCCATGTAGGAAGGTTAAGAGAGCTATATGGATATTTAGTTAATATCCGTGTAGGAAAAGTATTTCTACACGGATATTAAGTTAAAAAAATCCATGTTGCTCTCTTGCGATGAGATATACTGTGGGAGGTTTTCCACACGGGTCTTATTGAATAATTCGTGTAGAATCAGTATAATCGTGCACGGATAATTATCCGTGTGTAAATGGTTGACATTCCTACATCCCATCATTGCACATGTTTCCAAATCCGTGTAGCTCTATCATTTTTCGTCCATGTACAAATTGTATTTTTGTAGTAGTGTGGGTTATGTTTTTACCCTTGGAGATTGATGCCGAATTGAATCTGGCCAATATGTTCACAAAGCCTCTTCCAATCGCAAAGTTAAAGCTTTGTTTAAGTTTGGTGTCGGTTTGTTTCTAGCTTGTTTGGGCTAGTTTTGTTTCTAGCATGTTGCTATTGTATTTTTATATTAGCCTTTGTTTGGGTTATGTTTGCTTTATGCATTTGCTTATGTTTTAGTTTGTTTTAGATACAATTTGGTTCAAGGTAGAGATTGTTATGTTTTGACCCAAATTGCTATTCGGATCCCATTAGACTTTGTATCTTTAATATGTAGTTTATATAATGACTCTTGCATGAAAGAGAATTAAGTTTAATAGAAATCAATTTCAGTTGTCTCTCTTTGTCTCTTTGTCTCTTGCTCTCTTCCTCTTCTTAAACTCTAGAAAACCTAACACTTTATTTATTTAAATTAATTCATAAGTTTTTTTATTACGTCATGAACTTCACTTAAATAGATTTACTTAAACATAAAAATAATATTTGAACTTGTCTATCCGACCGATAATTACAAATTGTAAGTTTTAAATTTTTAAACAGCTCATTATTCCACCTTTAGTTACCGTTAAGGACAACTTTCATTATTTCAGATGGTATCTCTTTCCCACGTTCATGCTCGCCTTACCATTAAGGAGTTCACTATTTTACTAAATTATAAATTGTTTTTCCTCTTCTTTCCAAGTCTCCAACCACCAACGTGATAAAGTCAATTCAATGTATGAAATCGGCATTTTAACTAATAGCTATATATAGGGCTGCACAAAAAATTTGTAGTTCGTGATTCGATTTGAGTTTGATTCGAAAAAATTCGTAAAAAATTCAATATGAAATAGTTTGAAATTAATTCAAATCAAACTTAAACTAGACCTGATTTGTTCGAAATAGGTTCGCAAATTATTCTAGTCGAATTTCAAAGTAACATGAACCTTTGATTTTCGTTGGTGACTTATGTTCGCTGATGACTTAAAAGTTAAAACATAAGATTGCCTAGCCATAAGTCATAACTCCTAAGTCGTAACTCTCGCTCTCAGTTCCGAAATCCTAGATGACTTTCACCTCTCACTCTCAGTGACTACGATCACTCTTCTTTGTCGTAAAAAAGTCATAACAGATTCAAAATTGAGTTCGTAGAAAATTCGATTAGAAATTAATTCAAATTAAATTCAAATTGGGGTAAGTTCAATTCGGTTCGATTCGTTTGCAGCCCAGCTATATATGAATGAGAACGAATCTTAATAAACTAGTTCAACACGTTGTTAGTTATTGGTGAGACAATAATTGCAAGCACCTTCTGAATTTATTATTGAGGAGTTGTGGTGTCCATTTCTTCTGATGTGACTACCTTGACGTGGTCTCTTTCTTATTTTATTAACATACACAGTTGTATTTCTTTTTTATATTAAAAATCAAGCGTATGTAAAGTTGGCATTGGACACAAAAAATTTCAGTTAGAGACGGACCTGAAAAGCACGGTCTCAAGTTAGAGCTGGAGCTGTGAAGTCTTATTCATTTATATGCGAAGGAATATATATATATTTTTTTTTTTGAGTAAAGGTTGGAGGTCAAGCCACCCAACTATTTAATACCTTTGTTATTATAACAAAGGATTTTCTCCATGTGAGTTTCGAGCTCATGACCTCTCACATATAGACCATGTGCCTTAGCCACTAGACCAAAGGCTGGTTCTCATATGCAAAGGAATATAGATCGTACATCATTCAAGATCATTATAATGAAAAGTAAATTAGTAGACATTACTTTGTGATATTCAATAATTCAATTATGTTTTCTTTCCTAACGAATTAATGAACAAAATATATAGATGATGGAATATTTCATCCTTAAAGGTTTTATTTTATTATCGCATGAATTGCCTTGTTAAAAAATAATTGACATTCTCATATTTCTAACAAAACAAACTTTGTTTAATTGGATCCAATAAAATTTTACTCGACCACGATTTCAAAAATTAGAAAACTATGCATGCATGCGCTATGCATCATGCATAATGCTTCGATTAAAGATTTTGTCATCCACCATTTGGTCCCCTAAATGTCCCCCTAACGAACTTATCCATAAAGTACAATAGGGATCACTAAATAATTGGGGAAACACAATAATTACTTGGGGAACCACTTAAATTTGAAAAAAATTACAACTGGTGTGCACATGTATGAACACTTATACGCGCAAGTATTCCTATAAAATATATCAAGTATTCATATCTAGAATATTAAGTATTTAAAAAAAATTGGAAAACAATTTTTTTTTCTCCATAGTCAAACACCCATCTTTTACATATTTTTAAAAGTGGGGTTTTTTTTTCTCCGTTTAATCTAATCAATATTTCTAACAATTCGCGAGGAATTTTACAAATCTAAAATCACGAATGTTTTCTACGTAATTTTCTCTTTCAAATGAGATCCATGATGAAGTACTTTCGGGTTCTTCGTCGTTCATGTACTCATACATCGGCATGCAAGTATTCATAGCTCGTCTAGCAAGTATTCATACCTTGTAGTGTGAATACCTTCAATTGTATAGTGTGAATACTTACATTATTTTAGTAAGATTAATTTTATTAATTTTGTTATGTATACTTCCAATATTCTAGTATGAATATTTTATATGCTTTAGTATGAATATTTTGCAATATGAATATTTT
Organism: Carex cristatella; assembly: GCA_024447775.1. Lineage (NCBI taxonomy): Eukaryota > Viridiplantae > Streptophyta > Magnoliopsida > Poales > Cyperaceae > Carex > Carex cristatella. Next base: position 2,342,420 of record JAJHPF010000026.1, on the reverse strand, counting down.
ATAGTAATGATACTTTGAAAATTATATTATGAATACTTTATATGTTTTAGTATGAATATTTTTTAAAGTTTATTTATTTGTGTATTATTTTGTTGGATATTAGACCTACTCTTTTATGAAATTATTCCTTGTATAGGCATGTTTGTTCTTTAAACAATTTGAAATAGAAAAATTGTTCTTTATTGAGTAAGTATAAATACTTGACAAGGTATGAATACTTGCATGCTGAGATATGAGTACTTGAACAACGAAAAACCCGAAAGTACTTCATCATGGATCTCATTTGAAAGAGAAAATTACATAAAAAATATTCGGGGTTTTAGATTTGAAAAATTCCTCGCGGATCGTTAGAAATATTGATTAGATTAAACGGAAAAAAAAAAAACCCACTTCTAAAAACATGTAAAAGGTGTGTGACTAGAGAGAAAAGAAAGTTGATGTTCAGTTTTTTGTTTAAATACTTGATATATTATATATGAATACTCTGCGCGCATAAGTGTTCATACATGTGCCCGCCAGTTGTAAAAAAATTTTTTTCAAATTTAAGTGGTCTCCCAAGTAATTAATGCTTCTCTCAATTAGTTAGCGGTCCCCATTATACATTTTTATGAATAAGTTAGTTAAGGGGACATTTAGGGGATAGAATAGAGAGAACTATTAGTCACTCCCTAATGCTTCAAGTAGTCATTATTGATCGAAAAAAAAGGGTATTAACGACACTCAAATAAAAACCTTTATTTTAGAGAATAAGTCATTATTCTACTATATTGTAGTCTTAACCATCTCTACTATATGCAAGAATAAGAATCTCTATTCCAAATCTACATCCAACCTGTCGTCGTCGGCCACCGGAGACACCCTTTCTCTGCCACTCCTTCCAATTATTTCCACTTTCCTACTTCTTTGGTGGTCCGGCAAGCCCCTCACACTTGCTCTTCTCCTCAGCTCGAGGTATGCATCACAATGTGCCACTCCCTCACCTACTCATCACCCTCCTCCTCTTTGCTCTGATCCAGTGTTGAATCGTGGAGTAGGGAAAAGGTGAGAGAGGGGATCGGGAATAGTGGCATATGAGTTGAGGTCGAGAGTAGTGAAAGGGATGAAAGGCAGCGGCCCAAAGATAAATCTAGGGTTTTACTCATAGTAAGATATACTATTTAACTTTGTTGTTACTCGTCTTTTATCACATATCTCTTCCTTAAAAAAAATTATTTATTATATGTAAACACCGTTAAGTTAATTACGGCCTCACTTTCAAAATTTTGAAAACTATACATGCTTGCTCTCACTGCGGCCGGCTTGGTGTTGAAATCTCTTTTCAATAATCATCGTTAGATCACTGTCTAGTTTTCTAAAAAAAAAAAAAAAAAAAAAAGATAATCATCGATATATGGCCAAGACATAATTGTAATTTAAAAACAAAAATTGCTCTTCTTTGTTTGATCCCAGAAAATAAATTAGCTAACGAAATAGTAGTTCCCCTAATTGACCACATATATGTTTTGATGTTGATGTGCTTCCTGAGCATATTTTAATGCCATATAAGTAAAATATTAAGTTAGAACAGTATATAATTGAAAAAAAAAACACGCAATAGAAGAAATAATATCGGTAATTAAAGCATGTCTTCCGTCGATTTTATCTTCATAATTGAGATAAATTTTACCAAATGAGAGGTCAATGTCTTAAAAGAATAGAGCTAAAAAAATTATAGTTGTTTGGATCAACGCAGTAAGTTTGAACATGGGATATTCCTCAGGACAAGAGAAAACAAACATAAAAAAAAAATACCCAAGTACATAGTTGTGTTGCGCTCGTTCAAGAAAGGTCAACTTCCAAGTGAGAATGGTGGGAAATGATTCTTGAAAAATGATTTCAGCGCCAAGCAAGCAATCCAGAAATTAATTAAATATATTCCTGCAATTCGACTCCGCATGAGTTTGCTTTTTGGGCTTCTCGCCTATATGTTCAGGCCATGTTTGCCTAGGATAGTCATCTGCACTGGCTAATAATATCATCCTACACTGGTGCACATTTCAAAAGAAAGAGTGAGAGAGACATGGCAGATGCTGTTGTGAATATTGTGAGGTTAAAGCTTTTCAATATCATCGACAAAGAAATTGAATTATTGGGTAGGGCTGGGGAGAAAGTCAAACGGGTGCAGCATAAGCTAATCCTACTCCAACGCTGCCTGAGAGATGTAGACGCGAAACACAAAGAAGATGTGAGGGTGCAAAACTGGTTGAATGACGTCTATGATGTGGCTTATCACATCGAGGACGTAACCGACACATTCTTTCTGAGGGTTGAAGATAACCGCCAAGTTCATCCCAAGAACGCAAACTTTTTGCAAAAACTCGAGAGGCTGCAGAACAAGCTTGGCACTAAGCTTGATGACATTCAAAATAAACTAGAAGAGATCTCTAATAGGAGATTTGACTGGGGAATCGAACTGCTGCAAGAGATGGGCAAGGGAGAGGTGGTCGTATTGCCATGCCGGAGAGCTACATATCAAAAAGTAGATGAAATCGAAGTTGTAGGCCTTCAAGCTGATAAGATCAACATTCTGAAGCTACTGCACGCTGATGAAACACGTAGGCTCACCATCATAACCATCACTGGTACGGGCGGTATAGGGAAGACTACTCTTGCACAGATGGTATACAAAAGGCAAGTTTTTTTCCTTTTTCAACTATATATGTTTTAATGAGATAATTAATTGCAACAGTAACAACAACAATAATATAATAAGAGTTAGTCATAAAAGTTGCTATGTATAGTACTGATTAACTAGTACTATTGTGAATTACAATTTTGAAGATCTAATAATTGACCCTAAATGCTCAACTCAAAAAAGAAGAAAAATAACAAGAAGAGCACGACCACGACCACAAGGACGACGACGACAACAACAACAATCAAAATAAAAATAAGAAGAAGAAGAAGAAGAAGAAGAAGAAGAATAATAATAATAATAATAATAATAATAATAATAATAATAATATTTATAATAATAGTAATAATAGTAGTAATTATATATTACTGTTATATTTTATAATATCGTTGTTATTAACAGTGGCTACGGGCATTTTTTTTATTTGAGCTGCTTGATGTCTTTGCACATGATTTCTCTTAACTTTTTTTATAAATAATAATAATCTATATATTCATCGAAATTACAAAACTAATAACAACAACGATGTTTAATGATCTCCAGAAATGTGGACGATAATTAATAGTTCCACTATTGACATATAAAAGGTTTTCATGGTGTGGATATATAGTAGATATAAATTCAATTTTTTCCTTCCAACATCATGATCTCAAGTTGATTGAAAACTGAACCATAAATGTAAATCGAATAAATAATATTGTACGTACTTCTCTTGAAGTGAAGGAAGAAGACCTCTTGCTAGCGTCTTTGGTTTAATTAAAACTAGTATCCACCTAATATATATTCAATTAAAGCTAGAATCACCAAGCTTCAAAAAATAAATTAAGCTAGTATCCACCTAAGATTCAATTAAAGAACTATTGTTTCCAGTAGAAATGCTCCGTTGGTTCAATCCTTGAATCAAGACGCTCTAATTCTTCAAGCTAACAATTAGTTTAGGTGGAGCGTCTTTTCAACACATGAGATGGTGGAAGAGATGTGAAAGGCCTTGACCAAAATTGAGGAGAGAGAAAAGATAGATTTCCACTGTGGATGAGTGCACCTAGCTAGGTCTCTTTAAAGTAACCGAATCTCGTACCTCCATTTGGGCACTATCAGGTGGGTCCGGAGTGGAAACAAAATTATATTCAATATTTAAATGTCAAAATACTCCAGATACATCCAGCAGTGACTTTAAGAATAGTAATTTCCTTCCAACAGAGAGGTAGATAATCCAGTTCTAAATAGACAAGGCTAGGGCCTTCCATAATTTGCAATTACTGTCCAATTAGCGTCTAAATGAATGGATATATGATGCATCTCAAAAACATCTAAGAAAGATTAATTAGTCATTGCACATTATGAGGGGTCCATGAGTACCAATGAATCAAGGGAACTCTTGGACCAAGATTTTTTTTGTTTAGCCCATGTGTCATTTGAAGGAAATAAATCTGCTACGATTTAAAAGGATCACAAAGTCTCTGCAATTTCAATCACAACAGTTCATATTTTTTGAGATTTGTGCACACAAAAACTAACTTCTTTTGAGATTACTGCATTTCAATAAATAAATGGATGAGATTGGAATTGCAGGACTCTGCAATTAATTCTATAGAATTGCAGCATATTTTCTTCCATCATTTGAATCTCAAGCCATGCTCCCTCTGTTGCATTTCTCTTGTCGTCCAATAACCTAGGCCAAAATTCTTTAGGGCTTTAGCCTGTTTTCACTCTTCCACTAATTAAATTAATTGCCCACATGTAAAATATCTAATAATATATGATTGGGTCAATTAATTAATTTAATTTCATGTTGTAATTATCGAGATATGAGTTTGTATATCTTGTCGCCCAAGTATATAAATTTATTAGATTTAAAGTTGTCATCTACATGACATTTATTTTAGAGTCATTCAATAATTGTAATGTAAGTTTCACCAATTAGATGCTATTTTATCTGACCCAGAATAATTCATGTCATGTTCGTAATGAAATTAAAACTTCTTTTAATTCTATAAATTATAAGAGCTATCTAGCAATGTACATTATGATTACAAAAACGACGCAAATGATATGTGCCATACAATATCACACGATCTATAAACATAATTGTTCTTGTTAATTCTTGCAAACTTGTTATTTTCTTGATTTGAAAGAATATTATATATTATAGCTAGATATGAGGTACCATATAGTTATCTTGATGAACATGTTCCTTCTGCAAAAGTCATGCATACAGAAACATTATATTTATAGTTACCGATTAAGGCTAGCATTGGACAACGTCAACAATACACATTTATATATCATATAGAAAAAATGAATATATCATACTTTACTGACACAATCTGTACAATTTTTCTTTTAGGGTCTGTCCAATCCCCTAGTCTGTAATACGCATTTGTGAGATTAAATTGATAACTCTTTATCCATGATTTGTAAAACATTATCATAATTTAATTCTCAAAGTAAATTTACAATGGTCAATTAGTGTTCCATGATAATTAGGTTAAAGACCATTTTTAGTAATCATCATACACATTGCAGAGTTTGAAAATTCATGTCCTTAACTTAAATGATCCGTATAATGGCAAAAACTCAAGGAACCAAATGATAGAAATAATCCAATACATGAAAATATAATCATCCAATAATTGATTGTGGATAACAACACTTACAATATTTATATATTGCCATACGTAGATAGTTATTGGATCAACACATTAACTGTTATACATTAATTAATTGTTCAATAATTACTGAGATTTAACTAATACATGGTTACCGAAATATCTTTTTTTTTTTAAACCTGCTACATATTAATCTAATAGTATACCTTTTTCTGCTTGTCTCACCAGTGCCAGGGCAGATTTCGAGTATCATATAATGTTGTCAATCTCTCAGCAGTTCAATCTAAGTGATCTCTGGAAAAAGATGTTATGCCAAGTTGATCATTCTCTACCTGAGAAACTAGAAGATGATTTAGGAGCTTTACAAAGCAAGCTCAAAATTTATTTAAGTAGTAGAAGATATCTGATCATTCTAGATGATGTATGGACGTCTGATTTATGGGATTGTATGAAAGCGTCATTGCCTGATGCCAAGAACGGTAGTCGTGTTCTAATGACAAGCAGGTTGGATGTTGTTAAATCATACGATTTCGAAAAGATACCATACAAACTCAACTTCTTAGATGAGAAGGAAAGCCTAAATCTCCTCCTCAAAAGGGCTCTCCCTTATCAAGAACTTGGGGAGGAATGCCCCAGCCATCTCCTTGAGCTTGCAATGAAACTATCAAAAAAATGTAAGGGATTACCTCTAGCTTTGATAGTATTAGGTGGTATCCTATCAACTAAAGAGAATTCCTATAATGTGTGGGCGAGAGTGTTGCAAACAATGAATTGGCACTCAGATGGCGAGAAATGCATGCAAGTCGTAGCAATGAGCTATGAAAATTTGCCTAATTATCTCAAGGCATGTTTTCTATATTTTGCTTTATTTCCTAAAGACTTTGAGATCCCTGCAAAACGTTTGATCAGAATGTGGGTAGCAGAGGGATTCATAGGACCTCTATATGGAAGGCCAACAATGGAGGAACTAGCTATGCACTACCTTGAAGAACTTTTTGAAAGGTTATATATTTTTTTTCTATACAATACTATTGCAAAAAATTTCATCACAAATTAATTACTTAATATATATACTACATTTTTTTTCACTATAGAAGAAGTGGAGATCTTCCATAAAGAAGTATAAGAAAGAGTAAAATGGAGTATAAGATGAACAAAAATAATCTAATTACAAAGCCTTACTAATATTCTTGACCGCAGTTTTTATACAAGGATCACATACCTCTTTCTTGTTTTATGATTTCTTCCATAATAAATTGATCATTCTTGAAAGCCATCCGCAAAGTGTTTTCAAATTATTTAAAATGTAGTGAACAAATGCTTCTTATAAATTAGGTATATTTCACTTTCATTGCACGATATGATTTGATACAAAAAACTCGACTCTACAAATAAAATCGAAATTTGATGTTTAGATGGCTGGAGGATGCAAAATTATAGCTGTGTTACGGACTATTTTTTTTTTAAATAAAGAAGTTAGATTTTTTTAATATTATTCCAAAATTTCAAGAAACATGTATGTACAGTCAAATTTCTGTTCAAATATAAATGCAGAATTCCTATTCAAAACTTATTAATTTCAGTGTATCTTACTGTTAGCGTTAATTTATTTTTATCTTTCAATTTATGAACTAATAAATCTAGTTAGGATATATAAACCTTTATTGTGACTGTAATGCTTTCAGTATTTCCTGACTTGTTTATAAACCAAAATTAATTCAGGAGTATGGTTGAAGTATCCAGCCGACATATGAATGGTTCGATAAAGTCCTGCCAAGTTCGTGGTCTTCTCCATGACTTAGCAGTGCATGAAGCAGGGCATGGAAACTTCATTACGGTTTTCTCACAAGCATTAGATGCTACAAAGCCTAACAAAGAAATCCGACGTTCTTCGCTTCAATTCCCGCAACAAGATCAACAAAGAAATCCACGATTATTGGATTATGTAGGTCCATATTCCCATATTTTGGATACTCCTGGATATGTAGGTCAAAATACTCGTTCTTTACTATTCTTTGGGTTCGGTCGTTGTTTTCTATTGTTTGGGTTTGTCCTACGCTTACCAGAGTGCTCTAACTTTAGGCTACTTAGAGTTCTAGAACTTGTGGGTGTCACAAACTACGCTAATGACTTGGTCAGGGGACTAGATGAGTTGATTCAGCTAAAATACTTGGGGTTTAGAAACTGCCTAATTGAAATTCCTTCATGCTCCTTTCCTCGTATGAGGAGTCTGGAAACCCTGGATGTGAGAGGAACTTTGTTCGATAGTCTAAATAATGACGGCCTTTGGGAAATTGGAACATTGAGACATGTACTGTGTGATGGTAACACTACCACTGCACTAACTCTCGATGGACCATTGTCAACAGCTAACCTAAGCAATCTCCAAAGCATGCAATGGGTATCGCCTAGGAGAGCATGGGATAGGGAGTTGCCTCATTTAAACAACCTGTGTATGTTAGGTCTTAGCAATCCATTCGATGATTGGGTTACAGTAACCAATCTACTTTATACGTTGCCTTCTCTGGTCTACCTAGGCATCAAAGGGGTTAGTCTCCCGACGGAAATTGTTTACCCATATGTACTCCCAAATTATCAAAATTTGCACTCTCTGTACTTGGAAGGGAATTGGTCTGTGAATGTCACCTTGGAGGCTAGCTTGTTTCCATCATACCTCATGAAATTAACCCTTATTCGGTCCCTACTCGAGCAAAATCCAATGCTAGAGCTTGGAAAGTTGCACAACCTAAAGAAACTTTGTTTAAGAGAACAAGTGATTAGAAATTACTCAGGTCCAATAAGCTGCCCAGAAGGATTCCCCTTCCTACAATACTTGGAAGTGAGTGATTCAAGCATCAAGAATTTGATAGTGGAAAAGGGGGTCATGCCAAAACTTACACACCTCAAAGTACATGACAACATAGAGTTCAAGCTGTCTCCTGAACTACTACAACAAGTGACTGTGGTCATTGGATGATATCTATCATTAGTGACCATTTACTTTTTCATTTTTTTTTTGGTGAGAAACATCTCCATTGGCCTCTTTCGGTTAAATTAGTTTTTTTTTATTTTCTATACTATTATTCTTTTGATAGGCTGTTTTTTTTTTTTTTTATACTTTCTATACTATTATTCTTTTGATAGGGGGCGAACTATATCAAAATTTGTTTGCTTTTGTACTTGCTGGGTTTATCTTTATATCCTATTATGGTTGAACAGTTGTTTCATGATTTGGCTAATTATCGAGGTACATAGAATAATAGATTAATAGAGATTGTAAAATGAGTGCTAGTGCTACGATTTATTAGTGTAACAAAAAATATGGTTCGTTTCTTCTGTTTTTAATTTCTTTCTAGTGCTACTCAGCATAAGTAATTAAGATTTTTTGCTTTCAAGAAGTCTGAAAAAGTAGGTATTAAATATTGGATAATATATAGTTGCTGTGAAGAAGAATTAGTTTTTTTGGGCCACTGGGCCTTGATTACATTTTAGTTCAAGTTTTCTTTTAAGTAATCTTATAATATGAGCCGGCTATCTTATGTAGTCTCCAAGAATAAAATGTTGAATTACAGAGCAGTGGCAATGGATACATAAATCCAACTGGAGATGTCAGTCTGTCAAATGTTTGATGTTTGGACAAACAATGAATGCAATACAAGATTTCTTGTTCTTTCGTTTTACATATTTATATCTCTTGACTGGGAATTGACTAATTTGGTGGAAGAATGCTAGCTCTTGTACTCTTGTAGTTTTGAATTATTTTATTTTAGAATATGTGTACTGTGGAGTAAACACTGTATATAATGAGTGCTATCTAACTTCAATTGGGCTTTGGTGATCTGTTTGTTATCCTGATTTGAATTTATGAGACACGCTTTTAATAATTGAGCTTTTAAAATATATATACGCACTACTATGTACTTTAGTTTCTACTGGCAGGCCTTTCTCACTGGGCCGTGTTCTACCATTGGCTCCTAGCTACTTGTGTGTTAGTTCCTCTGTTCCATACTTCCATTTATGCTCTTACAAAAACCTACCTACTTATCTCTTCTGTTGAGAATAATTGAATAATTAGAGGGTAGGATTGTAAAATAGAAAAAAGGGTAAAATTGTAAAATAAAAAAATTATAGAAAGTTAAGGTACTAACAGTGAATACCAACGGGTACAATGGGACAGAGATATTATAAATACTCATCCCCTCTCTTGTAACAAATAATATACATAAAAATTCAATCAAATAATATTTCCACATACCATTTAGAATACAATCTCTCCTTGGAACCTTAAAAATAACATGGTATCGGAGCGGGTTTTCAAACCCTAGAAACAAGCACAGAAAGCAAAAATCGCTCAAGCCTAGCAGCACTAATCTGAGGCTACCTCAAAACTGATAAATACCGTGCTTCATGGCAGCAATTGCTTGTCGGAGGCAAGTATCCAGCTAGAGTTCATCATAGGAGAAAATGCGAGGTTCAATAACCCATAAGAAAAATCAGATCCATACAAACAAAATAACCCACAAAATCCATACCAACATTTGTTCTGATGAGCACCCGATAAAAATACCCAATAACCCAATAAAGCCAAGCATATCTGTTCTTATCAAAAGTTCAGCAACAAGGCAAATACCAGAACCACAAAAATCCAAGACTGATTAGCAAAATCAGCACCAACATAGCAACCAGACAAGAAATCTGTACCACAGCGGAAAAAAACAACAACCTGGTACAGAAAACCAGAAAAAAAAGTCAGAAAAAACCAGTGACTGAAAATTTATCAGAAACCCTCTTCTCCCTTTTCTTCATATCAAATACCGGAAAACACTAATATCAGCAAAAGACCACCGATAAAAAGCCAAAGCCATAAAAATACCTCACACAAAATCTCTCTCAGCCGTATCCTCTATGATTCAACAAGAAGAGTCACGATGCAGTGCCATGGGTGGTCCACAAGTCCGCGGAGGCAAGGGACACGAGCAACTTTGCTCCCGTCAAAACCCTAGCTCTAAAATTGAAATAAAAAGTGCACAAATTGCAAAAAAGAAGAGCATATGGTTGACCGGCGTTGGTTCCTCTATTTCCATCTCCGGCCAAAGAGAGGGAAGGTAGCGGAGAAGGGAGGAGGAAGGCGTAATCGGACCGAAGAAAAAGAGAATGGAGAGAAAGAGGGGGAGATGAAAAAAGGGGGCAGCGTGCTTTCCAGAAAAAAAAAAGAAAGGGCAAAGGGTTTAACCCAACATGCATTATCTCCATTCAGCCAGAAAATGGAGGTGTCCATTAAAAGCGCTTCTAGTGGGTCAAACGAGTTCAGTGAAGACGATCCAATACAACTCATGCTCATGATATTCTCCATGTGGTACTCTAAAATCAATATTTAAATTCATATGTTGTAGTCTTTAATGTTATGAAAAAGATCCCTGCTAAACCTAATTTGAATAACCAAAAAATATATATATATTTATAGCGATGCACCAATCAATAGTATAGAAAAATCTAGAAAATCTATCGATATATTTCTAGAAATGTTCTAAATATTTTTATAGAACCATTTACAACAAATTTACTTTCTATTAAGAAATTGACACAATTTGAATTTGATTGCAATGCAAATTTTTCAAAAAAAAGGAAACACACACACACACACGTTGTGATAAATTTCATCATTTTAATTATAAAAGTTTAAAACTTAATTTTCGGCATTTAAAAATAAAAAGCTCAACCCTTTTTAATTGTATGTTGACATATTGAATGGTATAAAATAATTATGTTTCGCAAGTCAATCACATTACATGATATCTATAAAATTTGAAATATCATTTCATTAAGGCATCATGAAGCTTCGAAACTATAAAAAAAAAAAAAAGGTTATTATATCCAAGTTCTAATTATTTATCTTTATAAATCAAAATTAAAAATTAATACTCTCTCAAATTTAATGCACATGAAGTTTTTTTACAATTGGACTTTATGTTTTCTTAAAAAATATATATTTTTCTATAACAAAATATTATGAGAGAAATATGGCACAAGATTTTTGGACATCCTTTCAATAAAATATTTAAAATCTTCTAATTTTCCTATAACAATTGTATTAATTATAATGGTTTGTAAAATTGCAAAACAAATAAAAACTATACTTTCAAGAGTTTGTCAATTTACTGGAAACCCAATTTAGTGCACAAATTAAAAATTTAAATTACATGGATTGTAAAATTTAATGCATGAATTTTGAAAAAAAATTATTTTACACATTTTCTTAAATCATTATGGTATAAAGGCTACCATAACAATACCTGGTGCCGAAAATGTCACTATAACAATACCAAGGAAAAAAACCACCATAACAAAAACCAAGAACATTTCTACCCGAAAGGTCACCATAACAATTTCCAAAAAACAAAAAATCTCTTTACACTAGTAAAAAAAAAAAAAAAACTATTAGACTTGTTAATGATAACCAACATATTTTAGTTACAAATGGTATAAATTAATTATTAATGGTAACATAATTTGTAATAGGCTAAAAATGTTATATTATTTTCTACAAATCTACTTTTAAAATTATACTTTATGTAAATTACTTTCAAAAGCAGCATAATTCTAATCTTCATTTATATCAAATTTTTGTTCTACATCAAGCATTCTTAGATTTCCAAAATGCATCATAATTAAATTTAAAAAAAAAATTAGTTTTTATAAAAATTATTATTTGATAAATTGATAAATAATAGAGTACTATGAATTATATGTTTAAAACAAAAATTATTTAATATGTTAAAAAAAACGTATACTTAACGATTACATAAACAAAATTTGTTTTTTCAAAAAATGCATATTTTGGTTAAATAAATTATACTATAAAAAGAGAAAAATGAGGTGAGCAAGTTATATTAGAAAACAAAGATTGCAAGGGTAGAATACCTTAAATTAAAAGAGGTACCAATAGACCCAATTGTACAAAACAATCAAACCGAGAGGAACTTTAGAGCCAAAGAGCCTTATCCCTTGGTAAGAAAAAAAAAAAAAAAACTCAAACCGAGAGGAACCTTAGAGGCAGAGAGCCTCATCCCTTGGTAAGAGAAAAAAAAAAACTTAAACCAAGAGGAATCTTAGAGCCAAAGAGCCTCATCCCTTGGTAAGAGAAAAAAAAAAAAAAAAAAAAAAAAAACCAAGAGGAACCTTAGAGCCAAAGAGCCTCATCTGTTGGTTAGAAAAATGAAAAAAATGTTAGTAAGAACTCCAAAAATGGGGTGGTTGATGGAAAACCGAAAGATATCAGTAAGAACTCCAAAATTGGGGTGGCTGATAGAAAACAAAAAGATGTCAGTAAGAACTCTAAAAACGGGGTGGCTGACTCAATAACCAAAATAATCAGTAATAACTCCGAAAGGGGTGGCTAATCAATAACCAAAATATGGGGTGGATGATCCTATATACTAAAGTTGTGTTAGTATACCTCAAATAATTGTACAAGAGCATGTACAAAAGTTTGTTAATTGTACAATACCAAATGAAAATATCGGTACCAATACCAAATGACCAAATAGAAGAAATACCAATACAAAAGGTCACGAAAAAAATTGATAAGTTGGTAATTGTACAATTCTCTAAAAATAAAAGACCCATTAGATGCAAATAAATATACAAATAAAATACAATAGTGATGACACCGTTAGAAGTTTATTTTCTATTGTGATAAATAAATGTTGAAACCAATATATATACACATATATGGATTATTCTCTCTATCTATCTATATAAGAAAAATAATAATGCTAACAATGAAGGGGAGGAAAAATTAATAGGTACGAGGAATATCAATGGTGATGCAATCATCTTCAAGGATTAGAGACGAGACAATTCCTCTGGACATGGAAAAGGTTCAAGCCGATATCTTCACCAAGTGTCTCACTTCGAAGGCGATTGAAAAAATAACAAGCAAACTAGGATTAACCGATATCTATAATCCTAGCTTGAGAGGGAGTGTTGAGAATAATTGAATAATTAGAGGGTAGGATTGTAAAATAGGAAAAAGGGTAAAATTGTAAAATAGAAAAATTATAGAAAGTTACCGTTAGGTACTAACAGTGAATACCAACGGTACAATGGGATAGAGATATTATAAATACTCATCTCCTCTCTTGTAACAAATAATATACATAAAAATTCAACCAAATAATATTTCCACATACTATTTAGAATACAATCTCTCCTTAGAACCTTAAAAACAACATCTTCAAAGCTCAATGATATGATATTTTATCCTTTTCAAATACAAGCTTCTCCTAGTTGTTCAACTCATTATCTTTTCCCTTAAAAATAATTCCACATTATTAGTAAAATTACTATTTTTTCCTTTTTACCCTTTTATACATAATACTAATTTACTGTTTTGAACTGAGATCTTTAAAAAACAACAATGCACCATGCAGTAAATAGAAAATCGTTTATTTTTATAATTTAAAAATTATAAACTTAATTATGGCAGTCGAATTACGGAGTTGCTCTGTTGTGCTTATCTTTAGAGCCTGAATCATAGAATTTTTTTTTTATTGTTGTTAAGTGCTTCTTTAGAAATTGGTCTTACATGTGGCACATTTTGCTCCGCACAGTTGCAAATTTTCCAGTGGAGCTGGAATCGTCGGATCTTTTAGTAGGACCTTGATGGAATGATGAAAGGATAGCACGAATCTTCAAGCACTCTCATCCCGTTTTGGTTTTGGTTTTGCTTTCTTGGAGCGCAACGCGCTTAAGAATTCTTTCCCCACGTCAGTTGACTCTAGTGATCTCTACATCAGTTTACAATAATATTACAAACTTATCAGTAATAATAATTGTAATATTAAATCCGACACAACAAAGACAAACATAGAATCCGAATTTGCTGCGATTCTTAACTCATGAACAGTGACCTACAATTCATGTTTTTTCAAATTCAACTGTTGAATTGTTTCGAAATTCGTGCAAGAAAAAATCAGCGGCTTTTAGATTTGAAAAAACAGAGATTTTAGGGTTACTGTTCACTATTTTAGAATCACAGCAGATGTGAATTCACAAACATAAGTTACATAACCCAATTAGTTATTTCAACGTCACTGAGAGTGAATATGCGTAAAATCATTTAGTACGTTTAAGGCTGACCACTAAAAAAATGCCTTAATGTAATAGGGTTCAATGTAATCAGCCTACGGGCGTTATAACATGCAAAAATAAAAAAAAAATAAAAAAAAATTTAGATGTTGGGTTTGCCATCCCATTCGACAAATATTATCCTAGATATATCCCAAGTCCCAACTGTCCGATTTACACAGGCATTCATCCGAACGATTTACAACTTCACAAATTCAAAAGGTCCGTAAATCTAAACCGTTCATACAAGTTTTGATGTTGATGAAACAATTTAGATCTGATTTTGTCCTTAACCGGACAACATCCCTGAGGTAACAGAATATTTCTGTTTAGATCCTGAACGTTCGATCAAGATCCAGGTCAATCTGACTAAAGGTGGAATGCACAAGATGCCTATAATATTCATGCGGATACCGATTAGTTGGTGCCGACTGAACCGGAAATATTCTTTTATTTTAGGTGATATTTATTTTGTAATTTCTGTTATTTATTTATTTATGTATCTGTGTTTTCTTTTTCTTTAGCCTGCAGCTCTGATAAAAATACAATATAAAAACCAGTTGGCTAAGAGAGAAGAAATAATATACCTCTCTCCAAATTTAAAAGGGAGATAATTTTAAAAGAAAAAAAACAGAGACGAAAAAAAAATAGAAAATGACGAGGCCAGTGCGTTACATCACACACTGCTACGGTGAAAGTACTACAACTAGACTAGTATTTAGAACGACTCCATTCATGATTATGTAGTTGGTGCAACGGGAATGCCCGGACGGTATGCACGTAAGGTGTTGATGTTGATTTTACCAGAAGCAGTTTGCATGGCCATAGTGCTCAGAAGGATATATATATAGGATCATGAATAGACTCCTCATTTTGCTCCTAAAAAATCTACCAGGAGCAGTGTCCCTTAAATTCTTCCTCCATCATTTTATACTGTCATTTATACTGGTAATAATTGTTGGATTTAATTCCATATCTTGTTGGATTTAATGCCAACGTTGAGTAAATATGTAATACAATAATGCATTGGTTGCTGTCAATTATGGTTATCAATTGAAGTGATCAAATCAGGCATAAGATATCCATTATATTCATTTAGATGTGGTTCATAAATATGTAAAATAATTAAAGCAAAAATTAATTCATTAATGGACTGAATATGAGATTTGCAATTAAGATATTCTGATTTCCTAAGATCTTTCCTAAAGATTTATGGAAGTAATCAATCTTGGTTAGTATTCACGAATTTACTGTTCACAGTTACTATTCATGGTTACTGTTCACAGCTGCCTTAGATTTTTGGAAGCAAATCAGAATATTCAATTAAGGTAGGATATATAGGGCTGTGCCCCTGTTTCCTACATCTATATATAGGATTGGTCCCCAAAGCACAAGATTATAATGAAAAGTTGCAGAATTTTCTAGCCGTCAATCTAGTCAATTTTGTGGCCTTCTCTACTTCTCCCCATTAAAGAATAGAGAGGTGAGATTATTAAGGAATTGTGAACACGATCTCACAAGAGCAGTCTTGTAGCTTTGGAAGGCTTCATCCTACCACTAAGGAGGCCGCCGACGCTTCAACCTCTACATCAGCACGAAGGTTTTCTTGTCGCTGTCCCACAAGTTCATCAATTGCTTTTGAGTGAAGCTTTACTTAAATACGCTAATGGAATCAGGTATTGCTTGTGCTCTCTAAGAATTGATGATTTATGCATGATGGCCATTTTGGCATAGGTAGTTCTTGGCATTTTAGAATTGTTTAACAATTATTTTATTTTATTTTGTTGCCTTGAATATTAGAACTATTTTAGTTTAATGGTATGGTCAAAGGCAAAATCCTAACAATAATAACTTCATTTGTCCCTGTACAGAATAAAAGCTTTGACTTGATGAATGTCTCCTACGTACTCGAAAGGGTGTGTGTTTAAGGTAAAACACAAATGTCCAAAATCTTACTTGGGTTTTGGGGTGTCAATGACACTCTTTTATCCGTTTACTCAACTTGTATCGTATCCGAAAAGACAAATAAGAGTAAAAAAAAATTGTTATCTTATCTGTTATCCTATAAGATAAATTTTAAAAATAAAGTTATATATATTTGTTTGAAGATAATACATGATACAATAAATTTTTGTATTTTACTAAATTTTCATTATTATTTTTTTCTTTTTTTATTGTTTTAAAAAATATTTTATCGAAAATACAAATAAGTACTTTTTTATCCATTTACCTAACCGTTACTGTATTCGAAATAATATTTTTTTTCACCTCCATCCGATCCGTATCGTACCCATTGACACCGTACTTGGGTTGCTTTTAGTTGGTTTAACGATGGTATCAACGATAAAAGGGCCCATTCTATAACTAGTGTATTTAATACAATTAACCGAAGTAAAATGGATACAACAACGTGTAAAATGTGAAAACCGATCATATCATTCTTTAACTACTACTCTCAACGTGCTTTGATAATTAATTACATATAATAAATTATTCTTAATTTATTGCTATTAGCTTCCAGAAATCTCCATCATTCTTTAAGCATCAGCATGCTGGCTAGCATCAACCCTTGCAGCAACCCTTATCACAACATCCGTTTGATCTGCAGCAATAAGGTCCGGGTGGATGGGGTCTAGGAGTTGGATGGGGTTGAAAATATGGTCCATAGGGTTGGGGTCCGGAGTTATGTGGCGCTGAATATGTGCAAAAGTTGAAAACATATGAATATGGAGTTAAATACCGTATAAACAAACAACGAGGTACAAATAATACTTTACTAGATATCACTAAAGTCGGTTTTCTCTTAACTCATCCCAAAACAACAGTTAATTATCTGGATTGAATGGTGCTGATGATCTGAAGAGAGTAAGTCCAATTTCCATAAAAATATCACCAAAGTACTATTTTCTGTTAGTTTTTTGAAGATCCAAACAGCTAAATCACTAAACAAAATATCCCCTTAAACTTATTGTTTCATGTTACTTGTTTTATCCTTTCTTGAAAACGAAAGACTGCATATATAGTAAATATGGAGACCATGACTTATCTATTCCTTTTTAAAATACACTATTAATCTTCTTCTTTTTAAATAAGAATACAATATTAATCTATGATATGGTTCTACATTATTATCAAGTCACTCAGAACGAGAGAGCATTTACCTGGAGGAGTTCCACCGTGGGTAGGGGTCGGGATTATAGCAGAAGCAGCTGCTTGCATTGCCATAGCGCTGAGCAGCAAACAGAGGATCATTAATACACTCCTCATTTTTGCTCCAAAAAAAATCTAGACATTAGCAGGAACCGCAACAGCAGCAGCAGCAGCGTCGCTTCATTTCTTCCATCATTATCATTTTATACTGAAAATTATAAGAAGACTTTGAGCAAATCAACTCCCAAGTCAAGTCTTCCACCTGCCTCTGCTTTCCCAAGTCTGAAATCTAATTGTCTCGGTACAGAATAATACCTCTAACTTTGATTAACTTTTACTACACAAAAGGAATAATTACAAAATTCCGGTCAAGGTAGTACAACGCAAATGTCTAACTCTTACTTGGGTTGCTTTCACCGTGGAACAGTTGGTTCAAGGAGGCCCATTCCAAAGGCAGAGCAGACAGCCCATTACCATAACCCACCAAACTGTTTCATTTTAATTCCGAGTATCTGTAACGACTATATTTCACATTTGTAACCACTGACCGGAACGCCATCCAGTAGATAGTCAAGTGACCCATATTGGGAGATAAATCTGTTGCGATTCCAAGTTCGAGAATAATAACTCTGAAATTTCCACTTTTCTGAATCCAGCCATCAAACTTTTTTTGTGAACGCATTTCAAAACAGCTAGTTTTCTGTGCACGCATCTCGAAACAATTCAACAACTGGATTTCAGAAAGCAGAAATTTCAAAATACTGTTTACATGTGAAGGATCGCAACAGATTCGGATCCCCCATATTGTTCTCTCAGTATTGCATTTTTATTGTAGGGATAATTTTCTATGTATTGTTACTTATTTGTTTCTAGAGACTTTTTCTTATTTGTCTCTAGAAACTTAAATTTATCTTATTTATCTCTTAATTTTCTCAATTTATTTTTATTTACTTCATGTAAGTAATCTCATGTTAACTCTAATTAAATTATTAAAATGACCACAGTTTACTTTTAAATAACAAGTATAAAATTAAAATTATGCACTTGATGCTGATACAATATTGTTAACAGTATTATATTAATTCACACTTGGTGCAGAGTTTCCTTTACAATTACTTTCGATTTTCAGTCAAGAAGAAACTAATTATCATAATTTTCAGTTGAGAGTCAACGGCATTTTGACTTTGTAATTCTTAATTTAATCAAAGTTAATAATATATTAATTCATCAGGGATAAATAAAAAACATTGTAAGTGTGTTGAAAGATAAAAAGATAAATTTAAAAGTCTCTAGAAACAAATAAGAAACAGTACAAATAAAGGGCACATAGAAAATCACTTATAGACTATTTTCAGTTTAATCATAAAATTCAAATTAAAAGTTTACACCACCACAATATATTTAAATATATAAAAGTTCATCTCAGCATCATTAAATTTGGTGCGATCTTAGCATTTTAATGAAACCACATACATGGCTTATTTAATTGTTTCTCAAAATACGTATAATATAGACTGTTACTTTAAACTGTGAGTTCCATTTCTTAATTGGTTCTACATGATTATTAAGTCACTCCAAATGACAAATAACATTTACTCAACATTCTTTCTATATCATTTTATATATACTGAGAATTATAACAAGACTTCTGCAAGTCAACCCCCATGTGAAGCCCTTCCCTGCCTATCCTTCAACTCTGAATTGATTTGACTTCATTTGTCCCGGTACACAATAATTGCGGCACCCAACTGTCAAGTTTAGCTGTCTTTGAACTGTAGAATTGCAGCACCATATATGTACTATTCAATTTGTTAAGTCTAGTTGTCATTTCACTGTATATGGATATACAGGCAAATGTAAAAGAGGACCTGGCCGAAGCTTGCTCTGGCGAGATCAATCAGTAGGCCATACCATCCAGTGATCGACGCCTAAATATTTCCTTCTCTTATCATCTCTTTTCAATATTTTGGGGTATGAAAGTTGAAATAGAAAATTAGAAATCGTGAAGTATACAGCTATATCCATTCTCTTTTCTACTCGTATAGTTTGTATGGTATGAGACGAACAACAGAATTGTTTATTAGGTACGTATCAAGTACGAATTCGGTGGACCCGGATGGTCAGATCTAAGATTTAAAACCTTGTCTGATCGGACGCAATCATGAATGTGCTATATTCAGTACGTCCGACCCGTCTAGCCTAGCACTGTTCAGAATACAGCAGCGTCTCATTTTGCTTATCAACATAATTAACGAATTCAATTAATTCATGAATTATATTCAGTTTCACATGGAATATTTATTCAGCAAAATACTTGAAACAAATCATCTATAGATTCTTTCCACTTTAATCTTAAAATTCATATTAAAAGTTTACATCAGCATTATATATTTAAGTATATACAAATGCATTACGACATCGTTTGGCTCAACATTAGATATATATAGGATCTCATTAATTATTACCACAAAATATATTCATTGGATGATTATTAAAACACAGTATGTAATATACAAGAGGAAATAATATGGATACAATATGTAAAATGTAATGTTGTCTCTTAACTTGCTTGAAACTAAATAATTAGTAAATAATAAATCATACATATATAATTGTTCATATTACTTTCCAGAAACCTCAATCATTCTTTCCCCAGCATTACTAGCAGCACCTCGCAAAACAACCACATTTCTCTGTGCAGCAAATGCGGGGTCCAATGATACGAGGATCTCCAGGGCGACTAATGGATGGAGAAGCTGGCGGAGCTGAATTTTTGCAAAAAATTGAGAACGTCTATATGAATATGGGGGGTGGGTTATATATATTAAACAGTGTAAAAAGTAAAAAAAAAAAATCTTGAGGTTATTCATGTACAAATTGATAAATCAAAATTAGCTTTGCTTAAAACGAAAGACATACTACATATTGTACAAGAAATTAAGACATGGCTTATCTATTGTTCTTGATTTTGGTTGTACATGATTATATAGTCACTTGGAACCAGAGATAACACTTACCTGGAGGAGGGGGTGTGGTGCTAGAGGGACGGTCAGGATCTAAGGTGGAGACACCAATAGAAACAGTTTGTATGACCATAGCACTGAAAAGCAAACAGAGGATCATGAATTTACTCATTTTGCTCTCCAAAAACTCTACACTCTACACAGTAGCAGTAGCAATGTCCCTTCATTTCTTCCATCCTCATCATTTTATACTGGTAAATTATAGCAAGACGGGCAAATCAACTCCCAAGTCAAGTCTCCTCCCTGCCTCTTGCTTTCCAAGTTTGAATTTATTTGACTTCATCACTCCCAATTTGGTCAACATTTGCTGCAGGAAATGAAAACTGATGACAGTACGAATTCATATCACCTAAGGAAACTCAAATTTTGAGTTTGAACGCAGACCATCCGATCTACTTTGGCATGGAAATTAAAGGGACCCCGAGCATTCCATCTAGAATCAGATTGGTCCAAGTTATGATCAGACGGTGCGAATTTAAACTCAAAATTTGAGTTACTTCATGGATCCATTGCAATATCGTACCGAGAACAATGAGATCCGAGTTGTTCGATTTAATCCGTCACGAATCACAAAACAGACCCCATAAATAATACCAATAATCATCGAGCCCAATGCATCAGTAACTTGCAACAGGAAATGTCCTACAAGGTTTGTAATAGAGAATCTTAACTTGCTTGGAGCACTATATATAGGTGCAGTGAGCTTATTGGACCTAAAAACTAATTGAAAGGTGGATAATTTAAATGGTTATATTTAGTCATATTAAACAACATAAAGGGCTGTTATAACCTTTTTTTTTAAGGATAGAACATCAGAATTAATTTCATTTACTTCAACTATGATTGTTACATAGCATTCTTTCCTATATAAATGATTTTACTGAACTTACGTTTTTCTATAATTACAAAATTCTGGTCAAGGTAAAATGCAAATATATGTCGACATGTGCACTTCGTTTACTGGATCTACTACCAATACAATAAAATGAACAGTAAATATTAATAAATATATCATGGCATAAAATATATTTAATTTTAACATTTAGGTAGATATGTATCCAAATAGGAAAGTATTGGTGTACGTCTGATTTTTAGTCGAGACGGAACTTATGATCATAATTTTGAGTTGAGAGTCAACGGTATTTTAACTTTGTAATTCTTAATTAGAGATAAACTTAGGATAGTTTGTATTTTATGAGAGGAACAATGCACATCAAAATTCACAAGATATTCATCTAATGATTTGAACACAATATATCCAAATAATTTATAGCAGAAGTACCGCCCGATCATATACAATTCTGATCCGAATGCCCATAGCGCTGAGCAGAAAACAGAGGACCATTATTACACTCCTAATTTTGCTCCCGAAAAACAACATACTCTACTAGTAACAGCAGCAGTAGCAATGTCCCTTCATTTCTTCCATTTTCCCCATTTTATACTAAAAATTACAACAAGACTTGTGCAAATCAACTCCCATGTCAACTCCCTCCCTGCCTCTGCTTTCCCAAGTCTCAATTTATTTGTCTCAGTACAGAATAATAGCTCTAACTTGGTTACTTTTTCTTACAATAAAGTAGTCATAACAAAATTTTGGTCATAGTATAACACAATTTAATGTCTAACAAAATGAACAGTGAAATTTGAATTCGGAGTACAGCTGTCTTTTCACCATATAATTTCAACATTCATAAATGAAGATTTCCTTGGACCATGTACTATTCAACTTGTTCTATCTCTTATTCTTATTACATTTTTGACATAATTTCTTAGTTTTTAGTTTGATTTTGTTTGCCTTAACATTCAATGAAATACATCTAACATGTTGATCATATTTAATTCTTTGGTGCTTTCCTAACTTGTGATGCGGGGATTCTGTCTGCAGTAGCATTTAATTTAACCGGAACCCATAAAAAACAAAAATCCTGGAGCCCAATTCATCAGTAACCTGCAACAGGAAATGTCCAACAAACTTTGTAATAGTGAATCTGAACTTGCTTTAAGCAGTATATGTTTATTAGGTTTACTGGACCTACAAACAATTGACCAAAGACGGTATCAACGATAAAAGGGCGGGCTAATGCCAAAACCAGGCTGGAAGGCCCATGACCATAACCCAAAAAACTAATTGAACGCTGGATTTTTTAAGTTTTATTTACTACAACGATGGTTGTTGCATAGAATTCCCTCCTATTTATATGATTTTCTGAACTTACAAGTTTCTATTAAAAGGAATACAAAATCTATCTACATTGCTTCTAGTGAAGTTCACTATATCAGTATGATATTGTTTTGTTCTTGTAACATTCCATTTTTCGAACACATGGAAATGTATCTAACTTCAAGTAAAATGAATTAAAACATGGAAATGTGGATTTACAAGTATATTATGAACCTTTGTAATTTTGATAATTGTTTACGAGACCTACAACCAATACAATTCGGATCCCCGAAAGTAACTTTGAGTTTCATTTCAGAACATCTGATCAGAGAGACCAATTTGAATCTGATGGGTTCTCTGTCTATATAATATGTTTTAAAAAATTTGCATGCGGTTCAATATGTGTGTGCATTATCTTATTCATGCACACGAATCTTAAAGTAGATTAGAAGGATGTGAAACTCATCGGGTCCAAATTGGTTTAGAATATGCTCGAATATAAATTAAGTTCCATCTCGAACCAAATTGATCTGTATTTTGATTGGACGGTTTGGATTCAAACTCAAATTTTCAAATTTTTGAGTTGCTTTAGAAATCCATACCCGGCCAATGACAGGCCTCAGGGCCCAGCACCATGACCCACCAAACCGTTTCCGTTACCAAGTATCTAGAACGAATATACTTCACATTTATAACCACTCACCAGTGGGACCGTAACACCATCCAATGGGCACTCCAGTGGCCCATATTCCTTCGTCTCATTCATTTATTTGTATTTTTATGTTGCGATCAGGTAGTCGTTGCAGATTCATTATCGTCTACGGTAACAGAAATTTTGAATACATATCCAAACCGTACATCTCTTTCAATATCTGTGGTAAAACAAATCCGACGGTTTAGATCTAAAACCAATATTTCTATTACCTTAGGTTATATGAATCCGGTAATTGCGCGCCACCAAATTCTCTCAGTTCTCTCGCCTTCTTCTCACCTCAACTTCTCCGCGCGTGCTCTCTCTCTCCATTCTCTCTTTCCAATGGAGATCACTCTACGCCGACCCCTCCTTTCGCCTCCATTCTACCACCATCCCCACCACCTCCTCCGCCTCCGCTCTCTCCCTCTCTCCATCCCCACCTCCTCCGTCTCTCTCCGCCACCGCTGCAACCTCCCTTTACCTCTCCGTGCTTCTTCATCAATCCCTTTGACAAAACCTGAAATCCGAAAGACAGGAATCTACTAGGAATGCCAGTACTAATGTTGGTGTGAAACGAGTTCCTTTTGCTATATCAGTTGGAATTGGTCTTGCTATGCGGTTTCTGGTACTGAGACCGGTTGAGGTGTCCAACAGGCATGGCAATTGCTTGCTATTTTTATGTCTACAGTTGCCGGTCTCGTGCTTGGCCCGTTGTCGGTCGGGGCATGGGCTTTTCTCGGGCTCACTGCTTCTGTGCTGGCAAAAACTCTGACCTTCTCTGCTTTCACTGACGAGGTAATTTCATTATGCCCCTCAAAAACTTCAAAATTGCGTATTTACCCCTATAAAATTTAAAAACTCAGAAATTGACCCAATTCATTGTCTTTTTAATTAAACTCGTGTAAAATTTATAAAGTACCAGTCTTTCCCTTTATTAAAATATAATAAATATGAAGCATGTTGAGAGAAATATTGTCCTCTAATGCGCATCTATGCGCATGCCTCAATGTCACTATATATATATGCGTCACAAGTAGAGCAATTTAAAATGAATTTTTATATAAAAGACACTAATTGGGTAATTTTGTGAGTTTTGGAAATTTATAGTAAATATGATATTATGAATTTTAGAGGGGGGGGTACATAATTTTGAGGGTTTTTTATTTTTTTTGAGTAAAAATTCTGAGGGTTTTTCAAGGACATACACTAATTAATTCTTGTTGTACTTCATTAAGCCAGTGTTTATGCTGAAATGATGTATCCTTTGAGATATCTCAAATTTTAAGTTTATCTAAATCAGGGCCACATTTTTCGTTCGGAATGTAAGGGGCTAGTATTATTGTGCTTTGAGATTTGTGCAGGAAGGATTTAACGGTTCACATACATTTTACGCCATGTAACAACTAACCTTCTCCAATAGTCAATTTCATGCATGCTAATCTAACATGAGTTTTAACCCACCTGTTCATACAGGTTATATGGCTCATTGTCATCTCGTTTTTCTTTTCAAGGGGTTTTGTCAAGACAGGATTAGGAGACCGAATTGCAACCTACTTTGTTAAATGGCTTGGAAAGAGCACTCTTGGTTTATCATATGGTTTAACATTTAGTGAGGCTATTATTGCACCTGCTATGCCAAGTACCACTGTAAGAGCACGTGGCATTTTTCTTCCAATTCTTACGTCACTTTGTCAATTGGCCGGAAGCAAACCAAATGATCCTTCGGCTAAGAAAATGGGATCTTATTTAGTTCAGTCTCAGTTGCAGGTTTGTTTATTAATAACTTTATTATTTGAATTTAGATCGAAATTTTATATTTCTTTAAGGTTTGGGTTTTTGTTTTCTTGGTTATTAAATTAATGAACTTAGGGGGCGTTTGGTTCGCACTTTTAAAAGGTGATTCCCTGCTATCCTGATGCCATTCTACTGTATTACCGTGTTTGGCAAAAAGACCAGGGCATGGGCACGGTAATAAAGTATTCCCTGGCAATTACAATTCCCTTATCTGTGGCTATTGTGCTAGCCAAAAAAAAGATGGATTTTATTGATTACCGCTCCATGGGCATCATTTTGTAGCATCGTTTCTTAAAAATTATTTTATTTTTTTGCGTAGGCCTCTTCTCCTCCTCTCCAACTCTCTCTCCTATGCTTCTCAGTTTACCCTCTCTCTTCTCCGATTGTCTCTCTCTCCTGCCTCTTCTCTTCTATCGTGATATATGGAAGATTTCAACATATCAGCACCTTCCTTGTCCCCTCTTCTACGACTATTGGTTTTGACCTGTTTTAGAGACTATTTTTCCACCCTGGAGAAGATCATCCACACCAGCGGCAGCACGACGTCCCAAGAGCCCTAGTATGCCTCTAGCTTTCTGGTACCGTTCAATTTTTTCTTTTATCTTATTGATTGAGTAGTATGCTCAATTTTCTGATTTTGTAGCAAGAGTATAATTTAAGGACCAATTTGTTCTCGAATTGTATAATTTGCTTGTATGCTAGTATGATTTTTACACGTAAAGTTGTACTTTTGAGATTTGGAGTGGGATTTGGTTTTGGACTAAAGTTGCTTTTGAGATTTTATAACACCTCGTCCTGTTTAGTACCAGTCAAGTTTGGTACCAGTACCATCAACAGGGAGTGTTACCATAGTGTAATGCTAATATTAGAGAATTGTTTTAGACCCAGAATATTCTAGCATGGTTTTAAGTTTTCTCAAAACTTTAAGATATATATGTGATATTTTATTTTATGAGGGCAACTCGGTACTCTTGTTGATTTAGCAATTTTATTTCATGATTCAGCAATTTGGTACTCAAGTCGGTCGCTCTTCTCTATCTCTATTTCTCAATCAGTTTCGGCAGAAAACAATTAGTTGTGAGCGTGTGGGAAACTGAACCGGAGCATTAAAGGAGGTACATGTGCGAGAAAGATCAAAATCATGGTTGGAGAAGCGGGATTTGTGACTCATAGAATATAAGTTTTGTTAAAGTGTAGCACGTGATTAGTGTATGATAGTACAGTTGCTGATTTTGATTTACTGGTACAGTAGTGTTTTCTTTTGTTTTACTAGTACCAAGGTGTTTTGGTTTACTGGTACGAAAGTGGTTATGGATCAGTTCAGAGACATTGGCCTTGAGGCATTTGACACCATGTTTGATTTAAAGAGGAGTGTAAGAATGAAATTTTGTATTGATTTTATTGCATCCTACATTTATACTTTCAATTTTTTTGTCTTCGAAATGATATTTGTATTTGCACTTTCATGTTAGGGGCTTTCTTTTAATGATATATTTATTAGTTATAATATTAAATATGTTTCGCTGGTTCAGTTTATATTTTTGTGAATTAAATAAGTTTATTTCAACAAAATTTAGTTAATAATTTAAAAATGTCTTGATAGTCATTGCAATAGCCATATCCGAACCAAACATGGTAATAGGACATTCCTTGGAATGCTCAAGCGATGACCATGCGCGAACCAAATATGGTAATAGAATATACCCTGGAATGATATTCCTTGGTATTACATTCCCGGAAATCCTTCTATTTCCTGGAATGACCTATAGCGCGAACCAAACGCCCCCTTAAGGAGAGGAAGTGTGGAAAAGCAAGGTAGTTTGATCAAATTGATTGTCAGAAAATGATATTTTACTTTATATGCATTACAAGGGGAGTGGAAAGGAAGTGGGAACTGGTTGATAATTATGGAGTGAGGCTATGGTACTATGCATAGTTCGTATTGTTCCGTACTATGAATTCATATTTTTGTTTTCAAAATGCAAATAGTTGATTTGAACCATCCAGCATGATCTCAATATGAAAATGTACTCGCAAAGTAATTTTATATTTTTTACAATTTTTTTTACTATTTTTTAGATAAGTTAAAAAATCACTACTTTTAAATGGTCTAGAATTTTTAGATCAAGTGATTTTCTACTTATCTAAATAAATAGTAAAAAAAGATTTTGTAAAATGTAAAATTTGATCTATAAGTACACGCTGGTTCCCCATTCGTCAAGTACTGCGCATGGATAGACACAGTGTCCCATGTGCTTTTGAATTCTAGCTACAGAGACGAGGATTTCCTCTTGTACCTCATATTTTCCCGTTTCCTCTCCAGTTTGGTTCTCTACTATCGTCTCCAGTGTAGAATTGAAATTATGCACTGAGATTGGTTGGGTCTGTACCTACTCACCTGATACCGGCCTGGTATGCCTGGAGTAAGCGGAGTTCGCCCTAGCGTGATATGTGTCGATCGACCTCGAGTAGTCATCGGAATCCGGAGAGTATTGTTCCGGATTTTGGGGGTGCACGCCTATCATTGTTCCTTTGTAAGTGGGACTCATCACCTCCCGGTGGTGGGAGCTGACCCACTGGAAAGTGGAGCCATCCCTGGATCTCCAAGAACACAGTGGTTGAGTAGGGGTTGGCTGTGTATAGTAGGGTCGGTGGGATACTTGATACTTGCCGGGTTGTGGCAGGATATCAACACGTGTAGCGTGTCGAAGTTTTCATTGACAAAAACTGGTGCCAGTTTGAGGACATTGCCGATGCCAGTTAGGAAGTGGTCCAAATCTACTATGTTCCAAGCATTTAAAGGCACTATGCGGAGTAGAAGTCGTGCTTTGTAAGAGATTGGGTCATAAGTCATGCCCCAGCTCGGTTTCCACTCGGCAAGCTGAACATGCGTGTTGTATTCACTGGCAAAGACTCCCACATGGATTGCATGATTCCTGAGGTCTGCCGTTGGGAAAGCAACTAGGAAATGGCCCATAGTGCGGTCTAATTTACCTATTTTGAAGTCTCTTGGGTGGCAGTGGAGTTATGCTGCCAAGGTGGTTGCAAGACGGTGTGGAAGGGTTCGTTCGTTGCAGTTTGGACCCATGTGGACTATGGCGGCCCTTTCCAACAGTTCATTTGTTGGGTGAAAATCTTCCCTAACGGGCACATACGCTCTTCTTAGTTCATGGAGTATAGCCGGGAGTCTAGATGGTGGGAGCATGGGCATAGTTTGCCAGTTCTCCATCTCCTCTGTCTCTGTTTTGTGTTGAGAATTTTGTTCTTTGTTGATTCTTTGGTGTACCACTGGAATGGTTACTGTAGCTCCTTTTATAGGTCCTTTTTCTTTGAATTTGCAGCTCCCGGATTTGTGTCCAAAGCCATGGTATTTAAAACATCTCATTGAATTTCTACATGCTGCTTGCAGATGGCCCTTCTTAGTGCACTTAAAACACTTTCCTTGTTCTCTAAGGCCCTGCATTTTCTTAAGGAGTAAAGGGTGGTTGTACTTGTGGGGAAAGGCCCTGCATTTTCTTAAAGAGGGGGTGAAAGACCAGCTGTTACTGTAGCATAGGTTTGGGCGGGGAAGGTAGACTTCAGTTTGGCAATGGTTGTTGGAGTTCACATCACCGAAGGCCCAAGGCCCAAATCCAAATATTTACTTTCTGGATTCTTCAAGAGATGGAACCGACTGATATGGTGGGCTGTAATAGAATGTACTAGAAAATGCTATAATATATTGTACTTAGAAGCTTCTATACTCTTGTATCATGATACTCTAGAAAATGTAATAACCGACATTTGGAAATGTATAAATAGGTGAAGGGCTAGATAGGTCAGTGTACACATGAGCCGTGAGTAGAAAGAGAACAAGAAAGTGTGAGGAGAAAAATATATGCAAGAGTGAGAATAAGAAAGTGAGCCGTGAGTGTAACAAATATTTTGTAATCCTCTTTGAGTAATAAAAATAAATTAATATATAACATCCACAATCCGATATTAAATTCCAACATTTGGTATCAGAGCTTCAGGTTCGAGTAAGAAGGTAGAGAAGTAGACTAGGGCGTTCGTGCAATATAAGAAGCATCCGAAGTCGATGTCTTCAGGAGGTGCAACTATGGCACAACCGATGGTTCCCGTATTCATTGGAGAAAATTATGCTATGTGGAAGATCAAGATGCGAACGTTGCTACTCTCGCAGGGATTGTGGGATGTCGTCGAACAAGGCTTCACGGCGCCGACAGGAACATTGACGAAGGAGCAAAAACAACAACAAATGAACGATGCTAAGGCCCTGTTTCTAATCCAACAGGGTGTTGTAGAAAACTTGTTTCCACGGATAAGTGGAGCAACTACATCCAAGAAGGCGTGGGAGACTTTGAGAGAGGAGTTCGAAGGCTCCGCAAAGGTAATTGCGGTGAAGTTGCAAACATTGAGGAGGCAATTTCAAAATCTCCAAATGAAGGAGTCGGAGAAGATTAAGGAGTACTTCTCACGAGTCTTCGAAATCGTCAACCAAATGCGGACATATGGAGAAGACATCTCCGATCAGAAGGTAGTCGAGAAAATTTTAATTAGCCTCACCGATAAATATGACTATATCGTTACCGCGATAGAAGAATCGAAAGATTTATCGACGCTTTCGATTCAACAATTAATGAGCTCCTTGGAGTCGTACGAAGAGAGAAAGCTCCAACGAGAAGGAAATTTAGTAGAAGATGCATTCCACTCCAAGCTGAGCTTCAAACCTCGATATAACCCCACGAGTCAACAAAAAATCCAAGAAGGCGGCGGTCCGCGACAAGATACAGAAGAGCAATCGGTGATGAAAGAGAAAACACCAGGTTCGAGTTATTCAAATTTATGGTGCGATATACATAAAAAGTCGAACCATAGTACATCTGAATGCTGGTCGACAAAGAGATGCAACAAATGCAAGAAGATCGGCCACATAGCCAGAATGTGCAGCGGTCGCAAACTACGTAGAAGAAAATGAGAGTCATGAAAGCATTTTCTATGCGTGCCACTCAATCAAAGAAGAGAAAGGCGATATCTGATTCCTTGACAGTGGTTGCACAAATCACATGACTGGGAACCGCGAATTATTTCATTACATCGATACTTCGTATGAGACAAAGGTACGTATGGGAAATGGTTCAATTGTTCAAGCAAAAGGTAAAGGCAGTATTGCCGTACAGACCAAGATGGGTCCGAAATTTATCCGAGATGTGCTACTAGTTCCGGACCTAAAACAAAATCTACTGAGTGTGGGGCAACTAGTACAGAATGGATACGCAGTTTATTTTGAAAATGGAGGCTGCAAAATTTTCGACCGAAGAAATAAAAATCAAGTAATAGCAAGAATAGAAATGGAGAAGTCTAGAAGCTTCCCACTGCACATAAGCTATGCTCCGCATTTGACGCTAAGAAATGAGGTGATCAAGCCACAAGAAGAAGGCTATACACAACGCGAAGATGGGTCAAGATCAAGAACTACTTCAAATTCAGGATCAAGCCCGAGTGCTAGTCGAAGAGCTAAAGAAGAGACTACGACAACAGAGTCACCTCCCAAGCAAGTAAGATCTTTATCCGAAATTTTTGAGTCATCTAATTTTTCAATGGTTGAACCTCAAAGTCTTGAAGAGGACGAGAAACAAGAAAATTGGAGAAAGGCCATGAAGGGCAAAATCCGGATGATTAACAAGAACAATACTCGGAAGCTTGTCGATCAACCAAAATATCGTGAAGTCATTGGTGACAAGTGCATCTACAAGACAAAATTAAATCATGGCAGTGAAGTTAAAAACTACAAAACAAGGTTGATGGAAAAAGACTTGAAACAAGAACCCATCATCAACTATTCGGAACGATATGTTCCGATGAGAAGGCTAGCAGCTCAAAACAAGTGTCGATCATATCAACTTGACGTTAAATCAACTTGTCTGAACAAGGAATTTCAGATTAAGGGGGAGAAAATAGAGGATACAAAAAAATCGATCAGCAAAATTAAATATAAAGAGGATCAAGTCGGTGATGAGGGGGAGTGTTGGAGTTCACATCACCGAAGGCCCAAGGCCCAAATCCAAATATTTACTTTCTGGATTCTTCAAGAGATGGAACCGACTGATATGGTGGGCTGTAATAGAATGTACTAGAAAATGCTATAATATATTGTACTTAGAAGCTTCTATACTCTTGTATCATGATACTCTAGAAAATGTAATAACCGACATTTGGAAATGTATAAATAGGTGAAGGGCTAGATAGGTCAGTGTACACATGAGCCGTGAGTAGCAAGAGAACAAGAAAGTGTGAGGAGAAAAATATATGCAAGAGTGAGAATAAGAAAGTGAGCCGTGAGTGTAACAAATATTTTGTAATCCTCTTTGAGTAATAAAAATAAATTAATATATAACATCCACAATCCGATATTAATTTCCAACAATGGTTGCGGCGGTGACCTTCTTGTGCTCCTGGGTGGGGAAGAAATCCATCTTTGTCTTCTTAAAAATTTCTGCTAGGAGCCCAGCCAAATCACTCTTCATCCCATTTTAACATCTAGACTTCACGGTTAGGATTATCGACTAAATACTAAACCATTGGTACTTGTGGTTCCAGAATGGACATCAAACTTGGTCGGTTCTGATCCAAATTTCTAAGGTTATTTGTGCTACTTTATTCGGTGTCAAGTACTGACGTTCCTCACAATCTAAGTACTAAACCTAAGTCGGATATTCAATAACATTCACACATACAACAATTCAAAAGAATAATATTAGCAAGCACAATCAAATATCAATCAATCATAATATATGTCTACGAACCGAGTAAGGCTGATTTTCTAATCCATCAAGTTATACAAGCCTAAGTCTCTAGAGTGATAGATTAGCTTCTCATAGTGCCATTAACAACTATGAAAATAAAGAAGTAGACATCTAGAAATGACATAAAAATAGTGACACAAAACGGCCCCGTTACGATCTTGCTTGTTAAGCTCATGTACCGGTTAAGTAATAATAAAGAAGAGTATAAAAGATGAAGTATCAAGTAACACACAAATAAAAAAAATTATATTTCATTTTCTGATTTCCAACAGCAGCTCTATTACATATTTAAAGTAAACAAAATATAAAAATGCTAATAATGCCAATTTTAGTAAATCAAGAAAGACTTAACTCTTAACAAAAACCCATGCAGTAAAAGTAATTTGAAATATTTAATTGTTTAAATGACTGCTCATGTAGACTTAGAAGACCATGCCATTTAATTATTTCTTAGAAGACCGCCATTAATGTATGTGCGATCAAATTTCAAGATTTTTTTTATGGCTGGAGACGAATTGTCTCCAACTGATATATTGATAGGAAAAAATTATTTACAAAACAGAGTTAGTTTTACATGCACCCGTAACCCCCTTGTGGTACCCTATTGTTGAATAATAATTTTAGAAATAATAAATTAAGGACTTAGATGCAAAATGTACAAAATAATTTAAGTAGTTTACTGTAGCAAAAAAGGAGATAGCTCCAACGGTCATATTGACCTTGTAAGATATATATAGCCACTGTAACAAGAAACAAAATATAACTTTCAACATAAAAAAAAAATTTCTTGTCTCCTCAGATTTGCATCCCTAAAAATAACATGGTATCAGAGCTGTAAGATCTCTGACTACAAAATCCATAAAACAACAACAAAATCAGCAAGGAAAAATGGCTCAAGAAGAGAGCCGAAGAGAGGCAATGGGCTGTCCACAACTCACAATCGAAGAAGGACACGAAATCCATGGCTTCGTAGCAGCAAAAAATTCTAATTTTCCCAAATTCGGCCAAACCCCTAGACCTCAAAATTACTCAAATCACAGCGAAATTGAAAGATGCACGGGATGTAAGAAGGAGGGACATACATATGAGAAGTGTTGGTTTCTTCATCCCTATTTAAAACCAAAACATTGGAAAAAGGGGACCTCCGCTGGAGGCAGGGGAGATTGGAACGGAGAGAAAAAAGAAAAGGAAAGAGGGGGCTTTTACACGGACCAAAGTTTTGTTGCTGGAAGAAAATTTTCAGAAACGCGTGAAGCGTGTGATGCGCGTGGGGGCAGACCTTGTGAGCCGCATGGAGCACAAACTGGACCCAAAAACAAAACCTATGAACCGGGTCCAATTAACAGCTCTGGTTTTTTCGCTAGCGGGTCAAGGTCCGACCGAAACGGGTCAGGTGATGCAGCGGATCAACTGCAGTCACTAATTCAGCAGATGTCTGTGCTGCTGACTCAACAAAATCAGTCCAGATTTTCTGGTATCTCTTCATACTCAAAAAATTTAAATTTGTTAGATAAAATAATTATTGATAGTGGTGCTACCGACCATATGTTTGGTAATCAAGCACTTCTAAAAAATTTAGATATGACAAAAAATGACCAATTTGTCTTGGTAGCAAACGGTATGAAGGCTAAAATAAATGGTACAGGTGAAACTATATTTTGCAACAAAAAAATATTTAATGTGCTATACCTAGATACGTTCCCTATAAACTTACTTTCGGTTCAAAAATTAACAAAAGAATTAAATTGCGACGTGATTTTTTCTTGTAAAAATGTTGTATTTCGGGACCGGGAAACCGGGATGAAGATTGGTGAAGGGTTTCTTGAAAATGGACACTACTTTTTGAACTCAAAAAATTATTTTTGTGCTTCCGCTAAATCCATCGATATTGGACTTTGGCATAGAAGATTTGGGCATCCCTCCGACAAAGTTTTAAATTATATTTTGGATTGTAAAAATTTAAATTATGCTAATTGTGAAGTTTGTAAGTTAGCAAAACAAACAAAACTTCCTTTTTCTCATTTCAATAGTAAAAGTGAAGCTATGTTTGATTTAATTCATTCGGATGTATGGGGACCGGCCCCAATTGACTCATA
This sequence comes from Carex cristatella, assembly GCA_024447775.1. Taxonomy (NCBI): domain Eukaryota; kingdom Viridiplantae; phylum Streptophyta; class Magnoliopsida; order Poales; family Cyperaceae; genus Carex; species Carex cristatella. The sequence goes on along the minus strand of JAJHPF010000026.1, from coordinate 2,308,281 downwards.
CAATGGATTTAAATATTTTGTTACTTTTATTGATGATTTTTCAAGAACCACTTGGGTATATTTACTCAAGTCAAAAAATGAAGTATTTAGTAGCTTCAAAGAATTTTTTTGTTTCATAGAAAATCAATTTAATGCCAAATTAAAAACATTTAGGTCGGATAACGGAACGGAATTTGTAAACAAAAATTTTGAAATATTTTTTAAAGAAAAAGGAATTGTACACCAAACCACTTGCATTAATACACCCGAGCAAAACGGAGTGTCGGAAAGAAAAAATAGACATTTATTGGAAATGACAAGAACTTTGATGTTCCAAAGTAACGTTCCCAAAATATATTGGTCGGATGCCATACTTTGCGCTACACACCTAATTAATAGATTACCAAGTTCAAAATTAGGAAATAAAATTACATTAGAAATTCTTTATCAACAAAAAATCACCTTTGATCATTTAAAAATATTTGGATGTACAAGTTTCGTACATATTAAAAGGAAAGATAAGTTAGATTTTGTATCAACAAAAACTATTTTCTTAGGGTATTCACCATTTAAAAAAGGGTACAAATGCTATGATCCTATTAATAAAAAATTATTTATTTCTAGAAATGTTGTATTTTTTGAAAATGAGCCATATTTCAAAAAACTAGGAGAAATTCAAGAGCCTACTCAAATCCAAAGTGAAAGAATAAATTCCGTAATACCCTATATTGCACAAAATAATTTAGAAGAAAATGAAACAAGTGATGTGGAAGAAGAAATGGATGATAATAATGATGAAACAAATGAAACCGACGTAGAGAATAATCCGGAGCTTAGACGGACAACTAGGGTATCACAACCATCAACTAGACTTAGAGACTATGTTACTTGTACCGTCCAATATCCTATACAAAATTTTGTTTCATATGAAAAAATTTTGCCTTCATACCAAGCTTTCCTTACCTCTATAGAAAAAGAAATGGAACCAAAAAATTATCAAGAGGCCGTTCAAAATCCAACTTGGAATAAAGCCATGAAAGAAGAGCTAAAAGCTCTAGAAAAAAATGAAACATGGGTAATAGTTCCATTACCAAAAAATAAAAAACCCGTTGGATGCAAATGGGTTTACAAAATTAAATACAATTGTAATGGTATCATAGAAAGGTATAAGGCAAGGTTAGTAGCCAAAGGATTTACACAAACATATGAAATAGATTATAACGAAACTTTTACACCGGTTGCAAAAATGAATACCGTTAGGGTATTATTTTCCATTGCCGTAAACAATGGGTGGAGTTTATACCAAATGGATGTAAAAAATGCATTTCTTCAAGGAACACTTGAGGAAGAAGTTTATATGACTCTTCCACCGGGTCATGTAAAAGAAAAAAAATACTAACCTTGTTTGTAGGTTAAAAAAATCAATTTATGGACTTAAGCAATCTCCAAGGGCATGGTATGGCAAATTATCTCAATATTTAATTTCTTGCAAGTTTAAAATTAGTAATGCCGATCACTCCTTGTTTACCAAAAGTGAAGGAAAAAATATAACCCTTGTTTTAGTATACGTAGATGATTTAATAATTACCGGAAACAAATATAGAAGCAATTAGAAAAATCAAATTCCAATTAAAAGAAAAATTTGACATCAAAGATTTAGGATATTTAAAATACTTTTTAGGAATAGAGGTAGCATTTTCAAACAAAGGTCTATTAATTTCACAAAGGAAATATACCTTGGATTTATTAAAAGAAACTGGTAAATTAGGTTGTAAACCGGCCTCTACACCAATAGATAATAAATATAAATTAAATATCGAGGATGGTGAACCTTTAGAAAATATAAACCAATTTCAAAGACTTGTAGGAAAATTAATTTACCTCACGGTAACCCGTCCGGATATTTCTTTTCCCGTAAGTCAAATTAGTAAATTTATGCATAAACTAAGAACACCTCATTTAGAGGCCATAAATAGAATTTTGAGATATTTAAAAGGTAATCCCGGAAAGGGTATTTGGATGAAGAATAATAATTCTAATGCAATATGTGGCTATTCCGATGCAGATTGGGCCGGTAGCTTTGATAGAAAATCCACCACCGGTTTTTGCACATTTGTAGGCGGAAATTTAGTCACATGGAAAAGCAAGAAACAAAATGTCGTGGCACGATCAAGCGCGGAAGCGGAGTATCGAGCTATGGCATCAACCGCAAGCGAATTGATATGGCTCAAGCAATTACTCAAAGACATGGAAATCAATGTTGATCAACCCATAAAAATGTATTGTGACAACAACTCCGCACGTCACATTGCTCAAAATCCCGTATTTCACGAACGGACTAAACACATAGAAGTTGATTGTCATTTTATTAGAGAGAAGGTCCAAGCCAAGGAAATAGAAACACCGTTTGTTCGAAGTGAACATCAACTAGCGGATGTGTTCACGAAAGGATTGGACCCAAAGCCATTTGAAGAAATCACAAGCAAGCTAGGATTACTCGATATTTATAATCCTAGCTTGAGGGGGGGTGTTGAATAATAATTTTAGAAATAATAAATTAAGGACTTAGATGCAAAATGTACAAAATAATTTAAGTAGTTTACTGTAGCAAAAAAGGAGATAGCTCCAACGGTCATATTGACCTTGTAAGATATATATAGCCACTGTAACAAGAAACAAAATATAACTTTCAACATAAAAAAAAAATTTCTTGTCTCCTCAGATTTGCATCCCTAAAAATAACACCTATCAACTCGCAAAAATGCCCGATAACATAATACAGTATTGACCCCCATGGCCCTTTCTCTCTATCGACCTATCTATCCAATAACCAAAAATAAATTTCCAATGTTGTATCATAGATAAGGATTTGCACCGGCTTGCACTTATTGGAGAATAACCTTCTGTTTCTCTCCCTCCACAATACCCAGACTCTTGCCGCCCAAAGTCTATTAGAACAGTCCCTTTCCCGCTTTGAGCTACCTATCTGCTTTAAATCCCAATTGGAGTGCGTATCGATCACCGCGCGGCGGTAGTTGAACTGTGCGAACAAACCTCTCCAAAAAGTCCGAGCGTATTGGCAATCCCACATAATATGGTCTCTTGTCTCCTTGATCAACATGGATCTGGTGTGTCCATCAATTACGTCTGAATCTAAATCTGACATTCCTTCAATACGCACTGCGTCAGGCTTCCGGGGTTGGTTGAAGCTTGACCTATTTTTCAAATGAATACAAACATAAGTTGAATAAAATCAAATAAAAAGATAAATAAAAAGTTATTATACTTAGGGGATTATTTGGGGGATTAAGGTGCGGATGAACACATTATTTCTCTAAAATCAAATATTGAATTCGGCCTATCGACAATCATTGACTTCATTTAAATAATTATGGATAGAATAAACGCTCAAAGTTAATTAAATAAATACGGATACACGTGCCGGCATAGTGGCATGCTTCATCCTTTCTGATGGTACGTCTCTTTCCACTAGTGGAAAAAGTACTTTTAGTGTCGGTTATGAAGGCATATTAGTGTCGGACATAGGGGCGACACTGATCCAGGCGACACAAATTTCGGGACTAATCAGTGTCGGTTATACAACCGATACAGAATAAAACAATTAGTATCGGTTATTAAGTGGAACCGATACAAAGTTAGAATTTTCGATCCGAAAAAAAATAATTTTAAAACTAATTTGTATCGGTTATTAACTCAAAACCGATACTAAATATATTTTTGTGTCGGTTATTAACTCAGAACCGATACTAAATATATTTTTGTGTCGGTTATTAACTCAGAACCGATACTAAATATTTTTGTGTCGGTTATTAACTCAGAACCGACACTGTAGCGTTTTTTTTTTTTTTTTTTTTTTTTTTTTTAAGGATGAATGTAGGTATTTTCAAATTATTTGGCTGAATCAGAAATAACACAACAGTATAGATTCCAAAAGTAACAATAGAAAATAATAGTAATCGCACAAAATTCATCTCTTGTATTCTATACAACATATTAAGCAACAACAAAAACTTAAGCAACATTCAAATTAAATGCATCTATGCTTGTTCAATCCAAACTTAAATCTTCACTGTCATCTTCATTTTTCAGCAATGACTCCTCATAGCTCTAAAATTTAGTATCACAGATAACAATGAACAAGTACCAGAGCGAATATATACTGTGGAAAACTAAAAATGAACAAACTTTAGAGCAAACATAGGGTTGGTACCTTCAAATTACCAATTCAGTAGGTTGGCAGTTTTACTATACTGGTAAAGGCCCATGATCGGTATGGCAGATTGGAAGGTGATGTCTTCCTGAGATCAAACAATATGACATCAAAAAATCAATAAAAGAGTTGGTTTATTTTTTTCTTATAAAAATGAGAACTACTTGTGCCAGCTTGAATTTTCTTATAAAAGATCAAATTATCTACTGAGCAATGTTTATTATACCTAAGCGACTTGAATTCCTTTCACTTCCGGGAGACCCCCGCCTTGACTGTCTTGCTTTTAACACTGATTTGTTTCGAGCCAGAAGATAGAGGGAGGTCCAATATCTGCTGACAGAGACTAATTAGGCAACGCCATTGTATATAACATGTTAAACGCTTAATTTTCCAACAGATATATAAAAAAACCAAATGAATTATTCAGAAACTTTACAACTAAAAAAGATATATAATAGCACAACCTGTCATGGATGCAGCTTGGGGTTAATCCGATGCCTCTGGCTCCGCTTAGAGAGAGTCAGAGGCGGAGCAGGCCTTAGCCTCTCGGAGAGAAGCACCCAAGGGAGGGAGAGAGTCGGAATAAAAAAATTCAAGGAATAAAAAAAAAATCTTCTTGCCACAGAAGAGTTCAAGTGAGTTGTTCATCTATAGAAAACTAATATTAACACTGATTAATACAATTTTCAATATGTCCTAACTAATAAATGACTCGTTGCCAACACTTCAAAATCTGAGAATATTTCTCAAATAGCAAAATTATTCTAACTAATCAACTTCTGAGTCAATATCAGAATCACCAAAATTGATGTCCCTTGGTCTTGAATGATCATCCCTTTCTTACAGTAAAAGCCCGACACTTTAAAATTTTCTGCATACATATACTATAGATGATTTTCTGCATCCATTAACATAAATATAACAACCATGGTAACTTTCCAGAATCTCATTCAGTTCATTAATTATAACACTTTCCAAGAGCCAATCACACACATTATTATTTTTTTTCTCTAGTCATTTCTCAAATTTAGTGAGGTTCTTAATTTTATCGACCAATTGCACAATGAATGCCAGAATCACCACAATAAGCTTTTCCATTTTGTTGAGCTGGATTATCTTAACAAGACCCAAATAGAAAGAATTCAACTTACTTAGGTTGCAACAATTTGCAAGACCCAAACAGAAAGAATTCAACTTAGGTTGCAACAATTTGCAAAGAGCCAGAAACACCACCAATTAAAAGTTTGCACTTAATTCGACAGGTCTTGCAAAAATTTGCACTAATTTGAACTAATTAAAAGTAAAATTGAGTGAACTTCATACAATTTGGAACTTCATACAAATTGAGTGAACTAATGAAATAGGGGTGCTTAATTTACCCGAAAGTGAAGTAAATCGCAGGAAGGGCAATGATCGTCCGGTACCAAGGCCCTCGTAGCCTCACCTCTCGGCCAACTCAGTTCAGCAAGCACCTCAAGAAACGACCACCACCAAGCAACAGAAACAAATCGCAAGTACAAGGATCAACCCAAAACCCTAGAGTTTCGTTTTCAGACAGTGGGAAAACAGGACAGAGGGTGAGAAAGAGAGTCAACACAGGAGAAAAGAGAGTAATAGCAAGAGCTAAGCGAAAAACCGAGAAACCCCCAAATAGGGGCTAATATAGAGAGTGGGTACTAACCGATGGAACAGCGGCGACTTTCCTCGCGAGAGGCAACAAAGTCGCAAGAGGGGCATCGGTAAAGAGCCAGCGTGGCGTTCGGAATCGAGGCAACCCTAGCGGAGGAATTTGAGAAGCCAACCCTAGCGGAGGAATTTGAGAAGCCGCGAGAGCGTGAGAGAGAGAGAGAATACAGTCGGAGCCAACCCTAGCGGGTGAATTTGAGAAGCCGTGAAATGAAAATGAGGAGCGGGAATGAAAAAAGAATAATATCGGTGAAAAAAAAAGGGACACTAATACAGAAATTTTTGTATCGGTTCTCGTAAATAGGCGACACAAAAAATAACATTTAGTATCGGTTCATTATTAAGGAACCGACACAGAAAGTTTTGTATCGGTTTTATATTTGTAACCGATACAAAAATGACACATTTAGTATCGGTTCTCTATAAAGAACCGATACAAAACTTCCTGTGTCGGTTCCTTGATAATGAACCGATACTAAATGTTATTTTTTGTGTCGCCTATTTATGAGAACCGTTACTAAATGGTTTTTGTATTGTTTATTTTTAATTAACCGATACTAAATATTTTTTGTATCACTTCATTCAAAGAACCGATACTATTAGGGTGACACTGAAAGTCATTTTTCCACTAGTGTTCCCACTTGATGCTCGTCTTACCACTACGTAGTTCACTATTTTATTAAACTATTAATTACTTGTTTTCCTCTTCTTCCCAAGTCTCCAACAACCAACGAGATTAAGTCAATTCAATGCATCGAGTCGGTATTTTAAATAATTCCTATATATGGATGATAAACTAATCTTAATGAACTAGCTCAAGACGTTGTTAGTTATATATTGGTGAGGCAATAATTACAAGAACCTTCTGACTTTCCAAACATCTTAATTTTTTTTTATTTAACGGTTGTGGTGTCCATTTCTCTTGATATAACTTACCTTGAAGTGCTCTCTTCACTACTACAAAAAAAAAACAGTTTATACATGGATTATAACTGGAGAGCTACACGGATTTAGAAACGTGTGCGAATTCAGCCTGATCTACATGGATTATAATCTGGTTTTGGGCTGTGGAATTCCTGTCAAAAATTCAGCCTGATCCGACGGACGGATCAAAAGTTACGCCCCTTTTCGCGAGGCATGCGCAGGACTGAAACGAAAGAAAACCATACAAAACTGAAACGAAAAATAAAAGAGAAATAAGCAATAATAATTAGTACTGATCAGAAATAAAATTGTGAACGAGATAAAAAGAATGAATATTTTCTATAAGTAATGATAAAATGCTATATATCTATAAATGGATAAGATTTATCATTAAAGAAAATTGAAGATTGGTGCTAAATATCTATCCATGAAGAAATATATCTTCCTGTTAGAGGAAAGCCAGAGCAGAGAGATTATTTTCCACCACTGGGCCACTGTCCATCAATCATCATTATCAAATGGGACCACTTTGGTTGTGTTCATGCATGTAGCCTAATTCCTTGAACCTGCAAGTGCCGTGCTCATTTTGGTTAATTATTTTTGTACTCGAAGAAAAAAATTCATTGTTTCCAGCATCAAACTTAGAAAATGACAGAGCGCTACTGGCTACATATCAGTTTGTTTGGTTTTTCAACACGGCTTTGTCGCTGTTGGAGGAAGAGATTAATACTCATGTTTATAGAAATTAATATTTATTCAAAGCATGATAAACACGGTAACGAGTCTTGTTAAATACTACTCTACATTTAAATATTGAAATAGTCGGAAACATGATAAATACAGTAATGAGTCATGTTAAATACTACTCTACATTTAAATTTTCCAATGATCCGAACATCATAGTTTTTGGATTTTAGTGGGGGGAGGAGGAATATTGGAGGGTTGGTGCTGCGGGGATAATTATCAGCACTACTACAAAAAAAACAGTTTGTACACGGATTATAACTGGAGAGCTACACGGATTTGCAAACGTGTGCGATTCTGGGGTGTAGGAAAGTCTACATTTACACACGGATATTTATACGTGTACGATTACACTAATCCTAGATGGATTATTAATAAAGAGCCGTTCGGAAAATCAAGAGAGCTAAATGGATTTTAACTAAATATCCATGTAGAAAGAGTATTCATACACGGATATTTAGTTAAAATCCGTGTAGCTCTCCTCAACAGAATATTAAATAAATAAACCGGTTTCAGTAACATTCCTACACGGATTTTTAAGTAAAAATCCGTGTAGAATTGTTTCCTACACTGATTTTTATTTAAAAATCCGTGTAGGAAGGTTCTTGATTTGTTTGTTTGTTTTTTTTTTTTTTTTTTTAGCTGGCCTCCAGTTTTGCTAGTCAGTAGTTATATATTTCAGATTCAATATACAAAGTTTTTTGCAAAAAAAATGTCCAAAAGTCCAAAAAGTCCAAAAGTCCATGAAGGAAGACTCGGATCGCGAATTTGAACCCGTAACATAGGCGATCCGGTTTTGGGCTTTGGAGTTCCTGTCAAAAATTCAGCCCGATCCGACGGATGGATCAAAAGTTACGTCACTTTTCGTGAGGCATGCGCAGGACTGAAAAGAAAGAAAACTATACAAAACTGAAAAGAAAAATAAAAGAGAAATAAGCAATAATAATTAGTACTGGTCAGAAATAAAATTGTGAACGAGATAAAAAGAATGAATATTTTCTATAAGTAATGATAAAATGCTATATATCTATAAATGGATAAGATTTATCATTAAAGAAAATTGAAGATTGGTGCTAAATATCTATCCATGAAGAAATCTCTTCCTGTTAGAGGAAAGCCAGAGCAGAGAGATTATTTTCCACCACTGGGCCACTGTCCATCAATCATCATTATCAAATGGGACCACTTTGGTTGTGTTCATGCATGAAGCCTAATTCCTTGAACCTGCAAGTGCCGTGTTCATTTTGGTTAATTATTTTTGTACTCGAAGAAAAAAATTCATTGTTTCAAGCATCCAACTTAGAAAATGACAGAGCGCTACTGGCTACATATCAGTTTGTTTGGTTTTTCAACACGGCTTTGTCGCTGTTGGAGGAAGAGATTAATACTCATGTTCATAGAAATTAATATTTATTCAAAGCATGATAAACACGGTAACGAGTCTTGTTAAATACTACTCTACATTTAAATATTGAAATAGTCGGAAACATGATAAATACAATAATGAGTCATGTTAAATACTACTCTACATTTAAATTTTCCAATGATCCGAACATCATAGTTTTTGGATTTTAGTGGGGGGAGGAGGAATATTGGAGGGTTGGTGCTGCGGGGATAATTATCAAAAAAACAGTTTGTACACGGATTATAACTGGAGAGCTACACGGATTTGGAAACGTGTGCGATTCTGGGGTGTAGGAAAGTCCACATTTACACACGGATATTTATACGTGTACGATTACACTAATCCTACACGGATTATTAATAAAGAGCCGTTTGGAAAATCAAGAGAGCTACACGGATTTTAACTAAATATTCTTGTAGGAAGAGTATTCATACACGGATATTTAGTTAAAATCCGTGTAGCTCTCCTCAACAGAATATTAAATAAATAAACATGGTTCAGTAACATTCCTACACAGATTTTTAAGTAAAAATTCGTGTAGAATTGTTTCCTATACGGATTTTTATTTAAAAATCCGTGTAGGAAGGTTGCTGATTTGTTTGTTTGTTTGTTTGTTTTTTTTGTTAGCTGGCCTCCAGTTTTGCTAGTCAGTAATTATATATTTCAGATTGAATATACATTGTCTTTTGCAAAAAAAATGTCCAAAAGTCCAAAAAGTCCAAATGTCCATGAAGGAAGACTCGGATCGCGAATCTGAACCCGTAACATAGGCAATCCGGTTTGGGGCTATGGAGTTCCTGTCAAAAATTCAGCCCGATCCGACGGACGGATCAAAAGTTACGCCCCTTTTCGTGAGGTATGCACAGGACTAAAAAGAAAGAAAACCATACAAAACTGAAAAGAAAAATAAAAGAGAAATAAGCAATAATAGTTACACATGACCTCAATAAGCAATAATAAGTAACAGAAAATTAATTAGATAAAGAAAAAAATATATATATCTATTCATGGCTAACCTTAGTAAGATAGAGAGGAGAAAATAACAACTTCAAATATCTCAGATTCCAGTTGTGCTATGAGCTGAAATCAAAACGGCGTTGGAGGGAAAAGGCCTTCTTATATAACCAAAACCCTAAAACTACATTTTTACACGGATTTTTCACTATAAATCCGTGCAGCTCTCTAGCCTTTTTACACGGATTTTAAAAATCCGTGTAGGAAGGTTGCTGAATCTTTTTTTTTTTTAGCTATCCTACACGGATTTTTATTTAAAAATCCGTGTAGGAAGGTTGCTGAACCTTTTTTTTTTTAGTTAGCCTACACGGATTTGTTAGTAAAAATCCGTGTAGCTCTCTAACCTTTCTACACTGTTATTTAAACAATAATCCGTGTACAATAACTCCTTCCTACACGGATTTTGTAATAAAAATCCGTGTAGCTCTCTCAACATTCCTACACAGATATTTAATGAAATATCCGTGTATAAAAGATTAATTTCCACACGGATACTAATTTTTAATTTAATATTCGTGTAGAATTCCTAGAACACTGGAAAAATCTTATTTCATACATGTTTTTTTTATAAAATTGAGAAAATCCGTGTATATGTACAGTGTAGGAAGACGTTTTTTGTAGTAGTGCTTTCTTATTCTTTTATTAACATACACATTTGCGTTTGATTATTATATTAAAAATTAAGTGTATGTAGAGTTGGCATTGTGACACAGTTAATGATATATATTAAGAAATATATATGGGCAAAGGACAAAACAAAAATTGTATTCATTAATATTAATAAATTGAAAATTTACAAAAGAAATCTCGAAATTTAAATTCGTCAAACTTTCCAAGGCACATCCCATATTTTTATTTTGACATCAAACTTACAACGAAAAATTCTCAGTTAGACACGGACCTGAAAAGCCCGATCTCAAGTTAGAGTTGGAGCTGTGAAGTGTAATTCATTTATATGTGAAGACAAGAAAAATAGATCTAATAATTTTTCCACAAAAACATTAATCATACACTGCATATCATACACAAATGCGAGGAAATTTCAAATAAACAATGTGGAAAAAGAGTAGGTGCTTGTGCGAAAATGAGCCCAACCATACACACATGGTCATTAAAAACAAAATCATGCATGATAAATACCAAATTTTGTACACAATTTTGAATAAGAATCCATATATGATCTTACACGAACATACACAGTTTACACATAAATAACCGTGTATAATTCTGCTAAATCTCCAAACACTGTTTTTATTTCGAAACCATGTATGATTTTTTTCCGCTCTCGATCGATATCAAACCAATCCCTGCTTAAAATTAATTTCTTCAAGGGACGCTCACTCCCTATGCGCCTCTCTTCAGCTTCCCATTCAACCCAATTTAAGTATTCCCACTTCTATTTTCCCTCTTCATTTTCCCATTAAGTTGATGTCTTTTCGTTTCTCTCATATCCCTCTTCTTCATTTCTGAAACTTAGATCGTTACCGAAACTCTCATACACTACATTTTTGTAGTAGTGTGTGGTCCTGCCTGTAAAATAATCCCAAGTGACATATCCTTTTATATTTGTATATGAAAAACGGATCATAATTGCCGGCCGGAGTGAAACTCCTGTACATGTAGGGTATGTTTGGATGCACAAGAATAGCTACAGTTTTTAAAATAGCATTGCTATTCGGAACAAGATGCATCCAAACGAGAAATAGAGCTATTCGGAATAGCTACTGTTTTTAGAATAACATTGCTATTCGCTATTCTTATAAAAACATGGAATAGCATTTGTTGCTTTCAATATTAATACTAATCTAATATTTAAATTAATATTATATTACATTTAATATTTAAATTAATATTATGTTGTATTATATTTAATCTAATAATATATTATATTTAATATAATATTTTATATAATACTAATATAATATTTAAAATAATAGTATATTACATTTTAATATTTAAATTAATATTATATTATATTATATTTAATCTAATATTTTATTTAATACTAATCTAATATTTAAAATAATATTATATTATATTACATTTAATCTAATATTTTATTTAATATTAATCTAATTTTTAAATTAATATTAGATTACATTAACATTTAAACTAATATTATATTTCATTTAATATTTAAAATAATATTAAATTACATTTAATATTTAAACTAATATTATATTATATTTAATCTAATATTATATTATATTTAATCTAATATTTTATTAATACTAATCTAATATTTAAAATAATATTATATTACATTCAATATTTAAACTAATATTATATTACATTAATCTAATATTTTATTTAATACTAATCTAATATTTAAAATAATATTATATTATATTTAATCTAATATTTTATTTAATACTAATCTAATTTTGTAAATAATATTATATTATATTTAATATTTAAACTAATATTATATTATATTTAATATAATATTTTATTTAATACTAATCTAATATTTAAAATAGTATTATATTATATTTAATATTTGAATTAATATTATGTTGTATTATATTTAATCTTACACATAAATTATTAAATAGTAGCTATTTCCTCCAAACTTTATTCCAAATATGCAATCCAAACAACTATTTCACTTTTCTAAATAGCACTATTCTTAAACAATAGCTATTCTTATTTACTATTCCAAATAGTAGCTATTCTAGCTATCATAGAGTTCATCTAAACGTACCTGTAGAAAAGTTAACATACAAAAAAAATGTTACAATTAATATATATTATTACCAACAAAAAAATCTACTAAAATCCAATATGATATTAACGCATTATGCTCGATCATTATAATAAAAACTAAATTAGTAAACATTTCTCAATAATACATAATAATTGAATGTTTTCGATCATAATGAATAAACAAAACTGAGAGATGAGGGAATAATTTTCACCATTTTTACGAGATTAAGCTGCGTCTTACTCTATTAATTATTTTTGCTAGAAAGTTATCACATGAACTCCTATTGTGAACAGATCTGAGTAGGTAACTTTCTAGATCTTGTCGTTAGTTTAGAAGATTAAATCTGGATTCTATTAACCTAATGGCGGCCTCGATTTAAAAAATTAGAATCTATACTTATATATGCCATGATCCAAAATGCTTTCAAAAGGGTGCGGAAATCATATTTGGACTATGTTGCATGGATACGGGTACGGGTATCGTGTCGGATACGATACAGGTATAGCGATACGGAAACTTTCAAAAATAGAGGATACAATACCGCTATTATATATATAGTATTTTAAATATATTATTAATTTAAAATTTGTATTATAAGTAAAAAAAATTGATAATTTTGCCATGAGATATGTATAGACTCACATCACCCAATGAGTGACGCGTCCACATGTTAAAATTTTAAAGTTTTGAATTAATTTAGTATAGAGTCAAGTGGTCAAAATTATAAGTTTATAAATTAATTTTAATGCATTTATTTTTTGGACGTCTTTTGATCACTTGACTCTATACTAAATTAATTTGAAACTTTAAAATTTTAACGTGTAGACGCATCACTAATTAGATAGAAAGATTTCAACGGTTTAGATTCATTGTTTAAAATCAATTCAAAATATTTTATAGTTGAGTTCACAAAGAGGCTTGGTGAACCTAGGAGCACCCTAGTTCTACTCTATATATACATACACACCCACACATCTCACTAATTTTCAGAAAGAAAAAAAATCGAAAGAAATAAATTAAATATAAAATTAAAATATTCTCCAGGCATTTTTTTCATTTTAACTAGCTTCTTCTTCTCCTGTAAAATATTCAAGGGTAAGCCCAGACACATTTTTTCAGAGTACGTCCTTTTGGTTTAATGCTTCATTTTAGCTTGACATAATTGAAATCGCTTTCCCGAGATATAACAAATTTTGAGTTGCTATGTGAAAAATCCGGAGCGTTCAATTCTTTTATGGAAGAATCTCAAAGCATAATAATACTGCCCCCATGCATTCCAAATTGGCATAGAAAAAAAAAATTGTTATGAGCTGAAAATTTGAGATATAACAGAGGATACGGATATGACATAATTTAGGCCGAAATGGACCTTATGTTTAATTTGGTTTAATGCTCCTGCATCAAAATATATCGAAAAAACGCTAGTAAAAAATTCCAAGAATATTGAACAAGTCATATCGAAAGTTAGGTCTAAACTGTCTGATATCTGTTAAAAATTTACACAAAACCTGATAGACTAGCAATTGCGCAATAATCATATATTCTTAATCAAGCAAGTAAACAAATAATTCTACAATAATAAAAAAGCTCATCAAGATATTTGTAATTAATTAATGTCACTATTTATATTTATTTGGATCAATAAAATTAATTTAGCTTAATTACTTGAGCGTCGAGAACATAGTCACCATACTAGCTTCAGGAGAGGATTTTCGTTCATGTGCATGTCTCTGTTTGTAGCTATTTCAAATTTGATAGACGCGAACATCACAGATATTTAACAGCAGAATACTTCAACTCATGATCATCAAAAATTTCTTTATAACTCCTCAATAAATTGTAGTGTTTTGCACTAATTCTACTTTAATAGTATATATACGACACTTATTAATATTTAGGAACCATAATGATTTTAGCCATAGTTAAGAAGTTGATAATATTTTTGACACCATTCCAGCTCAATTAACATCCCTTTCTGCCATGATTTGGAGACTAAGCATAATGTACATTAAAAAAATTGGCATAATTACCTGGAAAATCTGGAAATTATAGAATAAAATGAAAGAAATTATTATTACTAGTTCTCACTCTGGTTGGGAACAGCTATCCGTATTGTTCTCTTTTACACGCGAACATGACATTTCATAATGAACCACACGCTATCAATTAATATTAAATTACTAATTATTATTTTCAAACCTCCTCCCAAGTCTCCAACGACCATTAATCATTAATGTGATTAAGACAATTCAATGCATCGATCAAGTCGGCATTTTAAGTAATTAACAGCTATATATGGATCAAGTCGGCATTTTATTCTTGCAATTAGACTAAGCATGAGTATGTTTACTTTGCGACCTGCTCGCCTATATAATCTTACCATCTTTGCCAAGGATAGTCATATGCACTATCTAATATTATCCTCTTACACTGTTGCACATTTTAAAAGAGAGCAAGAAATTAAGCAAATGGCTGAGGCTATTGTGGGGTTTGTGTTGGTCAAGCTTGCCAATATCATTGAGAATGAAATGAAGTTCTTGGGTGGGGTTGGAGAGAAAATCAAACGGGTGAAGCGTGAGCTAACCCGAATCCAGTGTTGCGTGAGAGATGCGGATTCAAAACGGAGAGATGCGAGGGTGCAGAACTGGCTGAACGAGCTCCGTGATGTGGCCTATCGCATCGAGGACACAACTGACACATTCTTTCTCGAAGTTCAAGATCACGTTGAAGAAGATCCCAACTTTTTGCAGAATATCCTCACTCTCGTGCAAAATTTCAAGAAGCGTTGGCGCCTGTGCGAGAAGACCGAGAAGGTGCCTATCCTCCACAAGCTTGGGACAGAGCTCGATAACATTCTAAATATTCTCGCAGAGATATCTAAGAGCAGGGTGGATTACGGAATCCAAAACCTGCAAGACATTGTGCGAGAGGCCGTCAGAATGCCAATTCAAAGAACTGCTCAACATGTAGACGAAACTGAAATTGTGAGCATGCAGGCTCACAGGAATAACATTTTGCAGCTGCTGCTCCATGAGGAAACATCACGGCGGACCGTCATAACCATCGTTGGTCCCGGCGGTCTAGGAAAAACTACCCTTGCACGTCTGGTATATAAAAGGCAAGTTAAGAATTTTCCTTTATCAAATAATTTTTATGAATTAAAATAATTGCAACAATAACAACATCAATATGTACGAGTTAACCTAAAGTGCTATCTATAGCATCGATCAACTGGTAATAGTAATTATAATTGCGATGTTATAAATTACATAGATTTAACAATTGATTATAACTATTCAATTCGAATTATAATAGTAATAATTATTATTATTATTTACATAATAATAATATTATTATTTTTAACGGTCGATCGCTATGACATTTCATGTTGAGCCCCGCTAAAGATCTTAGAATCTACTATATCATACATAACTTACTTTTTAATATTATTAATTATCTATATGTTCATAGAAATTACAAAATGATGACAACAATGATTTTAATTATCTACATAAATGCCGATGAAAATTTAATAGTGTCGGCATTGACCTATATAGTGTTTTGGAAAAATTTATATCATTTCTATGAAATAAGTAGGTGGGTACTTGACAGCCACTGTCAAGAGTTTCAAAAAGAAATAAGTAGGTGGGTATTTAGAATAGAACTAAAGTGTTCGTAAGCTCATCAAGCCTCCTTGTGAGCTTAACTCAAAAACCTATCAATTGACTTCAAATGACGCATCCAAACTATTGGAACCAACCTACTTTATGAGTGATGCGTTTACATGTCCAATTTTAACTTTTTTTTTTAACTAATTTACTATGAATTAAGTCAAGCTGTCAAAAAATTATGATTTATAAGTTTATTTTAATGAGCTCATTTTTCAATATTTTTTGACCACCTAATTTTTCGCCAAATTATTTGAAAAAATTATAAATTTGACATGTAAATACATCACTTGTAAAGTAGATCGGTTTCAACAGTTTGGATGTGATGTTTGAAGCCAATTCGATAAATTTTTTTTTTAGTTAATCTCACAAAGAGGCTTGGTGAGCTTAAGAACACCCTAGTTCTACTCGGATATTTATATTGAAAGTTATTGGTTGCATACATCTAAATTTTCATATAATTTATTGCTTGATTATTGTTGAGATCTTAGTAATACATAGTTGCAGCGAACTATTGTTCAAGTAGAAACTTTGCTAGATACCAATCTAATAATAAATTTTGTTTGCTTATATATCCAGTGCGAGTGCAAACTTCGACTATCATATAATGCTGTCAATCTCTCAGCAATTCAGTCTAAGTGATCTCTTGGCAAAGATGCTAGGCCAGCTCAATGATTCTAAACCAGAGAACCTAGATGAGGAATATTTGATCAACAAGCTCAGAAGTGAACTAAAAGATAAAAAATATCTGATTATTCTAGATGATGTGTGGCAGGTTGATCTGTGGGAAGAAGTGCAAGTTGCATTGCCTGACCATAAGAACAAGAGTCGCATTCTGATAACTAGCAGATTTATCAATGTTGCTACGTCAGCTGACTCCAGTATGGTACCATATGATCTCAACTTTTTAGATGATAAGAGTAGTCGAGAACTCCTCCTCAAAAAGGCTTTCCCTTATCAAGAACCTGATGAAGTTTGTCCTGTCGATCTCCTCGAACTTGCAGACCAACTATCAAAAAAATGTAAAGGATTACCTTTGGCCTTGATAGTGTTAGGTGGTATCCTCTCAACTAAAGGTCCATCCTATCATGCATGGGAGAGAGTGTTTCGAACAATGGATTGGCACAAAGATGGCAAGGGCTGCATCGACGTCCTAGCCATGAGCTACCATGATATGCCCTATTATCTCAAACCATGCTTCATATATCTTGCTTCATTTCCTGAGGACTATGAGATCCCTGCAACAATTTTGATCAGAATGTGGGTAGCAGAGGGGTTCATACCACACGAAGGGACGGCAACAATGGAGGAAATAGGTGAGAACTACCTTGAGGAACTTTATCAAAGGTATTTTTTTTTACTTAATTTTTATCAAGCATATATAATACAATATTATTGCAATCTTATTGTGGTCCTAAAATTATCTACTTAATTCGTAGAATACACTTTATCATAAAACAAACACAAAGGCCGAGTGAAACAGAGTGTATAACAGGAACAAAAATAAGATACAAATCTATATCCTTGCTGAGAAATAAGATACAAATCGTTATTAATACTCGTTACACAAGATCAATCCTTTTGTTTTAATCAGAGATCTTAAATAATAGAATGTTTTATTGATTATTTCTGATAGTTACAAGCGGTAAATATAAATAAGCTAAAAAATAAATTTGAGCGGTAAAGTTATTTGATGTGTTTGGCAAATATCAAAATAAGAGAGGTGCAGCGGAGCGACAAAAAAAGGCTAAAAAATTTGCAGAATCACATCTGGGTAGCAAGCTTTTCTTATACATCCTCGATGCCTTTTCCAAAATAAATAAGTAAATAAGTTCCTTCGCCAATTAATACAAGTATATATCATACACACCTCTATCAAATTTGATAATTTCAATCTAATAAAATAGCTAGCTTCTTCCTCAAAAGCATTCCACCAAAGTGTTCTAAAATTTATTTTAAAATAGAATGAACAGAAGTTTTTTTTTTTTTTTTTTTCCAAATCAGGCATCTTTCACTTCCGTTGCAGAAGAAACAATAGATATGATTTGATAATAAAGCATGGCTCTAACAAATGTTAGGACATTGGATAGCGGAAATATTATAATTTTGCACGAGCAATTAGGATTTCTAAAAATATAGGTTTTTTATATTATTCCAAATTTCAACCAACATAGATGTGCATTCAAATATTTCTCTCCAAATCTGGAGCATAATTAACCAAATTTTATTTATAGAATTACGTAGGAATTTTTATTAATTTATATATTTTACTTTCAATGCGTACAAATAATCAGCATAACTTATCTTTCAATTTAGGAACTGATGAGTCTCCTTAGGATATATGAACCTATATTATGACTGCAATATTACCTGACTTGTTTATAAATCAAAATCAATTCAGGTGTATGATTCAAGTATCAAGCCGATACATGAATGGTTCGATCAAGCGCTTCCAAGTACATGATCTTCTTCGTGATATAGCAATGCATGAAGCCGGGCAAGAAAACTTTGTTACAGTTTTCTTAGAAGCATCCAATGTCAACCGGCCCAACAAAGAGATCCGCCGTGCTTCGTTTCAATCCTGCAGCCTGCAATTCATGGAATATGTAGGTCAAAGTACCCGATCTATCTGCAGCCTGCAATTCATGGAATATGTAGGTCAAAGTACCCGATCTATATTATGGTTTCCCCAGTTCGGAATGCAAGAAAAAAACATACCCAAGTGCTCTAAATTTAGGCTACTTAAAGTTTTAGAACTTGTGAGTGTTCAAACTAAAGACCCAATTAGGGGATTAGATGAGTTGATACACCTAAAATACTTGGCGATTAGAGACAGTGAGGTTATGCCAGGATTCAATTCATGTTCCTTTCATCGTATGAAAACTCTCGAAACCTTGGATCTGCGAAAAACATACCACCAACCACATGACTCCTTGTGGACAATTGGTACATTAAAGCATGTGCTGATTGAAAATATTAGCTCTGTCGATACACCACTATCAACAATAAACCTAAGAAATATCCAGACCATGCAATGGGTATCGCCTCAGAGATTTTTGGCTGGAGAGCTCCCTCTTTTGAAAAACCTTCGTAAATTAGGTCTTTCTTGTGCACATGAAGAACATTGGGTTAAGGTGACCAATCTACTTAAAACACTGCCTTATCTGGTCTCCCTAAAAATTTGTGGGGATATTCTCCCAAAGGAGATTGTTTACCCAAATGCTCTCCCAAATTATCATAATTTGCAATACTTGTACTTGAGAGGGAAATGGTCCGAGAATGTCAACTTAGAGGCTAGCTCCTTTCCACCACACCTCCTTAAATTGACACTTAATTGGTCTAACCTTAAACAAAATCCAATACCAGAGCTTGGAAAGTTGCAAAGCCTAAAGAAACTTTGCTTCGGAAAACATGTGACGATGGGAGTTCCAAGAATTAATCCGGTAGGATTCCCTGTCCTACAATACTTGGAAGTTGCAGATTATGTGTTACACGATACGAGGGTGGCACAGGGGGTCATGCCAAAGCTTAAACACCTCAGACTATTTAGAAAGATAAGGATGTCTCTGCCTCCTGAACTACAACACGTCCATCATGAGTAATACTGTAATATGGTAAAGAGTTTAGGTCATATGATAATTCTTTGGTTGTACATATCGAAAGTAAACCACAAGTATGTAGATGTTCCATTGGTGTGTTCTTCAATAAAATTTGCTATTTGTTTTTCGTACTATTCTTCTTTTGACAGAAGTTCTTGTACGAATATTTGGTTGTTTTAATTTGTACTTTTTGGGTTAATCTCCATCCTGGAATTCTTATGTATTTTTTCCAGGCTTTGACTAGCAAGGTACATACAATAACTGATGCATCTAGATTGTAATATGAGTGCTAGTGCAAAAGATATAATAGTGTTACAAAAGTAATGCTCCATTCTTTTTTTTTTAATTTCTTTGTTATGTTTGTGTTCTACTATTGAAATTTGCAGATTTCATTCACTGAACTAGGAAATCAACTTCTTTTGCCCTAGCATAGTTAAAAGTGGCATTTGGTAACATATGAGATTGACCGGACTTTGTGCAGAGAAAACATTGACATCATAGACATGGAATAAGATTTGGTCCAAATGGCTTTGGATCAGACACCGTCCAAAGCATCTAAAAATCGTACGATTAAAAGTCCGAACAGTCGATCCGAACCGCTCAACATGATTTCCACATTAAAATGTGCTCAGAGATCCCATCTTTTTTTTTTTTTAAATTACTTACTATTTTGTTTTAAATACGTACAACATCACTGTTTTTTAACGATCCAAAAACAGTGATTTTGTACATAACTAAGAAATAGTAAAAAAAATTTCAAAAATTATAAAATTTGGTCTCTGAGCATATTTTTATATGAAAATCATGTTGAGCAATTCAGATCGACTGTTCAGACTTTAATCATACAATTTTTAGAGGCTTTGGACAATGTCCGGTCCAAAGCCATTTGGACCAAACCTTATCCCCATCGACTATGCTTAATCATGAGTTAAATTTAGCAAAAATAATTAACTTTGCAGCTGAAATTAATGTTAGTTTATCGCATTAAATTTCTCCTGTTGTTCTGATATTTACTTGGGTTGCTGTCTCCATCCAACTTTCTTTGAGCAGTATATTTGCAGTTGGTTTACTGGAATCTGGATCTACTACCAACAGTGAAGATTAATAAATATATCAGCTTATAAAATATATTTAATTTTAATGTTTCTTCCGAGAGGTTAGGTCGTATGTTTTCGAGAGAGTGGAAGCTAGTAGATAAGGTGTTCGAACTCTTTACTATGGACACCTTGTGTGAATAGAACCGTGAACGTCTCATTCAACTGAGTTGGGGCCTTATATAGGTCGGCCTATAATCATCGTATAGGAGCAGTTACTGTAACTCGTGTCTCGGTGGTCTGATATATTGTCGTACAGAGGCAGTGACACCTACATAGTGGCGGTCACCATAGCGTGATCATCCCTTGCTTGGGTCGGGCCTGCTCCAGGGGCTTGTCAAGCAGGTTTGCCAAACGGGCCTTTATTGGGCTGTTAAGAAGTATTTCAGACCCATCTGCGTATTTGGACTTGGGAGGCCTTCGATAATGGGCTCTATACTCGGCACACGAGTAGTCCTTGAGGAACCTTTTGGTACATGTAACATGGCCCTTTCATACCGAACTTATGATCATAATTTTAAGTTGAGAGTCAACGGTATTTTAATTTTTGTAATTCTTAATTAGAGGCATAGAAGGAAAAACCAGCCGTTCCAGTCTGGAATCGGCCGGTGCCGATCCAATTTCAGTCCGAGTTACCTGGTAAGTGTTGATTCTAATAAAATTTCAGCTGAAATGGTTCAATTTCAATCATATTTCGGTCGAAACAGTCTAATTTCAGTCACATTTCGGCCGGAAAGGTCTAATTTCAGTGAATTTAGCGGAAATTCACCAAAATTGGAAGTGGGCACTCTACCAACCAACACAACTGCCACTACACCATTGAAAATTTTGTTATTAGAAGTGATACCTACATGTATATATCTTGTAAACTAGTCAATATATTTTTTATTGCACTAGTGGGAGTCAAAATTTTTGTTTTGCAACAGTGGGGCTTGAACTTGGTTGAGCACTCTACCAACCAACACAACTACCACCACACCATTAAATATTTTGTTACTAGAATTGATACCTACATGTATATATGTTATAATCATTTGTAATCATTTGTATTATATTGTATTAGTGGATTATTAATTATATATGTTACTATAAATGATACCTACATGATACCTAATGCTTGTATTATATTGTATTAGTGGATTATTTAATTGTAATCATTTGTCTAAACAAAAATTTTGACAAATTATTTTTTATCAATTTTTCCCTATTTTTCTAGTATAAAACGAGCTTCTTGATAAAAAAGTCCGAGTTTCCGATTCAATTCAGCCGATTCTGACCAATTGACCCAATTCGGATCCCCAAGTGAAAAGACCGATTCCGATTCCAATTTTTCCTTCTATGATTAGAGATAAACTTAGGATTTTAAGTAATTTAATTAGAGTTAACAAGAATTAATTATGTGAAAGTATACAAGAAAAAGTTACAAAAGTTGAGAGATAAATAAGATAAATTTAAGTCTATAAAAATAAATAAGAAAATGTACAAACGTAGAAAATTATTCATTTATTGTATATATGTTGTTGTGATTAGGTTATTGTGTGCCTCTAGCCATTTGTCCATAAATTATGCGCCTCTCTATTCCAGTGCACTCTTTGTATTGGTTATATTTTTCTCTTCCCTCTTAGTTTTTTTGCTTTTTTTTGTTTTCCCAATTGTAAGAATAGAAACAGTAAGAATCTGACTAGAGTTCGAATTTTGTCCCCGGGGGCCTGACCTGCCCGTGCCTTGTCTGTGCCTGTGCCCGTGCCACGGGCATCCACGAGCACACAGGCACACAGGCACGGGCGTTAAATGGGTCAGACCCGGTTTTTTGGAACCCTGCCCGTGAGTGCCCGGCCCGCCGTGCCCGTCGCCCGTGCCCATGCCCGTGCCCGAGCGCCCATGCGTCCGTGCCCGACCGCCCATGCGCCCGCGCCCGTGCCCGTGCCTCGTGCCCCCCTGCCCGTGAGCCCATTTTTTTTTTTTTTCCGAAAATTCAAAATTCAAAATTTCAAATCAAATTTCCCCCCAATCCCCATACCCGCCCCCACCCCCCCCCTGCCCCCCATTCCCCCTCCCCCACAGCAGAACCCCACCTCTCCATTTTTTTTAAATTCAAATTTTAATCCCTCCAAACAAAATTCTATAAATATACACCCATTCCTTACAAATTTTCAGAAAGGTAACATTAATTTTTGTTAGATTTTATTTTGATAGATTAAAATTCGGATTTATTTCTAATAGGTTCAAAAAAATAGGTTAGTTTTGTTTTTTTGAAATGTGAAGTAATTAGATTTATTTTAGAATATGTTATATTTTATTTTGAAATTCGGATTTATTTTTAATAGGTTCAAAAAAATAGATTAGATTTATTTTTTTGAAATGTGAAGTAATTAGATTTATTTTAGAAAATGTTATATTTTAGTTTGAAATTCGGATTTATTTTTAATAGGTTCAAAAAAATAGGTTAGATTTGTTTTTTTGAAATGTGAAGTAATTAGATTTATTTTAGAATATGTTAGATTTTATTTTGAAATTCGGATTTATTTTTAATAGGTCAAAAAAATAGGTTAGATTTGTTTTTTTGAAATGTGAAGTAATTAGATTTATTTTAGAAAATGTTATATTTTTGTTTGAAATTCGGATTTATTTTTAATAGGTTCAAAAAAATAGGTTAGATTTGTTTTTTTGAAATGTGAAGTAATTAGATTTATTTTAGAATATGTTAGATTTTATTTTGAAATTCGGATTTATTTTTAATAGGTCAAAAAAATAAGTTAGATTTGTTTTTTTGAAATGTGAAGTAATTAGATTTATTATGCACATACAAAACATTACAATAGCAAACAAAAATGTTCAATCTTACTTATTATGTTCTCAAATTGTTTGTCAAGATCTTAAAATATATCATTTTTTTCAATCTTACTTAAAAATAATTTGAATTGAAAGTTATAAGACTGTTGTTTTATTGTATGTATATTATATATAGGTAACGACTTCTATGGACATAAGGACCTATTTGTAAAATGAACATATTTTTATTTTCAAAGTTCAAACAGTCGATCCGAACCGTTCATCTTGTTCTCCATATTAATATGTGTTTGGAGACCAAATTTTATATTTTTCTGAATTTTTTTACTATTTATTAAGATGGGTACAAAATTCAATGGTCTGAATTTGATATTTTTTGTACCCATCCTAATAAATAGTAAAAAAATTCAGAAAAATGTAAAATTTGGTCTCCAAGCACATATTAATATGGAGAACAAGATGAACGGTTCGGATCGACGTTTGAACTTTGAAAATAAAAATATGTTCATTTTACAAATAGGTCCTTATGTCCATCGAAGACACTCTCTTATATATATATTGACAAAAAATGAGCTGGAATCATCGTTTTTTTTTTTTTTAACTTTAAACGGCCATAACTTTTGCTAGGAAAGTCGGATTGACGCGTATGACGTCAATTCGGAAAGGGGAGGAGGAGACGGTGGCGACTGGCACCCACGGGTGTAACCCTGGATATCCGACAAATCAGAATCGCCAAAAAACATCGTTTAGTATCTCAAAAATTAAGTTTAAGATTTTTAGTGTCTCAACTGAATTTTTTTATGTTGAAAAATACTTTTCAGCACCGAGAAATGCATCAGCAGCAAGTGCAATTGCCACAGGAGAAGTCTTATACAAGCATTATGTCTTGGTATGAATTTGGATTTATAATTATTTAGAATTTGGATTTATAAAAACAAAAAAAAGCCCTGCCCGTCCTGCCCCCGCGCCCGTGACGGGCACGGGCATTAAACGGGCAGGGCATAATTTTCAAAAAATTGCCCGTGATGACCCGGCCCGTTGTGCCCGTGTGCCCGTGACGTCCATGCTCGTAACTACCCGTGCCTGTGCACTGCTCGTGCCCGTCCTGCCCTGCCCAGCCCTTCTGTAGAACACTAAATCTGACTCTCATAATTTCCACTTCAATTTCCTCTAGAGGTGTCAATTTGGCTTTTTACTTCAATCCTCCACTGTGGCTCAATTTCGTTTTTAATACTTGGTTTGAAACGAAATCAAATTACAAATAATGGTCAAAGATTACAAGTAATCTTATGCTACTAGTAAAATATAATTTATAAAGTACTTGAAAATCTGGAAACTTTTAGTTGAGTTTATGGAATAGGTTCATGCTATTAAAGGTGTTTGATGAAATGCTCAAACTAAAGTTGGATTCATATTTTGATAGAGTACTTATACAGCCAATACCATTTTCTTTTCTACTCGGATAGTTTGTATTATATGAGAGGAAGCACATCTCAATTCACAAGACATTCATCGGATGATTTGAACACAATATATCCAAATAATTTATAGCAGAAGTACTTTCAGAATCAAAAATGTTGTGATCTCTCAACTATCTTTAATTAAATTAGGCAAATTACATGATAGATCATCCTTAATTGTTGCTATTAGTTCTCAGAATTCTCCATCATTCTTTAAGCACCAGGAGGCCTAGCAGGATGCAACTCTGGGCAGCAACTTGCGTCGTCCAACAATTGGAGATTTTTTAGGTCCTCGAATATCTGGCGCTGAATTTGTGCAAAAGTTTGATAACATATTAATGAATATATATGGAGTTATATTAATTAAACAGCATTAAAAACAAAAAAAAAACCATGATGTTATTCATTAAGTCACTCGGAACGAGAGAGATAACACTTACTTCTACCGGGATCCTTTATGCTGGCATAGGTGATATAACCATCGGCAGCTTGTATGGCCATAGTGCTGAGAAGAAAACAGAGGATCATGAAGCAAACAGAGTACTCCTCATTTTGCTTTCCAAAAACTGTACACACTACCAGTAACAGTGTCCCTTGATTTCTTCCATCTTCATCATTTTATACTGCTAATGCATGACTAAATCATCTCCCAAGTCCAAGTCTTCCCCCTCCCTGTCTCCACCTTCAAGTCTGAATTGAATTGACTTGATTTGTCCCGGAACAGAATATACCTCTGACTTGCTTAAATGTTTCTACATGAAATGAGTAATAACAAATTTCCGGTCAAAGGTACAGTAGCAAATGTTTCTACTACTTGGGTTGCTGTCACCTTCCAACTTGCTGTGAGATGTGTTTAGTTGGTTTATTGGAAATTCATATCATCTAAAGTAACTCAAAGTTTGAGTTTAGACTCGGATCGTCCGATTTGTTATTGGCTCAATGCATTCTATCTTGAATCAAATTAGTCCTAATTATGATCGAACAGTCCGGATTCGAACTCAAAATTTAAGTTACCCCCATCCTCACTACTAATAACAAATAATAAAATGCGTTTTGTATTTGAGCACCTAAGGTAACACAACATTTCCTTTTCAATCCCAACCATTCGGATTAGAATCCAGACGAATATTAAGGCTCTGAATTCTAATCGGACGGTCAGGATCTAAAGAGAAATATTCTGTTATTAGGTGATTGCGCGCTGCCCGCCATTTGTCTCCTTTCCATGCTTCTTCATCATCTACCTCAATAACATTTCAAACATACATACTCAA
This sequence comes from Carex cristatella, assembly GCA_024447775.1. Lineage (NCBI taxonomy): Eukaryota > Viridiplantae > Streptophyta > Magnoliopsida > Poales > Cyperaceae > Carex > Carex cristatella. The sequence goes on along the minus strand of JAJHPF010000026.1, from coordinate 2,281,709 downwards.
AAGGTACATGTATGATTTTTGGTATCATACCTGGCTTTCAATGGTCAGCATTTTTAACCATTTCTCTAATTGGGATAATTTTTTAGAGTTTGTAACTGCCTCTAATCCGTAATATAGAACATATTTAGAATTATTTGTTTACCACCAAACTTAATGAAAACAAATAATTCATGAATTATATTCAGTTTAATCATAAAATTAATATTGAAAGTTTACATAAATTTAAATCTATAAATTGCATCCCAACATAATTAATTAATTAAAGGATTTTATTGCATTCATTAGATGATTAGAACACGCAATATACTTCCTACTGCAGTAATACAAGCCGAAATAAAATGGATACAATATGTAAAATGTACTTGTGTTGTCTCTCAACTTGCTTTAATTAAACTAGGTAATTACATAATTAATCATCCACCTTAAATGTGGCCATTAATTTGTTTCCAGAAATCTCGATCATTCTTTCACCAGCATAGCTAGCAGCACCCGTTACCACAACATGATATACAACCGCAGTACCTCGGGGGGGTTGATAGGGTCGATGATACCCAGGCTTCTTATTCGTTGGACCTAACATACAAATATGGAGATATATTAAACAGCATAAAAAAACTCGAGATTATTCATATACAAATTGATTAAGCAGCGCTCATACTTTACTTGAGATCACCAAAAATCGGTTTTTCTCTGAACTCATCTAAAAGGAACAGAGGCAACTGACTCGACCATTCTTGAACTACACTTCTATTTAGGACCATCTCCTAATTATGATATATAATAACACTGTAATAACACTGTTTAGAACTGGGTTCTAGGAAAAATATTGCATTTGGAAGTAACGAACCCATTTTTTTTTCCTTTCTTTTTTCTTTTGCACTAAAACCAGAGAGTACATTGTTATTGTTACACTTGGCTTATTTATTGTTTTCAAAATACTATAATATGGACTGTTACTGGAGACTGGGAGATGTAACTTAATTTTGGTTGTACATCATTATTAAGTCACTCAAAACGAGAGATAAATTTAATCACAAAAAAAAAAAACGAGAGATAATGTTTACGTGAAGGATTTAAGGGGTTGTACCGGCGGAGTGAATTGAACCAGAAGCACCAAGTTGCATGGACATAGCGCTGAGCAGCAAACAGAGGATCATTATTACACTCCTCATTTTGCTCCTAAAAAACAACATACTCTACTAGTAACAGCAGCAGTAGCAGTGTCCCTTCATTTCTTCCATCTTCCCATTTTATACTAAAAATTACAACAAGACTTGTGCAAATCAACTCCCAAGTCAACTCCCTCCCTGCCTCTGCTTTCCCAAGTCTGAACTGATTTGTCTCAGTACAGAATAATAGCTCTAACTTGGTTACTTTTTCCTACAATAAAGGAGTCATAACAATTGACTTGACTTGATTTGTCCCGAAGTAGCTCAAACACGGTTAAATTTTCCTAGACGATAGGAATAAAAACAAAATTGCGGTCAGGTATAAAACGCAAATGTCTAACTCATAGTTGTGTTGCTTTCACCGTCCAACTTGCTTTGAGCAGTATATGACTATATGTTCAGATGGTTTATTGAGAATTAATTCATATCATCCAAGGTAACTCAAAAGTTTGAGTTATATATCCAAGCTGTTCGATATGCTTTGGCACTAATATTAAAGAGACCTGTAGATTTCTCTTCGGTCTGTTCGAATGGAAACTTAAAATTTGATCGGGACTTGTTTATCAGACCTACGACAAATGCAATTTGGATCTCAAAAGTAACTTTTGAGTTACATATCTAGGCCGTTCAATATGCTTTGCAATGAACATTAAAGAAACCCGTAGATTTCTCTTCGGACATGATTGGTCTGGATTTTCTTTTCAGATATGATCGGACTCAAAATTTGATGTACCTTAGAGGATCGGGACTTGTTTACATGACCTACGACCAATGCAATTTGGATCCCTAACGTAATTTTGAGTTTGATTGCAAACCATTCAATCAGAATATGCATGAATATGAAAGAGATTTCTTAAATTCTATCTCGAAATGGATTGATCTGAATTCAAATCGAACGGTCATATTCAAACTAAATATTTTGAGTTACTTCATAAATCCACAACCCGACCAATTATGAATCTGCATCCTCTGCATTAACGTACTGTTTAAGTTAATTTTTGAACCGTTCAATTAAAATTTTAACCAATCCAGTCCTAGCCTATAGCACACACGTAATCCTTTAAAATTAGTATGGATTTAAATGAGATGGTCATGATCTTACCTCAATTTTGAGTTAAGTTGGAGGATACGAATTTGATCAAGGGCTCATGCAAAAGCAGGCCACAGGGCCCATGACAATGGCCCACCAGACCGTTTCCGTTAGCAAGTATCTCCAACGAATATACTTCACATTTATAACCACTTACCAGTGGGACCACAGTACACCATCCAATAGGCACGCCAGTGGCCCATATTACTTCCTCCGATCCTCTCTAATAATAAACAAATAATAAAATGCGCTCTATAGGATACCTAAAGTAACACAGATGTTTCTGTTTAGATCTAAACCGTTCAATTAGAATAAGTACGAATATTAAGGCTATGGAATCTATTCGGACGGTCGGGATCTAAACAGAAATATTATGTTACCTCAGAGAATTTGGACTCATAAATATTCTGTTGTAATCAGGTGATTGCGCGCCGCTCGCCATTTGTTTGCACATGCGAAATAAATGAAGCAATTATTTTTCTCTGTGGTAACAGAACATTAGATTACAGATTCAAACCGTACATCAACTTTAATATTCGTGCCATTACCGATTGAACGGTAATCATCCAAAATCAAAATATCTGTTACATCAGGTGAATATGAATTCAGTAATTGCGCGCCGCTCGTCATTTGTTTGCAAAAATTTTGTTCTCTCGCCTTCTCACCTCGACTTCTCCGCTCTCTCTCTCTCTGTCCATTCTCTCTTCCCCAATGGAGAGGATTGCTCTTCGCCGACCTCCTCTCCTTTCGTCTCCTATTCATCACCATCCCCACCACCTCCGATGTCTCCGTTCTCTCCCTCTCTCTCTCCCCACCTCCAACGCAACTTCTCTCCGCCACCACTGCAACCTTCCTTTACCTCTCCGTGCTTCTTCATCAATCCCTTTGATAAAACCTGTAATGTCGGTGTGAAACGGGTTCCTTTTGCTATATCAGTTGGAATTGGTCTTGCTATGCAGTTTCTGGTACTGAGACCGGTTGAGGTTTCGCAACAGGCATGGCAATTGCTTGCTATTTTTATGTCTATAGTTGCCGGGCTCGTGCTCGGCCCATTACCGGTTGGGGCATGGGCTTTTCTCGGGCTGACTACTTCTGTGCTGACAAAAACTCTGACCTTCTCTGCTGCCTTCTCTGCTTTCACTGACGAGGTAATTTCATTATGCCCCTCAAAAACTTCAAAATTGCGTAGTTACCCCTATAAAATTTAAAAACTCACAAATTGACCCAATTCATTGTCTTTTTAATTAAACTCGTGGAAAATATTTATAAAGTACCAATTTTGTACTTTATTAGAAATATAAAAAAATATGTAGCATGTTTAAAGAAATTTTGTCCTCTACTGTGTATGCCTCAATGTCACTATATATGAGGCACAAGTAGAGAAAAAATGAATTTTTATATGAAAGACACTAATTGGGTAAATTTGTCAGTTTTGGAAATTTATAGTAAATATGATATTATGAATTTTAGAGGGGGGAATACGTAATTTCGAGGTTTTTTTTAAGGGCATACACTAATTAATTCTTGTCATACTTCATTAAGCCAGTGTTTAAGCCGAAATGATGTATCCTCTGAGATATCTCAAATTTTAAGTTTATCTAAATCAGGGCCACATTTTTTGGTGACTATTCGGAATGTAGCAGGGCATATTATTGTGCTTTGAGATTCGTGCAGAAAGGATTTAAACGGTCCAGATTTTCCACATATCAACTCAAAATTCAAGATATTTCAGGGAATTCGAATCCGGCCGACATTAGGTTCCAATTGATTTTACATGATGTAACAACAACTTAGCTTCTCCAATAGTTGATTTCATGCATGCTAATCTAACATAAGTTTTAACCCACCTGTTCATACAGGTTATATGGCTCATTGTCATCTCGTTTTTCTTTGCAAGGGGTTTTGTCAAGATAGGATTAAGAGACCAAATCGCAACCTACTTTGTTAAATGGTTTGGAAAGAGCACTCTTGGTTTATCATATGGTTTAACATTTAGTGAGGCTATTATTGCACCTGCTATGCCAAGTACCACTGCAAGAGAAGGTGGCATTTTTCTTCCAATTCTTAAGTTGCTGTCAATCGGCTGGAAGCAAACCAAATGATCCTTCAGCTAAGAAAATGGGGTCTTATTTAGTTCAGTCTCAGTTGCAGGTTTGTTATCATTTGAATTTAGTTCGAAATTTTATATTTTTTCAAGGTTTTGGGGTTTTTGTTTTGTTGGGTATTCAATTAAAGAATTTTAGCAGATGAAGTATGGACAAACATGGTAGTTTGATCAAATTGATTGTCAGAAAATTATATGTTACTTTATATGCAATACTATTATACTATGCATAGCGTGTATTGGTCTATACTATGAATCAATATTTTTTTTCAAAATGCAAATAGTTGATTTGAACCATCTAGCATCATCTCAATATGAAACTGTACTCGAAACTAAATTTTATATTTTTTAGAATTATTTTACTATTTTCCAGATAGGTAAAAAATCACTACTTTTAAATGGTCTATAATTTTTAGATCAAGTGATTTTCTACCTATCTAAATAAATAGTAAAAAAAGGTTTTATAAAATATAAAATTTGATCTTTAAGTTCATTTTCATATGGAGATCATATTGAGCGGTTTAGATCGACTGTTTGGACTTTGAAAATTGAAATAATGATCCATAGTACGGACCAATTCACGCTAGGCATAGTACGATAGCCTCACTTTTCTTTATGCTTAAGCATTTTGTGTTCGTTTTGCTGACACATTGCACAGTTTCTTTTCTTACAAGTATGCCTAACAATTTACATGTTTGCCCCTCTTTCAGTGTACTGGTAGTCTACTGTGTTTTAGGTTGGCCGAAGAGCTCGGTGTCAAAATTGCAAATCTATGGGTAACGTGGTTCATGGCAGCCAGTTTACCAGCAATCGTATCTATTCTTACTATCCCCTTTGTTCTTTACAAAATATTTCCTCCCGAAACAAAGAACACACCTGAGGCACCCGCTTTAGCAGCCAAAAGACTTGAAGAGATGGAACCCGTGACAAAGAATGAATGGATTATGTTGGGTACAATGCTTCTGGCTGTTTCATTATGGGTTCTCGGTTGTATATATATATTATCTGGATATTTGTTATTTTTGCTTTTTACACTTCTAGTACTACAACCTTTTAGTATAATTTTGATCATAATCTCATATAAAAATGTACTTTCACACTAAATTTAACATTTATTAGAATTTTTTTTGGTCTAGAATATTTAGATCAAGTGATTTTCAACCTATCTACGAAAAATAATAAAAAAAATTCTAAAAATTGTAAATGTTGATCTATAAGTACATTTTCATATGTTAATCATATTGAACGGTTTAGATCGACTATTTGAACCTTATAATTATTTGAACTTTATAATTACACTGCTGATATAAATCTTCGTTCTCACTTCAAAATCTCATGTACTGCACAGCACCACTCTTGCCATACCAAATGTGGTAGCAGCGATGCTTGGTCTCTCAATCCTCCTCTTACTAGGTGTGTTGAAATGGGACGATTGCTTAAATGAAAAATCAGTATGGGACACGCTCTCCTGGTTTGCTGTACTAGTCGTTATGGCGGGTCAACTGACCCATCTCGGCATCATCTCTTGGTTATCTAACAGTGTTGCAAATTTCCTCGCATCTTTCTCTCTCAACTGGTATGGAGCATTTGGCATTCTTCAGGCGCCATATTTCTTTTTGCATTATGTGTTCGCTAGCCAGGTGGGCCATGTCGGGGCTCTTTATTGTTTATTCGTCATTTTTGACAATGAATTTGGCATCTGGTGTACCGCAAACTTTGGCCGCTCTTGCTTTGGCGTATACTACTAATCTTTTCAGGCCGCAAAGTCATTATAGTAGCGGCCAGAGCACAGTCGACTTTGGAGGTATTTCATTTCATACAGCATTGTGACCTATGTTGTTTAGAACACTTTTCGAGTTTACTTTGGAGGAATTTCATCCCTTAAAAACATCGAAATTAGGTATTTCCCTCTATAAAATTCATAATATCTTATTTGTAGTTCTAAATTTCAAAAACTCACAAATTTACCCATTTTAAGTCTTCTAATTGGTCATTTGTCAAGGGCAAATAACTCATTTATCCACTTTTGTTATCCCCCCTACTTTAAACATCAACTTGGTATTTCACCAAAGTCTGTGGTTTAGTAGTGTTAAATTATTGATTTTTTTGTAGGGTTAAGTGAACCATGGTGCTCATAGCATGTGTACTGGTATAGTATAGGAGTCTGTATCCTCTGAGATATCTCAAATTTTCAGTTTATTTAAAGCCAGGCCAATTATTTTCGGTGCCTATTCAGAATCTAGGGGGGCAGTGTTATTGTGCTTTGAGATTCGTGCAGAAAGGATTTGAACAGTCCGTATTTTAGTTTGAGATATCTCAAGGGATGCAAATTCATAGTATAGATATGTTTCTTCAAAACTTGAACCAGTTCCTGATATCTCCTTTATTTCATTACAACTGGATATATAGAGCTACCAGATGTGTTCAAGCTAGGGTTCATAATACCAATGATACATGCTTTTATTCGGTGCGTTGTCGGTGCATTCTGGTGGAAATTTTTGGGGTTATATTGAGGTATTTATTATACATAAGAGACTTACAATACTATTTTAGATTATATCAAGAAATTTTGTAAGTTAAAACTATATAATATTTAGGCCATAGTACTTGTGGTACCTTTTTTTTTTGCAATTTAATAAAAAATTTGTAAGTTAAAACTATATAATATTTAGGCCATAGTACTTGTGGTACTTTTTTTTTTTTTTTTGCAATTTAATAAAAAATTTGTAAGTTAAAACTATATAATATTTAGGCCATAGTACGTGTGGTAGCACGGTAGCTCTACGAATATTTAAGAAAGAAAATGGAAATGAGGGGAAAGAAGTGAGACACTAGGCGTCGGTAGCTCTACAAATGCAGTCAGGAGACGATGAACATGGAACTGAAGAAATTGGCTTGCACTACAGCAGAGAAGGGCATTAGAGACCGGTGAATTTGGTCGTTGATGGTGATTTCGCCGGTTTCTGATAGTCCACTTGGTCGCTGATAGTGAATTTTGGTCGCTGATGTACCGGTCTCTGAAAGTGTGGTCTCTGATAGCTCTCAGGTGACGTCACCGGTCGCTAAATGACGTCATCCCGGTAGAAAATACAGTTTCAGAGACCACAGAACTTTGGTCTCTGAAAAATCACGATGACGTCATGTTTAGTTAACAGAGGGTAAAATTTCCGGTCTCTGATACCCAAAAACCGGTCGCTGATAATCAATTTTTTTTAAATTAATTTCTTTCTGTTGTTTTATTTTTTAATTATTGGTTCCAATTCTGTTGGTTTTATTTATTATTGATATTTCGTCATTTCGGAATTGTTATCAGACGTACAATCACTTCGATATTCTCATATATAATCAATATTAAAAACGAATAAACAATCATATAGAACAAGAACATAAATATACCAACTATAAATATCCAATCAACATCTGTATACTAAATATCCAATCCACATAAATATCTGAATCTAAACTATAACATTGATAAATATGCATGCCAAATCAAGAAAATCTAAGAAGTACAATCTCTGCCGAGATCCTCGCCATCATCGTCGTCATTTCTAATTAAACGAGCAAGTTTCAATCACTAAGCTATTCAATAACAATTCAATACCTACTCAATACTCAAATTCAATAAGCAATCACTAATTAACTAATTGAATCCTCAAATTGAGTACACATTCAATACCGGTTAAATTCAATACACATTCAACACCAATTTGATTCAATGCCAATTCAATAACAATACTAATGCAATACCAATTCGGATGGATATCGATTCCTTTTAATACCAATTTAACAACAATTTAATTCAATCTCAATTGAATCCAAATTCAATCCCACTTCAACCCAATTCAATAACAATTCAATCACAATTCACTCACAATTTAATTTAATTAAATTCAATTCCAATTAAATACTTACGGCTCGAGCGAGTAGCAACGATCTTCTCCACCTAAATTGGGATTGATTTAAAACAAATTAAAAAACAAAAATTAAAAAAATAAAAATAAAATAAAAATTAAAAATAGAAATAAAAAACAGCAAAAAACAGAAAATAAAAATAAAAAACAGAAATAAAAAAACAGAAATAAAAAACAGAAAAAAGAAAAGCAAAAAAAACTGATTAAAAACAGAAATAAAAATATAAAAACAGAAAACAGAAAAAAAAAATGAAAAACATCAAAAAAAGGGGAAAAACACAAGAAAAACAGACAAAAAAAAGAAATAATAAAAAACAGAAATCACAAAAACAGAAATAACAAAAACAGAAAAAAAAAAACGAAAAAAAAAAAAAAAAAAAATAGAGAAAAACAGTAAACAAAACAAAAAAACCGAAATAATGCAAAAAAAAAAAACTAAAAACAATAATCAAAAACTAAAAACTAAACTAAGAACTAAAAATAAAAAAACTAAACTAAAAATGAAAGAAAATCGGTGTAAGGACAACATCATACCGAAGAGAATGGAACGACCGGTAAGAAGGCAGGGCGAAGTTGAATGACTGGAGTCGGCGCGCGAATCGGCGAAGAGTCGGTGAAATCGGCAAAAAAAATCTAAAATTTGTAAACACGGCGAGAGAAAAGAAAAAGGAAGGGTTTTGGCGGTTTTCGTTTTAGGAAAAGTTATGTTTCAAGGATGCCACCTAATTTGGTCTCTGATAGTATTGTCGCCAAGAACATTTGTGCATTAAGTAGAATTCATAAGCATTGCATGATACAAAGCATGTAAGTTTTGAACTTGTTGTTGTGAATAGTGTAGAAAATTTGTATGTTTATTTTTGATAAAACCTTGAAATGAACTATGGGCATACTTGGGCATAGCATGCATATGAGTAATTGATTGAACATCATGCTTGGAAATCTGACTGGTCATGTAGGTGATGTCTTTTCGTGGTAGCGCATAACCGGGGTCTTGTAGGCGCTGTATTCGGAGTAAGCACATAATTTCAGTTGTGTAGGCGCTGAACTTGTAGCGCACAATAGAAATTGCGCAGGCGCCATTTTTGTTGTAGCGCGTGGATCAGTCATGTAGGCATTGTACTTTCGTGGTAACACATGACTAGGAGTCAAGTAGGTGTCGTATTCATGGTAAGCACACAATTTCAGGTTATGCCCATAATAGAAATTGCGTAGGCGCCATATTCGTGGTAGCGCATGACTTGTAGTCATACAAATGTTGAATCCGTAGAAAATGATAGAACATTGTAAATTATTTAGGTGTCGTATTCATGGTAAGCGCACAATTTCAGGTTATGGCCATAACAGAAATTGTGTAGGCGTCGTATTCGTGGTAGCGCATGACCCGTAGTCATACAAATGTTGAATCCGTAGAAAATGATAGAACATTGTAAATTATTTAGCTAGAAGAATTTTACAATATGTAAGATTCATGAGACTTGCATATGGGGTACTTTTGTTATATCAGATGCATACTGATATTGATTGGCCTCTATTTCAATTTTCTTAGCATGGTTGTTGTGAAGGGATTTTAGGTTTGCTTAAACGAAGAATTTAAAATATTTCTAAAGCAACCAAGGACCGAATCTTATTTAGATGTATCTAAACCTACTCTAAAGTATTGATTAGAGATTTCATACCTCCTTTGATATCGTAATCAAAGGTGAAGAACCTCCAATCGATTAGTTGGCCTTCTTGTTCTTTGATCTACCTCCAAGCAACAAATAGATGATGCCTCCCTTAGTATCCACCTATGATTAATTAGAAAAACAAATTTCTTCTTGCTAGAGAATACTATTTGTTGTTACTCCTTAGTCAAGGTTTCTACCCTTCAATAAAATAATTTTATTATTGTAGAAATTGTACTTAACACATGAGAAATAAGTGGATTAAGAGAAGAGAAAATTTCAGCTTGTAGAGGAAAAAATTTCTGCACACTTGGAGAGAAAGAAATGAATATTTAAGGAATGTCTTTATGGTTTTCCACTAATTCCAAAAGGTCAGAATGTTCCTAAATCAATTATATTCATTTCCTTTTTCTCCATTTCTCTTTAATTTCGAATTTAAATGAATTAATTGACAATTATGGCTGCCAACTTTCTTTTCCATTAATCCACTACAATCAATCTAATTAATTATAAATTGCATCACATGCATCATAAATATATTTCTCATAAAATTATATGACATGTCAACACATGATATAATTTATTTTTGAGTAAGGTTGTCATCTCCATGACATTTATTTTAGTATCATATGATGAATATAATATACTAAATTATAACTATTATAATTAATTATTATACCATCATATTCATATCACATATGACATACTAAAATAATTTATCTAATTAATATTCTATTTTGGTGTGACCCAAGAAGATCTATGTCATGTTGGCAATATAATTAAAACCCTTTTTAATTATATAAATCACAAGCGACATCTAGCAATACATTGTGATTATCCAATTGACACAGATGATATGTACAATACAAAACCACGATCCAATATAAAATAAATGTATATACATGTTAATTCTTATGTCTCATGATATCATCAATAAATTAAAGGTAGGAATGTGTCATCCTTTTGAATTTATTTGTTTCTTGATTCAAAGCAGATTGTTTATGATTAACTCTTAATCATATAGCATGCATACAATCGTACTTCATCAAGGGGCCCAGTGATATTATCACTCTTTAAACATGAGGGACAATAGTAATCTTGATGAACAACTTTCCTCCGCACAAGTCATGTATATTGAAATATCATTTGTATAACTACCAGTTAAGGCTAGCGTTGGACACTACTCACAATATATATTTCTCATGTAGGAAATGTGAATATCTCATACTTTAGAATTCAACACATATAAAACAATTGATGACACGTAACACAATCCATTAAATGTTTCATTTAGGGTCAAGTCTAATGCTATGTTCTCCAACATGCATTTATGTGATTAAATTGGCAACTCCTTACCTAAAGTTTGTAGAACATAACCATCATTTAACTCACATACAAATCTTTTTTTTAAGTCAATTAGTGTTCCATGCTAATTGCTAAGATTATAGACTATTTTAGAGTAATTATCATCTTAATTATAGAGTTCTACAGTTCAAGTCATCAACTCAAATAATCTATAATACAACAAATACTCAAGGAACAAAATGATATAAGTCATTCAAATCATGAACAAAATATAAAAACTATAATGTGATTGGATTCTAGACCATAACACCAACATGTTGTAGTATTAGGTGTGTATCTATTACTTTTATTTCATCTTATGAATTATTCATTTTGCTTGATGATTATTGTTGCTCTTTTAGTATCTCATATGAGATAGTTCTATTTAAGTGCTTTATATATATATATATATATATATATATATATATATATATATATATATATATATATATATATATACCCAAAAAACAGTATGATTGCATAAGCATGATTTTATTAAGGTTCCAAGTAAAACTGAAAAGTATGCTTTAAACTTGCATATGAATAAGTTGCGCAATTTCCACGATAGAATAGAATTGCATGTTGTTAAATTATAAGTATGCTATTGGGATGTAAGAATTGCATTTCGGAAAAAAAAAAAATGGGTTTAGGTTAGGGAAACAGACAATTGCACATTTCTTCATGAACAGGTTACATACTACTTGATTGATTCCAGTTTTGCTACTTGTTTCTTGAAGTATTATTATTGTTGATTTATTTTATTTGTGCTCAGTGTTATTTGGTTCCGTTAGTACCGCACTAGGAGATTTTCAATCTCTCACATTTTTTCACTTCGGTGGATTCCGGGTACAAAGTATAAGGCACGAAAATGAGAAGTTGAACTAGAAGACTGAGGAACATGTCACAAAGTTTTTACATATATTGTGGTTCTTGTCTATATCATTAGTAGTGTATTTATATATTTATATGATTGTGCTTGATAAGAAAATCGCCTTGCGCTGACTGCGCGGCGGGTTGTCAGCCCTGCTATCGGAGTGTGACAGGACGGACCAAAGTCAAACTCAAAATTTGAGTTATTTCATCAATATGAACTCTAACAAGATTCCAGTCTATGAATACGCAGGCTGGGTTGCTTATTCGTCATCACGGAGCTACCCGGTGTCAACAAGATCATCAAAGCAATAAAGTTAGTGTGACCGAGATTAGGGCTGATTAATGAGCGAGCATGAGCGAGTTGGGGTATGCTCATGCTCGGCTCATTTAGTTAATGAGCGATAAAGAGCGAGTTGTTAATGAGCGAGTTATTAGTGAAGGAGTTGATAATGAGCGGGTTATTAATGAGCGAGTTATGAGCAACTGAGCGTGTCACGAAATAGGAGCAAGCTAAGAAATCAAAAACTAATTTCAAAAACTAATTTTCATTTATAGAATTTAACAAATTGTGATAATCCAATTTAATTAAACATTACATAATTTAACATAAAAATGTCCATAAGCAAATTTATCAATTTTAATTTAGGGTGGATCACTGTAGGCTGAAGTAGTGGAGCACTAGAGCATCATCAATTTTAATTTTTGGACTGAGTCTGGAGTGTAAGTTTAGGTTAGGAGATTTTTTTATTTATTCAACTTTAATTTTAATTCAGGGAATTTGGATTAAATGTGGTAGGATTAGATGTGGCAGTTCCTTAATGAGCGAGTTATGAGCAAGTTGGGGTATGCTCATGCTCGGCTCATAAAATTAATGAGTGATAATGAGCGAGTTGTTAATGAGCGAGTTGATAATAAGCAAGTTGTTAATGAGTTGTTAATGAGCGAGTTACGAGCTAGTCACGAGTTATGAGCAATTTACTCACCTCTAGCCGAGATACATCCAAAGCAAGAAAAGCACCCGCAAAAAGCCCATGAAAGAAAAAAAAAATGATTTATATAAAGGCCCGTTTTTATGCCGAAGAGCTGCAAACTTTCCACTAGATTTTGAACCCTCAGATCATTTACGAAGGGGCTTGATTGAATGATGAAAGGACAGCACGAATCTCAAACATTCTTATATCTGTCCGTCGAGTTTTTGAACTCTGTAGACAATGCCAATATCGTTTTGGTTTTGTCGTCTTGGAGCACAATGCATTTAAAAAATTTCTCCGACGTCAATTGATGAGTTCCGATCTTCTAAAGTAATCTAATTTTTTTAGTTTAGATCTGAGATGTTAGATTAGAATCTGGCCGTCAGTTTAAAGGGGCCCGTGCGCTCTGCCAAGGACCGGATTGGCCCAGTTTCGAATTAGACGGTATGGATCATGAACTCAAAAACTAGGTTACTTTAGGGGATCTGAACCCCCTCTAGCTATCTCTAAATCCACATAATAGGTTCACAATAATAATACTAACTCATCAGCAATAGCACATCTAGGGATCCGAATCTGCTGCGATTTTTCACTGTGAAGAGTGTTCCTAAAATTATTGTTTTTCCAAATTCAACTATTGAATTATTTTGAGATTCGTGCACAGTAAAATAATCTGTTTCGAGATACGTGCACAGAAAACATTAGACGGCTGAATTTAGAAAAGCAGATATTTTAGGAACACTGTTCCTCAGCTTTGAATTACAACAGATGTGAATCCCACATCCAGCCCAACACAGAACCAAAACCCAATTAGTTATTTCAAGGTCACTGAGAGTGAATATGCGTAAAATCATTAAGTTTAAGGCTGACCACTTCAAAAGCGCCTCGAAAGGAGTACATATTTTGCCAAAAACCTTTGGTCGAATTGTATCCATAATAATTTGCAAAAAAAAAAAAAAAAGTTTTTTCCTCAATTGTTTCCAAACTGTCTGGCATTCGTGAGATCGATTTACAACTTAGTAAATTCAAAAGGTCTCGTAAATCTAAACCGTCCGCACGAACTTTGAAGTAGATGAAAAGGTTTAGATTCGACTTTGTCCAAACATCTTTGGACAAAAACCCAATCCAAAATTTATAACCTTCATTATTTAACAAAAAAAAGACATAATTAACATATGTTAAAGAGAACACATGCATGGTTAACAACTAATTAAGAAGATCTTCGTCCCAGCTAACTCAATTGAATTTATAAATAACTGTTAACTATTTTTTAGAAACTAAAGCTTCTCAAATTTTTAAATTTCATATTCCTGAAATTAATTTTAGTGTTTCTATTAAGCCACGTCAACAATAAATTAAAAATAAAAAATAATTTAACCCAATCATTTGACCAGTGTGGAGTTTATAAATAAAAAAATTTCATGCATAGCTTTTAAATATATAAACTGTTTTTTAAAAAGAACCTTTCATGCACAATTTCTAAATAAAAACTCCCCCATATACCTAAAATCGAAATAAAAACTGACACCTCATGTTAGAAACTCTAATAATACCAAAGATACAGATCCTCTAAGTAAAAAAAAAAAAAAAATGGGACTTCAGAATAACTCGGAATAACGAGCCAATTGGCAATACATGGCTGTAGGTGCTGAAAAGAAAGGACATTAACCAACGATATAGTGCAGAGTTCTTAGGTGCTTTTAAATAAAACTTCATAGCATATATTTCATAAAAACAAAAGAGATACAATAAGGAAAACTAAAAGGAATGACAAACAAGGAAGAACAAAGAAAATAAAACAAACCAATTTCGAAAAATAACTCCTTTATAACATACATTGTAAAGTCACTATTCTCTTGTTCAATTTAGTAGCTCAAATAGTACTTTGATACAAAGAATGTCAACACATCATCAGCTCGAGGGAGCAAAGTAAGCATAAACTGCAAAGAAAGATTGTACAAATGTAAGAACTAAAAGTACTAGAGCAGCAACGAGAGAAATTATTGTCCATGGACTGCTAAAATAATCACGAATCAATTTTGCTCGCTGCCTATTCCAACTTGATTCATAGTGTATGTTCACTTCTGTGAACAAATCAGCCAAAAAGTGATAGTCCTCCAATACCACGCCTTCAGAGAGCTGGTTGCAGAAATGAGTAAAGTCGTCTTCACCGGACAGAATGCTCTCAATGATCCCACATTGCTGTAGTATCATTGCATCCTTTTGCGTGTTGACTAACATATCCAAGAATATTGCAAAGCATGAGAAGTGGCAATTCATTTTGCGCCGATTGCATTGTTCAAATGCTATGAGGTTGATGAAAAAAGGCCCACTATCTTCAGTGATTGTTAGTCTTGGGATTTCCAAGACACCATTAACAAATGATATGTCGAATATATGTTTTGGGTTGCTCTTCGGTCTGAATTTTATGCCAGCATCTTGGAGATCAGTGGCACAAGGGATCACATACTTTGATTGATTCTCGGTAGAATTTGGGAATGTAAATGACAAGCTTTGAGAAGTAGGACCAGGAAATCTTGTAAGCACCCATGAAAGAAACCAAAGAAGCAAATTTTTTATTCGGCTCAACATTCTGGTTAGAGGGAATGATTTGGAACGTATCAATACACCTGGATTCTCTGGATTGGGCACTAAACTATGGTGATTGAGATGGGTCAAATGATCGATTTGAGCTGGAGGGTTCTGAATTCGGGGATAATTTAGTATTCGTAGGCCCATATTACAAATAAGGACATCAACAAAATTTGTTCTATCTTCTAGTTTTACACCAATCTCGCACAACTTTTCAACAACAAAGAAGGGAATTTGGTTCTCTAAAAGCATCAAATCCGGATCTACGTACGCCTCATTCCAGCCAAACTCACAGAGAGATTTTTTTTCTATAAGATTTTTGCTGTACTCGATTATAAAGCATCCGTCAAGCAACATCATCTCGATGAAGCCATTGCTGTCAAGATCTACCATCTCACTGTAACACCTCCGTGTTCTCTCTTCTAGCAGTTTCATCTCTGAAATACAGAGGTCCAAATTTATGTGGTCCCCACGGGATAGGAAATCCCGCAAGTACCGCCATTTTTGCTCCTCCATGGCTCGCAGGCTCGTTTGACCACGGTAGAATGGGCCGATGGAGATGACAGAGGGCTTGAAGAGGTGTTTCTTTCTTTCGTGCATGTTATGTGGTGCACGAAAGATGGTGAAATTCTCTGTCTCGTTTGGTCTGCCACATAATCTGTCGAGTTTACGTTGCATTGATTCTGACAGGGGAGTGGTTACAATTATCTGGACTTCTTCCATTAATATTTCTTGGTGAATGGAAGGAAGAGTTTTGGTTCAACTTCAACAAAACTACCTTTAACAAATGTATTTATATTGATCATTATTGTGGCCCCGCCACTCCACCATTTCCACAAGAAATGTTTTCTTTCGTGACTCAATTTCAATAAGTACTTTTTTCACAGATATCAAATGTAATACATTTGTATATTTCTTAATTGTGAAAAACTGGTAAAGAATATTTCGCTTGTCTAAAAAGAAAAAAATATAAAGTGAATATAAATTTTTAGGTCTTTATTGTCCAAATTAAAAAAGGTTATTAACTCTAATCATTGATATAAAATGAAATTAATACCTACTTTCTGACACATAAATTTTACAGATAACATGGATCATATTCACAGAAAAAAAAAATACAACGATCATCAATTCATCATGATCCCAAAACTTATCCAACAACTAAATCAATATTCTGGCAAGGCCAAAATGAGCCGAATTTTTATTTATAACACAAAAAAATGAAAATTTCATCCATATTATAATTTCCCAGAAGTTACCAAATCTACCATGATCACTGAATTATTCATCGATCTACAAGGAACACCCCCCCCTCCCCCGTGACACCCCCGCAATATAATTCAGTAGACCAAATAACGTCCTGACCCACTAGACATCACCAATCTCCAAGCATAACTCTTTAAACCTTTGTCTACAAGCCTTAAATCCCGAAATCTAGGTAATTGAAAAAAGAAAAGATTTTTTTCATCCACTCTTTTATTTTATCCGATTATTCAAAATCATTTTCCCTACTATCTGTGATGAATTTTGTGAATCTAAAAATACAAATGTTTCCTACTCGGTGTTTTTTTTCAAGTGAGTTTCATGAAAAATAACTTTCAAGTTATATTCATGTCGTCATTTTTTCCGCCCACTTTTAATTTTCAAGAATTAAACCTCTGTTACAACTTTTTAAAGTACAATCAAGCATTTAAACCTCTGTCAACAACTTTTTCTTTATTTTTTTTTTGTGCCTCACATGCCTTTAAACCTCTATCACTTTCACTTTTCTTCTATTTTGCTTCACAACCCTTTAAACCTCTATCTATAATTCTTTAAAGTACTCATGTCAAGCATTTAAATCTCTGTCTACAAATTTTAAAGTATTCGTATCAGTCCTTTAAACCTATGCCCACAGCACTTAATCAGTTATTTTTTTTGTTTCAGAAGCTTGTAAACCTCTGTCTATAACCCTTCAAAGTATTTGTGTCAAGCCTATAGGTAACTTATCAAAAAATATTTATGTAAAGCCTTTAACCCTTACATATAAACTCTTTAAGGCAAATAACCAATCCCCGAGCACACCCCTTCACTTCAAACCTAAGTTATAATTATTTTATTATTTACAACTGCAGTTTTGACGACTGTTCAGCTATTGAAGTCTCAGTTCTTCCAGGTTCCTAGGTTTGAATTCAATTTTACAATCAAAGAACCATTCAACAGTTATTCAGAATACAACCTCCAAATTTAACTCTTCTTCGTTCAATTAACTCCCTGAATTTGTTAAAATTGTTCCCTTCTGATATTTTTGAGAGAGAAAGAATATGGTGAACAAATCAATTATTGTATTTGTTTCTGATATTTTACAAGAACAATATACAAGGATACTTATAGCCTATTCTATCCTACTAGCCGTTTGGCTGTTTCCTTAATAATATATTGCTTATATTTTGCCTAAATACATTCTAATTACAGCTAAGTACCAAATATGGTTTCATAGCTGTATTTTGGATGCTAGTCTAATTTGCTGCCTAATTTGGCCTATGATGAATTCTTCTGAGGCCATTCTATTTCTCAACACCTTCTGTAATCTTGCACACTGCTAGATAATCTCTTGCAACAAAAGAAATGAGGTGCAGCCCATATTGAAGCCTAAAATATACAAGCACGGAGCACCTTGTACTTTTTAGCACAAAAACAATTAAAAAATAAGTGCAAAAGATACCGGTTGTAACTTGTATCAGTAGATTCATTCATGGAATAACTTGGTCACTAAGAATGGAATTGGAATTGTCTAGTTCCCTATTAGCCACGTATTCTATACTTATCTGCCCATTATTCTTCCTTCCATCAAAGGTAAAGAATAAATACCTTCTGAGAGAATTCTTGACAGTCAGTAACTGCTAAGTTGCCACCCATAGAAGCCAGATTGTGTTTGCATAGTTGCATCTGTACTTCACAAGACATCACCATTTCACCGAGTAAAATTGACTAGTTTATCATATAACAACACTTAAAAACTTATCATTTTTGTAGGTTTTGTGTTACATCTTTTGCTTTCAGCAACTTTATTTGCATGGTGAAGCTGTTGAGAGCTCAATCGAGGCATCATAAGTATAAAACATTTAAACCTATTACATCAAGCTTTTAAACCTCACGTATCAAACCAATTATTCTAGCGAAGTTATCTGTATCAGTTTGATATTGTTTTGTTCTTCTCCATTTTGCCCTTCCCCAATTTAGTCTTTCTTCCTAATTTTTTTTCTGCCTTTATGCAACGAATGGAAATTAATTTGGGGAGGACCGTTGGAGAACGGAGTTTAAATGGGGAAGACAAAGGTGCGGGCCAAATGGGCAGAGATGACGGGCAGGATTCATTTAGCACTATGATCTCTGCAGGTGGGTCCTTAAGTCGAGAGTTAACTGTTGGGGGCAATGAGCAATGGTCTCTCTGACAGATGGGCCTTTATAAATAGAAAAAGGATACGAACTGGAGCTCTAACTGGAGAGCAACTGGAGAGGTAAGCAAGGGTGAGCCAGTCACTGACATAGCCAGTATTCAGTTGAAGGATTGTTACGCAAATTTCTGATGTGGCGGGAGGAATCTAATTCAGATGTTTTGTATTCGTTTATTCTACTTTTTCTTACCAATTAGATCGCCTATATAAGGCCAACACTTCTGTATTGAGTTTTTATGCAATTTGGTTAATGAATTAGGCGATTTGCTGTTTGCAATCAACCTTGTCTTTGCTTGTCAGAACTTTCTCTTTTATCTGAAATTCTTCTTTCTTCTAGTCTAAATTCCTCTTTGCGATTTAAGAACGCTGCAAGTGGTATCAGAGCTTCTCGGTCACAACTGGGGAGCGATTGTGCTGAGAGGTCATGCCGCCCAAATCCAGAATCAACGATACTAATGAAGAAGCTTCTCTAGATGTGGCTGCCATCAATGACCGGATCACTCAACTGGCTCGAGATTCTCAATTCTCTCAACAGACTCGTGATGATCAGATCCAAGCTCAGTTCAGAGAACAGGCGAATCAGATGTCTGAGCTCAGGACTGCTTTTGCTGAGTTCACGATGATGATCAAAGCAGCAGTATTGGATAAGAGAGGCGACACCTATCAAAATAGTACCACTGGCCATCGTAATGACCGGGAATTCCGAGAAAGGGAAGGAGGAAGGCCAGATCCAAACGCTGAGTTTGATGCTGAAATGAGGCATAATGATGGTAGGGGACACCAGTCTCAGGATCAACAGCTACAACAGCGGGGATTTATGCCTCGTATTGAACTGCCTATTTTTGATGGTAGTAAAGCCAGCGAGTGGTTAGAACGCAGTAATTTTTACTTCAACTACTATCAGACAGCTGAAATGTACAAGGTGGGCATGGCTACCATGAATTTCATTGGTGATGCAGAAGAGTGGTACAGCTGCTTTCGGGTTGAACACCCTAACTCCACTTGGCAAGCACTGGTAAATGCAATCTTTGAACGTTTCAAACGAAAAAGCCATCTCAATCCTGTAGTCCAGTTCAAAAGAGTGCATCAGACTAGTACTGTAGATGAATATATTAGAGAATATCAAAGGGCAAAATCCAGATTACTGGTAGAAATTGGCATTACACAAGAGTATTTCTTTGTTTGGAGTTTCATCTGTGGGTTGAGAGAAGAAATTCAAAATTCCATGAATTTGTTTAAACCTCAAACATTGAGTGAAGCATTCAACTTAGCCTTGGAATTGGAAGAAGTCGTGGGGCCTGCTGACAGGAAACCTTTATTCCTGAAACCTCAAGTGCAAACTAGTTTTAAACCACCTTACAACCCTAATTTCAAACCAGTGAGGCAACTGGAAGGTGCCATTAGAAAGAATCCTGAAATTCCCTCCCAAACCTCACAATTGTACAAGCCTCCCCATAAAAACATGACCAATTTGACCCTGGATCAAAAAAGGGCATTGGGCCTTTGTTTTAGATGTAGTGAGAAATGGAGTCAAGGGCACAAATGTGGTAAGGGATTGCATGCTCTTGAAGGGGAGGAGGAAGAGGAGTTAGGCGACAGAGAAGGAGAGGAAGGAGGGCAATTGGTGAAATACTCTCACAATGAGATTGTAGAGGAGGAGGAAATAGTGACCTTGAGTGTAGGCAAGGGTGCAGTAACTGGCTTCACTCCTAAATACCAGGGACTGATTGGTAATATTCCCATGATGCTACTAGTGGATACCGGTGCCACTCATTCTTTCATCCACCCTCTACTGGTTCATGAGTTGAAATTACCTACCATACCCACAACACCTTTGCTAGTGAGAAGTGCAAGTGGCGAAAAATTGATCACCAATAACCTCTGTAAGAATGTTTACTTTAGCATCCAAGGGCATCCTTTTTGTCAAGATTTCAGAATTTTGGAAGTTCAGGGGTATGATGTGATTTTAGGGGTTGATTGGATAGCTAGTTTAGGGGACATTAGATTGAATCTCATGAAAGGTGTGTTTGTGGTTGAATATGAGGGGAAGGAGGTAAAACTGCTCAATGAGAATAAGGACACTGAACTAAAGATTTGTGAAGGAGAAATAAATGTGGAGAAGGAGAATAAGAAGGGAAATCAAGTTTATTTGGCACATCTGTACAAAGTGGAAGTGGTCAATGATGAAAGGGTAGTTGAGAATGAACCTCAGCTGAAAGAGGTGTTGGAGGAATTCCAAGTGGTGTTTGAAGAACCAAAACAACTACCTCCAAAAAGGCCAACAGACCACAAAATACATTTACTGCCTGATGTCAAACCAGTGAATTTGAGGCCTTATAGAATGTCACATTTTCAAAAGATGGAGGTGGAAAAGATAGTGCAGGATTTGTTGCAAAAATCTTTTATACAACCGAGTGTTAGTTCCTATTCCTCACCCGTACTATTAGTCAAAAAGAAGGATGATTCATGGAGGATGTGTGTGGATTATAGAAGGCTGAATGAAGGTACTGTGAAGAACAAATTCCCAATTCCTATCATTGAAGATCTGTTAGATGAACTCCATGGGGTCCACTATTTCTCTAAACTAGATTTAAGATCTGGTTATCATCAAATCCGAATGGATGAAGACGATATTCACAAAACTGCCTTTCAGACACATGAAGGACTGTATGAATTTACAGTTATGCCCTTTGGATTGACCAATGCTCCAGCCACCTTTCAGTCACTGATGAACAACATTTTTAAACCTTTTTTGAGAAAGTTTGTATTGGTTTTTTTTGATGATATATTGGTATACAGCCAAGATTTAGAGTCCCATTTGTCCCACCTCAAATCTGTCTTACAAATCCTAAAACAACACCAGCTTTCAGTCAAGAGGTCAAAATGTGAGTTTGGGGTTCATAAGATAGAGTACTTGGGACATATTATCTCTAAAGAAGGGGTAGCCACAGACCCTAGCAAAATTGAGTCCATGATTAATTGGCCTGTTCCTAAAACTATAAAGGGGCTAAGGGGATTCCTAGGGTTAACGGGATATTATAGGAAATTCATCAAGGGCTATGGCATAATATCAAAACCCCTTACTGACCTTTTGAAGAAGAATTCATTTAGGTGGCAGGAAGCAGCACAACAAGCCTTTGTTCAGCTGAAACAAGCCATGGTGGAGGCTCCAGTTCTCAAACTTCCTGATTTCGGCCAACAGTTTGTAGTGGAGACTGATGCTAGTCAGGATGGCATAGGTGCAGTTTTGATGCAGTCAAGGAGACCTGTGGCATTTTTGAGCAAGAAATTGGGTGTGAAGAATCAATCTCTATCTACCTATGAAAAAGAGCTGTTAGCACTGTTCACTGCAGTTCAGAAATGGAGGCATTACTTGTTGGGTACGGAATTTGTTATTAAAACAGACCAAATCAGCCTAAAGTATTTGTTAGAGCAAAGAGTAAATACACCCATGCAACATAAAGGCTTGAGCAAACTATTGGGGCTGAATTATAGAATTGAGTATAAGAAAGGGGTTGACAATAAGGTTGCTGACGCCTTATCAAGAAGAGAGGGGAATTCAAAAGAAGAAGGGTGGGAAAATTCAGCATTAAGCATGGTTAGTGAACTCATTCCTAGCTGGATTCAAGATATCAAAGACAGTTATGTAGGTGATAGATGGATTGAAGAAATGCGGTTCAAGTTGAAGGAGAAAGAGAACCAGAATGAGACATCTCATTTTTCGGAGTACCAAGGGGTATTGAGATACAAGGGAAGAATCTGTGTTGGTTCAAGAGATGGATGGAGACATAAACTGTTGCAAGAGATGCATGGGTCAACATTGGGGGGACACTCGGGCATTACAGCTACTTATCAAAGGGTAAAAAGGTACTTTTATTGGCCTCTGTTGAAAGAAACAGTTCATACTTTTGTGCAACAGTGTGTTAACTGCCAGATCAACAAAAATGAGCACATAGCTTCTCCAGGGTTGTTGCAACCCTTACCCATACCAGGTGTGGCCTGGTGTAGCATTGGCATTGATTTTGTTACTGGATTACCAAAATCCAAGGGTTATGAGGTTATTTTGGTCGTGGTAGACCGGCTTACGAAATATGCCCATTTCATTCCTTTAACTCACCCATTCTCAGCTGCTAGTGTAGCACAAGCGTTCATGGACCACATTTACAAATTGCATGGACTACCTGCTGACATTGTGTCAGACCGTGATCCAATTTTTACTAGTAAGTTTTGGAGTGAACTTATGTCTAAATTGGGAGTTCAATTAAACATGAGTACCTCTTACCACTCTCAATCAGATGGACAAACTGAAAAGGTCAACCAATGCTTGGAGCAATATTTGAGAGCCATGGTTTATGATAAGCAAAACAGGTGGAAAGAGTACCTATCGTTGGCCGAATGGTGGTATAACTCAAATTGGCATAGTGCTATCAAAATGACACCATTTGAGGCCCTTTATGGTTATCCTCCTCCCCAGCTAGCTATTGGTAGTGTACCACGAAGTCAGGTGGAAG
The DNA here is from genome assembly GCA_024447775.1 of Carex cristatella. Lineage (NCBI taxonomy): Eukaryota > Viridiplantae > Streptophyta > Magnoliopsida > Poales > Cyperaceae > Carex > Carex cristatella. Next base: position 2,258,040 of record JAJHPF010000026.1, on the reverse strand, counting down.
CAGTTAACATCTTTATGAGGGATAGACAGTCAACCTTAGCTCAATTGAAAGAAAACTTGAGGAAATCCCAGGATCGCATGAGACGCAATGCAGACAAGCATCGAAGTGAGAGGAAGTTCGCTAAAGGTGATTGGGTCTATCTAAAATTGCAACCCTATCACCAAATTTCAGTAGGGGGAAAGCGCAATCAGAAGCTGAGTTCTCAGTTTTATGGGCCTTTTGAAATTCTGAAGAAAATCGGTGATGTCGCTTACAGGTTAAACCTCCCATCTAATTCTCTTATTCACCCAGTGTTTCACGTTTCTCAACTCAAGGGCAAGATTGGCAATGCTCAGATTCCTTCTCCAACCTTGCCTGTCATTGGCCCTGATGCTAGTTGTGTGTTAGAACCTGAAATTATTTTGGCTCGTCGAATGGTGAAAAGAAAGAACGCGGCACAGACACAGGTGCTGGTTCAGTGGAAAGATCAATCCCAAGATGATGCGACTTGGGAAGACTATGAAGGAATTGCCCAGCGATTTCCTAATTTAGTTCGTGAGGACACGAATTTTGTTAAGGGGGGAGGATTGCAACGAATGGAAATTAATTTGGGGAGGACCGTTGGAGAACGGAGTTTAAATGGGGAAGACAAAGGTGCGGGCCAAATGGGCAGAGATGACGGGCAGGATTCATTTAGCACTATGATCTCTGCAGGTGGGTCCTTAAGTCGAGAGTTAACTGTTGGGGGCAATGAGCAATGGTCTCTCTGACAGATGGGCCTTTATAAATAGAAAAAGGATACGAACTGGAGCTCTAACTGGAGAGCAACTGGAGAGGTAAGCAAGGGTGAGCCAGTCACTGACATAGCCAGTATTCAGTTGAAGGATTGTTACGCAAATTTCTGATGTGGCGGGAGGAATCTAATTCAGATGTTTTGTATTCGTTTATTCTACTTTTTCTTACCAATTAGATCGCCTATATAAGGCCAACACTTCTGTATTGAGTTTTTATGCAATTTGGTTAATGAATTAGGCGATTTGCTGTTTGCAATCGACCTTGTCTTTGCTTGTCAGAACTTTCTCTTTTATCTGAAATTCTTCTTTCTTCTAGTCTAAATTCCTCTTTGCGATTTAAGAACGCTGCACTTTACCTCCATCACCGGAGAATGTCATCCACAGCTTAGTAAATTAAATAATTTTAATACACACCTTGGATTCTTAGAAATGATCGTGCAGCCCATATTGAAGCCTAAAATATACAAGCACCTTGTACTTGCAGAAAAACAAAAAAAAAAAAATAAGTGCAAAAAAGATGGAATAAGATTTGGTCCAAATGGCTTTAGACCAGATACCGTCCAAAACCTCTAAAAATCGTACGATTAAAGTTTGAACAGTCGATCCGAACCGCTCAATATGATTTTTATATTAAAATGACCATTCAGAAACAGTGATTTTGTACGTATCTAAAAAAATAGTAAAAAATTTCCAAAAAATAAAAAATTTGGTTTCTAAGCACATTTTAATGTGAAAATCATATTGAACGGTTCGGATCGACTGTTCGAACTTTAATCGTATGATTTTCAGAGACTTTAGATGGTGTCCGGTCCAAAGCCATTTGGACCAAACCTCATCCCAAAAAAGATACCGTTTGTAACTTGTACCTGTAGATTCATTCATGGAATAACTTGCTTACTAAGAATGGAATTGGAATTGTCTATTTCCCTATTAGCCACGTATTCTATAATTATCTGCCCATTATTCTCCCTTCCATCAAAAGTAAAGAATAGAAGACCTTCTGAGAGAATTCTTGACAGTCACAGTAACTGCTAAGTTTCCACCTACAGAAGCCAGATTGTGTTTGGATAGTTGCATCTGTACTTCACAAGACATCACCATTCTGTAATCACCTAGTAAAATTGACTAGTTTATCATATAATAACACTTCAAAACTTAATCATTTTTGTAGGTTTTGTGTTACATCTTTTGCTTTCAGCAACTTTATTTGCATGGTGAATCTGTTGAGAGCTCGATCGAGGCATCATAAGTATAAAACATTTAAACCTATTACATCAAGCTTTTAAACCTCACGTATCAACCTTCCGTTGACACCCTAGTGATCTAACTCTTACTTGGGCTGCTGTCACTGTCCAACTTTTTTTTTGAGAAGTATATGTGCCGTTGGTTTACTGGATCCACTACCAATGATAAAAGATGGCTCATGCGAAAGGCAGGCCGAACAGTCCAGTGGCCCATATTGGATCCTCTCTGTTGCATTTTTATTGTTGGGATAATTTTCTATGTACCTTTCATGACTTTAGGGGTGTCAATGTCACATTTTATCCGTTTATCCGACCCGTACCGTATCCGATAAGACAGGTACGGGTAAGATTTATTTTTCGTAAACTTATCGGGTACGGGTACTGATAAAGATTTTTTTCGTTATCTAAACGGGTAAGGGCACGGGTAAAGCTTATTTCATACCTGTTATCCGACATGTGTGAAATAAATGCATATGTTTTAATGTTTTATTTTATAAATAATAAAATAATTTTTATATTAGCATTACCCGTTATTTTTCTGCTATTGTTTCATTATCTGGCAACCATAACGCGGGTAAGGGTAGGATATGGGTACGTGTATGAAAATGCTTCCACCCAATCCTTACCGTACCCGTTGACACCCCTGCATGACCTGTAGGATTTTTCATTTGTTTTTACTTTTTGGAGACTTTAATTTATCATATTAATTTATCTTTCAACTTTTGTAACTTTGTTTTTTTAATTTATCACTCGTGTAATTAATTTCTTGTTAAATCTAATTAAAGTATTAAAAAAGTTTAGTTTACCTCTAAATAAGAATTATAAAATTAAAATACTGAACTTGATGCTGACACGATATAGTTAACAGAATAATTTTTACTAACATAGTTTTGATATTTGGTTATACATCAAGGGGAGATAAAAATTGAATCAAACCGCTCAATTTTAAATATCCGCAAACAAATGTAACACCAGCTTTATTCCCAAACTCTTAGTTTCTTGTTACTTTTTTTCCTTTCTTTTTCCATAATTTTCTTTAAAAAGAAAGAGTACATTTTAATGGAAACACATACATGGCTTATTTAATTGTTTCTCAAAATACTATAATATGGACTATTACTTTGAACTGTGAGATTCCATTTCTTAATTTGTTCTACATGATTATTAAGTCACTCTAAATGACAAATAACATTTACTCAACATACTACCAGTATCAGTAACAGTAGCACTGTCCTTTGATTTCTTCTATCTATATCATTTTATATATACTGAGAATTATAACAAGACTTCTGCAAATCAACCCCCTTGTCAAGCCCTTCCCTGCCTATCCCTTCAACTCTGAATTGACTTGACTTCATTTGTCCCGGTACACAATAATTGCGGCACCCAGCTGTCAAGCTTGCTTTGGCGAGATCAATCAGTAGTCCATACCATACGGTGATCGACGCCTAAATATTTCCCTCTCTTTTCTTATCTTTTCTTTTCAATATTTTGGTGGGGTTTGAAAGTTGAAATAGAAATCATTTAGTATGCAATGTACTACTATACTGTCAATATCATTCTCTTTTCTACTGGTATAGTTTGTATGGTATGAGATGGACAATAGACTGGTGTATTAGGTACGCATCAAGTCCGAATTTGGTGGACCCAGATAGTCAGATCTAAGATACAAAACTGGTCTGATTGGACACAATCATGAATGTGCTAATAATTATATTTGGGTAATATTTTTTTTAATTATATAGGTAGAAAATTTCAATAACATGGCGCAACATTAGCTATATATAGGATCTCATTATTACAACAAAATACATATATTCATTGGATGATTAGAGCACAATATGTAAAACAAAATACATATATTCATTGGATGATTAGAGCACAATATGTAATACAAGCCGAAATAATACGGATACAATATGTAAAAATGTAATGTTGTCTCTTAACTTGCTTGAAGCTAAATAATTAGTAGATAATAAATCATACATATATAATTGTTGATATTACTTTCTGGAAACCTCGATCATTCTTTCACCGGCATTGCTAGCAGCACCTCGCAGAACAATCTACACATTTCTCTGGGCAGCAAATGCGACGTCCCACGGGATAACGAGAAGCTGGTATACATGAATTTTTGCAAAAACGGAGAACATATATATGAATATGGGGGGCTCGGTTATATATATTAAACAGTGTAAAAAAAAAAAAAAAACTTGAAGTTATTCTTGTACAAATTGATAAATAAAAATTAGCTTTGCTTAAAACGAAAAACGTACTACGTATTGTACAAGAAATTAAGACAAGGGTTATCTATTGTTCTTAATTTTGGTTGTACATGATTATCAAGTCACTCAGAATGAGAGAGAACGTTTACCAGGATTTAAGGGGTTGTAGGCAATTGAACCAGAAGCAGCAGGTTGCATGGACATAGCGCTGAGCAGCAAACAGAGGATCATTATTACACTCCTCATTTTGCTCCTAAAAAACAACATACTCTACTAGTAACAGCAACAGTAGCAATGTCCCTTCATTTCTTCCATCTTCCCCATTTTATACTAAAAATTACAACAAGACTTGTGCAAATCAACACCCAAGTCAACTCCCTCCCTGCCTCTGCTTTCCCAAGTCTGAATTGATTTGTCTCAGTACATAATAATAGCTCTAACTTGGTTACTTTTTCCTACAATAAAGGAGTCATAAAAATTGACTTGACTTGATTTGTCCCGAGTCCAAGTCCAAGTCTCCCCCTTGTCGCTGCCTTCAAGTCTCAATTGACTTGACTTGATTTGTCCCGAAGTAGCTCCAACACGGTTAAATTTTCCTATTATATATTATGTATAAAACGCAAATGTCTAACTCATAGTTGTGTTGCTTTCACCGTCCAACTTGCTTTGAGCAGTATATGACTATATGTTCAGATGGTTTATTGAGAATTAATTCATATCATCCAAGGTAACTCAAAAGTTTGAGTTATATATCCAAGCTGTTCGATATGCTTTGGCACTAATATTAAAGAGACCTGTAGATTTCTCTTCGGTCTGTTCGAATGGAAACTTAAAATTTGATCGGGACTTGTTTACGAGACCTACGACAAATGCAATTTGGATCTCAAAAGTAACTTTGAGTTTGATTCCGAATTGTCTGATCAGAATCTGCACAGATATAAAATAGATTCTATCTTGAACTAAATTGATCTGAATTATGATAAGATGGTCTAGATTTAAACTCATTTTTCTCAAATTTTGAGTTACATATCTAGGCCGTTCAATATGCTTTTCAATGAACATTAAAGAGACCCATAGATTTCTCTTCAGACATGATTGGTCCGGATTTTCTTTTCCGATATAATCGGACTCAAAATTTGATGTACCTTAGAGGATCGGGACTTGTTTACAGGACCTACGACCAATGCAATTTGGATCCCCTAAAGTAACTTTGAGTTTGATTGCAGACCATTCGGTCAGAATATACACGAATATGAAAGAGATTTCATAAATTCTATCTCGAAATGGATTGATGTGAATTCAAATCGAACGGTCGGATTCAATTTCAATATTTTGAGTTACTTCATAAATCCACAACCCAACCAATTATGAATCTACATCCTCTGCATTAACGTTGTGTTTAAGTTAATTTTCAGACCGTTCAATTAAAATTTTAACCAATCCAGTCCAAGTCTATAGCACACACAGAGCCCTTTAGTATTAATGCGGATTTAAATCGGATGGTCCAGATCTTACCTCAAATTTTCAATTAACTTGGAGGTTACGAATTTGATCAAGGGCTCATGCCAAAGCAGGCCGCAGGGCCCATGACCATGACCCACCAAACCGTTTCCGTTACCAAGTATCTTCAACGAATATACTTCACATTTATAACCACTCACCAGTGGGACCATTACACCATCCAATAGGCACTCCAGTGGCCCATATTGCTTCCTCCGATCCTCTCTAATAATAAACAAATAATAAAATGTGTCTGTATTAGGACATCTAAAGTAACAAAATTATTTATGTTTGGATATAGACCGTCCGATTAGAATTAGCACGAATTTTAAGGCTAGGAGTTCTAATCGGACGGTTACGATCTAAGCAGAAATATTATGCTACCTCAGAGAATATGGACTTATAAATATTCTGTTGTTATCAGGTGATTGCGCGCCGGTCGCCATTTGTTTGCATATGCGAAATAAATAAAGCAGTTGATTTTCTCTGTGGTAACAGAGCATTAGTATATAGATTCAAACTGTACATCATCTTTAATATTCGTTCCTTTACGAATTGGACGGTCTTGATCTAAACTCAAAATTTCTGTTACCTAAGGTAAATATGAATTCGGTAATTGCGCGCCGCTCGCCATTTGTTTGCAAATGCAAAATTCTGTTCTCTCGTTTCTCTCGCCTTCTCACCTCGACTTCTCCGCTCTCTCTCTCTCCATTCTCTCTTCGCCAATGGAGAGGATTGCTCTTCGCCAACCTCCTCTCCTTTCGTCTCTTATTCACCACCATCCCCAGCACCTCCGATGTCTCCGTTCTCTCCCTATCTCTCTCCCCACCTCCTCCGTCTCTCTCCGCCACCGCTGCAACCTCCCTTTACCTCTCCGCGCTTCTTCTTCATCAATCCCTTTGATAAAACCCAAAACCCTAAAGACAAAGGAATCTGCTGGTAATGCCAGTACTAATGTCGGTGTGAAACGGGTTCCTTTTGCTATATCAGTCGGAATTGGTCTTGCTACGCGGTTTCTGGTACCGAGACCAGTTGAGGTTTCACAACAGGCATGGCAATTGCTTGCTATTTTTATGTCTACAGTTGCCGGGCTCGTGCTCAGCCCGTTGCCGGTTGGGGCATGGGCTTTTCTCGGGCTCACTACTTCTGTGCTGACAAAAACTCTGACCTTCTCTGCTGCCTTCTCTGCTTTCACTGACGAGGTAATTTCATTATGCCCCTCAAAAACTTCAAAATTGTGTATTCACCCCCTATAAAATTGAAAACTCATAAATTGACTCAATTCATTGTCTTATTAATTAAACTCGTGTAAAATTTATAAAGTACCAATTTTATACTTTATTAGAAATATTAAAAATATGTAGCATGTTTAAATAAATGTTGTCCTCTAATGTGGTGCCTCCATGTCACTATATATGCATCACTAGTAGAGAAATTTAAATGAATTTTTATATAAAAAACACTAATTGGGTACATTTGTGAGTTTTGGAAATTTAGAGTAGTAAATATGATATGATGAATTTTAGAGGGGAGAATGCGTAATTTCGAGGTTTTTTTACGGGCGTACAATAATTAATTCTTGTTGTACTTCATTAAGCCAGTGTTTAAGCCTAGTGATGTATCCTCCGAGATATCTCAAATTTTAAGTTTATCCAAATCATGGCCACATTTTTGGTGACTATTCGGAATTTAGGGGTGCATATTATTGTGCTTTGAGATTCGTGCAGAAAGGATTTAAACGGTCCAGATTTTCCACATATCAACTCAAAATTTAAGATATCTCAGGGAATTCGAATTCAGCTGACATTAGGTTCACATTCATTTTACATCATGTAACAACTAACCTTCTCCAATAGTCGATTTAATGCATGCTAATCTAACATAAGTTTTAACCCACCTGTTCATACAGGTTATATGGCTCATTGTCATCTCGTTTTTCTTTGCAAGGGGTTTTGTCAAGACAGGATTAGGAGACCGAATCGCAACCTACTTTGTTAAATGGCTTGGAAAGAGCACTCTTGGTTTATCATATGGTTTAACATTTAGTGAGGCTATTATTGCACCTGCTATGCCGAGTACCACTGCAAGAGCAGGTGGCATTTTTCTTCCGATTCTTAAGTCGCTTTGTCAATCGGCAGGAAGCAAACCAAATGATCCTTCGGCTAAGAAAATGGGGTCTTATTTAGTTCAGTCTCAATTGCAGGTTTGTTATCATTTCAATTTAGATCGAAATTTTATATTTCTTTTAAGGTTTTGGGGTTTTTGTTTTGTCGGGTATTCAATTAAAGAATTTTAGCACATGAAGTATGGAAAAACATGGTAGTTTGATCAAACTTGATTGTCAGAAAATGATATGTTACTTTATATGCAATACTATGGTACTATGCATAGCGTGTATTGGTCCGTACTATGAATCAATATTTCTTTTTCAAAATGCAAATAGTTGATCTGAACCATTCAGCATGATCTCAATATGAAAATCTACTCACAAACTAAATTTTACATTTTTTAGAATTATTTTACTATTTTTTAGATAGGTAAAAATGGTCTAGAATTTTTAGATCAAGTGATTTTCTACCTATCTAAATAAATAGTAAAAAAAGGTTTTATAGATTGTAAAATTTGATCTGTAAGTACATTTTCATATGGAGATCATATTGAACGATTTAAATTGACGGTTTGGACTTTGAAAATGTAAATAGTGATCCATAGTACGGACCAATTCGCGCTATGCATAGTACCATAGCCTCACTCTTCTTTATACTTAAGCATTTTGTGTTTGTTTTGCTGACACATTGCACAGCTTCTTTTCTTACAAGTATGCCTAATAATTTACATGTTTGCCCCTCTTTCAGTGTACTGGTAGTTCAGGTGCACTATTTCTGACAGGGGCGGCCCACAATCTACTGTGTTTTAGGTTGGCCGAAGAGCTCGGTGTCAAAATTGCAAATCCATGGGTAACCTGGTTCATGGCAGCCAGTTTACCAGCAATTGTATCTCTTCTTACTATCCCCTTTGTTCTTTACAAAATATTTCCTCCCGAAACAAAGAACACACCAGAGGCACCCGCTTTAGCAGCCAAAAGACTTGAAGAGATGGGACCCGTGACAAAGAATGAATGGATCATGCTGGGTACAATGCTTCTGGCTGTTTCATTATGGATTCTCGGGTATATATATCTTATCTGGATATTTGTTATTTTTGCTTTTTACAGTTCTAGTACTGCAACCTTTTTACTATAATTTTGATCATAATCTTCATATAAAAATGTACTTGCAGACTAAATTTAACATTTTTTAGAATTTTTTTGGTCTGTAATCTTTAGATCAAGTGATTTTCAACCTATCTACAAAAAATAAAAATAAAATTCTAAAAATTGTAAAAATTGATCAACAAGTACATTTTCATATGTTAATTATATTGAACGGTTCAGATCGACTATTTGAACTTTATAATTGCACTGCTGATGTAAATCTTCATTCTCACTTCAAAATCTCATGTACTGCACAGCACCACTCTTGCCATACCAAATGTGGTAGCAGCAATGCTTGGTCTCTCAATCCTCCTCTTACTAGGTGTGTTAAAATGGGACGATTGCTTAAACGAAAAATCAGCATGGGACACGCTCTCCTGGTTTGCTGTACTGGTTGGTATGGCGGGTCAACTAACCCATCTCGGCATCGTCTCTTGGTTATCTAACTGTGTTGCAAATTTCCTCGCATCTTTCTCTCTCAACTGGTACGGAGCATTCGGCATTCTTCAGGCATCATATTTCTTTTTGCATTATGTGTTTGCTAGTCAGGTGGGCCATGTCGGTGCGCTTTATTCTTCGTTTTTGGCAATGAATTTAGCATCTGGTGTACCGCAAACTTTGGCCGCTCTTGCTCTTGCATATACCACGAATCTTTTCGGGCCACAAAGTCACTATAGTAGTGGCCAGAGCGCAGTCTACTTTGGAGGTATTGCATTTCAAATTGAATTTTGACCTATGTTGTTTAGAACCCTTTTTGACTTTACTTTGGGGGAATTTCATATATACCTCTCAATTTAAAAAACTTCAAAATTAGGTAATTCCGCCTCTAAAATTCATAATATCATATTTACCCTTCTAAATTTAAAAAACTCACAAATTTACCCATTTTAAGTCTTCTAATTGGTCGGTTTTCAAGGGCAAATAAGTCATTTCTCTACTTCTGATATTCCCCCTACTTTAAACATCAACTTGGTATTTCAAGTCTGTGGTCTAGTAGTGTTAAATTGTTGATTTTGTTGTAGGGTTAAGTGAACCATGAAATGCTCATAGGTTGTGTACTGGTATAGTATAGGAGTCTGTATCCTCTGAGATATCTCAAATTTTCAGTTTATTTAAAGCCTGGCCAATTTTTTTTTCGGTGCCTATTTAAAATGTAGGGGGGCAGTGTTTAGTATGCTTTGAGATTCGTGCAGAAAGGATTTGAACAGTCCATATTTTAGTTTGAGAAATCTCAGGGGATGCAAATTCATAGTATAGATATGTTTCTTCAAAACTTGTGCCAGTTCCTGATATCTCCTTTATTTCATTACAGCTGGATATATTGAGCTACCAGATGTGTTCAAGCTAGGGTTCATAATACCAATGATAAATGCTTTCATTTGGTGCGTTGTCGGTGCGTTCTGGTGGAAATTTTTGGGATTATATTGAGGTATTTATTATACATAAAGAGACTTACAATACTATTTTAGATTATATCAAGAAATTTTGTTAGTTAAAACTATATAATATTTAGGCCATAGTACTTGTGGTGGTATTTTTTTTTTGCAATTTAGTAATTTTCCATGGATTTATTTGTCAATTTGTGTAACTAGTCAATGCCCACCCATTTTGGAGTGGAAGAAAAATCAATTTAGAGCATGTATAAATATTGTTTTTCTTTTGCTGATATATTGTTGAGATTATAGGAATTTAGAACTGAATGCATCAGGTCAAGACTTCAAAGTGTTTCAGCATGTTTCAAATAGCAAGGAATAATAGAAAATAAACTGAAAAGGCCTTAATTTGAGCTTAATCTAAACTTTTGAGCATCTCTTCATTTGATATATATAAAGTCATTTTTCAACATGCAACCTATATTTGATTGCATCATTTTTATGATTTACATATTAATCTGCAAATTGATTATTCAACTCTGCTATGAGTTTTATTTAATCTTTTGACTTAAAAGGCAAAAAAGATCAAAAAGTGCAAAAGCACATTGTAAATACAATTTGGAAAAAAAAAAACTTTAGCTTATCTACATAGAGTTTCATGAATAAAATTTTAAATGATGAAAATTATCTAAATAGTTTTTGTTCTAAATTGATGCACAAGTATTGACCCATAAAATATTTTTTTTAAAATAAGGCAGGGATTTTTTTCGTCCATAGACTATATATGGTTTACATAGATTCTAGAAAATATCGTGTCCTATACGAAAGTTTTGACCACAAATTTATTAAATTTCATATAGATAGAATTTTTATTGAAATTATTTAGGATAAATTTTGCGAGGGATTATTAAACTGTATTTTTGTCACAGATTAATTATTCAAGTTTAATTTGTTTTTATGTAGCTATTGAACTTTTCATTTAGTCCAATAAAATCATTCTGTTAATTTTTTCATCCAAAATACAAAGTGACTTGAATATAAATGCAAATATTTTGAATGAAAAAAGTAACACAATAACTTAATGAGAACAAATAAAAAATTCAGTGACTAAAAATTAAAAAATCAAACTTAATAGCCAATTTATGATAAAGAACAATTATTGGATCAAAATATTCTGTTATCGGGTCAAAATTAGGGAAAACATACATGCTAATATTAGTCCAAAGCATCTAAACCTAAAAAAAGAAAATCAATGATATTAAAAACTATTAGGAAGTTGAAAATATTCTACCAAAGTGTATGTTTCACCAAGACAATAGGATCTACCCTTCTTTAGCCCATTTATACATGTTTTGTTTTTCCTTTGAATAAAGCACCGCGAAATTTTGCAAAAAAACCCAGAATAGAGTAACATAATTCCATATGCCCCACAACACCATTCACTATACAAGAAAAAGAAACTTCTTTTTAAAAAAAAAAAAACCAAAATAAAAAACAACACAAATCAAACTTCTTCCTTCTCCTTCTCCTTCTCCTTGTTCTTCTCTTTATCTTTCTCTTTCTCCTTCGCCTCTTTCTCACTCTCTCTGATTTTCTCACTCTTACCTTTTGAAGTGCATTCATAGAACATAATATACCCATGATCGGTATTTCCCGGATACTCCTGTGCCGACCCGAAAAATGTAGCCAAGTTTGATTCATCAACCATATCAACAGCTTCATCATCAAAGAACAACCAATTAGAGTGACTCTTGATAAGACTGATATAATGGCCGTGGTTTGGCCCACTTCCAACATGTACCACCACGGCAAAAAGAGAATATTCCCGATCTGCATAGTCTTCCTCTCCTCCTCCAGTTGAGGCGAAGTTGGTGAGTTTTAGTTCCATTGGGAACACGACCCGGTAAGAAAGCTTCTTGTAACGGCCGAGTTGTTCAATGTACTTGAACCGTTTGAGATGGATCACTAGTATGTGAGGCGGTTTTTTTATTTTCAATCTTTTTTGCGCCTCTTGTAGACTGTAAACAGTTAAAAACATACTTCAGGATTTCATGTATATATTAAAAGTAAATTTACATTTTTAGAATTTTTTTACTATTTTTTTAGATAGGTAGAAAATCACTGCTTTTGGATGGACCCGAATTTTCAAATCAAGTGATTTTATACCTATCTATAAAAATTGGTAAAAGAATTCTACAATCTAACCTACCTAGAGCTAGCATGATCTGTGGCCTGATATAACCTGACAGCAATCTAAAACTAATAATGAAAAGTTCAAAACCCTAGACACAATTTCGCAATGATCTTTTTTTTCCACATGCAAAATACAAACCCCATTACTAATAAGTGTTTCAATAATTTCACTTTATGGGGGGGGGGGGGGGCTATAGTATATTTTTTTAAGGGGGTTACAGTACAGTACCTACAACATTTGTCACAGAAGAACTTGTCATCTGCATTCAAGGTCTCAGTAGAACTGAAATTCTTGAGGCAACTGGTAATAGAGCTGTTTTGCATAACGTCTAGGCTCAAATCAAAGAACGTCTCCTCCCTGGCTGTCACCGTCTCGCACCTCAGGCACCTAGTCTCATTCGTCAGTATACCCTGCATGAATCATTCATATTTTGATGAAACATGTAAATTGCTAATAATCCAAATATTTTTTGAATTGGTGAAGCCTGCTTTGAATTTGTGAAACAACTTATCTGGAAAATCTTATTAAGATATTACCCCTTAAATAAATACAATTCTGATTCTTTTCAGATTCAGAAGAATCAACAGAATTTGAAAATCAGAAGAATTAACAGAATCAGAAGAGTGATTTTTTCTGGATAAACCTTTGTGTATTGGTTCAGTGTACCCATTAAAGGTCTAATAGTATATTGTTTCTAAATAGATTCACCTCATAGAATCTGATAGTATGTATATGAAAGCAAATAGGTTTTGGCTCTTTTTGTAAGTTTCCAATTTACTAAAAATTAATCTCCCCAACCTGAAAAATGTTATGAACCCAGGTGGCATGTGGCTCTTTCTTGACACCATTGGCCAGTGGAGGGTGGGACCCGTTAGCAAGTGCTGCTTGCCCTCCTGAAGAAGAAGAAGGGGTAGCAGGAGAACCCTTGGCAATCAACTCCTTTTCAACATTTTCAACCAGTTGGTTCAACAGGAAGTTTAGGAATTCATGTGCATCCTGCACAAAATAATCAAAATTATATAATCAGAATATTATATAATCATTCAAGAGTAAGGCAATGGTACTATGCATAGCGCATATTGGTCCATACTATGGATCAAATATCACCATTTTTAAAGTTCAAATAATCAATCTGAAAACCGTTCAACATGATGTAAATATGAAAATATACTTGTAGATAAAATTTTACATTTTTTCGAACTTTTTTTACTATTTTTTTATATTGGTAGAAAATCACTTGGATCTAAAGATTCTAGACTATTCAAAAGTAGTGATTTTCTACCTATCTTAAAAAATAGTAACAAAATTCTAAAAAAATATAAAATTTAGTTTGCAAGTACATTTTCATATGAAAATCATGTTGAATGGTCTAGATCAGCTATTGGGATTTTGAAAACAAAAATATTGATGCGTAGTACAGATCAATCTGCACTATGCATAGTACCACAGCCTCACTCATTTATAATTATAAACTAGCTAAGATAAATAATATTCAAACTTAATAAGCACATTAGTAAACTTCCCATTGTAGTGCAGAGATATTTTCTATTGTTTAGATAATAAACGAAGGTTTTTAAATCACAGGAGGTGAAAAGGAAAACTAACAAACAATTGTCAGAGAAAGAATAACTGTGTTACCAGAGGTCATGACCCGACCCAATCCATTTAACACATGATTTCAAAGATCTATTATGAAAAACTATCTTTGATGGTACAATTCAAAGGTAAAATCAGAATATTTAAAAATCTTTCAATTGTTAGTGCAGAGATATTTTCTATTGTTTAAATAATAAACAAAGGTTTTTTAGTCACTAACCATGAAATTAACTATATACTAAATTAACTATGAAATTAAGTACCTGGTGCATGTAGCTACGAAAGAACTCATTTTGTTTCTTCACTCTCTGAACAAACCTCTTTGGCGCAATTACACCCGTCTTTTTCTTTGAAGAGTTTATCTGCATAAGCAAGGTTAGCATAATTTGCAAAGATAGACTGTATATTCTCCATATTAAGTTAACAACACTTTTCATGATTAATTATTTGGAGATAACACTCCAGTTTATTTCAGTTCAATTTGTGCTCGATAGGAATATAAATAGTGCTAATTTTACAAAATTGTAACCGCTTAATGGACTGAACATTCTAACATTATAAATCTGACAGTTCGACATTATTTGACAGATCTCAGAAAAGAGATGCTGTTTGTTATAGAAAAATCTAAAAATGCCATGCTTGTTGCAAATATTGACAAACTTTAAGGTTCAATCTAAAATATGAAAAGAAATTCAAGTGTGATATCCCATAAAAAGAACTTGAAAACATAAGAAAAAAAATCCTGACAAGCAATTTTTTGCAACATCAAAAAACCTCACCAATAATAATTAGCACATGCCCTTAATGTTTGTCTTATTTTCAATTTCAGTATATAAAAGGAGCTTAAATAAAACTAAGCAATACCATGCCAGTATTTAACTTTGTAAAGTCATTTTAATGAATGTTATATGAACACTTATAGAAGGTGCCATGATATAGGAAGCACCTAATTACCTAAAATTTCTTCTTCTTATTCAATCCTAGTTTGATTTCAAGATTACATATAAAAAATCATAACATCTAACCTGATAAAAGAGATCGGCCAAGCATGAGAGGAGAGTTTCTTCTCCATCACTGTGGTTTTTGTTATTCGCATAGTGGTCCAATAGCTTCTCTCGAAAGGGCACACAGAAGTAAAGGGCCTGAAACAAAATTATTTTTAACAGCAAATTCACTCAACTAGTCTCAATTAGCAAAGTTCCCCATATGTACCCTCTGATTTTGCAATTTTTCAAAACTACCCTAAAACCTTCTAAAATTGAATTTTATATTTACATGAAGATAGAAAACTATACACCTGTAAAACACTCTTACAAATAACAGGTATGAATCACTTCTCAGATGGAAAGGAAACCAGAAGGATGCTGCAATTTAGCAAAACTACCCTAAAACCTTCTAAAATTGAATCTTATAAATAAATAAATGTAGAAAACTAAGCACCTGTAAAACACTCTTACAATAGAAGGTATATTCACTACTCAAATGGGAAGGAACCGAGAAGGATGTTTCAATTTCACAAAGCTACCTTAAAACCTTCTAAAATTCAATCCTATAAATACATAAAGGTAGAAAACTATCCACCTGTAAAACACTGTTACAATAGCACGTATTGCCCAAATTATCAGATGGATATGAACCAAGAAATTTTTTGCAATTTTGCAATTTCACAAAACTACCCTAAAACCTTCTAAAATTGAATCTTTCTATTAAATAAAGGTAGAAACTATGATGTTGCAATTATGCAAAGATACCTGCTAAAATTGAATCTTACAAAAACAGTACAATAAAAAAAACTATGCACCTGTAAAACACTTTTACAATAGTATGTATTGCCCAAATTCTCAGATGGATATGAGCCAAGATGATTTTGCAATTTCACAAAACTACCCTAAAACCTTCTAAAATTGAATCTTTTAATACCTGTAAAACCCTTAAAAGGAACCAAGAAGGATGTTGCAATTTTGCAAAGGCACCCTAACACCTTCTAAAATTGAATCATACAAAAACATGAATATAACAAAAAAAATCTAAGCACCTGTAAAACACTGTTACAATAGCAAGTATTCCCGAAATTCTCCAGACCAAAGTATCTCTCCCCTTCAGGGAAATTGTCGCCTAGCGCCTTCTCCAGTTTCGATCCAGCCGTTCCCATAACAACCCATTTATCCCACCACCCACTCACCACGCTCTTTAACCCTGTCGTTACTCCGCTGCCCGCGGGCCCCGCCGCCGCACCCACTGTCGTCGCCACCTTTACCTTCTAGAAGATTCGAACTTTTTCCAAGGATTAAGCTACAAACCCTAATCCAACCTCTCTCTCTTCGATCCGCTCTTCTTCTAGGGTTTTTATCTCTATTTGTGATTCGATTATTTGGGTTTCTTGTTCTTTCCTATTTTTAGTATTAGTTGAATTTCAGACGGCGAGAGAGAGAATTCGAGAGAATCCATATCCTCTGAGGTAACAGAATATTTTGGTTTGTATCATGTCCGTCCGATGGGAAGTGGAACGCACGAGGACGCTTTAATATTCGTGCGGGATTCTGATTGAACGGTCCAGATTCAAATGGAACTATCTATTACCTTAGGAGATAAAATTCGAGAGAGGATCTTGCTTCGTGGCAATGGGTATTGACCCGTATTTGAAATGGGATCCACTAAAGTAACTTAATTTCTCAGTTTGGATAGGGACTGTCCGATCTACTCTGGCGCGAGTATTAAAGGACTCCGATCGATAAGAATTTTTATCGAACGGTTATCTGTAAACAAAAATTTCGGTTACTTTAGGGAATTTGAACCCATGGGTATTGAGTCTATTGACCCGTAATGTTTCTAGATTTTTTTTTTATTTAAATATTTTTATTTCTTGGTTTGATCTTGATCCACTGAGGACAATATCCCTAAAGTAACCCAAATTTTTCTTTTTGATCTGGACCATACGACTAAATTCTGGGCCTCTAATATTCGGGCAATATAGCAGATCAGAGGGTCCTGATCCGCAATAAAATTTGAGGTACATTAGGGAATTAGAATTCCAGATCACCGATCGGTTAGGTTCTATCGGAGAAAAATATTCCTCCAGCGGAGTCAATTTCCTCAAAAGTAACAGAATATATGTGTTTAGATCAGGAGCGTCCGATTATAATCGGGGCAATCTAGCCTAAGTTGAAACGAACATGGATCCTTTCATATTCGTTCGGATTCTGATCGAACGGTCACGTTCTAAATAAAAATATTCTGTTACCTTAGTTTACTTGACACTCCTCCAGAAAAGTTTACTAATGCATAAGTCTAATTTAATTAATCCGATTGACACGATCAATCAGACTAAACAAAAATTACATATTTAGAATTTTATGTATTAAGTATGAATTTGATGTTAATTAACTCAGTAATGAAGTTTTAAATACGGAAAACCCAGCCCGATCGTTGTACATTATTTTTTTAAAGAAAATTATGTATATAGAAATAGTATGGTATTTTGTTAGATTTTAATTCTTTAATTAAATTTTTTTTGTTGTTGGTTAGTTGTTTTTATTTGTAACTTTTTTTTTATTAATAACTTATAATAAGTCTTACTATTTTAAAATATCTCTAATTCTTTTCTTTCCATAAAATTTTCTGCCAAGAGAAAATAAAATAAAAATTCAAATTGGACGGGAAGAAGCTTTAATATATAGATAGGTTCTGAGACAATACAAGTCTAGTAGATCAACATTCAACAAGTTTTATTTAGTCTCTCTATATTTTATTTTTCATCTATGATTATTTTGAGACAATGAATTTTTTGAGCGAAATTAAAAGCAACATTTTCGAAATTACCAAATCCTAGTCTCAAATTGAATATTTGTCATATGTAATTTGGTTAATCTGGAATGCTTGACTGTTGATTTTTTAGAGAAAAATAGAGAAGAGACAAAGAGAATGGTTTATGGTAAAAATGCATTTTTATATTGAATTATTGATGTATATTTCTTTACAAGCTCTAAGTCCTATTTATATTACAAAGCTTAATTAAAGTTTAGTTTTTTGTACCGTTGGTACTGTGCCTAATTATTGTACAGTTGGCATCTACTGCTGCTTTGTCATAAATAAACTAAAGACTTCTATGCTATGCTTAATTTAATCTAAGCCACTCGATCAATGATGAATGACTAAGATCGATACCAAAGCATTAGCTTTGATTGAATCAGATGTATTAATTACACATTGTTAGAGGGCAGAGAAGCAAAAGGAAGCAAATAAAGAAATCTATCTAAGAAGAGGGTTTTCAAAGCTAGTTGAGACCAGTGTTTACAAGCTTGCACGCAAACTCAGGTTGTGTCTTCACGTGGAGGTTTTGCCCATCACTTGATTAATTTGGGCAGGGCTGGCAAATAAAACAGATTGCCATGGATGGGTTTGTCAGGAATTTTTTTTTTTTTTTTTCATTTTCTTTTCGTTTATTTTTTCTTTCATTCTTTGCTGTTTTCAGCGACTTACTTTCTTCTCCATATTTAACCTCCTCATTTTCAACTAAAATATCGTTTGTGTATTTTAATTGGAAAAAAATATGTCGTCAACACTTTTAGTTGAAATATGTTGTCAGCAACTATTAATAGAAGACTCTTCAATTTCAGTCCAAATTCGTTTTTCAACTTCAATATCCAAATTTTCCATATTTAGATATGTTATGAGTCAATGCGGCGCCACTGGTCACAGATGAGCGAGGTCAAGTTTGTGGTCATGTGAGTCGTCGATGCGGTCCAAGACGCAGTTGAGCACCTCGTTAGGGACCACACAGTAGTTCATTGTTGTGACTGGGATGGTTGCAAGTGTCGAGGGATCAGATCAGAGAGAGAGAGACGAGTGGATGAAGTGTTATATAGCATGGGACTTCACTATTGCACAGTTGAGAAAATAAACTTATTTCTAATTCATGAAAGATGAATGACAATAATTATTTCTAATTCTAATTGAGAATTACATGGATTGTATTAGAGATAATAGTGGGTGAAAATTTTAAAAGTTGATTAGTATTTTAATAGTGGTAAGTAGGAGATAATTATTGGAGTTGTTTAGAATTGTATCTTAACCAGATCTATAAATAGATAACATGTCACCGTATTAAAAAAAAACAACTACACAAATATAACTCAAAAGTACTTCATCATGAATCTTATTTGAAAGAAAAAATCGAAATGAAGATGTTCATATTTGTATATTTGCAAAATTTCTTACAAATCGTCTAAAAAATGAACGAGAATGATCGATCGAAGATGTTCATATTGTGTGACTGGGACAGATGCAACGTCAAGGGATCAGATCAGAGAGAGCGGATGAAGAGAGTAGTACAAGGTTTATCAGCACTACACTTGATATTTCTCTGTCCCTATGTTGTGTCGGTAGGGATATAGCATGGACTGTTCTCTATTGCATAGTTGAAAAAATAAACTTATTTCGATCTAATTCATGAAAGATGAAGACAACAATTATTTCTAAATCTAATAGAGAATCACATGCATTGTATTAGAGATAATATATAGTGTGTGCAAATTGTTGGAGTTAATTAGTATTTTAATGGTTATAAGTAGGAGATATTTATTGGAGTTATTAAGGATTGTATCTTAATCAGGCATGTAAATTAGGAGTGTCAATGGGTACAGTACGGATCGGGTGGAGGCATTTTCATACCCATACTCATTAAAATTGATCTTATCCATACCCTACCCTTACCCATTAAAAATTGACCGTACCCTATCCTACCCTTATCCGTTAATATTATTGGGTAACGAAACGGTAGCGGGTGAATAACAGATAATACTAATATGATAATTAATTTTATTATATTTTACAAATAGAACATAAAAAACCAATTCATTTCACACATATGTAATTGTATTACTAATAAAAATAAAAATAAATATGCAATCAATTCCAACTAAATTATTTTTTATAAAGCAAGAAATTCAAAAGCACAAATATCTATTAAAAAAATCAATTATTTAACTAAATAACAAAACATGCAAATAAAATAATATTTTAAACATTTTTTCTAATAACAAAAACATACGCTACTAAATAACAAAAACACATCACTAATTATTACTCAAACTTTATTATAGAGGCACCAAAATGAAATTATGGAAGAGTAAATAAATATTGAATTTGAATATATATAATTTTAGATTTTATAATTACCCTATAGGGTAACGGGTACGAAATAGTTATTACCCATACCCATTTGGTTAACGAAAAAAATTCTTACCCATACCCATACCCAATAAATTAACGGAAAAAAAATCTTACCCATACCCGTCTTATCGAATACGATACGGGTCGGATAAACGGCTAAAAAGGTACCATTGGCACCCGTAATGTAAATAGATAACATGTCATTAATTGTACTCAAATACACAAAATCAATACATTTCTCTCTTTTATAAAATCTTAGAAATTATGATTCGACACGTGATTTATATCCATGTCGTGCAGAGGCGGACCCAGTGTAGACTGGGGGGGCACTCGCTCCTCCGACTGGCTTAATTTGCGCCCCCCCCCCCCTGAATTTTTTTTGCCTCCCTCTAAATGTTTAATTGGTAATTCAGATTAAATTTATAGTTAAAATTAAAATAAATTCCTTGAATTATGATTGGTAATTATAATTATAAGTCAAAATATCATAAATTACAAGTCAGAGAAGTATAAAGTATAAGTTAAAACATTATTTTTTTTATCAAATATCCAATTAGTTAATGGGTTTAAATCCGATTATTTATTTAAACCCGATTCAATAATATTTTTTTTGCCCCCGACCCTGACGAAAATTCTGAATCCGCTCCTGCAGTGCCAACATCTTAATTCTAGTTATGGAAAATCTTTCAACTGCATATATTACGTCTTTTGGAAAGATGCATCGTGACCAAATAAACTTACAGTTACACACACACACACACCCTGACGAAAATTCTGAATCCGCTCCTGCAGTGCCAACATCTTAATTCTAGTTATGGAAAAGCTTTCAACTGCATATATTACGTCTTTTGGAAAGATGCATCGTGACCAATAAACTTACAATTACACACACACACACACAGGATCGATGTTTACATTTTACAGTTTGAACCGGAAAATCCTGCGTTCTTCTTCTTCTTCTTCTTGTTATTGTTATTGTTATTGTTATTGTTATTGTTATTATTATTATGATCATCATCATCATCATCATCATCATCATCATCATCATCATTTTTTGCCTGTTGAATTCCTACGGATTGTGGCAAAAATTATAATAAATAGCAAGGAATCTTTCTGGTGCAATAAATATGCATTTATATCCCTGTCACAAACTATTATTTGTTTGCAATTTAGTAATATATTGACTTATTACCATATCCATCTGATGATCAAAATATCCAAAAATATCATATAGTAAAAACTAAAAACCCAGTCAGCTGTAAGCTCAGTATCTCAGTACAATGTGTGTAAAAGCAGTAAAACACAAGTCTAATATTGTTTGTACCAGGTACCTTTACCAGTTATAGTTCCTCGTATCATCACACATTACAACAAAATTAGACTATATAACAGGTTCTTGGGGGCATGATTTCATTAACTTATAACAGGGGCAGAGCCAGAAAACCTTTGTCTAGGGCAAAATTAAAAAAATAGATTATTGCAATTACATTTATATTGTATAAAGTAATGTACAATAGGCCAATCACCTTAAACTACATGTCGTCGTTCATCGATCTCTAAATTAATGTTCTTCTCAATGACTTCCAACCTGTCGTTAAACACTTCAACTGCTCGAATCCACTCTGCAATGCCCTCTAATCAGAGGTTCACTCCCCTAAACCTTAAACCCTAAACCCTAATTCCTAAACTCCTTGAACTTACCAAACCTATTAAAGAGTGTTTTTGTAAAATATAAAAAAAAATCACCAAGTAATCAGAAGAACACCGCACTCCTTCAATTCCTCGCTCCATTATTTTATTTCATATGAATTTTGTGTTACAAAAAACATACATCTTACAGGAAACCGAATTGTACCTTTATAGTGAATTTCATCTCTTTTACGAGGCACAAATCAAAGTTTAATTTCACTTAATTAAATAGTGCCAAAAATAAATATTACAATTGCATAGATAGTATAATACAAGTAACTTTCAAGCAATAGAAAAGAAGGGTTCAAAAGACATAAAACAACACAAATAGTTCTACAAGATCTTATATATTTAGAAATTTTCAAGAGAAGCCACCAACAGATCACCTAAATTCTCAAATGGACACACTATTAGGAATCCCCATTCCGACAACACCAGTACCCTGGCGACTTGTATCTGAGGTATTTGGATACATAAGCATGTATGGCATATTTGCAGGACCCCTGCGGTTTTTCAAACGAAGATCTGCATTCCTATCTGTGATCGTCTTCTCTACCCTTATCAACGCTTGAGTAAACCGGTTAAATGCCTCTAAGGCTTTGTTATCAGATGTCCATTCTTCACTGTCAGATTGACCTAGGTACACTTCATCTGAGGGATGCCGAGATAGTATCTCTGTTACAACTGAAACTAGTATACTGTGTCCTTGGCTTGTTATAGTCTTTAGAAATACTTTGTCTGGATCTTGCTTCAACTCCTTGTATTGGTCTGTACCTAGTATAGGCATTGATTGACGGCTCCTTGTCGGGCGATTAGGATGGTAACCTCCGTATGGGTATTGGCCAAAATGGACAGCAGCATGAAGTGCAGATGCTATCCAAATCACAGTGGTGCAGGTGTCGGCTAACTCTTTATAAGTTTGCATTGCTGGCCACCATGTTTCATCTTTTAAGTCACCATGACCGACTTCACGAATCTCTTTCCACCATTCTTGGAGTTCGGTATCAGTTTTAACTGTGCTGTCGTCAGGGTAGTAGATCAAGCAGTATTCATAAACCCATTTCTCAATGGCCAACCACACATCTAGACCATCAACAGCATATGGATAATCCTTGATCAACAAGCGGGGTTTGTTTGGGCTCGAAGGATCTTCAACAGCAACTCCCCTACAATAAAAAGAAAAATAGAAGTACTTAATATGGTGTGCAAATAATTTATTATTGAGATATTGTCTAGTCCCCTGTCTTCAGTCCGCCAAATATCCCCCAATTCATTTTCCTTTTTTGAACTCCCATAACTTTTCTTTTTTTACTAAGTTCAACATTTTCTTATTTTTTTCTACGCACACTTGATATGTTAGATATAAATATTTCATATGTTATATATTAGTACTTGCAAGTATATGTATCAACACTTACATCGCAGATAGAAAATTTATTCTTATCTCTCATTATCACCCACCCATCTTCTACATATTTTCAGAGGAGTTTTTTTTTTCCTCCATTCAATCTCAATTATATTTCTGATGATCTGTGAGCAATTTTGTGAATCTAAAACTACGAACATCTTGTACTCTATTTTCACTTTTCTAATGAGATCAATATTGAAGTACATTCAGGTTTTATTTGCTTTTTTACTTCTTCTTGATATGCAATGTATAAAGACTTAATATGCTGGATATAAATACTTGAAAGTTTAAGTATTTAGACTTAAAAGCTTAAGTATAGGACTTAAAAGTATATAGGTATAAATAGTTCAGCATTTGCAAGCATATATATCAACACTTGCACGCATCATCTATAAATTTGTTGGCAACATTCTAAAAGGTGGTCCCGATCAAAGGTGGTTAGAGTTAGAGCATTTATGGAAGATTTTTTTGGGGGGAGAGTTCCTTTAATATTTTATTTCCATTTTCACTTTTGTTGCTACTTAGTTTTATATTAGAGGAGGCAAGTTACCTCTTGAGGAGGTCTTGACGGAGGCCTTGCTCAGTGAATTTCCAGCTCTTGTAGACATCTGATGACAACTCAAGAGCATACTTTCCGGGGAAGAAAGTAAACTCAACTGTACCACCAGCATTCATGAGACTTTGGCGAGCCAAAGCATTAGTGTTCATTGTATCTTTGAAGTGTGGGTTCAGGAGTTTGTGTATTGGGTGCACTACACTAAGGTGTCTGTTTGTTGCTATCACGAACGGCTCTATCACGGCATGCGTATTCAGCCTACAAGATAAGTGAAATCATAACAATTTAGCTAATTATGGCAATTTTTCTTGACGGTATGAATTGGTATCCAAATCCTTTTTTGGGACAATTATAGAAATAGGTTGTTGAACTTCTGTTATTGCTCCATTTATTTTGGTTCTATAATGGTTCATTAAATTTTGGTTTTTTCACTAATTAGTACATCTAGATGAAAATTAAATGTCCACCTTTCCAATAATTATCTGGTAAATTATTCTTTTGGAATACATATTATCATTCGAATTCCAATGATTTACTACTTGAATTGAGAAGATAATCCTGTGATTACAATTCATTACATACCAATGGCTTATAAGTTGGTGATATACAGTGTCATTGACAGAAACATAAGCCTTGGCCAACTGCCAAATGGAGAGCTTAATACCGGATGATGCAATTGTATGGACCTGGCTTACTGCCCCATAGGCCCAACCTTCTGAATCGGGCAAGCTGAGCTCAATGGCTACTGGCTTGAGGGTCCCATCATCTCTCAAAAACAAGACAGTTCTAGTTGCGTAGATGAAGTTCCCTTCCAGCTCATTTATTTTAGTTAAATATGGCATGAACGTGTCATGGTGATCCAAGATGAATAACCTTTTTTGCCTCAGTGCCTACAAAATAAATATTTGTTAGCAAGCAGTTCCAAGAGTTATATATTACTGTGCATATGGCAGATAAATAAATGAAGCAAGCAAGAAAAACTACATATTCTTGATAGAGTGAAATTTCAATGCACCTTATCCAATGTAAACCCTTCAGGGTTCGGCTCAATGTGCTCTCGCCTAATCTTGCTCGTTTGATCGCCATATTTTTTCGGATCAAGCTTGCTTTTGGGTGGAAACTCCTATTAAAATTAACAAAATGTACTTTCATATCCCGAGTAACAAAATGTGATATCTTTAGTTACTCCACAAAAAATGGATATATGGGAAACCACAAATGTACCTCGAGACACCTGATTACAACTGGATTTGTTCCTGCAAGCATTTGCCTTGCAAACTCTTCATCTGTCCTCCATGCAAGATTGTTCTCTGTTCATTTTTCATAACCCGGAAAAACCAATTATGTAGAATATATATCATTGCAGTACAAACTTCATAAGATGAACCATTCTGTTAACAAATGATACTTCCAGCTCAAGTAGGATACCTTTAATTAATAGGGGCTCAGGGAACTTCAAAGCATGTGTTGTATCCTTTCTGACAAATTCCTTTATGAAGTAGACAGGGACATTCTCAAATAGGTCTCTAATAAAAGGCAAAAGCGGATTCTTAAGGCCTCCCTTATAAAGGTCGACTGTGTCCTGGAGAGAATGAAATTCCCCTGACTCGTTACAGAGGGTGTGAAGTTTCGGAAACAATGTATGGCCAAATGATTTTAATTTGTAGGCCAGGAACTCTGACGTTTTCTGTAAACCAAACTGCTCATCTCGTGGAACATAGTTCTCCTCGAGTAACTTCGCCCTACTCTCTGAATTCGGATCTATAGACATGACAATATCATTCTCGGCTGTTAGATTAAGTTAATTTGGAGTCCTTGACTTTCACTTGGTAATTAATTTGTAGGACATACAAATATTTTGTTGGTGATAATTAAGTTTTTTCTGCTGCTTTTAAAAAAACAAAATATATATATATATATATAATCTTATTTCACCATAAGCTGGTTCCATTAAATATGTTGATCAATATAACTTTATTATATCTGTTTGTTGCTCTTGGTAACTGACTATTTGATTAACTAATTCATTCTGCGTTAACGTGATTTAATTCTTGGAAGCAACATAACTGAAGTGACATATAGTAGCATAAACCAGATGGTGAACCTTTTTGTTTTATAAATTCCTGGGTATAGTTTAACATCCTATGGCAATTGTTTGACTCACCTTTGCTTGTAGGAGCACGGCTAGTACGCCCACGACGAGGGTATGGTTTTTCACGGGACCCACCAAGAACAGGCCGTGCATAAGAATCACAAGAATCAGGGTTACCGAGATCATTGTAGACTGCATAGTCATAGATGCGTTCTTTCTCCTCGAGTGGATGACTATGTACATGATCTCCCCTGAGATGGTACAGCTCTAGCTCTCTAAATGGCTGTAGCAGCTCTGGAGTTTGGCTTGGAAGAAACACCTATAACAGATGTTTAGTGATGTGAATTTTTTTTTTTAATTTAGGTGCCATTAATGTGGAAGTTATAATCGTACGTGTAAGAGGGATGATCTGATTCGGCTTAATCATATATATTCAGTTGGCAATTAAACTAGACCCAAAACCAAAAGTTTATTGACTGTTTCATCTGAAACAAATGTGCCAAATCGATCGCTGGCTTTACCTAGAGATGGATTTGTTTTATACTTTTATGATATCAGCAAGTATCTGATGTTTACATTTTGGATCGAGAAGATCAGACCGAAAAATAATTAAGGTCGTGTTATCTGAGTCCGGAATAATAGTTGAAACTAAGGCTTTACTCAAGTGGGGAAACATAAGTTCAGATGTATTCTTTTTGTACAGATATACAAACTAGTGATTTAATTAGTAAGCTGAGTAATGCAACTTTGCACTGTTTCTACCAATTTCTTAACAATAGCCAATTACAAACATGACATGCAACTTAAAACTGTTAGTCAACAAATTAAATTGGAGTCTTACATTACCAGTTTATTCATATTCTAGAGCAAAGGTCTTTATCTCTATCACAAAAAGTATGTATAATTGAAATTTACATATTTTCTTACGTCATTGGTAAAGAAGATCCGATCGTAACTGTACTTGGGACAAATCCAGGAGTTGCAGATGAAATGCACCCGTCCTTTTTCAGGTAAACCTTCGATAGTAAGGTGCTTGAGGAAGAACTCACAAGGGTGGTTGTTCTTAACAATGACGGCACCGGGGATACCTTGGCTGTCAT
This sequence comes from Carex cristatella, assembly GCA_024447775.1. Taxonomy (NCBI): domain Eukaryota; kingdom Viridiplantae; phylum Streptophyta; class Magnoliopsida; order Poales; family Cyperaceae; genus Carex; species Carex cristatella. The sequence goes on along the minus strand of JAJHPF010000026.1, from coordinate 2,230,866 downwards.
CCCACTCGAAATAAACTTCCAAAGTTGACTCACCGGTAGTTGACACTGTTCTTATCCATTTCTCTAGGTAGGCTGGTTTCCCGACCTTGCCTCTCCCGGTGACTGTGTGTTTGTACATGTATGCATTATAATTAATTAATTAATTAATTAGTCGGGAAAACCGAAATAGCCTTGGTTCTGAGTTACACTAGCTAGCACAAACAAGATCAAACAATTGTCCCAACAAGTTTCACTTATCATATCAATTTTGAGTACTGTTACTTTACTTTAGTTTTGTTTTTTCTGCATGCTATTTTTGTTCATAGATAAAAAAAGAAATGAAGTTATGGACCAAAAAAACTACTAAACGCGTGACCTAAAAGCCGGTAAAGAGTTTGCTAGAAATAAAATAAACAATCAAAGAAGTAGGAACTCACCTGGATCTTTATGGATGGAGGATACGAGCTGGAAGGAGATGCGGTAGCCCAACAACTCGGCAATTCGGTCTATCATAGGTGGTATACAATCACCACTATTGAGCAAATTTTTCTTCATAACAACAGCCATCCCCTTTATTTTATTGCCTTGTGCATGAAAAGATGCCATCTTGTGTGGTTGGTTTTGTGTGTCAAGGGGGGAGAGATCGGAATGTTGATGTCAAGGTGAAGATTGAGAGAGCAAAATTAAGTTGAAGATGGATAGGGAATTTGCACACTTAAGAGGTGAGCATGGTGTTGAGTTGGATGTATTTAGACTCACATAGTTGACCAATTAAATGTTGATGTCCCACTTAAAACAGGCTGTTTGTTTCTCTAGGGGCGCGCTGATCGATTGAGAACACAGTATCGTTGTTTTCAATCTCTTGTTTGAGTTTTTTTTTGATATGGTGTCATGGAACTAGAAAATCATAATAAAAATGCTAAAATTTAAAAGTAAAATTTATTGTTTGTGAAAATTGAATCTAAGTTTTTCACAATCATTCTACTATATTACAAGTGAACATATGATATTTTATGAGGAGAGCTAGACTATATAAATTTTTTTTAAATAATAACTTTCAATTAAATTTCAATATATATAACTACAATTTTAAAACCATAGGGTGGCTTAGCACGGGTGTAAATCCACCCGGTCTACAATGATTTTAAAAGATAAGTCTAATGATCTTTAATTCTTTTTTTTTAATTCTTTTACGTACGTTCTGATATTTAATATCTTTTCTAGTTTATCTTCAGAAATATTCATGACATTAATTACATTATTATTATCATAATTAGATGCATGCATGGGTCAGGTCTGACAGGTATTTTCTAATTATTCCTTGCTAGATTCATTGTTTCAAGTTATTCTCCGTAATAAATTGGAAGTTGTCTACATCGATCCCAAAAGATGAGAAATAAATAATTTAATCAAAATTGAAGTATAGTAAAAGAATAAGAAAAATGATGGGCACCGAGTTGCTCGGGCACACTAAGGGCGTGTTCGGCCACTCCACTGTTCCCACGTGAATAGTTACTTTTTGTTCAATTTCCGTACCCATGTAGAAATGCTGAGCAATAATTAATGCTAGATTTATAATGTTTATGAATTTGATTCAACAAACCATTCCCTCCCTTTCCTTCTCTCTCTCTCTCATATAAACAACTTAATTAGTTCAATTTTGATAATTATGAAAACCCTATAGTTCATTTTAACCTTACTCATTCGAGTAGGTTTCAAATATCTCCTTGGTTTTGTGCCTCTCAAAGTACAAACAATCGATCCTAACCGTTCAACATAATTTATATATTAAAATGCATTTGGAGACAATATTTTACAATTTTTAGAACTTATTTACTATTTTTTTAGATAGGTATAAATTAAATCACTGTTTTTTTATGGTCTAAAATATTCTGAAAAATAATGATTTTGTTCCAATATAATGAAATAGTAAAAAAAATCTAAAAAATATTAAATTTGGTTCACAATCACATTTTAAGATGGAGATTATATTTAGTCATTAAGATAGATTATTTAGACTATCAAAATAGAAATAATTATATGAGACATGATTGGAACATAAAACTAATAGGACATTTTAACCCTATCCACTTAAAATTAGTAAATATTTGAGAAATCTGACAAATATCCATTTAAAATTATTTATTCAGTTATTGAACCTACATTTGTTATAAAGGAATCTCGTGCATTCCCATTCAGACAGGATTGACTAGGATTTTGATCGGATGGTCCAGATCTAAACTCAAAATTTGAGTTGCTTCAGCGAATGTGAGAGAGAATAAGTGGCGATTGATGGGATTCACAACTGAGTCTTCACCTCTGCATTAACACACCATTTGTATTTAACTATGAGCCGTCCGATGAGAATTCTTGTCAACCGACTATTTTAGTACCCGTACGGATTTTAATCGGACGTTGCGATCTAAAACCAAAATTTGTGTTAACTTACAGGATACGTATTTCGGGGAATCCTCTCTTGGAGATCTGTGGAGAAAGGAATAAAAGAAATAACAGGTATGACAGTCTATGGTGCTGGGTTCTGACATGCGGGCCACATAGGTAAAACCAATTCTTCCAGTTGTTTCAAATCCCAACGTTGGACTTTTTAATTTACAAAATTAGTTGTTCATAATAATGTTCATAATTCAACCTATCCAATATAATGTAATAAAGAGGCATCAACTAAATATTTTTGGCTTAATTTAATGATTTCTATGAATGCTTTCATCTATACCATTTTTTAAATTAAATTTACTAATCACATCAATACAAAATTGTAGGAGTAAATAAATTTAGCCTGAGGTGTGAACCACAAATCGGAGGTGAAACTCCATTAATGAAAGGAGAAAGGAAGAGATCGGAGGTGAGACTCACTTTCGAACAATGATCTTACACTTTGATTTAGGGGAAAAAATTGTCACAAAAAAATCAACGCAGTGTTGAGCTTCCCTTCTCTCCTAATTGTGCTCGTTTACCTTCGATCTCTCTCCGGTTCTTCTTTTCTGGAGCAGATAAAATCGTCGGATAAAGACGGTATAGGGTGAGGCTTACCCCACACAGTGATTCTTCCTTCTTCCTCCACATACCTCCTTTTGAAATTGAGCCTAAATCAACTCAACCTAGCTAGTTAACATAATATAATAAAAATGCAGCAATTTAACACCTTTTTATTTAATAATCTCTATGAATGCGTGCATCTATATTTTTTTAAATAGAAATGGAAGCGGAACTACAATAGTCCATAATTTGATCTGAAATTTGGGTCTTGTTTTAGCCTCTCTGAACTCTCATGTGAATTGATACTTTTATAATTATGTATTGCTATTCTATAATTTCAATTGGACTATAAATTTATTGATAAATTATGTACTGATACTTTTTATTTTTTTAATTAGGATGTCACTTTTTTTTTAATCTTATTGTATAATATTATTTCAAATTAGGTTACATTATTAATATAAAATCAACTTAAGCCATGATTTAAGTCACCAGCTTTAATCAAATAAAAAATAGTTTAAGCTATGACTTAAATTTAGACCTCAACCAAATACGAACAATTTAGATTAGTCTAAGTTAGAATAATCAACTTAGGTCTCATTTAAGTCTCAACCAAACATTATCAAATTAACCATACATACAAAAAAACACTAAAAAAACTAATCATAGACGAAAAAATTGTACTATTAATTTTGCTAAAAAAAAAAATTCATTGTCCCGAAATAATCATAAACGAAAAATTAAATATAGAGATACTGAATAGAACTTGTTGAATGGTGATCTCCTATCCAATTTGATTTGATTTTTAATTTTCTCTTGGTAGAAAAAAAATTGTGGAAAGTGAAGAATAGGGAGGAGAATTAGAAACTTATGATGAAATTTGATATTTTACGATAATAATTTTTAGTTATTGGGTAAAAATTGGAAGACAAGTCTAACATAAAATGAAAATTATGAGGGGCCTATAGCCTATTTGACCTTGGGGCTATGTTACTCGGATACTCCAAATTAGGCTCCGTACCCGTGTCCGACACGTATCCGATACCGATACGCGCCCGATACGGCACCGATACGTATCCGATACACCAGCTGGCGTATCCGCCTACGTGGCGTATCCTATACCACCCGATACGGCTCTGACTCGTCTGGATACGGATCTGACACCTCTGGATACGGCTCAGATACGCGTCTGATGCGCGTAGACCAGTGGAGCGGAGCTTGAGCGGTACACCGTGCATAGACTAGCCCCCTACCAAAAATGAATTTTTACTCTGCGTCAAGGGGATTCGAACCCAGGTCATGCGGCCCAGAAAAAATTCCTCTTGACCACTACACTAGGTTGCACTTGTTGTTAGAAGTTGGTAGCTTTTATATTTAATATAAGCTTAGACTATTGTATTGTATTTAGAATTTTTGATATTTAATGTTATATTTTAACTCCAAAATTATTTAAATGATATAAGTATTTTAATAATATAATTAAAATAATAAAAATAATATATATAATAGGCGTATCGTATCCTTGATTTTTGAAAATTGCCGTATCGCTGTATCCGTATCGTATCCGATACGATACCCGTACCTGTATCCATGCAACATAGCCTTGGGGCCAAGTTTTGGGGAACTCATATCACCTAAGGTAACTCAAATTTTGAGTTTAGATCTGAACCATCTAATATGTTTTGGCGTGAATATTAAAGAGGTCCGTACATTTTATCTTTGACCGAATTGGTCCTGATCCAAACTCATAATTTGAGTTACCTCAGAGGATCCGAATTCAATTTTCTAGGGGAGTATATTAAATTTATTTTTAAAAAATTATAAAATACTGTAAGTTCTTCAAATTACACACATAATAAAAAGAGTTGGTATTTTTTTATTAAAATGAAAAGGACAATCAAATGAAATTTTTAAAAAACTTTGAGAGCAATTTCATAGTGTTCATAGCATTTTAACTTTAAAATATATAGCAAAATTATATTTTAGTCAGGCAATTTTTGAAATAGAATGTGAGAAATAACTAATATTTTGCATCCAAAAAAATTATGTTATTTTCGTTCAAAAATGAAATTTTTGTATATTTTAAAAATAAATCATACACAAACAAAAAATAAATAAAGTATGTACTCTAGAAAAAATAAACAAAATTATAGATCTGTGGGCACGGAATTGAAACAGATGTGCACGGCTTTTAATGTAGTTTGCACAAATCTTGATGCAGATCGAATGGTCATTACACCCATCTAATCAATGTAGTCCAATGGGCATCGTACCACTCTCAATTCTTATGACAGTTGTTCTCTTCCCTTATGAATTCGCATCCTCTGAGATATCCCAAACTTTGCGTGACTTTTTGGAATATCTCAATCGCGCAAATACGTTCTGCACGAATCTCAAAGAAAAAATAATACTGGCCCCCCTACGTTCCCCCGAATAGGCACCGGACACGTTGGTCACGCAAAAATTGAGATATCTCAGAGGATATGCACCCTTCTCTTATCAGGTGATCTGAACTCGGCATGCATTGTTGTACTCCCGGTCTACGAACGTTTCACCATCTGCGCTACTTCAAGCTTGGTCCACTCGTACACCGAACAACCCCCGAAATAATCTGTAATACAACTTCCATCCATCTATCATTGTTCTGTACTCCCGCCTCAGACCTATACTGCAAATTAGACACATACACCGGTTTAGACCGTGTTTAGCTTAATTTCTTTCAGCCACTGTACTGTACTCCCGCCTCAGACCTATAAGGGGTCAGTTCTCTACAGTAATATAATATTTGAGTTTTCATCTTCACCGTTCGATTAGAATCCGGGCCTTAATATTGATAGGAAGAAAACACGTGAACGTTTCAGATCCAACCTTAAATATTGTTTTACTTCATGAACTTATGATCTGATTTCGACCTATAACTCTATATATAGGTCTCCTCCCAACTTCACTTCATTCCAAGTGTTCCTTCTTCTTGGAGGGAAAACGACAAAGCGCGAAAGAGAGAGAGAGAGAGAGAGAGAGGGAGGGACCGAGAGATACAGAGAGAAAAGTGAGAAGAATCGATCGAAGTTCGAAAATCTCGAGTTTGAGCGGTGAGATAGCATCTTTTTCTGCCCTTGATTCTATCATTTGGTCTTTTTTTTCGTTTCAGGCTTCAATTTCGTAATGTAGAATTGATAAAATCGATAATGCCTGAGCAGATTATCTGAGATCTTATGGTTTTACATTCGGAATGCATCGTTACTTACTTAATTTTCATTTCCTTGTGAAATTTTTCGATTTCATTTAGTCTCTGCTTCAGTATCAGCAAAACATGGTGATAATTTCTTGATAGAGGGGTTTCAAGGGTTTCTGAACACGGGGGATAGGGAAAGGGGAGGGAATGAAGTGTTTATATGCATGATTATCGATTCACGCTTCATTTTTCTTTACTTTTTTTCAATTTCAGTGTGAAATCGTGTAACTCAGGGTTTAAGATGCAAAAACAAGGATTTTCTGGGGTGAGAAGCCTAGGGAGCTTCAGATCTCTAGTCGGATCAGGATCTGGTGCTGTTAGAGCAGGCTATACTCCTAACTCAAAGCCATCATTTGAATCAAACTCATATGAAAATATTGCTAAGATCAAACTCACAGCAGGTAGATTTCTTCCCTCAAATTGAGAAAAACTAACTTCATTTCTCATATTATGCTAGAGGATCTAAGTGAATGTTGGAATTTTGATGAGATAATTTGGCAGTGAACCACTGATTCTAGATATCATGTTTCGTTGAGCTAACTGCAGTGTAAACAGAGCATTTATTATTAAAATTAGTTGAATCATATATTTCTTAATGCACCTTTGATTTTAATAATGATGTGATTATCATGTGATTTTGTTTGACTTTCCAAAATGATTGGTCAACTTTTTGGAACTGTAATTAATTGAATTCAATTGATGGCCTTCTCATTATGGAAATTGTAAATGAGAAAAAGTACACCTTTGGAATTCAAAATTTAATACTGCAACCAGTGGATGTTGTTTGAGGTAATGAAATTTTTCTTCAAAGATTTTGTTAGTTCCTCAAATGACATTTTAATTATGGAAGTTTCTCATAAGATAATCTAGAAACATTACATCTATGTTACAATCGAGGTATTAATTGTACTATTCTTTTGATTAGTGCACTTCATTTATTTAATGAGGAAGCATACTTATTTTTATTACCACGCTCATATGCACCATGTATATGACAACCGCTTTGAATTAACTTTATTCCAGAGAGGATGGTCAAGGATCAAGCCTCGGTTAAAACTGACCTTGAAATGGCTGTACGTATTTTGTATTTTTTGTAATGATTTATCATTGATTAGATATCTACTTCACCTTGTGACTACGATTGGGTTTCATTTCTAGCCTATCCCAGCTTGTTTGGGACTAAAGGCTTGGTTGTTGTTGTAGATATTTCCATCAAGTGTTATTGCAAGGTACTGTGCTGGTGTGACTATTATATTTTAGTTTTGTTGAGGATTTTGTAGGAAGTTTTAATTCATACTTCTCTGCACCAAATACCTTATTGCTTACATTTCACTGCTCAATTATTTGGTTATTCAATGCCAACATGATTTGTTTAATTTTCTTTCACTGCTTAACTCTATTATATGCAATTTGAGCAGCATGCTAAGCTAAAAAGGGCAACAGAGCAAATACAAACTTTAGAAACCAAGCTTCAACAAGCTGTAAATGAGAATGCAAAGCTGAAAGTAAAACAGACTGAGGATGCCAAGCTCTGGCTTGGGTTAGATTCAAAGCTCTCCTCGACTAACACAATGTGCGATCAACTGATGGAGACACTGAAGCAACTGGCCAGTCAGACTCAACAAGGTACTACTTAATGAGTAAAGATTAATTATGACACCAGACTACCTGTCAGTTATTTCCTTTTCTGTATTTTGAAAAGAGTGAGGCTATGGTACTATGCATAGCGCACTTTGGTCTGTACTATGGATGCTTATCTCCATTTTCAAAGTCCAAATAATCGATCCGTTCAGCTCAACATGATCTCCATATGAAAATGTGCTTGGATGCTGAATTTTACATTTTTTATAATTTTTTACTATTTTGTTAGATAGGTAGAAAATTGCTTAATAAAAATTCTAGACCATTCGAAAGTGGTGATTTTGTACCTATCTAAAAAAGAGTAAAAAATTCTAAACAATGTAAAGTTTGGTCTCCAGGTACATTTTCATATGTAGATCATGATGAATGGTTCGGATCAACTATTTAGACTTTGAAAAGGAAGATAAGAATCCATAGTACGGACCAAATTGCACTATGCATAGTACTGTAGCCTCACTCTTTAGAAGAATGCTTGAATGTATACCTCCTGTGCCTATGGCCAAGTTCTATGAGTTTCCACAACTTGCTCCTTTATGATCAAAGTAATGAGCGCCATGAGCTTTGTGTATTATGGATGGCTTTGTCAATTAATTCAAATACACTGTTAACAGCTGAGAATGATCAGAAGCGCTATGAAGAGATGTTTGAACAGTATTCAAAAGCTATGGATGATTTGAAGAATTCTTTTGATGTTGTAAACACAAGGATGGAGCATTTGCAGACTGAGATCAATGATGGTAATTGTTAAATTATCATGATACATAACTACCAATTTATTTTACTTTGTTTGAAATTAATGGCATGAGGTGTTATCCCTATGTAAAGTAGGGTTTGCTGCATTATTGCCAGTATAGTACTGGATTGGTGCATTGCTGGTTATTTACTCTAACAAAGCAGTTTGTGACTGAGACATTTGGATATCTCTAGGGGTTTTTAGAGACAGGTTTTGTTTTTTATTTCAGTGGAAGTATAGATAGGTATCTGTAATTCACTTTTAGTATAAAATAGAAATATGGACTGTATTGTTTTTTAAAAAAAAAAAAAATTACTGTAACAAAGTATTTTCCCATATAAAGGGCTGATATACGAAGTATTTCTCTTTGTTTCACAATATCTGGCCTCTTTGTATTTTAGTACGGTAAAGTTGATAAGGTCCTTTTAACAGGGGAGCAAAAGATGTTAAAAATGAAAAATGAGAAAGAAGAAATGGAGGAGGAGTTGAAGGAGAAACTACAGGCAACTGATATTGTCATACAGAGAAAAGGTACATTGTTGGGTCCTTTTGATTTAAGTACTGTAAGTTTCTGTTTACCAGAATAACCTTTTATTGAAGCCCTAATAATAGATGTAGGATTGGTTTTGTATTGTTATAATTTTAAAGCATCAACTTTTTGTCAAATAGTGTCTATTTGCTTCACAAGAAAATGAAAAAGGAATAATAAACTGAACAAATGACACAATGTTAATTGGTTATGATATTTGGAATTTATGAGAGCACATTTCAAGTTGATATTTGTATCATTGCATTAAGGTTTCCTTCCTTTATACAGATTCTGATTTGAAGCACCTAGAGGAGACTGTAGAATCAAACAAGATGCAGCTGCAAAACCTTGGCTCTCAGCTGAGAAAAATTGAGATGGAGATGAAGTTAAAAGAGGATACATGCACCAGCCTGGGAGTTGCAATTGAAACTCTAGGGAGAGAAAAGGCTGACCTATGCCTTCAAAGAGAAGATCTATCTCAGAAATTAGAGAAATCTCATGCTGAGTATAGTGATCTTGAGAGGTCTCTTGTTGTGCTTAAAGACAACATAATCCAACTAGAGAGAGAAAACAAAACTATGGAAACCAATGTCTCAAACCTTCTTTCCTCATATAAAAAGTATTTTGAGTTGGTCCAAGAGGAGAAACGCTTAGTTATCGAATCTACCAACGGCAAAATCAATGGTATCCATAAAATGTACATACAATCCCGAGAAGAAAATAATGGTCTTAATGCACAAATCGAAGAGCTGAATGGTAAAATTACTGACATGGAGAAGATGCAGGAGTTCTCTATGGTACAACATGCAGAGGAATGTCAACTGGCTGAAGAAAAGATAAAAAAAATGCAACTTGAGGTAAAAAATTTAGGTTCTGAGAAGGTTGAATTGGAGAAAACAAACTCGGAGTTACAAGAGAAGGTTAAGCATTTGACTGAAGCATCTGCTGAAGCTGAGAGCCATGTGGTATGCATAGACCTAATTTTTCTCTTATTTTTTCTTTCTTTGTTGTTTGGTTTGTATAGAACGAGCATGGTATCTTTGTTTTTCTTTGCTTTACTACACATAGGCAATGCTATTCACATTTGCAATTATACTTTGCAGCAACAGTTATTGCAAAAGATTTCAGATTTGGAATTGGATACTAATGAAAATCAAGACAAGATACGCTCTGTGTTAGAAGAAAAGGCAAAGGAAATTGAGTCATTTACCAGTGAGCTGACAAAACGGGACCAGAAGCTTGAAGAGCTCGAAAGTGAGATGGACCAGCTCAAGGTTTCTATTGATGAGGAGAAACAGCTGCATCTGGCTTCAGTTGAGAGCGAGAAACAACTGGAGGAGAAGATCTTAAAGGTTTATTTTTCTGAACTCCAAATTATCTATGTGATGATATTTCAGTTGGTGCAATACATGCATGAACCTGGCTTGTTTGACTTCAATGTTAGTTATCAATCTTTAGTTTTGTTTGTTGATGTGTTTGGTACATTGGTGCGCACTGTGTATTGAGCAACATTACTACAGTGAGGGTTAACAGAAGCAAAAGTTGGTCAAATTGAGCCATAGGAACCATAATTGCTGCTCAACTAATTGAAAAAAATTGAAATTAGGATCCTGGTTGTGTTTTCTTAGCATACACTGTCAGGTCAAATGGGTCGGGCCTTGTGTTTAGGAAGTTGGGTTTGGGTAAAATTGGGTTTCTGCTGGCCCAGATAGGTTAAGGTTGGTGGTTTGAAATCAATGACTTCTTTCGAATGTTTTCCACCTTGAAATGCATATAATTTTGTTGTGGTGTATTCTATCAAACTGGAAATATGACATGGATTGGATGATGGAAAAGCCACCAAGAAGGAAATGTTCAGCTGTGTTGCCTATGAGCGATAACTTTCCTTATATTACACTTAGGAGCCCTTTTAAATATGAAAAGCGGTATATTGTATCCAGATTCAAGCGTCACTGACGACAACTGAAGCAGAATTAACTGAGGCAAAGAGGCAATATGATATGATGCTTGAGGTTAAACAACTGGAGCTCTCAAAACATCTGAAGGATCTCTGTCAGAAAAATGATCAGGTTATAATCAAATCTTTATTTATGCTCATACTGATATTTGACTAGACTAATACAATTTCTGATATGTATAACTTGGTTGGTGCTTTATAGTTCCTGATATGGCTTCGTTTTGTAGGCAATTAATGAAATAAGGAAGAACTATGAGTCTGAGAAGGTGGAGATTGTTAACTTGGAAAAGGCAAAGGTACATCATTTTTTTTTTTTCTTTATAAAATTGTGTTGTGGTCACCATGAAGGAAATTGTGAATTTTTCTGTTAATTGGTGAAACATTTTCTAGGCTGACAAATTCCTAAAGGAGCTGGAGACAAAATATGAGGAGAAACTGACACAAAACAAGGCAGATGCACAGGAGAACTTAATTCGTGTTAGAGAGGAGAACATTACAACAGTATGCATTTATCATTTTTTTTTTCTATAATTGAACTTTAAAGCATGGCATGATTTAGCATGAGAATAACTGTACTACTGATTTTCCGTACATTTTTCAAGACCATATATTGTACGGTTTGGTCACTAGGATCTTTATTTTATTTTATTTTATAATTCCGGCTGACTGGCATTGTTTCGTTGCACATATAATCAATATTTATGATTAGTTTAGCATAAATGGTAAAGAAAAACTACTTTAGTAGTGATTGAGATATATCTCAATGCTCCCCCTCATTTGCAAATACTGGTACATTATGATACAAATACAACATTGGGTTCAAATAAATGGAAGTAAGGAAATTAATTTAAAACCTCCAATAAAGTGGTGAAGACCTTGTGAAATACCTGCTTCTACCTGGATCCATGTGGAATGCTAAACTGACATTTGTTCCTGCGTAAGTTACCTTGTTTCCAGATTCTACCAAAGTAATGGTCTGGTTCTTGTTGTAAGAAAAATGATCCTTGAAATTGTTTAGTTAAATATCAATAATTGATGCAATATTTTACCGAAATATGCAGATAAGTAGACTCCAACAGGAATTTAATGAGAAGGAGCTCAACATTCGTACCCATCACAAGGAAGAATTGCACCGCCTCGAGCTCCATCAAGAAAATGAATTGAGAGATGTTTGTAACAATTATTTACATAAAACATAATTTAGTTGTTTTCTTCAAGGATGAAATTACCCGGTTTGGTACCATATCTGTACTTTATATAGCTATATACCCCTCTGGTATTGGTTGTTTGACAAAGATATATACTTGCATGTGTACCTAACAAAAATTGGTCTTTTTCTAACTAATTACATGTTAAATTAATGGCAGAGACTCTCAGCTCTTAGGAAAGAGCATGAAATCCAGATGAAATCCCTGAACATGCAACATGAGGATGACTATAGAAAGCTGCAGGAGGAGTTGGAGCTACAAAAATCAAAGGTTCTTTGCATATTTTTCAAGTTCAAATATGTATTAATCTGCAAAAATAACTTATCCCTTTCATGCATAAACATGTTGCAGAAGTCTTGATTTTTAATTATATTGTTTGACCATATAGCTGTCACCATATCGAAAAACAGATAAAATGCATGAGGTTCTAGAGGTGATGAATAAACCATGACATAATAATGCATGCATGGTTGTATCTGTACTTAAATTTATGAGCATTTTCGATACAAGATAGATTCTAAAGCTACTTAGTTTCAATCCAGGAGGAGAAACAGAGAGCCTTACTTCAGTTGCAATGGAAAGTGATGGGAGAGAGTCAACAAGGCGAGCAAGAAGCAAATTCCAAGGTCTCTCCTTTCTATATCTTTTCGCCCTTCCTTCTTTAGTGTTTGGATATAGGATGCAGCTTAGTGTGTAATTCCACTGTTGATGTCATCGTGAGGCTTGCTTATAGAATTAGGGATATCTGTTTAGAGCAGGGTTCAAACACCTTGTGTCTTTCATGCCTCAATCATGCCTCACATCCTTATCTCCATTTTCAAAAACCAAACAGTCGATCCGAACCGCTCAACATAATCTTCATATTAAAATGTGCTTGGAGACCAAATTTTATTTATTTTGCAATTTTTTTACTATTTTTTTTAGATAGGTACAAAATCACTGTTTTTAATGGTCCAGAATCTTCTAAAAACAGTGATTTTGTACCTATAAAAATAGCAAAAAAAATTCCACATCAAGATTCGTGCAAACTTGATCAGTGCGATTCTTGAAGTTACTGACACGAATCTTGATGCAGCTCAGACCGGGCATCGGACTGCCCCTGCTTCGCATCATGAGGCTTGCTTATAGAATTAGGGATATCTGTCTAAAATGGAATTATTTGCTTGACTATTTTATTGAAATGCAATCCTCTTCTTCTGGTTCAACTATTGAGCTGCTTATTTAAACACATGTTTGCATAATCTGACCTTCATATGGTTAAAAGAATAAACAATGATGTATGGACCTCTGTAGGAATATTCTGCTTCTTCAAAGAGGAGAGAATTGCATGGTAGAAGACAAAGTCAGCGTTCCCTGATAAGTCCAGAAGCCAAAAGGAAGGTAATTATAAAACCTGGAATTTTATTACTCATTTAATTTTGTATTATGTCTTGAAAGATGGCACTGTTATTGTCAAGGATGTAAGTTTTCATCCATCACAAAACTTTTTTATTCAGAATTGGTTAATTTCTTAATTGAAGCATTTTGAGATCTCAAATGCGGTTTAAATATCCATTTATGAGAAAGAACATTGAAAATAATACTAAAAGGACTCGTACTTTATTCTACGGGATGTGATTTTTATTACTATCCAAAGCTCAGATGTATTTTTTTTTTTTGTACTAATGACATGTGTGCTGATATATATATATTTAACAGGATTTGAATCTACCTACAATTTTTCCATCACCAATAACAAGTATAATGAGGAAAGAAAGAAAGGTACTTATTTTGAACTTGTTTCATTATTTCCTTCATGCCAACTCTCAATGAAGCTCTGTTATAGCTTCATTTAAGGAATTTATACATGGGTTCAAATGCCTTGTCTTTCGTGCCTCAATTGGGCCTCATATCTTTATCTCCATTTTCAAAGTTCAAACCGTCAATCCGAACCGCTTAACATGACCTCCATATTAAAATGTGCTTGGAGACCAAATTTTATATCTTTTGGAATTTTTTTTACTAATTTTTAGATAGGGACAAAATCACTGTTTTTGAATGGTCCAGAATGTTTTGAAAAACAATGATTTTGTACCTCTATAAAAAAAATAGTTAAAAATTTCCAAAAAAATATAAAATTTGGTCTCCAAGCACATTTTCATGAAGATAATTTTGAGCCGTTCGGATCGATTTTTGGTCTTTGGAAACAGAAATAAATGTTTTGTAACCATGTAATCAGTTTAATGTTTTGGTGTGCAGATGACACAAAAAGAGTATGAGGTTGAAGTAGGTTCTGGCCGTTCCACAAAACGCAAGAAAACAAAGAACTCTGCCATGTTTGAGGTACAAAGAGATAACTCATTATTGCTTCTCTCTTCTTGTGAAAACAAGGAACTCTGCCATCTTAATTTATTTATTTATCACTTTATCGCTTTATTTAGGAAACAAATGGGGGAACTCAGAAGTCGTCATTTGGCAAGCCCCCCAGACAAAGTCAGGTGCGGCTGTTTTCAATTTGAGTTTTGTATCAGAAAATATCCTTTCTTAAGTATAAAATATTATAACAAGAGCTATATGATTGGCAGTAAGATGAAATAATGATCATTGGTATGTACTGCAAGCAATACTGACTTCATCAATTCATAATCTCAACTTACGGATTTTGATGTTTTTGTTTCCCTTGGCAATCAATCTTTGCTTCATGATGTGATTTATACAGGCCCCTTCTGTGGCTGGTGGGACCCAGAAACGATCTGCAATAGGTGACTTGTTCTCAGAAGGATCTTTGAACCCATATGCTGATGATCCTTATGCATTTGATTAGATGGTAAGTCACTTGTATTTTGGTGTCATTATGCGGTTTTGTCAAAAGGATTCCTGTTTTCAAATTAGAAACACCAAATTTGCCAGTCATTTGTCAGTACTGTTAGTTGCGCAATAACATCATTAAACCAAACTAAGCCTCTTTTAAAACTTACAATAAACCCGCTACAATTCTTTATTGCATCTTGCATAATCATGTCTGGTATATTTATAAAAAAATGCTAACAATTACTAACATCAAATACTACTTTCAGGCCTCAGTATAGATCATTTCTGATTTCTTGACTGAATGAAACAATAAAGAACGCATGACAGTGCATTTCAAATGATACTAGTATGTTTAGTAGCAAACAATGTAAATAGTATAGATATTCCAATTTGCTTTCTTGTATGGCAATAATAATAATGCAGGATTTTGTATCACATATGTTTTTACTGTACTTAAAAAGGACTTTTGTAGTATGTGCAAGTTAAGCTACAATCTTGTGTTGTTTGTTGGAGATGATTTGTGACTATTTTGATGTTAGTGCTATGTTTTTATTTGTGAATAATTTTTTGGAATTTAATATGCTTGATTGTTTTGAGCAACTTTAGCGGTAAAGATTCCAAGAGGTCTGTTTTGAAATGCTTTGATGGTATTGTCTAATGTCTGTGAAAGTGTATACAAATAATTTGAAAAACACGTGAAATAATGTGTTAAAAAATGGTTGTTTCAATATATAATGCGATGAAAATTTGCACAAATATGGATTAGATATGGGAATTCATATCATCTAGGGTAACATAATATTTATGATTAGGTAGGGATTGCCAGATCAAAATTTGCAAGAGGTAACATAATATTTATGATTAGGTAGGGATTGCCAGATCAAAATTTGCAAGAATATTAAAGGATCCCATGCATTTTATCTGGATGTGAATTCAGTTTGAAGTGGCTGCGGCAGGACAGAATCCGAATCCTCTGAGATATCTCAAACCTTGCGTGACCTTTTGGAATATCTCAATCATTCAATACGTTCTGCACGAATCTCAAAGCACAAATTAGACTGCCCCCTACATTATCCCGAATAGGCACCTGACAGGCTGCCGGGCCCATATGTAGCCCACTTTGACAACCAATCTGGGTCATTGATGAGCCTCGGTGCTGCTCAGAAACCATTGTACTAAATTACTATAATGCCATGTACATATTCTACCCTCAATTGGGCAGCTGTTTTGTTAATAGAAATTATTTGAAAATAATATAGAATAATAGATAGATTGTTTTCAGATTTTGATTCCATAGAAAGAATCAGAAAATTTTCAATAACTCATTTTTAGAGCTTAAATTAATGCCTACTTAAAATTTTATGGGTGAGAATAACATTGTGAATTTTATAAAATGTAATAAAAATGTTAAACTACATTAAAATTTATATACATTAAGTAAAAACCTGCTAAACATCTGTATGCACGGTTTGTATTTTTATTTCTGTTACGTTAAGAAAAAAAATTAAAACTATATATATATAAATAAAATTAGAATGTTTAAAACATAATTGAAAATTTTGTTGGACTAGGAGTTTAAAATTTAAAACGATTAAACATTGGTCTGAATTTTCGAAATAATTGAATCTTGAAATTTATGTCTTATATATATTGAGAACAAAATACCATCTCATATGCATATTTATAGGCAGAATGCTTCTTTTATTAATATTAAATATTTTGAGGGACCATTGGTAAGATTTTCAAATTACAAGTCCCTTTCTCTCTCTTTCCCTCCATCCCCTTTCATGCCTTTGTGTGTGGTCCTCCCAAAAGAAAGAAAAGAGAGAGAGATCCCCTCCTCTCCCTTGAAAATCCACCCAACAACTTGAAAATCTTGAAGAAGGAAGTGTAAAGGCTTAATTATCTCTCCATAATAGCCATTGGTACTCATTTTCTCTCCTCTCTTCTTAAAAATCTGAAATTTTCTCCATTACCTAGGGTTTTGCTCAAATCTGAATTTTTTGGAGAAATTGTGAGTAATCCATCCCCATTAAGCTTCTATGTTGTCCGTTTGGTAATTCTTTTCTCAATTTGTGCTAGATCTCGGTTTTCTACCTAGGGTTAGTCTCAAATCCGAAAATTAGAGAAGGGTTGTGATTAATCTAATATAATCACATAAATAGGAGAGTTAGTTGGTAAATTTCTCTCTCTCTCTTTTAAAATCTGGAATTTATTTTGGTTTTGATTAATCTAGGGTTTGGGTGGTGGGAAAAATTTATTTGTACCTCTTAATTCTTTTATATGTTCAACCCTCCAAATTGGTATGAGAATAAATAGATAGATGATTAAATTGGGATGGTTAACAACTCTTGTTTCTTTTACATTTTGGCCTTGGGTTGAGCAAGGGCTAAATGGGTATTCTTGCAAATTGTTTCTATGTTGAAATTGTGTATGGCTTGTAGGACCAAGTTGTAAGTTGTGTCAATTTTATTTTTGTGTAAATGTTAAGTAATAAAGATGAATAGAAAGGGATAACACAAAGGTATATGGATTTTTGTTAAGAAAGGTATAAAGAAACTAATATAACTCAAGTAAGAAAATCGATTGTCGAACAAAGAGTAAATCCATTATGTATGTTGATATAGGCGTAGGCTCGGTTGAGCAAGAGGTTGCGGGACCTTTCGAGACGTCTGAACAATAGGTGCACGATACGCTTTTCGTAATCAGGTGCAGGGTTCTTGGACTTGTTTGATGTTTCATTTTAAAAAATTAAATTCTTTTTCGATTGTCATGTTGTATGTTGATTGCTGCATAATTATAATTGTGTGAATTTTTGTGCATAACCCAATCCATTTAAAATTGAATTGTTGTGATATAGTTGATTTGCATATTCGTACGGTTGTCATCTTGATTGTTCTCTTATGATTTGTTTATGGTTAAAAATCACCACAAATTGATGATTGTGGAATTATATGTGAATGAATTTGCACAGTCTGGCTAGCTGGCTAGCGGACTTTGATCCCAAAAACCTATTGGCGCATTAGGTGAATGACCCTCATAGTTTTCCAGTAACGGCTGGAATGAGGGGTGGGTGACTATATATATGTGGATTGTGATTGTGGATGACTAGTGTGTAACGTCTGTGGCTCGGGAGCATTATCCTACGCGATAATATATTTGGACGGTCAATTGAATATTGCGAAATTCCGAATTATTTCAAGTAAATTTTCATTATATGACTTTGAACCAGACTTTAAAAATGGTTAAGACAAAACACTACAGATGGGTGTCAGATAAAGGGTCCAGCTCGGTGGAACATCTGTAGATGTCAGTAACCCTGTAGATGAGGGTCAGATAAAGGGTCCAGATCGGTTGAACATCTGTAGGTTGTGTTTCATTTTGAAAATTCCGTAAGTTGTGTTTCATTTGAATTTTCGTTGTCGAGCATATGCATTCCTTTATACATAGATATAAAACTGTTAATGCACTATTGTATGTATTTCATTTTTGGATGTGGAATCTGATTGCAAGTCCAATAACCTGGTTGTGGCAAATCCACACTGAGAAATAAATTCTCATCCCCTCTCTTTGGGTTCTTTTTACAGGTTTTGGTGCGACTGATCCTGGAGAGGCACACGAGTAGTAGGCCCTTGGTATATGTCACCATATTACCTTAGTAGTTATTTTAGTTATTTGACTAGAGGGGCATATTTTGTTTTGTGATATAGCATCCTATGTCATACTTTACGGTTGGTATCCGTATGAGATACTTTTTTATATGTTATACTTTTATCAGATATTTTGTACTTGGACTATTATATATAGACTTATTTTATGTCTTTTGCTGTGATGTGAGTAGTATACTTTAATTGCCTTGTAAGCATACATGAAGTTGTATGTTTACGACGGGGCTCTGTCACTACTCATGGCCACGGGGTGTGACAATTTCTGCCATAGAATCATGATAATTCCGTCTATTTGCATAGCTTTTGTCTAACACTAGTCAAATATATTTAATTTTGTTCAAAACAGATTTAGATGTAGGGCATGTCATTTAGCAGCAGTTTGAGCATGATTTTGAGCACCAAGAGACTTCAAATTTCACCTATAAATAACCCTATACATCCTCACTTCATCTACATGGTTGGTTAGAGCATTTAAAGTACAAAAAGAGAGCAAAAATATTGAGAATTTAGCTCAATTGGTGATATAGTATATTATTTTCCTTAATATCAAACTTTACATATAAATAGCCCCATACATCCCCACTTCATCTTCATGGTTGGTTAGAGCATTTAAAGCACAAAAAGAGAGCAAAAATATTGAGAATTCAGCTCAATTGATGATATAGTATATAGTATGTTCCTTAATATCGAATTTCACCTATAAATAGTCTCATATATCCTCACTTCATCTCCATAGTTGGTTAGAGCATTTAAAACACAAAAAGAGAATAAAAATATTGAGAATTTAGCCCAACTGGTGATATAATATAGTATGCTCCTTAATATCAAAATTCACATATAAATAACTCCATACATTCTTACTTTATCCCCATAGTTGGTTAGAGTATTTAAAGCACTAAAAGAGGAAAAACATTGAGAATTCAGCCCAATTGGTGATATAGCATAATATATTCCTTAATATCTAATTCTCTTCTTAATTGATTGAATTTGGAATCCTTTTTCTTAATTGTACGTAAGTGCCGAGTTTATTGAATCGAACCAGAAAAATTTGTTGTGTGCTAATGTTAGAAATCTGAATTGAATAGTTAGTTGGGTAATTATAATATTTTGCTTTTTCTTGGTTATTTCTTTTTATATTAATTTGAAATAATGAACACTTATTTTCTTGCTGTATCAATTTAGTAGTGAACTTGGCTTAGGAGCAAGCATTGTTTAAACTCTAGTATGGTACCAATATCTTATTATACCAATTTTTCTTGCTAAATATAGAGTTAGAAGTATTTGATTATTAAATTTACATATTTTTGACACCGGTACCATTCTGCACTAGTGCCTATACTAAGTTATGACATATTTCCAGGGTTTAGGAGTAAAATTGCAAAATTTCCTAAGTTAGTAAAGTTATCATGTCAGGTGAGCTGTATATATAGTGAACTATATAAAAATGAAAACATGACTTGAGGTTAGATACTTTAATTGAATATGATATGAATCAAATTAGATTATGGACATAAACTTTATTTAATTGAACCAATGATTATTGACTATTGAATAATTCACCCATGCCAACTTAAAGTGAACTAAGAAAGAATTAATGAAATGGTTAATACATGAAAGTCACTCGTTAATATAATATGGATACTACAAATAATTGGAACAGTAGGATTCAGAGAAGATTGTATCTAATAAGAAAATATTGGCCGCTCTTAAGTCTTTTATATAAACACCTGGTTTCATCTATGTAAACATCTGATTTCATCTATATATCATCAAAAGAAAATGAGGGTACTCCTTTTCTTAAAAAAATGAGCAGGTTTGGATCCAAAAAAATTGCGTAGTCACAGTATAACTGTACAACCCCATATTTTGGGATGTGAGAAACTCACGAGTGAGAATAAAATCTTGCAATGAAACACAATCTTAAAAAATGGTAATCGATCTTAGATGTTCGACTTACAAAAATTCTTTTTTTAGAGTTTAAATACCTCCTAGTCTCCTAGACTTAGTCCTTCCTAACCGAACATGTATCTTCTGCATTAACTCAAAAGAGAATCTTTTGAGTTAATACATTTCGGCCATTTTCGGATTTTAAACGGAGTCAATCCGACTGTTTGATTTTAACACATGGGTCTTTCAATATTAGTGCGGATTTAGTCTGCACGAATTTTAAAGCAAATCAAATAGTGCAGATGCATTAACTAAAAAATTTCCTTTTTTGAGTTAGATGTAGAGGATACAAATTCCTCCAAACCTGCAGCGACAGTATCTCTTTAACTTTTTTCCAAGGGAATCTAGTAGGCCGTCGTCCTTACTTTTTATTCACATTTTATTCAACAGCTCATGTAACCTACAACATTTTTGTTGGCATTCCCCATATTATTTTTCAATTTTATTATATTTCTCAACAACTCATTTTTCTTCTAGCAAAATTGATGAAAACAATGAAAATATAGGAAAAAATTAATTGCTGCATAAAAATCACCTGTTCTTGTTGTAACAAAACTAAAATATTGTTTTCATTAAAATAGTGAAAACCATAGTTACCTCATATTTTTCCGAATTAAAAGGATTACAAATTAAGTTATCATCATCCCTAAAAGAATTTCTGGTTAAAAATTCATTTGTGAGGTTGAGAGCGGTTTTTTTAGATGATAAAGTGAGAGATCACTAGATAAGATGAAAATAAAAGTTTAAATAGAGTTTATCACGTTATAGCGGAAGGGCTAAAAAAAAAGGATGCTCTGGTCAAATTGCGCTGCTAAAGTACCGATAGTGTCATAATTTTTATAGTCTAAAAATACTATAGCGCGCGCTCGCTATAGCGCATTATTTAGAATCCTGGATGAAAATGATGATATATTGTGGTACTTTATATGGAAGAAATTAGATGATAAGTTACTAAAATGCTACTCAAAATGACTGTTATTAGGACTGATTACATAATAATTTTGGTAATATCTGCTAAAATTTCAATTTTGTCATTGTCATTTGCCTTATGATGGTTAATTAATTTGGTTGGTAACATCTACACAGAATAAATAGAATTAATTGCTCTGAATATATAGAAATGGCCGTCTTTTATTTTAGATTTTTCAGAAATAATGTTATAATTAAAATTTATTTTTCTAAAATATAAAAAAAAATCGGCGGACTATCCTGACAATTGGAAAACCCAATTGACCCAATTCTTTTAAGAAAATTTCAACTAATGCTGTTTTTTTTTCCATATAATAACTAAATTAATTAGTCAAATGTATAAAAAAATAATCATGTCAAATATCATATCTTAATTAAATTTTAGCACAAAAAATTAAAATTTATACAAATCACAAATTGTACCCACTAATCTTGTAAGTGGTATCAGTACTAGAGAAATACCACACTAACATCAATTTTCTAAATAGTATCGATTAATATTCTAATTGAAAGGCAGTGCTACCAATATCGTTTAAAAAGAAAACAGATGCCCTTAGGAAGTCCGAATTCAACCTCAATGAACATGAACTGAAACTTTTTTAGTACTTGTTCAAGTTTAGTCCGTAAGTAAAAATTTAATTAAATATTGCCTAAATATTTGAGCTCATTTGTATTACAACTTGTCCGAAATTTAATTTTTATCCCTTCGTCTCCATTATCCTTGTAAAAACCTATCCAATTAGCAACCCTACTGACAATCACTGATTAAAACAGTCAAACTAGTTAATGATAATAATATTAAGTTGAAACTAATCTGATATATTTAATCCAACGTGTTAATATTAAGATGTTGAGAATAAAAAATTTAGAAAATCTAAATTATAACATGCTGCAAATAACTAATATTTGATTTACTCTAATATTTAAATTATAAAATTTGTATTAAACATATTTTCTTTAACAAATTATATATCAATAATGACTTGTAATTTGATGCGAACAACATGGTCAATTTAAAAAAATTAATACGACTATATATAAAAAAATAGCGGCCTTTCACATGTAATTCATTTTTATTCATAAAATAGTGGCTTTTCACACGGAATTCATTTTTAATCATGATATGAAAGTGAGAAGAATCTAAAATTCACTCTAAATTTATGAAGAATCTTATAATTGAAAAAAAAATGTGAAAAAAGAATTAACTACAAAAATAAATATGGCATGGCAAAGTTTTATTTTGTTAGATTTTCTGTAAAAGGATATCAGTTGTATACTTGTAATCTATTGTAACGACATCAAGATTGACAAAGTAGATCTATAATGTATTGTAACCATCAACACTGATAATTCATTAACAAAACAGGAGCAGAAGCAGAATTTTTTAATTTATGACAACAAACATATACAAAAAAAAAGGTCAATTGTATAAAAAATATATACAAAAATATGATGATCATTTTTTATATTACTTATAATATTTTCCTCTAAAATATAAAACAAAAGTATATATGGTTCGTTTACATTTCATTTACTGTGTCAATGAACAATTTGATTCTAATGACAACAATTTGGTTTCTAAATTCAATTTGCCGAAGTTTGGAACAAAATGCAAATATATACACACTATTTAATTCTTACCCCTACTTCTATGAAAAGTAGATATATAAACTAGAGATTATAAGTTAGAAACCAATTTTGCGTTAGATGTATTTAAAATATAACCTTAATATTTAAAACAAAAATAAACAGTTTAGACAATTTAATTTGACTTTAATTTTTTTTTTGGTGGGGCATGTCTTTAATATCTAACTTTTTTTTTTGCCTTGAGAGATTATTTACTTGAAGAAAATTCTATTTAGTACTCAAAGATGGAAAATTCGATTTCCCCTCACAACTTTGCAGCTTCTGAAAAAATTAAAAGAAAAACCTATTTAGTATCTTTATTGCAAAACTGATCTACAAAATTCATTTTTGGAGAATATCTAGGATTGGTGAGCTTAACTCAAAATCTATCGAATTGGCTTGAAATGACGAATTGTAATTGTTGAAACTTGAAAGTGATCAACTTCACAAGTAATTAATTAAAGTGGTTAATTACATAGAAAATTTATATTTTCTTGAATTAATATAGTATAAAATTAAGCGTAAAAAATGATGAAAATGAATGTTTCAAAATTAACATCTAACTTTTTTTTTATCATTCGACTTTATACGAAATTAATTAGACTTTATAAATTTTGTATGTAAACATTATCCCTTATACAGCAGAGAGATTTCAATTTTAAATTATTTTTTTGAGATCAATCCGATAGATTTTAATTTTAAACTCATTAATAAGAAATTTGATGAGCTTATGAGCATCCTTGGTCTACTTCTTTTTCTTGTTATAGTATCTTGTAATATGTAACAAGGAATAACAAGGAGAAATTTTTACCTGTGCACCACACAACACATTCAATGAACATGAACACACATAGAAATTGTGTAAAATGTATATATACTCAAATATAGCCATCTTACATGAAAATTGTGTACATACAGATGATCAAAGTGAGCATGAACATATATGAATTCAACAAGATGAGCTTTCCGGTACTGAAACGAACCGACGCCAGTACCAGTGTTTAGCCCAGACAGATCCCATGGATTCAAGAGGTATCCCCTTTGTTTCCGGTAGAAAAACCGCTACAAAAGTCGTCATGATACAAACCCATCCAGCAAAATACGCGAAAATCCCGTACCTTAATCGGCACATCATTGTAAGAAACAACTGTGTTTGAATGAAGATACTGGTAAAGCTGACTGCTATGCCTACTCCTTGTGCCGCTGATCGTATCTCGACAGGATAAATCTCGCCTGAGATTATCCAATTTAGCGGGCCCCATGACCACCCGAATCCCGCTGCGTAGATGCACACGATTACGAGGACTGCTAATGCATAGGCCTTTGTCATTGGAGCAGTACCGCCTTGACCGACTTGTGCTCCCATTATCCATGATACTGCCACCTTGAAACAAGAAGAGGAACATGTCAAGGACATGAGAACTACTTGAAGGCTAGATTAATTGGAAGCAGGGGTGTTCAAACAAATTGCTTAAAATTGAATTAAAATAGTTAAACTAAAATTATATTTGGTTTTAAAAAACATAACCGAACTAATCGATTTAAACATGTCAACCGAATAACAATCGGAACTAACAAAACCCGGAATAAATTGTGATTTATTAGATTGAGCTGAAATAAGAGAGAGATTGGATTTGAAAATGTCAAAATCCCAAACATTTAATAATCATAGAAATAAGTATCAAGATGTATATCAGTAAAATTGAAAAGAGAGATTAAACCAAATCAAATATTAAAAATCGAAATATTTCAAATATATATTAAGTAAATGCAGTTTGCTTGATTGAACTAAAATAAAAAAATAATCTGACCAAATATAAAAAATTCAACCGAATCGAACAATTTAAACTGAAAATCGAACTATTTAATTCAAAATTTACCGATTTGGTTAAAAACTAAATAAACTGGATTCAGTGAACACCCCACCTGGTATATTATGCCATATCAGAAAATATACATAGATGCTGGTTCTGGTTGTGTACTGTTCTCTAGTTCAAACTATTTAAAAAATACAGAGAAAATTATCAAACTATTTAACAAAACAGAAAACAATTTTCTACCTGACAGATGATCATCTGGATACCGCCGATCATGAACAACGCCTTCCTTCCTAACCGATCAACCGTGAAGGTCGATATAAGGGTTGAACCGAGATTGATGGATCCAAGCAAGACTGCGCCTATCAATGCACCATCACTCCCGAATCCAATGGTGCGAAACAGCTGCGGAGCAAAGAAGGCAACCACAACCACACCGGTAAGCTGCATGAAAGTCGGGATTGCGAGTGCCATCACCAAGTGAGGCCGGTATTCTCTCATCAATAACCTCTTGAATGCGCCTTGGTTGTTCTTTTGTCCCTGCTCAATCGAATGCATGATCTCTTTTATCTCTGCGTTCACGTCAGCATCGGCCCCTCGGATTTGCCGAAGTGCCGCTCTGGCTGTGTCAACTCTACAATTATTTGAAAAGTCGGTAGGTAGGTTAGCAGCCTAAAGTCGGTAGACCGGTATTGGGTTGGGCTACGGCGCTTGAGGAAGTAAGGATGATGTCATTCATTTTGCTCATATCTTCATTTTTCAAATTCATATAGTCTATTTGAACTGCTCAACATGAATTCCATATTAAAATGTGCTTGGAGACTCAGCGTGGGAGACCTCTGGTTTGAAACCCGATGAGAAAATCTCTTATGGATATATTAAATAGTTTGGTGGTTTGACCTCCAATCTTTACTAAAAAAATAATAATGTACAATTGGAGACCAAATTTTATATTTTCTTTTGAAATTTTATGTTATTTTTAAAAAATATTTGAAAATCACTGTTATTTACAAAAATGTGGATCATAAAAAATCAGTGATTTTTTAAAAAATTATAAAAATTTCAAAAAAAATATAAAACTTAATCTCTAAGCACATTTTAATATGAAGATAATATTTAACTATTTGGATCGATTGCTTGTATCTTGAAATCGATAAAAATATGGGCAAAAAGTAAAACATGAGCTTTACCTTCCACGTAGGATGAGACTGCTCGGAGTGTCGGTGATGAGAACGCTACCAAGCAAGATAATAAAAGCCGGGGCTGCAGCGAGGCCGAGCGAGAGGCGCCAACCCCATCCCGGAATGTGACTAGCAAAGTAGTTTGTCAGGTTGGCAGCCAACACGCCGATTCCATTGAAAAATTGGAATGCCGCCGTGAAGGCGCCGCGATATCGAGCTGGCGCTGTTTCTGCCAGATACACCGGTGTCGCCTGTATGAATAGTACATATTCTAATTAAGTAGTTAATTGAGATTTAAAATGCATAATAACTTGGAGAGTTAAATGAGGCAAATTTTATCTCATTGAAATTGCTTTAATAAAATGGAAATATAATAGAGTGAGGCTATGATAATATGCGTTTATTACATATTATTATTTTAGATATGTAGGAAATCACTTGATATAAAAAAATGCTGGACCATCAAAAGGTAGTGATTTTCTACCTACAAAAAAAAAAGCTAAAAAATTCTAATAATGTAAAAAACAAAGATATATTCATAGCACGAGTTAATTCGCAATATGCATAGTATATATCATAGTCTCACTCAAAAATTATAAATACAAGGCATTGGCACCTGATTGGTAAATCCGACCCCGAAGCCGAGCAACACACGGCCAAGAATGAGCATGGCGATGTTAGCAGCTGCGGCATTTGTGATGGCACCGGCAAAGAACAAAGACCCACCGAGCAACATGACACCTTGACGTCCGATCCTTTCTGTGACATAGCTAGCAAATAAGGAAGCGAACAAACCGGCGATGTAGAGAGACGATGTGAATGCTGTCAGCTTCGGGTCATCGTACATGCAGTAATCATTGTGCTCTGCCTTGGCCATTTTTTTCAACACTTGCGGAAAGAACTGTTCGAGGAACGACTCCATCGCTGTCACACCGCCTAAATTTTTTTTTATGATATTGAAATTTTCATACAAATTAAATAAAAACAAAATAAGAAGAATAATATGATGAAGTACCCGAGATGCCAATGTCATAGCCAAAGATGAGGCCACCTGAGGCTGCCACGATACACGTCAAAACAACCGACCATGTCAGAGATCCGCCGTGACCCACCGCCGCTCCATTACCGGCACCAGCGGTAAACTCACTTCCCATTCGATCAATTTTTTTTTCTTATTATGTATTTATCTTTTATTGTACACAAGATGTTACTTGTATTCAGTGGAAGCTTGATTACAGAGTATAAACTATACTCTGTATATTTTTCAAATAGAATGAATTCTCTCCTCTCCGTTTTATTCTAAATGGAGGTATCCAGCTGCCCCAGCTGATACGTAGGCTGATGTAATATCTAGATGTAGCAAAGAGAAAATATATTTAATTATCATAATAGAAAAATAGTAAAAGTAATTAACAACAAACGGTCCTTGAAACAAAATGGAATTGAATATAAATATAACTTGTCTTGTCCTAGATAAAGTTAGTGATAGTTCAGAAATTGAGAAATATTTATAAACTAGTCTTCCATGTAGTGGCAAAATTAGGCAACGTGTTCTCCGTATTTAAGATCATGAGTTTAAAATTTAAATAATTAATTTTTTTATAAATATTGAAATTTAGAAGGTCATGCCTTTAAATTTTTCTCAAAAAAAAAAAAAAACAATTGAAAAATATTCCTTCACTTTGCAGTAGTTAATGCATAATCAATCAATTTCAAATTACAGAGGACATAATGCATAATATGTTTATATTATAAAAATTGTCTACATATCTTATCTTTTTTTCTTAATTTTGATTGGTTTTCTGTCATTTTTTTTACTTACCATTTCAAGTAAATGTGTTATAAATTCATGAGGAGGGTTCAAATGTCTCTATTTTTTGTGCATCCATCGTGCCTCCATTTTTAAAATCTAAAATAACTCAAAATTTGAAACTTAAAATTCATAATAAAACTATTGGATGTGATCTATATCATTTTATCTATGCACATCATTCTAACTTTATTTTGGTTGTTATCAAGAGTTTATAAAAAAAATACTAATGTGGATAATTTCTAGACATTGATTTTTCAACTTATTTAATCACATAAAAAAAAATTGAAATGTGATAATTTTTTATGAGTACATAAATAAAATAACATAGATTATATCTAACGGTTTTATTTTGACATTTATGATTTAAATTTTTAGTTATTGTAGTTTTTAATAATGGAGGCACAAAAAATGGAGGCATTTGAAACCTTCTCTAAGTTCATTTCTTAACTAACATTGCATTGTTTCTTGATTAAGTGATTAGATGGAGTTCATGTGCCTACTGGTTCTTTTCCAAATTTCAATTTTTGGATGAAAGATGAAAGATGAAGATGATGATACTTTAGCTACTGGTATTGAAATGGATCTAATTGTAGTACATGTTTTAAAAAAACAATTTAGTCCCTCAAATAGCAAGTAATTAAATAATTTATACCTTATATTGAGTGAGAGTCACATCAAGTGACAAAAATAAAAGGTAGATACCTCTCTCTTTTTCCATTGTCATTTGACCAAACACAAAATACCAAAACATCAAACACCAAATAATATAGCAGAAATAGTGTTATTGGCAAAAATTGGGAAACAAACAAAATATAATTTCTAGATGATGCATTGCATGGTAATTGATTGCTTCAAATTGGCAATTAGCATGGAACTATGAATTCAATTGGAATTTCAACATATTAGTAAATGGTGCTGACATTTGCAATCCACTACCACACAGTAGTGTGATTCTTCTCTCCATTACTTTGTAAAATGGAAATGTCCATTGGTCAATCATAAATGCAAAAATTAAGTAATAATATATCATTTATAAAACTGAATTGAAAGAACTGCAAAATTAACACCCTCATTGTTGTTCCTGTTTAAGCATTTTTATAAAATATGAAACGTTAGGAAAAATAATTTAAATTGCAATTACAAGATGGAGTCAATATATCATATTATTAATTGTTTATAGATGCTGCCTTCCATGGTTGAAAATTTAATTCCAATTAATTAGTTTGTCTTGGCATACATTTTGTCTTAGCAGATAATATTTTTGAACAAAGTCATGATGGCATTAATTAATGAAAAGGATGCTGGTTTTTGATAAAATAAGCAAAAAAAACTCAGTATTTTAATTTTACAATTAATTGGCTCATCCTTTTATATTCTATATGCAGTTTGTTATGCACATATATAATTATTATTGGATAAAATAATTCCTTTTTTTTTATCATGTATGTTGATTCTTAATAAGAGTGTTATCCCTAATTACTGATTAAAACTTAATTCAAAAATCTTGTGCTGTCTTAATGATCAATTAAGGCAGTCAATTAGAAAGCCTTAATTATATGTCGAGATTAATACTAATTGCCAAAAAAAAAAAATACTAAAATTCATTGAGAAGATCCAGAAAAAACAAGCATAATTCCGACAATAAATTGTGATTAGGCAAAAGATTAACACCCATGATAGTTACATCAATCACTAAGAGGCAACTTTACAAAAAGAAATGAAAAGTAAAGATATGATTGCAGCTTGAAATGATAGCATGATAAGTTCTACCAGTATATTTCATCAGCAAGAACAAAAAAAAAATAACAATTTTAAACCACTTTTTTCGAAATAAAATTTCAAAAAATAAATTAAATTACTCACTTTGGCTTATATGATATCCAAATGTTGTGATCATGCCAAGATGGAGATGCTCAGTATATTTTTTTTTTCTTGTGTATTTTCTGATCAATTCTGAGCCTCCATAATCTTCTCTCTCTTTTTGCTTCAATTAGTACCCTTCTCTCTTGATGTTCAATATTTTTTTTTTCTTTTTTTAGCAATTTTTTATTTGAAATTTTTGGATATTTAACAGGTCTTTATTCTTATATTAATTTTAAAAAAAGCTGGATGCGAAAGAGCGTTGCGCATGAAAGCGTCTTCGAACTCGACACTCTGTTGATTTGTCTGATTTCTAAATTTAGTTAACATGAATTAATCCATGCTTTTAATCTTGTATTTTTAGGCATTTTTGGTTTCTGCCTTATGTCCCCTCAATGACAATTTCATATTGTTTTGATGTATTATGTTGCAATTTGCCTTCATTCTTCACAAAAAAAATAATAAAGAAAGAAAACCAACAATTTTGTACCCCAAAAAAAAAAAAAATTAGAAAATTGGAAGATTAATTTCAAGAGGGTCAGATATATTAAATTTTAATTTTGAACATTAGAAATCCTTGCACATGTTTTTTTTTTTTTTTGACAAAAAAAAGTGAAGATCTAGCCTCCATATTTCATTAATGCTTGCACATGTTGATGTTGATTCTTTTTCCTATATAAATTCCACCAGATTTCCATGCAAAATAAAAAAAATGCAACATAAAAGCTGCAAATTTAAATTATCCCTTTTCCATTTGATTTCCCATTGAAGATTAGACCACAATAAAAAAAATATATATAACCATGGTTGAAAATGAGAACCATGAAGGTTTTTATTTAATTCGGAATTTGGTACCAACAAGAACCAGAGATCTCACATGGAATAGGAATAGATCCATTTTTTAGACCAATTCCAGGGGGTTGTTAGAATTATTTAATGACCTAACTTAATTAATGGAAGAATTTCTCGTATTCCCCTCAAAAACCTCAAAATTACGTATCCCTCTACAAAATCCATTATACCATATTTATCCATTTTATTTCAAACACTAGTATAATTATTTTGGGGGAATTTTATGTATACCCCTTAAAACTTGGAAATTATGTACTTCAATTAAAATTCATAATATCATATTTATCCTTTTAAACTTCAAAACTCACAAATTTACCAATTTTAATGTCTGAAACATGCTATTATTTTTATTTTCATAATGAAGGATAAAATGAGTACTTCATAAATTTAAAATGAGTTTTAATATAAGAGACAAAAAGGGTAAATTTGTGAGTTTTTGAAGTTTAGAGTAAATATTATATTATGAATTTTGTAGTGGAAAATATGTAATTTTGAATTTTTTTTAGGGGTATCCATGAACTTTAATAATGGATAAAATGGAAACTTTGTAAATTTAAATTGAGTTATAATACAAAGACAATAAGTTGGGTAAATTAGTGAGTTTTTTTAAAATGTAGAGGGGTAAATATGATATTATAAATTTTAGAGTGGGATATACGTAATATTTAGATTTTTAAGGGGCATACATGACATTCCACCATAATTAATAAACATCATTCCAATTATGCAGAGCTCTGATGGATCCCACATCAGACATTGTAAAAGCTACTTTGTGTTGCTTCTCAAATTGTAACAAGATCATATTTGTGCTAAGTTCACTTTCATAATTTTACCAAGGAAAAAAAGTTTGCATGAAATATCAAAGAAACAAGCAGCGCACTACCTAAAAGATAAAGCAATAAAGATACTTAATTACTTTCAAGATAACACAAGTTATCATAATTAAAATTTATGTCATCATCAGTAATTTTGTATATATATTTTTTAAACAAGATCATAAAATTTGTGGTATCTAATTATGGAATTTAATTAACTTTGCAAAGAATATGGAGTTCATATGTAACATTGCAAGTAGGGCTGTCCAAAAAGCTCGTAAGCTCGTGGCTCGCTCGCGACTCACATCGGCTTGATCGGTAACAGCTCGTTCGATAGTGGACCGAGCTGTTAACGAGCTGGCTCTCTAACAGCTTGGGCCAAAATTAACGAGCTGAGCTTTTGCCCAGCTCGCAAGCTAGCTCGGCTAGGCATCAATTTGTGAATTTGTATGAATTTGTGTGTATTTTATACTGTCAAGCTTGATCCAACTTGATCCAGCTCGGTCCAAAAATGTTTGTAAAATTTATTTTCTTCTTAAAACAAGGTCCAACCAAACCCAGTGAGCCAGCTCGTGAGCTGGCTCATCACGAGTTTGAGCTGAGATTTTAGCTCGCGAGCTGTTAACGAGTTGGCTCGCTAACAGCTCAGTCCAGAATTAACGAGCTGAGCTTTTGCCCAGCTCGGCTCGAGCCAGCTCATTTACAGCCCTAATTGCAAGTGTACAATGTTAGGAAGAAATGGAGGTCTCCATTTCACATTTAAAATGGAGAAGTTCATTCGGTATAGAATACCAACCTCCTATGGAATAGTCTAATTAACACATCTCAAATAATTAAATGCAAGGTCACCATATGGATAATAAATGAGGTAGTAGATGGAGTGGTAGATAAACCACAGGCTGGTACCACTACATTGTATGCAATAATAGTAATAATTATTATTATTAGTCTAACAGATTTGAATTTTTCTAAGTGTTGACCAAATTTATATCTTTCAAACAGCTACTTCACTTAAACAGTAAATTTATTTTGTAGTCTAGTGGTTAATAAGTATTTGATTATTTCTATGATTTCAAATTTTTATTTATTTCATTTTTTTTTTAATAATGTTATTGTAATTTAATTAAATTTTATTTTTAAGTTTTTTATATACTCTCATAGGATATTGAATATGTAATTCTAGTTTAGTGGTTCAAATTTTATTTTGTAGTCTTTGAGATTTATATTCGTAGCGACATATTATGTAATTTCTATTTTAATCCTCTCAATTTAATTTCTTGGTTCTACTCCTGATTTTGATGATTTTGATGCAGCATATATTTCTACATGTTACAATACTTAAATTTTTTTGAAATAGTGAAATGTGGACATCATATTGAAGAAAATTAGAAACATTAATTAATTGTTTTTGGATGAACTGAGACAAAGACAAAGACAAAGTTTGGACCGTGGAATATAGACCGTATACTTGTAACTTATAATATGTTTTTTAATTAAAAAAATGAAAGAGAAAGATATCCTGAAATTCTATAAATAAGTATCTCACCCCTCAATACCGGGAATTCATATCACCTAAGGTAACACATCGTTTCAGTTTGAATCAGATACGTTCATTATATATCTGCACGAATGTTAAAGAGATTCATTAAATTACATACTTGGGTTATATTAGTCCAGATTTTGATTCAACGGTTAGAATTCAAAATTCAAACGGTGAGGTAATTCAGACATGAGTGAAATAAAAAAAGTAAGATAAGAAAGCCGGATGAAATAAGTGTTTTCTAATTTTATCCATAAGAGGTTAATATAATATTTTTTATAAAAATAAAAAAAATTAGAACGACAATTTGAAAATTTTCAATTTAGAAGAGTGCTTAGCATCTCTTTTTCTCAACTTATTTCAACCTCTGAATGTATATGATTCTAAGTCAATCTAAAGCACATATCTGATCACAATTTGAGTTTGAATATTATATGTTCGTTATATATTAACACAAAATTTAAAGAGATATGAGATATTGTGCATTAAAGACTTAGCCCGAATTAGTCCGGATTCTGATTGGATGGTTTGGATTCAAACTCAAACGGTAAGGTAATGCAGAGCATCCCAACTCCAACACCGCAAGTGTTTCGCACGGACCGAAACGGAACGGAACTGGGTCGAAATTTGAGTGCGTCCGTTGCTCTCACTTTAAATCATTTCTCAGGGATCTATTCTACTTTCTATTTATTGCCCTTTTTAGCTGATCTATCTAACACCCACAGCTCACATTTTTCCTTCTCCATCTCTCTCTCTCTCTCTCTCCTTTCTCTCTGAAGACTGAAGAGTGAAGAGTGTGTGGTAGGTAATAATGGGGATGGAAGGATTTGCCGTGGCTAATGGCCCGACAGCCGACTACGGTGCATCTCTTACATTCTCCGTCATACTCACTTGTGTCATGGCGGCCTCCGGCGGTCTCATTTTCGGCTACGATATTGGAATTTCAGGTCAGAAGCTTCTAATTTTTGTTAGTATTTTTTACCACTCAAAATTAATCCACAAGTTGTTAAACTCAAACTGTGAAAATATCAAAAGAATGAAGCTCTGGAACTTAATTTGAACTTCAAAATTATAAGCTAATTAATTAAAATAATGGTCTTCTCTTTGATTCTAAATTACCTTAATTTTTCTAACAGGAGGAGTATCATCCATGGAATCATTCTTGAAAAGGTTCTTCCCCGGCGTGCTGCATAAAATGATCGAAAAAGGGATGAACAACGAGTATTGTATGTACGACAGCCAGTCGTTGACGGCTTTCACATCGTCGCTCTACATTGCCGGCCTACTAGCTTCCCTATTTGCCGGTAAGATCACGAAAGCAATCGGTCGACAGGCTATCATGCTGCTTGGTGGTGCCATGTTTTTTGCTGGCGCTGCTATCAACGCCGGAGCCGTAAATATCGCCATGCTTATCATCGGACGTATGCTTCTCGGCTTCGGCGTCGGCTTCACTAATCAGGTACAATTAATCACACACATGCTAACTAGTGTTGTCAGGATTAAATAGTTGTATTTAAAATAGTTAAATTTCTTTTCTATGAAAGCAACTATCATTTATAATATCAGAGTATTAATGAATGATATTGTGCATAGCGCGCATTGGTCAATATTCTGAATTATATCTTTATTTTTAATTTTAAAAGAGTTGATTTGAACTGTTTAATATAAACATGATCTCCGTATTAAAATATACTTTTAGATCAAATTTTACATTTAAAAAAATTAATTATTTTTAAAATAGATACAAAATCACTATATATATATATGTGCAGGAATGAAATTGGAGATGCCAAACATTTCCTTGTGCTTTTATTTTATGTTAGTGTCTAGTGTTGGTTAGTTAGTCACACTGTCACATGTACACATTAAATTCACAAGTACATGACAAATGTGTATATTATTAAACTCATGAATCATGAATAAAAACAAAGGAAAACTGGAAATAAGGAGTTGACTTTTTCCGGAGGTTTGGGTACTTTGCTTTTTAATGTTTCCTTGACAGATGGATAGTTAATTAAGCAATAATTAATACATCCTCTGCAATTATCACAATTAATTTTAGCTCCATTCAATAATCAATTTTCTCAGTTAAAGTTGTGGGCTTTTGTGTGTGGATACTTTTTGGGTTGCAAATCAAATTTAACATTTGTAGGAAGCAAACAAATTATAGACTTCATAATTTCTTACCTGCCAGAGATTTTTTTTTTTTTTTTATCAAATTTAAATGCTCCAAATTTGTTCTGAAAAAAAGTATAAAAATAAAAGCATATTTTTAACATTAAGTATTTTTTTTTCTGATAAAAGTATAGAAATAAAATATAGTTTGGAGAGAAAAAAAATCAGTATTTAAAAAATTCGGCGAAATTCACATTTCATCTATATGTGTACGAAAATTATACAATATAATTCAGAAAAAAAGTTTTTTTATAATCAAAATAATATATTAAAAATTTGATATTTGTACACAATAAATAAAAAAATTGTAAATTTATTAATAATATGAGTTAAATATAGGTCTTGAAAAGTCATGTTTAGAAGACAAAAAAAAAATCAAGAAATCGTATGATCCTCAACAAAAGGTGTATATATGGTATGAAAATAAATGCATGTTATCCATCGTAGACCAAGTCATTTTGATTGAACTCAAAAAATATATTCCTATAGAAATTTGGGTTCTGTAATGTGACATTTAATTACTTGATGGCGATAGCTAGCTGCTAAAAGTCGTAATTAATTACATTTCGTACAAATTCAACTTGAATTTTCCATGTATAGATATACATGAATAAAGATCAAATTAAGTCAACTTTAGAGCGATAATTGAAGGATTCTCTGACCATTATTTATTTTGACAATTTTAATAATTTAAAAAAAAAATTGAAATTCAACCTTATAGGTATATGATATATTATTTAATATGATGTGTATATTTTACAGCACATCAAGTGACTCGAACTTTTAACGATTCAAAATTAGCGATTTTTGATGCATCACCAACAAGGCAACAATACATAAATGAATGAAATTTGATTGGTAGAATATTTATATGTTAATAACTTATCTATATGTTATTTATAAATTTATTTATTTTTTATTTTTTATGTTTATTGTCAA
Source organism: Carex cristatella (assembly GCA_024447775.1). Lineage (NCBI taxonomy): Eukaryota > Viridiplantae > Streptophyta > Magnoliopsida > Poales > Cyperaceae > Carex > Carex cristatella. The sequence continues at coordinate 2,194,595 of JAJHPF010000026.1, read as the reverse complement.
GATTGAAAACACAGATATGTCCAATTAAATGGGTTCAATTTTTCAATTTTATATAGATGCAATCAACAGTTCCTGTAAGGTGTAAACTCATTTTTTTTTCTCAAAAGAGTTTCACGTTTTACATGAATTTTTAAAACTTTTAATTGTTTTTGTTTCCTTAGTGTATAATGTACTATTTTTAATTGATTCAATTAACGAAATTGAAGAGATAACTATCTGAATAGACATAAAATATATAGAAATAAAAAAAAAATTAGCTTGGGTTGTTTGAAAGTTAGTTTCAGCTACCTTTGATATCAATGCATTTTGCTTTCCTAGGTTGTTAGGAATGCCTTTTATATCATTTTCATATTTTTTTTTTATGAAAAATAATTAACCATACACATTCTTTGATTCCTTGACATTTTGGTTCCAATCTTTGGCATGTAGCATAAATATCATAGTTAAAATTAGTAAAAGTTATAGTGACGTCCAATTGATTATATTAATTCAATCTTTCATTTTTATATGGTCGCATAACCAACAAAGTTTTACACATACATATATATATATACAAGTTAAATAAATATATACTAATACTTTCTTATATCATTTTGCTTCCTCATATACATGTGATATATCATTCGTACAGTTGAAAAATCAATTACCCAAAATTACTAACTATAGTCTTTGATTTGATGACATTACAGAGATGTCCAATCAACATTTCCTGTAAGGGTGTGAAATCATTTTTAATTTTTTTTCTCTAAAATGAGTTCCACACATTACCAAAACTTTTTTAAATTTTTCATTGTTTTTTTTTTTTTTTTTGGTTTCATTAATTAGTGTACTATCTGAATAGAACGTCTATTTAATTCAACTGATAATAGGTTACAGACAAAAAAAAAATAGGCACAAGATAGAAATTAAAATATTATCTTGGGTAGTTTGAAATAAATGCATGTCAATATGTCATCCATAGTAGACCAAGTTAAAATAGACCAAGTCATTTTAATTGAATTTAAAATAATACTTCAATAGAAATTTGGGTCCTGCCATGTGACATGCTAGTCGCTATTATAGTGTCAAATTCTATACTTTTCTAATTAACTAAATACAGTCACTCTTGTGACTTATGACCTTGTGATATAGTTTTAATTACTTGATGGTGATAGCTAGCTATTATAAGTCTGAATTAATTACATTTTATATAATTTTGGGTTCACTCATGTAGACATATATGATCAAAGTCAACTTTAGATCAATTAAATTTTGAGAGATATTTGAATTTATTTATTTTGACAATTAAATAATTTTCAAAAATAAATTTAAATTTGAAATCAACATGACAGGGGTATGATATATATTATAGTAAACTTTGTGTATATTTTACTGTATATCAAGATCGGTTTAAAATTAACGATCATTGATGCATCACCATAAAAATACATTAATTGAATACAATTTGATTAGTAAACTATTTATATGTTCAACAACATATCTGTAAAGATACTTTTCAATTTAAAGGTTTTTTTTTAATATCATTGTCAAGTGATTTCACTTGATTTATCATTAAACTACAGAGATTTCAAACTAAGTATGTTCAATTTGGTCAAAGAATAGGTGAGAACGATTATTAATTAATCACATAATATGTCACCTTCCAAAATTAGATAAATAATACAAAAGGCACAAGCTAGAAATAAAAAAATAAAAAAAATCATATTGGGTGATTTGGAAGTTAGTTGCAGCTAACCTCTTATATCATTTTGCTTTCCGAGGTTGTTAGACATGCAAAATATCTCTTTTATATCATTAAAAGTAACCTAAAATTTCATACACATTCTTTGATTGCATGAGATTTGGGTTTTAATCTGGCATGTAGACATATGCATAAAAATCAGAGTCAATTTTAATTAGAAAAAAAAAATATAATGACATGTACCATGTTATATTCAATATTTCATTTTCATATATATAGTTTCTAACCAACACAGATTATCTTATACAAGTTAAAAGGAAAAAAAAAAAACACACATACTAATACATTATCATATCATTTTGGCTTCTCATATGTAATATATGATCATTTTTGTTGGAAAAATAAACCCACAAAATTACTAACTACATTCTTTAATTACATTCCATTAATTGACACCCATAAAGGCCACCCCAGTTTACCTAGCAGAGATAGCTCCGCCACGGTGGCGCGGTGCCTTCACAAGCGGCTTCCAATTCTTCCTCGCAATCGGCAACCTCGCAGCCAACCTCACCAACTACGGCACCAACCACATTGAGCGCTGGGGTTGGCGCCTTTCTCTCGGCCTTGCTGCCGCCCCGGCCACCATCATTGTCATAGGCGCATTCTTCATCACCGATAGCCCTAGTAGTCTTGTCGTGCGTGGTAAGCTCGATGCTGCCAGAGCAGCACTTCGTAGGGTTCGTGGCCCAAACGCCGACGTTGATGCTGAGCTCAAGGATGTCATCAGGTACTTTTATTTTCTCAAATTTTACAAATTATTCGCGAATTAACCTAAATTATTTTTGAATCACAAATTTTTTATTCCGTCGAACAAACCCGAATTATTAATTCATTTGTCCCTATATATACTAGCTACTATTGTACATAGTGCATAAATAGGTAAAAAAATCATAACTTGATAAAAAAAAAATGTGTTTACTATTTAAAAGTTAAAAGTAGTGTCTACATATCTAAACAAAGTTAAAAAATATTAAAAATATAAAATTTAGTATACAAGTATATTTTCATGTGGAGATCACATTGAACAGTTTAGATTAATTATTTGAACTTTAGAAATAAAAGTATTGAGATGTACTCTGTAGTACGGACCAATCTGCACTATATATATATAGTACATAGCCTCACTCACTCTTACTTAATTACCCACAATTAATTACTGTAAATACAATTTAAGTTAAATCCATTCTATGAAATGATGAATGTTGTCAGGTCGGTGGAGGACTCGAAGAAGAACGAGGAGGAGGCATACCGGAGGATCCTGAGGAGGGAGTATCGGCCGCATTTAGTGATGTCAGTTGCAGTGGCATTATTCTTTCAACTTACAGGGGTGATCGTGCTCGCATTCTTCTCACCATTGTTGTTCAGGACAGTCGGGTTTGGGAGCGACGGAGCATTGATTGGTGCTGTTATTTTGGGGGCGGTGAATCTAGTCTCCATTTCACTGTCGACATTCACGATCGATCGGTTGGGTCGCCGACCTCTGTTCTTTATCGGTGGTGTTGTCATGCTTGTCTGCCAGGTCAGCAATTAATTAGTTATGACAGTTTTCCCCACACAAAAAAATAGCATTTTGGGATCATCCATACAATTAGATTGTGGAGTGTTGCTTATAAATTGTGGGTCTAAATGGATTAACACATAGCAGCAATGGGCTTTATTTAAGAGCTAATCTCTTGGGCTTTTATTTGAAAGCAACATTTTTTTCAAGAATACTTTTGGGCTTTTATTTCTAGACACTAAGGTCACAAGTAAAATAACATCAAAGAGAAGTATTAGCCCAAATCTCAATTTTTTTATTTTTATTACAAAATGGGCTCTACGGCTACTTATTTGAATTTCAACACCATTTTAAGGAATTCACTGATAAAGATTCAGGACCATTTAAAATTAGTAAAATTAGTGATTTATCTATTTAATTAAACAATAGTAATTTTTTAAATATAAACTTTAGTCTCTAAGTACATTTCATAAAAAAGTCACGTTGAACAGTTTTGAATATTAAAAACAAACATATGAAATCATAGCATCAACCGATCTGCACTATGCATAGACCATATCCTCACTCTTTATATATTTCCAACATAAAGTTTTTATACATAAAATGATAGAACCATGCATGGAACTCAAAAGAGGAACAAAAATGAAAGAAAAAAAAGATTAATTTGCTCATTATCTTGTCTAATTCTGAAGGTTGCTATAGCATGGATTATGGGAGCACAAATTGGGAAGAGCGGTGAGGCCGCGATGTCGCATGGATATGCCGTGGCGGTACTGGTGCTGGTATGTGGCCACGCTGCTGGTTTCGGTGTCTCGTGGGGCCCACTAAACTGGGTAATACCCGGTGAAATTTTTCCTGTGGAGATTCGATCTGCGGGTAATGGCATTACATCGGCGATTAGCCTCGGGTGCACATTCATACAGACTCAAAGTTTCCTTGCCATGTTGTGCACATTTAAATACGCCACGTTTGCTTATTATGCCGGTTGGATCGTGATCATGACCACCTTCATTGCTCTTTTCATGCCGGAAACAAAGGGTGTTCCATTGGAGTCAATGAACACGGTTTGGGCAAGTCACTGGTACTGGGGCCAGTTTATCAGGGAAAAGAATCAAGTAGTTGATGAATCAGCTTGATTTTTTGTGTTTAATTCTTGTTAATTGGAAGTTACTGCTTAGTATTTATTAATTAAGCGTGTCTGATTTCTTGTTTTGACATATTAGATTTTTGTAAATTTGTTACATGCTTTATTTTGGTATCCCTGTAATTACCATTTACCTATTACAAATATGTGAAAGTATTGTGTCAAGGTGAAATTCTAGAGAAATCCAATGAATGAGACTCTGCAAAAATATCATTAAAGAACAGAAAAGAAAAAATGAATGAAGGGATAAGAACTGAAAGAAGTCCTGTTCCAGTTTAATGGAAAAATATTTGTTTATTGCAGGTAGATATGCTGTTATTTTTTAATCTGACTTGTTATATTATGTGCTGGTCTTTTTTTTTTTTTTTTGATAGAGTAGTTTCTATTGGACCTTATTATAGAATTAATTATTATTTCAATTGTTCAAATGAGATATTAATCTTCACTCAGTACATTTGTTTAAATAATATATATGACAATTTAAAAAAAAAGAATAAATCTAGCTTTAATATAATTAAATTGTAATGAAATTAATATTATTATAAGTAATTTGGTGTTAGGCCCAAAGATTAGAATTGACTTTTGGTTTTAGTGATTGCTGATTCTTTTTCCATAGCATTAAAAAAAGAGGGAATTTCATGTATAACCCTCAAGAATTTTGAAATGATGTATTTTCCCTTCTAAATTTCAGAAACTCACAAATTTACTCAATTAATTTATTTTTCTATCAAAACTCATTTAAATTTATAAAGTAGTTTTTTAATTACTATTTATTAAAAAATGTATGATATGTTTAACAATAATATATAGTATTTTAATTAGTCAGTTTTGAAAACAAATAATTTGTTTTCTTACATGTGACCCACACAAAAATGTGTATGCATTACAAACAGATAAATGACTCGTTTCTCATCGAAAACCAATGAACAAAACACAATATTTTTCTTATATAGACTACGAATCTCGATGAAATGAAATTTCAGCTACTTATCTTACATAATAAGTGGGGAGCAAAGCTAGAGTGATGTGTTCATAGAGAGGAGTTGGTGAACACGACTCCAAAAGTCTATCGGAATGGCTTCAAACAACAAATTCAAACTATTGAAATCTATCTACTTCATGAGTGATGCATGTACATGCAAAAAATTTTAAGTTTTGAATTCATTTAGTACAAGATCAAGTGTAAAAAAAAATGAAAAATGAATCATAAAACAATTTAGAAAATAAATGAAAAAAGGTTCATTTTTTTAAAATTAATTGGAGAGGAACTGGAGCTAACTATTTTGCAAATTATTGGTAGTAACGCCTCCTCACTAGTCACAACTCTCCATCTCAGTATATACCATTTTTTTTTTCTTTTGTCAAACTGATGTCAATTAATAAATCTTAGTTTTCGGATATTCTCAAGAAATAATTCATGTTATTTTGATATTAATTTTCTTGAGTCAAAATGTTAGAGACAGAGCCCCATACTTCTCAATTTAATTTAAAAGAAAGGAAGAAAATTATTAGTTTTTAAGAAAAGAAAGGCACCAATAAGAGCAAACAGGAAATGATAATTTTTTTTTAAAGAAGTGGAAAAATTCCACCGATTTTTCATTAACTAAAAAACTTTTACAAATATTTAACAATACCAACACACTGGTACTATTTGGAAAAAAAAAAAAAACAACTGTCTACAGGTATTGAGAATACCATACAAAACCTAGCAAGCACAGAATTAAGCGTACTAAAATTCAACAAATCCATAACTTGATAACCTGAAAAAAGGAAATGATAAATTTTAATCTAATGAATTACTTTAATTATTATTCAATGACAAATGATGAAAGAGACCAAGGGTAATATGTATCAAGTAATTTAGAAATTTTCTTATTTAATATTTTTATTATATAAAATATTGCTTTACAGAATGTATATACTCAGTGCCATTGGTGGCCTTCTCCACAATGCATTGGTACAACCGAATCAAATTAATAAATCGAACTCATGATATACCAATAATACATGTTCTAATTTGATAATTTACAATTTTTGTACTATTCCGTACAGTGACGGAGCCATTTATAATAAATGGGGTGAATTGACCTCTATTTATTTTCAAAATTTTTGTGTTTATTAGTAAATTTCTATATAATTTAGTAGAAAATGCTATGGAACTGTTAAATTGATTCCTATTCGAAGCATAAAAATTTCATGTGTTTGGCCCCATCAATGTTTGACCCTCATAGTCTGAAGATCTGACTCTGCCCCTGATTGCGTACAATAGTGCATTACATATTCTTTTTATTAGTTATGTAACTTCTCAAAGTTCTATATATACTTGGCATTTCAGCTGATCTTCTCTCATCCACAGCTCTCTCCCTCTTGATCTCTCTCTTCTTTCTGATATATCAATCTCTGTGTTAATTAGTGAAGAGAAAGAGAGATTATGGAAGGGATTCATCTGGCAAATGGGCCCACAACCGACTATGGTGGATCTCTTAATTTTTCTGTCATACTCACTTGTATCATGGCAGCCTCTGGCGGTCTCATTTTTGGTTAATCCATACAAATAAATTTCCTAATGAGTTAGGCTATGATACTATGAAAATGTACATGCAAATTAAATTTTATACATTTTTAAATTTTTTTAATATTTTTTTAGATAGATAAAAAAAATCATTACTATTGATTATTGAATGATCTAGCATGGTCATGTCATTGAAAAATATAAAATAAGATTTACCAGTACATTTTCACATTGAGATTATCTTTAAACGATTCAAATTGACTGTTAAAATTTTGAAAACAAATATATTAATAACACAATATGGACCAATCTATGCTATATTGCCTTTACTAATCACAACAAAAATTAGTTACTAATGAATTTCCTTCTTCACAATCCAATCTACTTTTACACAGGAGGTTTTTCATCTATGCTATCCTTCATATATAGAGAAATTCTTCCCTAGTATCCTTTGAAAAATGATCATGCACGGGCCGCAAACAAGCATGTACTGTTTGTACGACAGCCAGAGCCTAACAGCATTTACATCTTCTCTATACATTGCCGGTTTGTTCGCCTCTCTGGTGGCGAGCAAACTCAGCAAGAAAATCAGCCAAAAGGCGATTATGCTGCTTGGTGGCGTGTTCTTCTTCGTTGGTGCCGTTCTCAATACCGCAGCTGTTAACCTCGCTATGCTCATTATCGGACGTATGTTTATGGGTTTCGGTGTCGGTTTCACTAACCAGGTATCTAGTGTTGCATAATTACTCATGAAGAACATTAACGTTTGTTTAAAATTAACAATTTCTGCTTAAATTTGTGTCTGTTTCTCCATTTTCATACATTTTGACAGAAGAAAAAATTAGTAGTGTCTAAGATTATATCAGTTTGTTTTATGTAAATTCCATAAAGTGTGTAGTTAGCTTATTTCTGTTTTTATTTTTATACTCATGACGAACATTAACATTTTTTTAAATCAATAGTTTCTGAATAAATTTGTCTGTTTTGGTACTTTTGATACATTTTTACACAAAGGAAATATTAGTGCCTATGATAGTTTCAATTCTTCTATATATTTAAATTTCATATAGTGTGTATTATCTTTTTTATTATTTTTAGAACTTGTCAATCTAACTAACTAATTAATTAATCAATGATTTTGTTTGTTTTCATGACACAAAAGTCAACTCCAGTATATCTGGCGGAGGTGTCACCGCCACGGTGGCGAGGCACCTTCTCGAGCGGCTTCCAATTCTTCCTCTCACTCAGTAACCTCATAGCTAACGTGGTAAACTTCGAGGCGAACCCCATCAAAAAATGGGGATGGCATTTCTCCCTCGGCCTCCCCGCTGCTCCTTCATTACTCATCGTCATTGGTTCGATCTTGATCACCGACACACCCAGAAGCCTTGTCCCACGTGGCAAATTAGACGCTGCCAAATCAGCATTGCAGCGCGTACGGGGTCCGGATGCAGAAACAGACAGTGAACTAAAGGATGTGATCAAGTCGGTTGAGGAATCAAAGCACAATGAGGCGGGGGCGTTTAGGAGGATTTTCATGAGGGAGTACCGGCCGCATTTGGTGATGGCGGTAGCTGTGGCGCTGTTCTTTCAGCTTATGGGAGTGATCGTGTTGGCGTGCTTTGCACCGATCTTGTTCCGGACAGTCGGGTTTGGAAGCAATGCCGCTCTCATTGGTGCTGTTATTTTGGGGTCGGTGAACTTGGTTGCCACGTCCTGTTCGATGGTCATGCTTGACCGGTTGGGTCGTCGGCCTCCGTTAATGATTGGTGGTGTCATCATGGTCATCTGCCAGTTCAGCAATTGATTTTTTTTTTTTTGGAATAATCAAGCTGAGTCAAATAAAAATATATATTTTTCCAAACTTTATTATTGTTTGTGATACCTTCTTAATTTATCCATGCTATTCTAATAACTTTTAAATTTAAAGTCATGGGCTTCATTTGTTTTGGGTTGTATTAAAATTGTGGTTCTAAATATTAACAGTAACATATATATAATGACGGGCTTAATTTTTTTTATACCCAAACTTAAATTAAAACATTTATGGGCTTTTAGTTTTTTATATCCCCTCATGCTGAAAGAAATGTCTCTATCCCTTGATTTTGACCCATAGTAAGTAAATAACCAGACTGGTAATTTAATTAATATCATGTATATATACAAGTGTTCTTGTTGTCTTTAAAAAAAATATATTTAATTCACATAATTTGCCTCACATTTTATCATTTGATAAAGGTTGGTATAGCATGGATCATGGGAGCACAACTAGGAAGCAGCGGTGCCAAACAAATGTTGCACAGTTACTCGGTGGCAGTGGTGGTGCTCATATGCAGTCACGCAGCCGGATTCGGTCTATCATGGGGCCCACTCAACTGGCTCATCCCCAGTGAAATCTTCCCCGGTGAGATTCGTGCCGCTGGTAACGGTCTCAGTGCTGCTGTCGGGCCCTTTTGTACTTTCATCCAGACCCAATTCTTCCTCTCCATGCTTTGCAAGTTTAAATACGACATTTTCGCGTATTACGCCGGTTGGATTGTAGACAGTGGCGGACCTAGTGTATTCCGGGGGAGAGTTTTAGTTGAGATTTATCGGTTCCGACTGGCTTTGCCTCCCTCCTGAAATTTTTTTTGTTCACCTCTGAATGTTTAATTGATAATTCGGATTAAATTTATAGTTAAAATTATAATAATTTTTTTGAAATATGATTGGTAATTATAATTATAAGTCAGAATATCATAAATTACAAGTCAGAGCATTATAAAGTATAAGTTAAAACATTATTTTTTATCAAATACTCAATTAATTAATGAGTTTAAATCCGATTAGCTATTTAAATCCAATTCTATATTTTTTTGCCCGCTTTGACGAAAATCTTGGATACGCCCCTACAAGATTGTAGTGATGACTTTGTTCATTGTGTTGTTCATGCTGGAGACAAAGGGGGTTCCGCTCGAGTCGATGAACTCGGTGTGGGCCCAGCACTGGTACTGGAAACGGTTCGTCAAGGAATGTGAAGAAAAAGTTGATGATATTACATGTTCATCTTTGAATTCATTCATTTGTTGTTTGAAGTGAAGCTACTAGAATAAAATCACTAGTTGTTTCACTTTCTATAATTCAATTCATTTGTTGGTTTTCATTTTGGTATCATTTTTTTAATATGTTTGATTCATTGATTAAAACAACAAAAATATATACATGAGAGTTTTGTTTTTCCTGAGGTTGTTCATTAACAAGATAAAATATATACTGTTTAATTTATAAAGAAATAAAATACCACACAAATAATGGTACTTTCAAATTTCCTGGAATTCTATCCATGCAATTGTTCCCCATAAACTAGTTATTTGTATAACTTTCAACTTCTATGATGAAAACAATGAGAAATAAAGCATTCACCATAGTGCAATCGATTAAAATAATTTCATGCTTAATTCTAAAAATTCATGTCAAATTGCAAAACCAAAGTTGAACGGATTTAAAAGAGAAATAAAGGTTCAGTATTATAAAAAGTTAATAAAATACAACAAGGACTCCGTGGCCCAATGGATAAGGCGCTGGTCTACGGAACCAGAGATTCTGGGTTCGATCCCCAGCGGAGTCGTTTATTTCATTGTTTATACTATTTTATCCTTTCCAATTTTGAACTTCACTTGGGAGGAGTTAGGGGCTTAGGGGTGAAAATAAAAGCGGATATGAATCGATATTAATTACAAAAAAATATATTATTTAAAAATATCAAACTTTTTTATATTTAATTAATTATAATAGTAAATAACATAATATATAATGAACTATATAATATTATGTATGTACTATTTAAATATGGATATTAAAATTCAAAACTAAATAATTTATGTATTTGTGTTCATATCCGTCTAATATTCAATTTTCATTCGAAAAAAAAAAACAGATACAAATATAATTTTAACACTACACGAATTGTTTATATAACACAAGAAAACATAAATAATATATATAAAATTTCAGACACATTAGACAAATATGTATACAAATATAGATCAATATTGGACAAATATGTATACAAATTGGATCGGATATTTATTAGAAAATATAATATACATATTATTACAAATTATAAAAGTTTGTAATATTTATCTAATTATAATGGTGAGTAACATAATTTTTTTACAAAATATATATTATTTTCTTTGTACATTTGTTTATATAACACAAAAATAAATAAATGATATACAATAAAATTACGGACCCACTATCTATGAAGATATACCAATTAAATGGGTGATAATTAATTTTTTTTTTAACTCAACGACTTTATAAATAATCATTTAATATTCATTTTTATTTTCATAACTAAAACATCTCTCTCAAGCTACTTTTATAAAGACCATATTTAATAAGAAAGAAGAAAAATACGTTATTTAACAAATGAAAAAAATGGGGTTGATTGACGTATAAAATAATAACTCTAATTTTATGGTATGTAAGATTCTTTATGTTTAATAAAGTTTTTTTTTTTTTATTAATTTGCACTTTTTTTTATTAATTATTCTTTTTGATAAGAAATGTAGGCTCCCATATTTCATATATCGGACACCAGTAGCGTCAATTTTACCAAGTTTTTTGGAAAATAAACGCAGAAATGAAATTAAATAAAAGAAAGATGATTATTTACATGCCAATAAGGAAATGTAAAAAAGTAAGAAGAATTTGTATGGTCCTGAAAAATTCTTCTACATCTCTCTCTCCAAACCACAAAGCACAGTGTCAGATTCATTTGCCTTGCTGTCATTTATGAATTATTCTTATTAAATTAAAAAAAATTAACTAAGATAATTGTGGGACCATTAAAAATTCTATTTTGAAAAAAAAAATTGCTCTATAAAAACAATATGATGATGATCTAAATAAAAGAATCTTACAAAATATTTCTTATTTTATAAACAAACTTTTTACGAAAATAAAAATTGAAATTGCATTATAAATGCAAGAGAAGAAGTTTTTCAACGGAATAATTAATAAAGGCCAAACTTGTATACAAAATTAAAATTATAAATAATATTGAGATAATATAAAAATAAGAGAAGGGTTCAAATATCCTTTATGTTTTGTTCTCCATCATGTCTCTATTTTTAAAACTATAATAACTTAAAATTAAAAGCTTGAATGTTAAAATAAAATCGTTTGATATTATCTATTATCTGTATTTATATCATTTTCTCTATGCACAATTGATTAGTATCAAGAGTTTATAAAAAATACACCGATGTAGATAAATTATGAACGTTGATTTTTAAACTTATTAATTCATATAAAATCTAAAAAAATAGTAAAAATATTTAATGTGCATATAGAATTCATAATAATATTGATTATATCTAACTGTTTTACTTTGATATTGAAGTATCAAATTTTTTGTTATTAGAATATTAAAAAGTAAGATGAATGATGACATTTTTGAATCTTTATCTACAAATAATTATGTTAATAATGCAGCATAACCCACCTAACATATGGTTGTTTCCTCAAAAGTGGATGCATATATCTACTAATTAATGGCATTGAAAGGGAAAGAAAGGAAAACATTATCTTTCTTTCCTAAAATATACATTTGTGGATTAAGTGCATCACCACGTCAAACCTTTATTCTATTTCCCTACCGACCTGGCTGTCCGTTTGTACATCTGTTCTAAACCAGAGCATTGTTTCACATCTCCAAATTGTACCCAAGTATTGTCACTAGTCACTACATACTCCGAAATTTTTATAAATATACAAAATTCCAAATTAATATCACAATCTATACATTTTTGGAGTGGATTTCGAATTCTATCCATACCGCTCACAGGGGTAGCGGTTTCAGAGCCTAAAACCGCTGACTTTGTGGGCTGTTCCAGGAGCCCAAAACCGCTGACATTGTCGCCCTTCCTGGAACCGCTGACAAAGTGAGCGGTTTTAATTAAGATTAGTTATATTAATTAACTTAGATTCCTATTTAATTAATTTTGATTAATTAAATTTAATTAATTTTGATTAATTAAATTTAATTAATATTGATTAATTATTTTAATTCTTGTTGATTAATTTTTTTAAGTCATTTTGATGAATTATTTTAATTAATTAATTCGAAATAATTATTTTTTAATTTATTGAAATTAATTAATTTTATTTTGAACGTTTAATTTTGATGTGAGTTATTTTATTTTTTATTTGTACATCGTTAGTTAATTTTAATTCTAATTAATTTTGTAACGTTAATTTTTTTAAATGGTTGTTAGTTATTTTATTTTATTTTATTTTATTTTTTGTTTGTACATTGTTAGTTATTTTATTTTATTTTTTTACATGGGGTGCAGAATTCGGTTCGAAAGGCAACCAATGTGAGTGACTTACATACGAAGGTCCGATGATCAAACCAAACTGTAAACTGATTAAGAAAGGGAGGAGAATAAATTGAAGTTTATTATATTTATAAAAATTTCGGAACCAATTCTGTTGGTTGTAAAATGACCCGAAATTTATTCTCCTCCCTTTCTTAATCAGTTTACGGTTTGGTTTGATCGTCGAACCTTCGTATGTAGGCCACTCACATTGGTTGCCTTTCGGACCGAATTCTGCACCCCATGTAAAAAAATAAAATAAAATGACTAACAATGTACAAAAAAAATATAAAATAAAATAATATAACTAACAACCATTTAAAAAAATTAACGTTACAAAATTAATTAGAATTAAAATTAACTAACAATGTACAAATAAAAAATAAAATAACTCACATCAAAATTAAACGTTCAAAATAAAATTAATTAATTTCAATAAATTAAAAACTAATTATTTCGAATTAATTAATTAAAATAATTAATCAAAATGACTTAAAAAAATTAATAAAAAAGAATTAAAATAATTAATTAATATTAATTAAATTTAATTAATCAAAATGAATTAAATTTAATTAATCAAAATTAATTAAATATTAATTAATCAAAATTAATTAAATATTAATCTAAGTTAATTAATATAACTAATCTTAATTAAAACCGCTCACCTTGTCAGCGGTTCGAGGAAGGGCGACAATGTCAGCGGTTTTGGGCTCTTGGAACCGCCCACAAAGTCAGCGGTTTTAGGCTCTAAAACCGCTCCCCCTGTGAGCGGTATGGATAGAATTCGAAATCCACCCCAAAAATGTATAGATTGTGATATTAATTTGGAATTTTGTATATTTATAAAAATTTCGGCTACATACTAGTATAAAAATGTTGCAATGGAGATATTGGAATGTTGTTCTTTTTTTTAAACTAATAGTGATTTTTGACACAGATAGGATCTTCATTGTTTTTTTTTACTTAAAAATTGTGGTACGGGATCTTGGCTTTTATTACTTTTTAAAAAGCAAAAAGTGGAATTATTAGTCTCAAAGTTGAAAGAAAAGAAAATCTTAAACTGCCCCACAAAATCCTCTAGATTAATTGTTCTTATGGAATGGTTATAGTACATGAAAACGAATCATATAATTCCAATTACATTTATACTCCATAAATTCATGTGATTTTTTCCCCTTGTTTATCACAATCAGAGAGTATGTAACCTTCATACTCTCTCTTCTCAATTTAGAGTGGAGATATATTTATATTTTTCTATAGAAATTTCTACGCAATTAATTGTACTTTTTTTATTTCATAGATTTTTAGAGTTCTAAACAATAAATTATATATTGTCAAAATTTACTTGACTGAATGCATGATATATCATTATATTTATCATTATAATAATTTAATTTATTAAAAATAATAGTGATTTCTCTAAAGTACCAAATATTTAATATTCATGTTAAGTTGTATAGTTTGATAATTTTTATTGAGGATATGCAAAATGAAAATGTTTGTTTTCTGAACGGAGTTTGACGAGTTGGCAAAATAAGTGTGAATGTGTGATTTATCAGAGCAGCCATATCTAATCTTGTGAGGCAAGATATTCAAACATTCACTATTATTAATTTGTTATATAGATTTTTAAAATTGTAGAAAAATATTGATTTATTTTCAAATTTTACTTCATTGTATGATATTTCACTAAAACTTAACAAATATTTTTCTAATTTTAACAACAAAATATTTTGTAGACAAATCTATAACAACACTATTAAAATAAAAATTGGCTCAACAATTTCCTATTAAACAAATAAAAGCCAAAATAAAATCATTGTTCTAAGATACTATGTCATATAATTAATTATACGTAATTACTTTCATAAAAAAAATACCTTCACTCAGATTAGGAAAAAAAAAACATTCAATCAAAATGATGATATTAGTATTTCCCGTGTAAATCTTGGAGATCATAAACAAAACAATGTACCAACCACGTGTCTTGCCTAGCCCTCATCCAATCAGGCGTCACCACGTATTCCCATCCAGTGGGCTCCATCTGTCCTCTTTTATCTCATTCTCTTGAGTCTCAATCCTCTGAGGTATCCGAATATTTACTTTTATATTGAAATCGTTCGATCAGAATACGGACCAATCTGACCCTAGGTTGAATACACAAGAGATCTTTATATTCGTGCGGATTCTTTTCGGACGGTCCAGATCTGAAAGGAAATTTGACTTTACCTTAGAGGAAAGGTATTAGCAAGCTCCTATACTGTCCTCTGTGTTAACAGAATATATATTTTTAAATGTGGACCGTCTGATCAAAATATGGACAAATCCAGTCGAGGTGGAATGAACAAGGTCCTTACATATTCGTGCTGATTTTAATCGGACGGTCTCTATCCATGAATAAATATTATGTTACCTAAGAGAATATAAATCAGTGAGGTCCATTACCTGTCTGTCCTATTTAAATCCCATTCCTCCCTTCGCACCTTCTCCACTACATTTTGTTTTTGATCTAGATAGAGATTTCTCTTGCTATTTTCGAAGATCTTGATCGAGAAACAATGGCGACTTTCACAGTTCCCCATGCGATCCCCTCTCCTCAAGAGGATTGCGAGCAGCTTCACAAAGCTTTCGAAGGTCAATTTTTTCTCTCTCTCATCCATTTCTTTGATTAATTTTCTTTTTTGCAATTATTGTAAGGTTTGTCGAGATATGGGAGTTGAGATGATCGATGATTTATTTAAGCTTTGATTAACAATTTTGTTAATGATTTTTGCTTGTGACGGTTTAAGCATTGATCTTTCAGAACTACAGCTATCTGATATGTTCTTAGTATATAAGCTCCTACACATTGAATTGCGGTTTGTAGATGATGTAGATTTCTTTTTTCTTTTCGCTCTTTTCTAGTGATAGAGTTGATTGAAGGTCAAATTTTGATTTGTTATCCATTTATTTGATTTAGATTCTTATAATTTTTTTAAGGACTGTTAAGAGATGAGAATTGAAAGGAACTGGATGAGATGATCGTTGATCTATTTAATATTTGATTAACATTTTGGTTAATGTTTTTTTTTATGTGATTATTTAAGCATTGATCTTTCTAAACAGTGCATTGAGGTTTCTAGAAGATTTTTTTTTTTTTGTTCTCTGCTAGTGATGGAATTGATTGAAGTTGCTTTTATTATATTTTTAATGGAATGTATAGATCATGTTAGTGAGAATTAGAACCATTGAATCAGGGTTGATTCAGCTATTAAATAAAAATGACCGATTTAATAATCGAATCGTAACAGATGATTAGCATTCTTTGAGCTTGTTAGCTCCTATGAGTTAATATTTGGTCAATATAATCAAAATTCATTTTTCGGCAATCGGGTCAGCATATATAGGATCTGATCATGTTTAGATCTTTATGGGGTGTAGGTTTGTAACAGGTTTCTTTAGATCAGACATTTTGTTTTATGACCTTGTCGGATTTTATTTCAGTAATCCGTTTATCTTGGTGTTCATAGGGGAAAAATCAGATCTGATATCTGGCACTTGTGATTAGTATAAATGGCCTTAATTTGGGTTTACATTAGTCACAGATTAACACTAGCAGTAAATTTGCATGCAATAATTTTAGATCAAATTTTACAATTTTTGTATTTATTTTACTATTTTTTAAAATAAGTAGAAAATCACTTTATAAGGATATTTATGTGGAAGTGGAAGAATATGTATTGATGTTTTTCTTTGTAAAAATCGGCATGTCAATTTGTCTAAGGAGCATTGCATATAAACAAGGATTTACATTGGTAAATGATATATAATATATTGATTGCAGGGTGGGGAACAAATGAGAATTTGATAATCTCAATACTCGCTCACCGCAATGCGGCACAAAGGAAGGCCATACGCCAGGCTTATCAGGCAACTTATGGCAAGGACCTACTTGAATCTCTTCTTCATGAGACCCATGGAGATTTTGAGGTCTCTCTCTACTCTCTCTCTCTGCATTTTATTTGGGCTGAGTACACAGCTTAGAGCCTTAGACCCAAATTGATTCTTTGGGCAACACATGGATAAGCAAGGCCCAATTAATTTAACAGCTTACTTTAAAAATAACATAAACATAAATTGAGGAATATTTGATACAATATAAAGGATTAATTGAGTTTGCTAATCTTAGTAGTGTTTTTAGTGCTATGAAAAATTATCATTTCTGACTCAAAACTTTTGCTCTGCACAGAAACTTATACTCTTGTGGACACTAGAGCCTAGCGAGAGAGATGCACTCCTGGCCAATGAAGCAGCAACCAAATGGCACGCAGCAAACCGTGTGCTTATCGAGATCGCATGCGCGAGGTCGTCAGAGGAGCTGTTTATTGTAAGGTGTGCGTACCACAAGCAGTTCAAGCGTTCTCTTGAGGAGGATGTGGCTGCTCACACCAAGGGTGACTTCCGCAAGGTATTAGATTGTTGTGATCACACGTGTCGTGTCCAAACATGACTAGTCACGTTTGGTCACGTCTATTTTTTTTTTTTCATATTTTAAGTTAGTTTATTCAAAATTCACCATTAGATCATGATCTAACGGTCCTGATCACATGTGACCACATGCCTTGCTGTGACCAGACCAGTTCACGTGCCGTGTTTCAAAGGATGATCACGTGCTGTGACGGAACCGTGTTGTATCCTGTCACAATACGACCTTTTTGCATCCCTACTAATAAGAAGTGGTACTTATTGGATATTAATTGCTATATTGTTGTTTACTGTGTAAAGTGTGGTTTCGAATTTGTTTAATTGATTAAGAGTGAATTAATCTTTCAAAATCTATCCGTAATACAAAACAATCATAGGATTTCCTGATCAACATTTCATTTACTAGGCGTCTAGGCCTAAAAAATTTAACTTTACACTTGTGAAACAATTGCCTTTGCAAAAGGCATGATTTTTCTGGTAACTGATTGAATGTTACCTTTGTACGTCAGCTTTTGGTACCACTTGTTAGTGCATACCGGTACGAAGGGGTGGAGGTGAACATGCATCTCGCAAAATCAGAGGCCAAATTGCTCCATGACAAGATCTCTGACAAGGCTTACAGTGATGAAGAGGTAATCAGGGTTTTGACAACCAGGAGCAAGCCTCAGCTCCTCGCCACATTCAATCAGTATAAAAATGAATTTGGCAATGCAATCAACAAGGTAATATCTTATAAAAATGAGTTAGATCCGAACCATCTGATCTGCTTTGGCATGAATATTTACACACAAACTTTCTTCATCTCAGGATCTGAAATCCGATCCAAAGGACGATTTCTTAGCTGCTCTTCGTGCAGTTGTTCGTTTAATCTGCTCTCCTGAGAAGTACCTTGAGAAAGTAGTGAGGCTTTCTCTAAACAAAATGGGAACTGAAGAAACTGCCCTGACCCGCATCGTGGCCACTCGTGCAGAGGTCGACCTCAAGGTGATCAAGGAAGTGTACCAAAGCCGTAACAGCGTGCCACTTGAGAAGGCAGTGAAGCATGACACCCATCGCCACTACGAGGATTTGCTTCTTGCATTGCTCGGATGCGAGGAGAAGTGATTTACCAAAAGGTTGTTTTGAACTTTTGAGAGTTGAGTTTGCTTTATGGAACCTTTTCGGAAATATTGAATAAAGTAGTTTGTTTGTGTGTGTTTTGCTCAGTGAATGCTGTTAATAGGGGTGTTCAAATATTTCCGAATTAAGGTAGTCAAACCAAAAAGAATTCGGTTTTTAAAAATTTAATTGAACCAACTGAATTAAATTTTTTGACTGAATAACAACCGAACTAAAAAAATCAAAAAGTTTGGTTTTTTTGGGTGGAATGGAAATATGAGAGATTAAATTTAGAAAGTCAAAACTCAATGTATACACAAATACATTTAGTAAATATAGAAATAAATATCAAGATAGGTCGATCTGAAATAAGAGAGACTAGATTGAATGAAATGTAACAAATCAAAGTAATTCAAAAACTGTTCTTTCTTAGTGAATGATGGTGCCCAATTTTGATTTCACATAATAATGAGGTTATAAAGTTCAAAAGAGTAGTTGTCGATTTAATTTACACAATATGAAAAATAGTATTTTTTTTTTATATAATTTAAAACTTAATCTAAAAATTATAGGTCATTCGAAATAGTGATTACCAATAAAAAGGTAAATTTACAATCACAGAGAAATAATATTCAACAATTCAGATCAATTATTTAAACTATAAAAATTTGCGCTATGGATAATACCATAGTCTCACTCAATAATAATACTCGATTTTGAAAGATAATTAAAATGGTTAGGTTGATAGATTGATGATACAACGTATTCCAAGATAATAATAAATATGGTTTGACATTGATAAGGATGATAGTGATTACTGTTTCCTTCTCTATGTGCCTCTCATTTTTTTAATCAAATCATAACCGTGACAGCCTGACAGGAGTTGATCATGTCTCATTATTTTGGAAAGAAAAGAAAAAGAAAAAGAAAGAGATATGTGATCTGTATTCAACGATAAAGAAATCACAACCTCTAAACTTAAATTAAATGAGGGAAGTTCATATCACCTAAGTTCACTCAAAATTTTGAGTTTTAGATTTACTTTGGCACAAATATTAATGACGTTATGCGCATCTCGGATTAGAATGATCCCAATTTTAATCGGACAGTTCTGATTTGAGTTATCGCACGGGATTCGGACTGGAATCGATATTTTCGTAAACAGACATAACTTGTGTCACTGCATTAAGCTCACGGTTTTAAAGAAAGTTGCTCCAATAAAATCATAATATATATAAACTAAATTTGATAATCGGAAGTCATTTGTGAACTAATGGGTGTTAGTAATGGTAACATAAATGTAAATTGGGGGGGTATACGCTTGATTAATAAAGTTGGTCCTGTTATCTTTATATTATATAAATTAAATTTGATAATTGAAACTTTGAAAGTCATAAGTAATGATAGCTATGGTTTAAAGACTATTTAATTATAATTAGACTAAACATAATACATAATAATACCTATGATAGTGAAAGATGAAGTGTCATGAATTCTATGACATGATACATTCGGACAGTCAGCCACCTATACACCTAGCAAACATCATATACAATTATCATGCATTTAAAATGTTAACAGCAACGGTGTAGAGGGTTAGGCGCACAAATAAAATAAAATATCTCAAGATTATTTATGTGACGGTCACATCTCAAAATTTTCTTTGGATGCATTTTTTAAATATTTTGGTGTAGAATTATGAGTTTATAAGTTTGTCAATTTTTTTAATTTTATTTTAATACCTATCACATTCATTTCAATGAATGAAAAATTCAAATATTGAAATCAATCTACTTCAAAAGTGATAAGTGATGCATTTATACAAATGAACACATTAAAAATATTTTATGAAGTTCTTTTATTTTATCTTATCACTTGATTTTATACTAAATTAATTAGAAAAGTTATAAGTTTTACATGTATACAAGTCATTTGTGAGGTTTATAAGTTTGAACAATTTTGATTCGTTTTTAAAGTTATTTCCATAGGTATTGCAGTAAAACTCACAAAAAATTTCTTTGTTACTTCATTTAAAAAAATATATATTTCGGTTATTCATTGAACCAATTTTGTTTTCTTTTGTTAGTGAAGTTTGATTCTGCCCTTCAGCACATAAAAAACTTGTAATTAATTTGGTGGTTTGAATTTCCATTAAACCCACCACAAATTTGTTTTTTTTTTATTATTCGATTCAATTTGACAAAAACCATCTTGATTCTTGACATGTCAACTACTAAGAAAGTTTCCAAAATTTAAAACTGCTCTACAAAGACAATTCCAACGACTTGTCACTAGAGAAGGAAATTTGTCACGGCGTGACTGGTCACGCCACGGAACGTCACGTCACGTTAACGTTACTTTACGTCATGTGTGTCGATTATGTGACGTGACTCGCGTGACGCATGACGTGATCATTCGCGTGACGTGACTATATTCCAGTGAAAATATACGTCACGTTACGGTATGAAACATATAGAGTATTCAATTTTTTTTTTATATGTATAGAGTATTCAAATTTTTATTTTATTGTAAGTTCAGTGATATTGATACTCATGTAGTATTGATTTTTATTTTCTTTAGTTTAGTCTAATATATGTTTGTAATTTGAATTTTTAAAATAATGTTAGATGCAACATTTTCTAAAAAAATAATATTTACAACATTATTTACTTATTTTAGAATTTTTTATATCTTTTTTATAAATTTTTAACAATTTAAATTAAAATATAAAAAAAATTAACATGACTAATTTACATCACAACACGTATGATCACGGCGTGACTACGCGTGACGTGACCATCCTTTACCATTTTGGTCACGTCACATCACGTGAAATAAAAAAATTGATCACGTTACGTCACGGCGTGTCACGTATCTCCTTCTCTACCTGTCACCATTTGTAGTCACAGCAACGTGGGGTCTTAAATGTAAATAAATTAAACAACTAAACTAAATAGTAAATGAAAAGGTTTCAAATGCTTCATTTCTCTCGTGCATCGATTGTACTTCACATTCTTTTCTACATTTATGAAGTCTAAACAATTAACTGCTCAATACAATCTCTCAATACAATCTCCATATTAAAAGTGCTGGGAGACCAAATTTTATATTTTTTTCAAAAACATTTTATTCTTTTTCAGATAAATACAAGTATACAACATTGTTTTTGGATGATTCATAATCTTCTTAACTATCTAAATAATAGTAAAAAATTAAAAAAAATTATATAAAATTTGATCAACAAACACATTTAATTGAAAATCATGAGTAGCTCGAACCAACTATTAAGATTTTAAAAACAAAAACAAGGATATGAGGGCATAATTGGAATACAAAAACAATAATACAACTAAACTAAATATATAACACCTATTGGTAACAATAAACAACCAAAAGCTGGTAGAAAGTGTTATCTGGAATAGAAGGGTGCAAATAACATAACATACATGATACATTGGAGTATATATCAATATTACATGTACCTACTGGTAACCTTGCAAAAAACATAGAAGAGAAAAACACAAGGGATCTGAGGTAGGCCCCACTCCTCTTTCAAAGAAACACCACTCTCTTTCTCTCAAAGAAAATACACAAGTGCCATTTCTCTTGCTTTAAACAAAGTAAAGCAAGCTCACAGTATTTTTTGAAGCAGTTACAGCAAAGTAATGGTGCTCGAGCCACCAGGTGGCTGGCGGGACCCACCATAGTAGTCCCTTGATGTGGCTCCCTTCGCCTGAGTCCCGTCAGAGAAGATATTACTACCGCTCATTTCACGCCGCTTTGCCTCACTTAGAATTCTTTCTGGAGAGCCTTTTCCCGGCATTGCCTCCTTGAAAATACCATTCCCTGTTAATTCTTGGAATTTTTGCTCGTTGATTTTCCTATAAGGCTTTGTTACAGGTTCTTCGCTGAATGAAATGCTGCTAGCACCACCAGCAGGCTATCCAAAAAGATTATTTTTTTATTAATTAACAATTAATATGCATCCATATCTCTATTTTTAAACTTTAAATAGTTGATCCGAACCATTAAACATGATCTCTATATGAAAATATAGTTGGAGACCGGATTTTACTTTTTTTAGAATTTTTTTACTATTTCTTTAGATAGGTAGAAAATCACTGATTTTGGATGGTCAGAATTTTCAAATCAAGTGAGTTTCCATCTTATCTAAAATAATAGTAAAAAAATTCTAAAAAGTGTAAAATTTGATCACCAAGTATTGAACGGTTCAGAACGAATGTTTAGACTTTAAAAAAATAAAAATGAAGAGAAATCAAGCACTTACATTTGAAACTTTGACAGATGTATGAAGAGTTTTCGGCTTGGGATGTGCAAAGTCGACATTGCCCTTCAAATCCTCGTTACGTGCAGCACGTGGCCGAGCAGGTGCTTCAGGTGGAGGGCCGAAAATGTCACTTCCTGTGAGTTCCTTAATTTTCGTCTCAGAGATCTCTTTTGTTGTTTTCATAAGAGTCTCTTCTCCCACTAGACTCCCGCTTAGTTCTCTCTGTTTCGCCACCTCAGTGAGAGAAGTTGGTTTTTTCGGAGAGAGGGTTTCTTGTGTGGCAAATGATATTTGACTTGTACCAGCCGAAGTTTTCTGGTACAGAAGAATAAAAAGCAAACATTAAGTTCCTATCCAAAATCGATCAATTAGAAGACTAAATATTTCTTTTAAACATGTTTTACATATTTTTTTTTTGTTTTTTTTTAGTAAAGGGTAAAATGGGTTCCATATAAATATAAAATGAGTTTTAATAGAAAAGTCAATAAATTTGGTAAATTTGTGAGTTCTTCAAATTTAGAAGGGTATAAATGATATTTTGATTTAATAGGGGGAATACGTAAGAGGGGGGGTTTCCTGTGTGGAAAATGATATTTGACTCATCCATCCATAGTTTTCCAGCACATAAGAATAAAATAGCAATAAATTATTAAGTTTCTATTCTATTTGATTGTCAGTATTTAAAATTAGGGGGAATTTCATGTATTCCAGTCAAAAACATCGACATTACGTATTTCTCCCTCTAATTTCATAATATCATATTTACCCTTCTAAATTTCAAAAACTTACAAATTTACCCATTTAATTGTCTTCTCTATTCAAAATCATTTTAAATTTATAAAAAACTTATTTTAATCTTTATGAAGAAAATATAAGTATGCATCATGTTAGCCTTCTCTACTTTGGATCCAAATATGATGACATTTAGGTATACATGAAATTCCCCCTTAAAATTAATTTGAGAGAACTGTTACCTTATTATACCAGAAGAGGTAATTGATAAGTACCAAGTAAAATTTTTAGGACGGCATGACAGGACATACCTGAGAAATTTTGACAGAGGTCTTCATATTTGAGCCAACAGAGGAGGGTGGTTCTGATTCCCTGCTCCCATTTTCACCCTCAAAAATACCACTGCCTGTAAATTCTCTTAGCTTTGAATCGGAATAATATTTCCTGACACGTGAAAAACTTGTTATCAAAAGATTCAAAATTATCTAGGCTAATTACTGAAAAACCCTAGAAAATACTTGGGAAGCTCATAGAAACCAAGATCTGCTTCTATCAAAAGCCTAACATAGTCTGGACATGAATTAGGTTTCCTTTTTTACCGAATTGATGTTACCTTTTGTTTATGTCGTCAACTTCTTGTTTGCTCATAGGTGCACCAAGCATGATGGAGCTGATATTATCAACAGGCTAGAAACACGCACAAAAAGAGTACACATTTTAACGAAACTTTACCAGAAAATGTAGCTCAAATTAAAGAGCAAGAGAGAAGAAACCAGAAAGGGTGTTGACCTTGTAACCCTGACGCGATGCTGACGCAGCACGCGAGGCTGATGCAGCAGCGGCAGTCGGAGGGAGATCCTCGACTTCTTGTTTGGTCATAGATGCACCAAACATGCTTGAACTGATCTTATCAACAGGCTACAAATACACACAAAAAGAGAGCACATATATTATAAAGATTTTTTTATTATGATATTTTATCAAGATTATACTAAGATTGTACTAATTTAGGGTTCTAATAATCTCAAATAAGAAGTCAAAATCATTAGAAAAATTTAGAGCCAGTTGTGTTTTTAAATTTACCAGGGATTTAATGATACAACTATAATACTAAAAAATCCATATGTCTACTTTGTATTTGGTAACAAAATATGCTGAGAGTAACACCTCTATATGCAAATCATAAGGTAAAATTGAGGTTAGATTTTTGAGAGAAACGGGAAAAAAGATCACATCTTTTCTAACTGAAACAATAAAAATGGGGAAAATTAAATAGGAAATACTACAAAAAAATTATATAAATTTTACCTCAATCAACTAATAAGCTGAAAAATAAGATATAATCAATGTAACAACTGATAAATTAAAGGGGCTTCTTACAAATATGAACTACTACCAGCATTCTAGTTGGTACTTTTGCAAAATTAAGAAAGTAATAAGTAAATATGCAAATATTCCTCCCCATGTACCAGAAGACGTACCAGCAAATGTACCTTAAATTAAATTAAGCTAATAAGCTGCAAATGTACCTTAAAACTAAATTAAGCTAATAAACTGAAAATGTACCAGTAAATGCAACCACTTATAAATCAATATCCTCCCAAAAACCAGCAAATGTAGCTTGAATCAAAGAGAGAGAGAGAGAGAGAGAAGAAAGGGTGTTGACCTTGAAACCCTGGCGAGCGGATGAGGTGGCAGAGGGGGTACGAGGAAGATCGGGCGGTGGTCGCGATTCCTCCGACCACCGCAGCAGATTCGCCGTGGCAGTGTGTGACGTACGCACTGGCCTCGCCATTTTCTCTTCTCTCTTTTGAATTTGTAGAGAAAGAAAGAGAGAGAGAGAGATCTATTTTCTCTTTTCTCTCCTGTTTGAAATTATCTCTCTCTCTCTCTCTTGGCCACCTGTGTTTTATATTGGAGTTATCAAAACTGCAGGCTCAAACAAAAAGAAATGAAAACAATAAAAAATAGTGCTGGCCTCAGGCCTGCAGTTAAATACGAATTCATATACCCTAAAGTAACAGAATATTTATGGTTAAATATGGAACGTCCGATTGGAGTCCGCACGAATATTAAAATAATATCTGCATTTCTTTATGATCGTACGATTTTGATCTAAACAGATATATTCTGTTGCATCTTGGGACGATATTGTTCTCTAAGGTACCTTATATTTTGGGTGACTGACGTGTTCCGTTTCCTAATCGGGGATAGCAAGGAGCCACTGTTATATGAGCTTTGAGATTTGTGTAGAACGTATTTGAACAGTTCAGATTGTCCAGAAAGTCACGCAAAATATAAGATATCTGAGGGAATGCGAATACGATCAAAGGTTATAAAATTTGGTCGGAGTTTGTGTCCAAAAGGTAATGGACAAAGTCGGATCTAAACCGTATTATAGACATTCAAATTATTACGAAACGGTTAAAATTTGCTAGATCTTGTGAACATATGAAGTTGTAAATCGTTCGCACGAATTTCAGCGCAAATAGGACGATTCTAAACCGGACAAGGATAAATTTCGTCCGAAGGCCTAAAGAAAAAAACCCAATCTGTAGAATTTGTACGCTTTTGAAAGTGGTCAATCTTAAACGTACTAAAATAGTTTACGTATATTTACTGTCAGGGACGTTTGAATAACTAATTGGGTTTTGTTTATCTGTGTTGGGCTGGATGCCTGGATATAAGTTTGTAATATTATAGTGAACTTTTTATGTGGATTTAGAGATAGGTAGAATCAACTGACGTCGGGGAAGAACTTTTGAACGCGTTGCGCTCCAAGACAGCAAAACCAAAACGAGATTGGGATCGTCTACAGCGCTCAAATGCTCATCCAACGGATAAGAGTGCTGCAAGATTCGTGCTGTCCTTGAGTCATTCCAACAATCTCCTTCGTAGAAGATCCAACGGTTCAAAACTCCATTGGAAAATTAATTTCCATCCTTATTATAATACGATATTTATTTCCAGTCAAACTAATTTTCTTTTTGATATATTTGTTGCAAAAAGGTTGCAAAAGTTTGAGAATTATAACGGGTGTGTTTGGATGAATCAAGAATAGTAGCAAGGATAGAGCTATCTTCAATTTTAGAATAATAGCTATTCCAACATTTTATAGGAATAGTAGAATAGTGGACTATCCCACAAAAGACAAACAAAGAATAGTGATTATTCGCTAATCCAAATACACCCAAACGCCGGATAGTAGCTCGGAATAGTAGCTATTCTTCACCCATCCAAACGCAACCAACATGAATGAAATATGGCTTACA
Source organism: Carex cristatella (assembly GCA_024447775.1). Lineage (NCBI taxonomy): Eukaryota > Viridiplantae > Streptophyta > Magnoliopsida > Poales > Cyperaceae > Carex > Carex cristatella. Next base: position 2,167,481 of record JAJHPF010000026.1, on the reverse strand, counting down.
GGGAGAACATAAGAATGAATAAATTAATTAATCTTTTAGACCACACAAAAAATTAGAATTAGAATAAATAATAAGCTTGATGCACATGCTAAATGCTCTTAGGACCATGAAATGATCTTTTGCCAACTTCAATGATGACAAGACTCCACAACTTAAGACCATGAATCATGAGGCATTAATTAGAAAGAATATATATAACCAACAAACAACAAATTTAAAGGTTTCAATGCCAACCACATTCAGGTTAATTATGGCTGGTCTATCAAAATTCAGATCCAGTCAGGTGCCTAACTAGGTAGAATGAGATCCAAATATTTGTTTATACCCTAAGCAATGCATTCTAAACCCTTTTCCGGATCAAACATCATTTTTGGCATAAATCTCAAAGATTTTTATTATTTCAATCTCAAACCAAATGAATGGTTTATCCTGTGATTCAAAGAATGCTGGATTTATTTCCTTATACCCTATGCATCGAAGGTTCGAAAAAAAATCACTCGGCTGGAATTTTCTCAGATAGATACAGTACCTGAGGGGATAGTCTTATGTATACCAATGGTTTCAGAAAATATGAGTAGTAGTTCTGAACTTTTCGATTAAGGGATAAGATACATTTTGAAAAGTATATGTCATTTTAAGCTCTAGAATGAATGTAAGGCAAACATGTCAAGTTATTGTAAGTCTCACTTTAAACATTAATTCAAATTTATAAACTGCATTTCGAACCATTAATTAATCACAAACTGAAATAGAATATAATATATATATCAATGAAAATTAAACCTTGAAGAAATTCCAATAAAATAGTTTAGCACTGAGATGTCATAATGCATGGTAAATTAAAAGTACAAAGAAAATGACCTCCCAGAAAACAATATAAACTAAATATAACAATAGTGCGGAGAGATGATTACATAGAGAAACTTTTGAATTTTGAAGTGTTCACTTAAAGAAAAAAAATTAATTTTATTTACTAAAGGGCATTTAAAAGATATTTTTTTTTTATTAATATGGAATTATTTTTAATGGAAAAGATAGTGATTTGTCAATATATGATAAATTTGTATTTTTAAAGGATAAGTAATATATTATTAATTTTGAAAGGATAAGTACCGGCATTTTTTTTCCATAACCAATAAATAAAATAAAATAATATTAATAACCAATATTTCAAAAAAAAATCACTCATAACCAAATTGCCCCGCGGGAAGGGGGGGGGGGTTTACCCTTCATACCAAAACCGCCCCACCGTGAGGCGGTTTACTATTCATACCAAACCGCCCCCCGGGGGGCGGTTGCTACAATTTTTTTTTTTTTTTTTTTTAGAATTTGAATGTTTCAATCTAAATAATGAGAAATGTTTAATTTTTGTACTAAAGGTAGATCGTGACTTAAAGTATTCCTTGTTTGGTTAGAGTTGATGGAGCACTAAAATTTTGCAGTAGTTTTCAGTCTAAGTTATAACTAGTTAGTTTTCGCGATTTCAATTAATATTCTTAATTTGTTAATTCCTACAACACAGCACTAAATGCATGATGCAAATACACTTGGCCTATTTACTACATGAATGCGATAATTTTAAGAAAAACCTGAAATATAAGCATCTGTTCAAAGGGTTTTGACTCTAGATTTGTTCATTGGATCAAGTGGTTCTTATTGAAAATGAAGGTGTATCTAACTACATTACCAAGATTATCCACAGATGTACAAAACCAGTTAGTGCCAGTAACAATACAAGCTATATGGTACCTCCTTGAAACTACAAAATTTATATAATTTAAAAGAAATGAGAAGTAACATCTCTGATCAGTAATCTATTAGTACCTTCTCAGGGCAAGTGCTTTTATTTTGTGCAAATTTGTACAAATTTTGCTTATTAACAGGTTTGGTTTCCATTTGAAATCAGGCTATACAACAAACAAGATAACCTAAAAGTATTGAACCAGTGCTAAACCTTATGTCATTTCATTGCTTGTAGATTTTGTAGGAATGTCTCAAGCCAAACAGGTACACAATGAGATGAGAAGGATACATGTCTTTCTATTCACTATTATTATTCCTTAACTTTGTAGAAGTTCGTAGCATATTTACCTTCGAGATACACCAGGATATATTTACTTTAGTTAAAAAAAATGGAATGGCATGATGAACTATAGTATGTTTTTATTTGTTTGGGCACAGAGTAAATTAACCACTATCAACCTTCAGTTCTTGCGTCATTTGTGCATATGCAAATCAAAAGCATTATGCTTCATCCTTTGCTCTTTGTATGTATCTCTCTTTTCATCTCCTCTACAAATTGATTGCCACACCAAATACACATCACAAATATAGTACCAAAATAATTGCAAATCAAAAAGGAAAATCCTCAAACTAATGCCCTTTACAAATTATGTTACATCAAAATATGTCAGTTATCTTATAGCTCATATACTACCAGTGCCCAACTTGGTTCCCTTTTTTTAATTTTTTTTTTCCATGCCAAATTAGAACTTGAAACAATGCAACAAAAATTGCAAAGCAAACTAACACATGCTCATTTTGAACAGTGGTGAAAGCAACAAAGGAAAAGAGGAAGAACAACCATATTTTGGTTCTACAACTTTAACATACTTTGTTAGTCAGTAAATATTATTTTGTGTTGATATAGACATTAACCGAACTTTCGCTTATTTTATCATGACAAAAAAACTGTTTCGAAAATTTATAGAAAAGGGATAACATGCTTACATAAAGAGCATTTTTCTCTTCCAAACATGTCTTATAAGCCTATCTTTTTTGGAAAACCTAGCGATTCTTTGCCCGGGGGTCTTATAAGCCAATCTTAACACCCTTTTATTGTAAAGTTTGTATTATACACACTTTTTGTAATATGCCTATGCAAATGCAAGTATGCAATTTATTTTGCTAAATATCAACAAAACATATTTTGCTATGGCTAACAAGCATAGGTAAAAAAAACTTGTATTCAACATTTTTGTCGAAGCAACGCGAGGCTTCTTTCTAGTTAATAATATTAATTGAAATCGCGAAAACTAACTTGTTATAACTTAGACTGAAAACTACCGCAAAATTTTAGTGCTCCATCAACTCTAACCAAACAAGGAATACTTTAAGCCACGATCTAACTTTAGTACAAAAATTGAACATTTCTCATTATTTAGATTGAAACATTCAAATCCTAAAAAAAAAAAAAAAAATTAACAGTAGCAAACCGCCCCCGGGGGCGGTTTGGTTATGAGTGAATTTTTTTTTGAAATATTGGTTATTAATATTAATTTATTTTATTTATTGGTTATGGAAAAAAATGCCCGGGATAAGTACGTAGGTTTTGTGAGAGATATCTTTTTATTGAACTGTGTAAGAAACTATGATTGAACAAGGCCCAGTTAAAAAGGCCTGTTAGGAGACTATTACGTATTACTCTTTTCAGGCCCAGGTCGGCGCAGAGCAATTACCGAACTCATATTACCTGAGTTAATAGAAAATATTGAGTTTAGATCTAGACCGTCCGATTTGTTTTAGCACAAATGTTGAAGATTACGTACGGTTTGGATCTGTATTCAAATATTCTGTTACTACAGAGGATGTAGACTCCAAAATCACCACCTCATCACAACATAAAATACAACTGAACAAATCTGAAGAAGAAATATGGGCCCCACTGGAGTGCCCATTGAATGGTATTATGGTCCCACTGGTGAGTGGTGAATTACTTGAATATACTTCGAAACGGAAACTGGTGAGGGCCCATTGAATGGCATGGGCCCTCTTTGACTGTTCAAACAATTGTTGGTCGTAGATCCAGTAAACCTATTGTTCCAAGCTAAAAGCAACCCAAGTTAGACATTTCCTTTCTGTACCAAGACAAATCAATTCAGACCTACGACTTGACTTGAGAGTTGATTTGCAGAGGTCTTGTTATAATTTTCAGTATAAAATGATGAAGATGGAAGAAATTAAGCGACACTGATACTGGTAGTGTGTAGAGTTTTTGGGAAGCAAAATGAGGAGTGTATTAGTGATTCTTTGTTTGCTGCTCAGCTCTATGGCCATGCAACCTGCTGCTTCTGCTGGAATCCCCAACTCGCATCAATTGAGAACCCCTGAAGGTAAATGCTCTCTCGTTCTGAGTGACTTGATAATAATGTACAACCATATCATAGATTAATAGTGTATTTTAAAAAAGAATGGTATGTGATGTGTCTCCATATTTACTATGTACTCTTTCGTTTTCAAGAAAGGATAATACAAGTAACAGGAAACAGTAAGTTTTTGGGGAAAAACAATAGTGTTTTAATTAGCTGTTTGTGGGTTGTCAAAAGAAATAACAGAAAATAGTATAATCTAGTATATGAGAATAGTGTGGATGGAAAAATTATTAATTTCGTGCAATTCGTAATAATGCAAATGTTATTTTAGCTATGTTATAAATCTGCTGCGATCCTTTGGAATTGTATGGTCCTGCTATTCTAAATTCAACCTTTTATTTTTTTGGAATGCACAAATCTCAATAGAATTTTTTTATGCACGAATCTCAAAACAAATAAAATGCTGGATTTGGAGAAACAGGGTCCCTGCAATTCGAAAGGATCACAGCAGATTTATTTCCCTTTGTAAGAATTCAATATCCTAATGATATTTGTTTATTCAGAATATAGTACAGATGTAGCAGTCTCTTCATATTATTCAAATTAACACTTTTTCTTGCACTATTTTCACGTACTAACTTAAATAGCATTTGGTTTTCATTATTTCTTTAAGGATCCAGAGTTCCAAACACATCATTTAATTAGAATAAAAAAATGGCTATGTATTGCGTCCAAATGCACTATTATTACAAGAACTCATTTCTAAACAGTGTTATTATATATCATGCATCTAAACATATAATTTAATCATATAATTAATCAGGAGTCTTTCTAAATAGTCGTCTAGTTCAAGAATGGTCTAGTCAGTTGCCTCTGTTCCTTTGAGATGACTTTAAGAGAGAAAAAAAAAAAAGACTTTGATTATCAATCTCGAGTAAAGTATATATGACCATTGGTTTATCAATTTGTACATTAATAACATTGTAGTTTTTAATGCTGTTTAATATATATAACTCCATATATATATATTCATAAATTCTCAACTTTTGGACAAATTCAGTTCCTATTTCTGGACGATCTGGGCCTTCTCCAATATATTGACCCCCGCCCTGCGGTTGTCAATCATGTTGTGGTAGGGGTGCTGCTAGCTATGCTGGTGAAAGAATGATCAAGATTTCTGAAAACAAATAAATGGCCATATTCAAGGTGGATGATTAATTATGTTAAAGCAAGTTAAGAGACAACATAAGTTCAATTTACATATTGTATCCATTTTATTTGGGTCGTATATGTATTAATACAGCAATGAGAGATGATTCAGCAGTACTCTAATTTACTATGAATTATTTGGATTTTTTGTGTTCTAATCATCCAATAAATGCATTAAAATGCTTTAATTGATTAAATGATGCTGTGATGCATTATATAGATTAAATATAGTGGCAATGTCAACTTCTAATATCAATTTGAGAAATTTATACGAGGAGAGTTCAAATAAATTCAAATTTCTATGCTCCTATTTACTTCCAATCTTTTATCTATTTTATCTTCATTTTCAAAATCCGAATAGTCGATCCGAATCAACATGATCTTCATAATAAAATATGTTCTGGAGACCAAATTTTATATTTTTTTTACTATTTTTTAAGATAGGTACAAAATCATTGTTTTAAGGAGATTCTGGACCATCCGATAAAGTGATTTTGCACCTATCTTAAGAAATAGTAAAAATATTTTAAAAAATATAAATTTGATTTCCAAGCATATTTTATTATGAAGGTGATGTTGATTGATTCGGATCGACTGTTCAGACTTTAAAAATAAAGATAAATGAGATAAAAGATTGAGAGTAAATAGGAACATAGAAATTTGGGTGCATTTGAAAAAATGTAAACTTTAGATTGGTAGAATTCTACCGATCTAATTAAACTATTTTTTTTAATTTCCTTTATTAAAAACTTATAGAAAGATAGATGGAATATCTTAGAATTTTGATGTGCTAGGATTGAGACAAATGATTCAAATTTAAAGTTTGAACTAGGATCAATAATCAAGATCTAAATATTTTTCAGGTCTAATTTTTGGTGATTACTATTTTCATCATACTGTTGCTTGGTGTGATGCTACAAAAATGTTTGGAACCGAGCCATTAATCGTTGTCTTAAACATTAGATCCAGATTATTTGTCATAATTCTTCTAGTACGTTCAAATTTTAAGGTACTCCGTTTATTTTTTACAAGCTTCTAAGAAAATAGATAGAATACTTTATAATTTTAATCTACTAGAAAAGATAAAATATGTTCTGGATAGGTGGAATTCCTACCGATAAAAAAATTGAATTTTTTAGATTGATAAATTTTATACCAATTCTTCTATCTACAAAAAAAATCCAACGATGCTCTTTCTATTTTTCTCTTTTCTTTTTAATATTTTCTAAAACTGAAAAATTCTCCATTAATTCAGCTAAGCAACCCATATTGGGAGTGGAGATAACAACTTCCCCATGTTGGAAGTGATATAGTCAAATCAATTCAGACTTGGGAAGCAGAGGCAGGGGGAGACTTGTCTTGGGTGTGATATAGGCAAATTATTATTAAATAATATTGAAAAATACATGAAATATATTAGAATTGGATGTTCTAGAATGACCGAGAATAATGACAGGGGAGACTTTTCTTTTTCTTATTTTATTATATTTTCTATAAATAAATAATTCTTCCTAAGAGAATATTCATTTATGGGTGCTAAATTCTACGGTGAAAAGACAGATACACTCCAAATTCAAACTTGAACAGTGGAGGTCACTAATTCAGCTAAGCAACCCAAGTAAGACTTAGGCCTTGGTGTTCTACCTTGACTAGCTACAATCTTGTTAGAGTTCGTATCCATGAAGTAACTCAAATTGTGAGTTTCTAATCAGAGTCTGGACCAATCTGATCCTAGATAGAATGCATGGGTCCCTTTAATACCCGTGCCAATGTATATCGGATGGTCCGGATTAAACTCAAAATTTGAGTTACCTTAGGTGACATGAATTCATACTGTTACTAGTCATTCCGTGTAGCAAATGTTAACAAAATTGGGAGTGATAAAGTCAATATTAATTCAGACTTGGAAAGCAGAGGCAGGTGGAAGACTTGACTTGCGAGATTTGCTCAAGTCTTTGTTATAATTTACCAGTATAAAATGATGAAGATGGAAGAAAATCAAGGTACACATCTGCTGCTACTGGTAACAAATGCAAAAAGAGATAGAATATGGTCCAACGTGATCTTCATTTATTGGTGCTGCAATTCTACGGTGAAAAGACAGCGACAGTACTCCAAATTCAAACTTCACAGTGGAGATCACTAATTTGTGCATTTTTTAATCTATAGAAAATATTAAAAAAAGAGAGAAACAAAAAGAGCACCAAACAAATTTTTTTGAATAGAAGAATGGGTAGGAATTCTAGCCATCCAAACATTAGATCTGTAGAATTCCTACCGATCTAAACTAATTTTTTTAATTAAGGGATAGGATACAATTTGTAAAATATATATGTGGAGAGATGATTACAAAGAGACACTTTTGAAGTATGAAGAGTTCAGTTCAAACCATAAAATTAATTTTATTTACAAAAGGGCAAAAAAGAAAATAAATATTAATGTGGAGTTATTTTTAATGGAAAAGATAATGAGTTGGACGAATATGAGGAATTTATATTTTTAAAGGACAAGTATTATATTATGAATTTTGAACAGATAAGTAGGTAGGTATTGTAAGAGCATATATAAATGAAATAGAATAGTAACTAATTAATATTCCACAAGGCCCAGTGAAAAAGGTCTGCTAGGAGAAATTATAATACGTATTACTCTTTTCCACTGGGCCTGATAGGTCCAATAATTAAAAATCTTTACATAAATTCAAAGACTCTCCAATGTTTGTTGTATTTGTCTCACATTTAAAACTTTAGCACTATTTATTCATATCGAGTAGCAATATGATTTATAGGTCGGTGGAGTGTAATGCAATGGCCGAGAGAGGCGGATTAGATGGGGAGAGAACGGAGACATCGGAGATGGGAATGGTGGTGAACTGGAGGCGAAAGGATTTGGACGAGGGGAGCAGCTTGGGTCTGACGCCCATCAGACTCAAATTGGGTCCGATGGATTTCATAACTGTTTGATCCAATTTAAGATCTTTGATTGCTTTAATATCCGTGCGTGTTCGCTTTGAAAGCTGTGCGCATGATTCTTAAAGCAAATCTAACGGTTTTGAAAACCATCGGACCCAATTTGAGTCCGAGGGACATCGGACCCAAGCTGCTACTGACAAGGAGAGGTCGGCACAGAGCAATTACTGAATTCATATTACTGAGTTAAAAGAAATTTGAGTTTCGATCTGAACTGTCCGATTTGTTTTAGCACGAATGTTGAAGGTTACGTACGGTTTGCATCTGTATTCTAATATTCTGTTAACTCAGAGGATTCTGACTCCGCAATCACCACCTAATTACAAACATAAAAATACAAATGAACAAATCAGAAGTAAAGAGTTTGAGAGTAGAGAGAAGATTGATTTACTCAAAAGTGATTTTCATTAAAAAAAAAAAATTTAATGTCAGGTACACACAGTGCGGTTTATATAGACAGCAGCTATAACTAATTAAAAGTAACAAATCCTCCTTGTTTTCACTATTAATTACAATTATACCAAAGTTGATTTGGTCAACTGGTATTCTCTGATAAGAAGAGATGTGAAGTATATTCGTTCTAGATACTTGCTAACGGAAACAGTTTGGTGGGCCGTGGTCATGGGCCGTGGAATTCGTATGCCATGCATTAATGGAACGTGAGTTAATAAATCTGGACCGTCCGATCGATTGAGATCCTCACTAATAGTAAAAGTCTCCGAGTATTATAGGTGGAAGTCAGATTGACTCCGATTCTGATCAGGCAACCGAGATACATTGAACACAAAAGATATGCTTTTTGAGTTAATGCAAAAGATGCAGAATCATGGAAAGTGCGGTCAGCCTTTGGCATAATAATATTTGGAATCCCAATATTGATTTCTAAAGTAACTCAAAATTTTGAGTTTGAGTTTGGACCGTCTGATTGACAGAATTTTTGGAATCCCATTAATATTCGTGCAGTTTTTGGTCAGACGGTCCAAAATTACACTGAAAATTCTTTAGGGGATCCGAATTACTTTAGGGGATATATGTGGTAACTCAAATTTTCAGTTCGAATCAAAATTTGGACCAATCTGTTCCAAGATAGAATGAACATGATTACTTTAATATGCGTGCCGAAAGCAGAGCGGGCGGTCCAAATCTAAACTCAAACTTTTGAGTTACTTTATTATTATAGCAGATTGGATCGGACGGTCCCAATAAACCAACAAAACATATCTCACTGCAAGTTGGACGGTGACAGCAATCCAAGAATATAAGAGAGACATTTTTGTTGTCTTGACCGGAATTTTGTAATTATTTCTTTCGTGTAGGAAAAGTTAATCAAGTTAGAGCTACTATTCTGTACCGGGACAAATCTCGTCCAAGTCAATTCAGACTTCAAGGCAGAGACAGGGAGGGGGGAGACTTGGACTTGGGAGTTGATTTAGTCATGCATGTTATAATTACCAGTATAAAATGATGAAGATGAAAGAAATCAAGGGACACTGTTACTGGTAGTGTGTACAGTTTTTGGGAAGCAAAATGAGGAGTACTGTATTCATGATACTCTTTTTGCTTCTCAGTGCTATGGCCATGCAAGCTGCTGCTGGTTCTATCAGCGTACACGCATTCGACCAGAACAAGCCCCGTGACGACAAGTACACTGCTGGTGGAGGTAAATGTTATTTCTCTTGTTCCGAGTGACTTAATGATCATGTTCAACCAATATTAATAATAATGAATAACATCGTGGTCATTTTTAACACTGTTTAATTAATATAACTCCATATATATTCATTAATATGTTCTCACCTTCTGAACAAATTCAGCGCCAGATATTCGAGGACCTAGAGACTCTCCAATTTATGGACGACGCAAGTGCTGCCCAGAGTTGCATCCTGCCAGGCCTCCTGGTGCTAATTAAATAATGATGGAGATTTCTGGAAACTAATAGAAACAATTAAGGATGATCTATTATGTAATTATCTACTTTAATTAAATTAGCAAGTTGAGAGATCACAACATAATTGTAGTTTATACATACTGTTGTTCATTATATTTTATTAATACAGTAATTGTAGATGATTCGGCAGTACTGCTGCTATAAATTATTTGGATGTATTATGTGCTAATCATGCATCGAATGTATTAAAATGCTTAAATAATCGAAATTTCAATCTTGTGAATTGGGTTGTGTCTGGTACACCAGGCCATTGTTCCTCTTATACAATACAAAATATCCAAGTAGAAAAGAAAATGGTATTGGCTGTATAAGTACTCTTATGAAAAAATGAAGGGAACTTTAGGTTGAGCATTTCATCAAACACATTTAGTGACATGAATCTATTTCCGAATTTTAAGTGGAAATGAGAGTCAGTTTTGTACGAATTTTACTTTCCATACTTACAATTTAGAAAAAAAGACAAGAAAACATAGAGAGCAGGAAAATATATCGGACACAGTATAATTAGTACCAATGTTATCAGAAGTGGACTGGACATCGAGCCAGAAAATATTTAGGTCAATGGTTTACTAGTCGGACAGATAGGTTAACTGTTGATAATCGGATGGTATGGAACTCTTATCGATCTTGCCAGTGTGAGCTGCTATGCGGACCCCAACCGACAGCAACAGCGGGCCAAGTATGAGGTCGAAACTGTGGACATAAAATCAGCAAGCAATTACCATGTCTGTTTTGACACCTTGGCCGGCTTCGGAACCAAGAACCATTAAATAAGATCGATTCCTTCGTAGTCCATTTTGAATTAAGAAAGATTATGACTGAAAAGCTCATTCCTCTTCCTCAGATCTCATTCTATCTGCTTAGTTATTGCACAGGATCCCTGAATTTTCCCGTCATTCTAAGTTGTAGGGTAAATACAATAAATTAAAGTGTTGGGTGAGAAATTGGAAAATCGATTGCAGAGAATATAAAAAATTAAACAAATTATTTATGAATTAATTTTTTTTAAATTTAATTTCACATTTATGGGCAAATGGCGAGCGGCACGCATTATAGACGCTCATCACAACATACAATAAATAAAACAGATACTTGGAAAATGAAACAAATTATTTATGGGTCACTGTACTGTCTACTGGATGGCGTTCCGTTCAGTGGTTACAAATGTGAAATATATTCGTTACAGATACTTGGAAAATGAAACAGTTTTGGGGGTCATGGTAATGGGCTGTCTGGCCTGCCTTTTGAATGGCCCTCTTAAACCAACTGTTCCACGGTGAAAGCAACCCAAGTAAGAGTTAGCTAGCCTTTTGCATTGTACCGGTACAAATGAAATCAAGTCAATTGATCTCATTTCTCTCAACTGGATTGGCCTAAGGTCATAGTCAGTTGCCCCTTGTTTCTTTTGCATGCGATGAGTTTAATATTACTCCAATTTCATATGTTCTCTACTTTTGCACAAATCCATCAACCCAACACATGGTGCTACTGAAAGATTGATCGAGATTTCTGGAAACTAATTGCAATAATTATGGAAATTTTGTGTTATTTCCTTAATTGTTGCTATTAGTTTCCAGAAATTGCAATCTCCTTCTTATTATCTTAATCATAAAATTACCTCGTTATTGAAAGCCTATTAAGAAGGCAGCCCATCAAATGCTCATCCAACAGATGAGAGTGCTGCAAGATTCGTGCTGTCCTTGATCTCCTTCGTAGAAGATCCAACGGTTCAAAACTCAATTGGAAAATTAATTTCCATCCTTATTATTATCCGATATTTATTTCCAGTCCAACTCATTTTCTTTTTGATATATTTGTTGCAAAAAGGTTGCAAAAGTTAAGAATTATAACATGAATGAAATATGTCTTACAGGGAGAAGATAAGAATGAATAAATTAATTAATCTTTTAGACCATACAAAAAATTAGAATTATAATAAATAATAAGCTTGATGCACATGTTAAATGCTCTTAGGACCATGAAATGATCTTTTGCCAACTTCAATGATGACAAGACTCCACAACTTAAGACCATGAATCATGAAGCATTAATTAGAAAGAATATATATAACCAAGAAACAACAAATTCAAAGGTTTCAATGCCAACCACATTCAGGTTAATTATGACTAGGGCTATAAATGAGCTGGCTCGGGCCGAGGCTCAGCTCGTTAATTCTGAATCAAGCCTGGACCGAACGAGCTGGACTTAGGACTTCCGAGTTAAAATCTCAGCTCAAACTCTTGACGAGCCAGCCCGAGCTAGCTCGCGAGCTAACGAGCTGGCTCACTAGATTTGGTTGGACCTTGTTTTAATAAGAAAATAAATTTTACAAACCTTTTTAGACCGAGCTGGACCGAGCTTAATAGTATAAAATACACACAAATTCATATAAATTCATAAATTGATGCCTAGCCGAGTTAGCTCGCGAGCTGGCTCGAGCTAGTTGCGAGCGAGTTAGATGCGAGTCACGAGCAAGCCACGAGCTATGAGCTTTTTGCCCACCCCTAATTATGGCTGGTCTTTCAAAATTCAGATCCAGTCAGGTACCTGACTAGGTAGAATGAGATCCAAATATTTCTTTATACCCTATGCATCGAAGGTTCGAAAAAAAATCACCCGGCTGGAATTTTGTAATATGAGTACCTGAGGGGATAGTCTTCTAGTATACCAATGGTTTCAGAAAATATGAGTAATAGTTTGAACTTTTCAATTAAGGGATAAGATACATTTTGTAATATATATGTCATTTTAGAGAGCAATTTGGGTCCAATGTCCATTGGACTCAAACTGAGTTCGATGGGCTCCATAACCGTCGGATTCTCTTTAAGATCCGTGCACATCACTTTAATATCCATGCACATTTACTTTAATATCCGTGCGCCCAGATCTTAAAGCGGATCGGACAGTTGAGGAGCCCATCGGACCCAAATTTGAGTCCAATTGCTCTCATCATTTTAAGCTCTAGAATGAATATACGGCAAACATGTCAAGTTGTAAGTCTCACTTTAAACATTAATTCAAATTTATAAACATCATTTTGAATCAATGATTAATCACAAACTGAAATAGAATATAATATATCAATGAAAATAAAACCATGAAGCAATTCCAATAAAATAGTTTAGCACTGAGATATCATAATGCATGGTAAATTAAAAGTACAAAAAAAAACGACCTCCCAGAAAACAGTATAAACTAAATATAACAATAGTGTGTAGAGATGATTACATAGAGAAACTTTTGAATTTTGAAGAGTTCAGTTAAAAAAAAAATTTACTAAAGGGCATTTAAGAGATTTTTTTTATTAATATGGAATTATTTTTAATGGAAAAGAAAGTGATTTGTCAATATATGTTAAATTTGTATTTTTAAAGGATAAGTAATATATTATTAATTTTGAAGGGATAAGTAGGTAGGTTTTGTGAGAGCATATCTATCAATTGAACTGTGTAAGAAACTATGATTGAACAAGGCCCAGTTAAAAAGGCCTGTTAGGAGACTATTACGTATTACTCTTTTCAGGACGAGGTCGGCGCAGAGCAATTACAGAATTCATATTTCCTGAGTTAATAGAAATATTGAGTTTAGATGTGGACCGTTCGATTTGTTTTAGCACAAATGTTGAAGGTTACGTACAGTTTGGATCTGTATTCAAATATTCTGTTACTACAGAGGATGTGGACTCCAAAATCACCACCTCATCACAACATAAAATACAAGTATAAAACGGAACAAATCTGAAGAAGAAATATGGGCCCCACTGGAGTGCCCATTGAATGGTGTTATGGTTCCACTGGTGAGTGGTTGAATATACTTTGTAACGGAAACGGTTGGTGAGCCATGGTTAATATGGGCTGTGCGGCCTGCCTTTGGCATGGGCCCTCTTTGACCGTTCAAACAATTGTTGGTCGTAGATCCAGTAAACCTATTGTTCCACGCTGAAAGCAACCCAAGTAAGACATTTCCTTTCGTGTAGGAAAATGTTAATCAAGTTAGAGCTATTATTCTGTATCGAGACAAATAAATTCATACTTGGGAGTTGATTTGGACAGGTCTTGTATAATATTCAGTATAAAATAATGAAGATAGAAGAAACCAAGGGACACTGTTACTGGTAGTGTGTAGAATTTTTGGGCAGAAAAATGAGGAGTGTCTTAATGATTCTTTGTTTGCTGCTCAGCGCTATGGCCATGCAACCTGCTGCTTCTGTTGGAATTGTCTCCTTGGCCATCCCGTACCGTCTGGGTATCAGTCCTCCAGGTAAATGCTCTCTCGTTCTGAGTGACTAGATAATAATGTACAACCATATTATAGATTAATAGTGTATTCTTATCTGAAAAAAAAATTAGATTATTAGTGTATTTAAAAAAAAGAATAGATAAGTCATGTGTCTCGATATTTACTATGCACTCTTTCGTTTTCAAGAAAGGATAAAACAAGTAACAGGAAACAATAAGTTTTAGGGGGGAAACAATAGTGTTTTAGCTGTTTGTGGATTGTGAAAAGAAATAACAGAAAATAGTTCAATCTAGTATATGAGAATTAGCTTTATTATTCGTAATAGTGCAAATGTTATTTTGGCTTTATTATTCAGATTGAGAATTAGCTTTCTGTGTTTAACTTCGTTGGTCGGAAATCCGGATAAAATATCTCTTATGGATATTGACAATTAATATTTCTATGAAAGTTAAATTTGCTAGATCTCCTGAACTTCTAAGAATTCAATCCAAATGATATTCATTTATTCAGAATATTGATAATTAATATTTTCATTCAATCCAAATTGATAATTAATATTTTTTTATCTTTATCTAATTTTCTGTTACTTATTATTGCTTATTTAGGTCATGTGTAATTATTATTACTTATTTCTCTTTTAATTTTCTTTTCAGTTTTGTATGGTCTTGCGTATGCCTCACGAAAAGGGGCGTAACTTTTGATCCGTCCGTTGGATCGGGCTGAAATTTTGACAGGAGCTCCAGAACCTCAAAACCAAGCTAACTTACTTTCCAGCCCGATCCGACCGTCGGATATAGATTTTTCGCGATCCGAGTCTTCCTTCATGAACTTTTGGACTTTTTGGACATTTTTTGGACTTTTGGACATTTTTTTTGCAAAAGACTATGTATATTCAATCTGAAATATATAATTACTGACTAGCAAAACTGGAGGCCGGCTAACAAAAAAAAAAAAAAAAAAAAAAATCAGCAAACCTTCCTACACGGATTTTTAAATAAAAATCCGTGTAGGAAACAATTCTACACGGATTTTTACTTAAAAATCCGTGTAGAAATGTTACTGAACCCGGTTTATTTATTTAATATTATGTTGAGGAGAGCTACACGGATTTTTTACTAAATATCCGTGTATGAATACTCTTCCTACACGGATTTTTAATAAAAAACCGTGTAGGAGGAAGTTTCATACACGGTTTTTTTATTACAAAACCGTGTAGCTCTGAGTATTTCCACACGGCTATTTAGTAAAAAATCCGTGTAAAATCCGTGTAGGATTAGTATAACCGTACACGGATAAATACTGGACTTTCCTACACCCCAGTATTGCACACGTTTCCAAATCCGTGTAGCTCTCCAGTTAAAATCCATGTACAAACTGTATTTTTTGTAGTAGTGGGTAACACAAAATTTTAGTTTAGATCTGGACAGTCTAATTTTCTTTGGCACAAAAATGGAAGAATTTGGTGGTGCCACTAGAGGGACAGCGAGTGTTAATTATTTATGGGGAGCGGCTTGCAATTACCGAATTCACCTCACCTGAGGTAATAGAAATATAGAGTTCGATCTGGAGTTCTGGACCATGCACGAATGTTGAAGGTTACGTACGGTTTGGATATTTATTCTAATATTCTGTTACTGCCGAGGATGTGGACACCAAAACTACCGCCTGATCACACCATAAAATACAACTGAACAAATCAAAAGAATCAATATATGCCCCGCTGGAGTGCCCATTGGATGGTGTTATGGTTCCACTGGTGAGTGGTTATAATTGTGAACAGTGGCGGAGCCACAGCCACCCAGGAGTAGGCAACTACCTACTCCTGGATTTTGAAATCTATCATTATAGTTGGCTTAGATCTAAGTTTTGCCTACCCCTGAATCTGGGTTTTGCCTACCCTTGACTGACTGGGTCTCTGTTTTCGGTGAAATCCCCAGAGCCGATGCTAATTTGATTGAGTGTATTGACAATTTTAATTTTTATTAAAAAATGAGGATTAAATTAAATAATAATATTAATAATAAATTAATAATATTTATTTTTGCCTACCCCTGAAAAAATTCCTGGCTACACCACTGATTGTGAAGTATATTCGTTGTCAATACTTCGTAACGGAAACGGTTGATGAGCCTGAGCCATGGTTAATATGGGCCGTGCGGCCTGCCTTTAGCATGGGCCCTGTTTGACCGTTCAAACAATCGTTGGTCCTAGACCAACGCTGAAAGCAACCCCAAGTGAGACATTTCCTTTCGGGCAGGAAATGTTAATTAAGTTGGAGGTATTATTCTGTACCGAGACAAATTATTTCAGATTTGGGAAATCAGAGGCAGGGAGGGACTTGACTTGGGAGTTGATTTGCACAGGTCTTGTTATAATTTTCAGTATAAAATAATGAAGATAGAAGAAAGTATAAAATAATGAAGATAGAAGAAATCAAGGCACATTGCTACTGGTAGTGTGTAGATCAGTTTTTGGGAAGCAAAATGAGGAGTGTACTAGTGATCCTCTGTTTGCTACTCAGTGCTATGGCCATGCAAGCAGATGCTTCTGCTGGAATCCCAACCTCCGCCGTTAAGGGTGGCCCTGATTCAGGTAAATGTTCTCTCGTTCCGAGTAACTTGATACTAATGTACAACCATATTATACATTAATAGTGTATTCCTATCTGAAAAAAAAAACATTAAGTTTTAGGGGGAAAAATAGTAAAGAAATAACAGAATATAGTGCTATATATCTAGTATATGAGAATAGTGTTGAAGAGAATTAATCCAAATAGTGTGAAAAAAAAAATATTAATTTGGTGCAATTCATAATAGTGCAAATGTTATATTAATTATATTATTCATCTTGAGAATTAGCGTTAGCCTTCCGTGCGTCGGTTTGAAATATGTATGGAATATCGCTCCAAGATATGTAAAATTGGCATTTTTATGGAAATTGGACTTGCTCTCTTCAGATTAGCACCTTTTTCATACGATTGTTATTTTTATTTAGACACAATGCAAACTTGTTTTTTTTCTTCTAACAGTACGTATTTACTTAATTAGCCGGCCATGCATATTCTACTAATTTAACTATGCTTCCCGTACCGTCTGGGTAACAGTCTTCGAGGTAAATGCTCTCTCGTTCTGAGTGACTAGATAATAATGTACAACCATATTATAGATTAATAGTGTATTCTTATCTGAAAAAAAAAAATTAGATTATTAGTGTATTTTAAAAAAAGAATAGATAAGTCATGTGTCTCGATATTTACTATGCACTCTTTCGTTTTCAAGAAAGGATAAAACAAGTAACAGGAAACAATAAGTTTTAGAGGGGAAACAATAGTGTTTTAGCTGTTTGTGGATTGTGAAAAGAAATAACAGAAAATAGTTCAATCTAGTATATCAGAATTAGCTTTATTATTCGTAATAGTGCAAATGTTATTTTGGCTTTATTATTCAGATTGAGAATTAGCTTTCTGTGTTTAACTTCGTTGGTCGGAAATCTGGATAAAATATCTCTTATGGATATTGACAATTAATATTTCTATGAAAGTTAAATTTGCTAGATCTCCTGAACTTCTAAGAATTCAATCCAAATGATATTCATTTATTCAGAATAGCTCAAATTTAGCACTTTTTTCATATTATTCAAATTAACACTTCTCTTGCATAATTTCCATGTACTAATAATCTAATTACCATTATGTTTTAATTATTTCTTTAACGGCCCAAACACATCATTTTGAAGAAAAAATATTATTTCTAGAATGCAATATGATATACATATCATTAATTTAATCACACAATTAGGAGATCGTTCTAATTAAATAGCATTCTTGTTCATGAACGGTCAATTAGCCAGTTGCCCCGGCTCTTTTGAAATGAGTTAAAAGAATACCGACTTTGATGGTCTCGCGTAAAGCATAACCCACATATATATGACCATTGCATTATTAATTTGTACATTAATAACCACGAGGTTTTTTTTATACTGTTTAATATAACTCTACTGTTTAATATAACTCTATATTCAAATGTTCTCAACTTTTGCAAAGCAGTTGGCGCCGGACGGAATCCTAGCAGACCTTATTCTCCTCGACCCAGACGTTGCTGCGGTCAACCGTGTTGTGGAAGGGGGTGCTGCTAGCAGTGCTGGTGAAAAATAATTGAGATTTCGGGAAACTAATAGCAAACGATTAGAGATGATTTATTATGAAATTACCTAGTTCAAAGAAAGTTGAGGGTTAAAATTAATACATTTTACATATTGTATCCATTTTATTTCGGTGTGTATTAAATACACAGTTATTATAAATCATGATATCAGCAGTACTACATTTGCTATAAATTATTTGGATATATTGTGTTCCAATGATCCATTTAATGGCGTACCTAGTGCCGAAAGCTCTCACATATTGTGGGGAATCTGAGAAAGGGAATTTCTAGGTAGCGTTCCCCTTACATTTTGAAAGGAGACTGATTCGAACCAGTCATCCATTTAATGAATGTACTGAAATGCTTTAATTAATCAATGATGTAGTGATGCATTTTTATATATTTAAATATAGCGGTGATGTAAACTTTTAATATGAATTTTATGATTAAATTTGAAATAATCTATAGATGATTTGTTCCGAGTTTTTGCTGAATAAATAATATATGATCTTAAAATGAATATATATGATTCATGAATTACTTGAATATTATACAAAAGGAATGTGATTCCAACAAGATCTCAGAATATCCTCATCGATCATAACTCAGAGGCAACAGAGCAACTGACAGCTGGCCTCAGAATAATTAGTACCCAGCTGTAATCTCATACCATACTTAGCAATTGTAAATTAGGCAACAAGGCAACAGTCATATTGTAAATTAGACAACAAGGCAACAGTCATATTGTGACCAAGGTCTATAAAATAGACTTGTAAGAATCAGAATAATATACAAGAAAGTATTTTTATTCATCATCTTCTTCTCAATTTTATTATGGTATCAGAGCGGGATCAATAGATCTGAAAAATCAAATTCCGACAAGTGCCAGTAAAGGCCACCCAAAACCTCTAATATGTCAGAAATCGAAACAGAGACAACCCCAAAAAATCAGAACAGTCCCATTGACACCAATGCAAATCCTAAACTTACAACATCCTCCTCAATGGGAAGAATTACCTCCCCTGGTCTAGGGCCATGACCATCATTTTGAAGGGCAGAGGCAAAATCAAATATGTCACTGGCGAAAAGAAGAAACCTGAAAAAGATGCAGATAACTGGGAGCTCAACGACAACACAATCATGGGATGGCTACTCAATTCCATGGAACCCAATATCAGTGAGTTATTTTGTTATGCAAATTCCTCTTGTGAAATGTGGTTTAGTATTCAAAAAATGTTTGGCAAAAGGAATAATTTTGCGCATATTTTCCAAATCAAACAAGATATTGTGCAAACTAAACAAAATAACCAGCCATTCACACAATACTATAGCTCAATGAAGGCAAAATGGGATGAGATAGATATTCATATACCAGAAACAACAGACCCCGAAAGAATCCGAGAAAGAAAAGAACAAGATAGGATTTACTAGCTTTTAGCGAATTTAGATCCAAGCTTTGAACAAGTCCATACCCAAATCCTTCTTGGTCCCACTCTGCCTTCATTAGATAGTGTAGTAGCCACAATAGAACAAGAGGAATCTAGGCGTAGAGCCATGAACACAGAATAGTACCAAATCACCGAAAATCAGGCCATGGCCGCAAAAGGGGGAAACCCTTGTTCCAGATCGGAGGTAAGAGGAGCCTCCAGCAACCTTAAATGTGGCAACTGTAAGAAGGAGGGTTACGAAATAACCAAGTGCTGGTTCCTCTATCCCCACCTCCGACCGAAGCGCAAGGAGAAGGGAGGTGGCGATCGCTGGAACCAGGGGGTGAAAGAAGAAAAGAGAGCAATGGTTGGGGCGAAAACAGAGTTGGCGCAAGAGAAAGGTGAACCGGGTGCTTATCAACCTGTGCTGGACCAACTGAACCCGGCTCAAATAAACCAACTGCTTCAAGAATTAAACCAGTGGTCCACAGGTAAATTCACAGGTAACGCTTCAAATTTAATTAACAATAACATAATTTATAGTGGGTTAAACAGATGGACAGTAGACTCCGACGCCACTGACCATATGACTGGAAACTCTCAAATTTTATATAATTGAACTGCACCCCATAACACAGAACTTGTAACAGTAGCAAATGGTTCGAAAGTGCCTATCACAAAAATTGGAAATGCAATTTTTTCTCAAAAAAATTATCTAATGTATTATATTTACCTACTTTCACATCTAATTTATTATCTGTAAGCAAATACTAAAGAATTAAATTGCAATTTTATTTTCTCATCTGAAAATGTGACATTTCAGGACAAAACAACGAAGAAGAAGATTGGTGAAGGCCAATTAAGAAATGGACTATATATTTTAGATTTTCCAAATAAAGCTTGTTTAAATGCTAGCATAGAACCTAATAGACTATGGCACTACAGGATTGGTCATCCATCTGATAAAATCCCGAAGAAGTTATTTTCTTTATCAAATTTAAATTCTAAATGGTGGGATCATGATTTTGTCGGATTAAATCGCTGTTCTGAGTTACTTAATAATCATACAACCAAATTAATCAGGAATAATTAACCTCGTGGTTTTTCTTAATGTTGTTTAATATAACTCCCTAGTCATTCATATCTTCTCAATTTTTGCACAACTTCAGCACCAAATATTAGAGGACCTTCAACTTCTCCAATCCATGGATCCCTTGCAAGTACTGCTGCCCAAAGTCGATGCTGCTAGGAATTCTGGCAAAAGAATGATGGCGATTTCTGGAAATTAATAGCAACAATTAAGGATTATTTATTTTTGTAATTACCTTATTTAATTATTGCAATTTGAGAGACAAACATAAGTACATTTTACATATTATAAAATTTTTAGTTGGATAAATTGTGTTCTAGTCATCCAAGGAGTGTATTAAAATTCTTTAATTTACTAAAGCAAATTTCAACCTTGTTAACATTTACCCTTCACTGACGCACCACCCCTGTAGTCAACACAACAACCAACCAACCATTGACACTCAGTGGCGAAAATTTTTGTCAGGAGTAAGCGAACATATATAGTTGCAAAAGAAATTCAACATATATACTTGTAGTCCCGTATCTATGTCTGATACGTATCTTATTGCCGTATCGATACCCGTAATGTGTTGAAAATTATTGAATTGAGATACGGTACTCGTACGTGTTCCATACAATTAACATAGCCCATAATCAAAGCATTGTTGAGAGTATTATAGAACGAAAAATCAGTATTATTATTGGAGAATTAAAAGATCGCACCAAATGATGTAGTAAGCATAGAAGGAAAAATCAAAATCGGAATCGGGATCGGTCTTTTGACCGTTGAATTGGAATTAGGTTAATTGGTCGGAATCGGCCGGATCGGATCGGAAACTTGGACTTTTTTGCCATAAGTTGTTTTATACTAAAAGAATAGGAAAACATTGATAAAAAAATAAATTGTCAATAATTTCTGTTTAGATAAATGATTACAATCAAATAATCCACTAATACAATATAATATAAGCATTACATCTAAAAACACTCTTTCACAACATATTTACATATGTTATATTTTCTTGTAACAAAAGGTAGTGTATTGTGGTTGTTATCTTGGTTGGTATTCAAGAGATCTCAAGTTTTCGAATCATGTGCAGAGAATTTTTTTTAAGTGCGTTATTAGCGATGTTTGGCTAAAACTGAAAATGCACCATTTCGGTCGAAATTGGATGAAAATAACATATACCATGTAACTCGGCCTGAAATCAGATCAGTATGTCCGATTATGGTCCGAATCAGCCGATTCTGCACCGGAACGATCGATTTTTCCTTCTATGGTTGTAATGCATTTGTATATATTTAAATATAATGCTGATGTAATTAAACTTTTAAAATGAATTTTAAGATTAAAGTGGAAATAATCTATACATGATTTGTTCCAAGTATTTTGCTGAATAAATATTCTATGTGAAACTGAATATAATTCGGTCGGGAATTAATTAATCATGTTGATAAATAAATAATTCTAAATTTGTTTTATATTTGGTAATAACATGAGACGCTGCTGTATTCTGAACAGTGCTAGGCTAGACGGGTCGGACTGAATATATGTGGCACATTCATGATTACGTCCGATCAGACCAGGTTTTAAATCTTAGATCTGACTATCCGGGTCCACCAAATTTGGACTTGATGCGTACCCGGTACACCAGTCTATTGTCCGTCTCATACCATACACTACCAGAATTTTCGTTTGTTGCAAGGGTAGCAATAGGTAGTTCCATGGATGTTAAGGGCTCATGTAAAAGAATTTGCAATTCTGATTTCGTACATCTTTTTTCATGGGTTGTCTCATGCAAAAAATAACTCATGTAAATGCGTCCTGTCTTCCCATGTTATTGTCTAATGTCTGCTCATGGAAATAGTTTTGGGAGAGTAAGCTCCTGCCATTTGACTCAGATAGTATATTTTATTAGAGGTACATGCAAATACTTGATTCTTTGCTCATGCAAATAGTTATAAAGTTGTGAAACATATTATTAACATGGGCTGCGCATGGAATTGTTTTGTAGATCTCTTTTTATATTATTTTTAGCTGGAGGTCCATGTTAAAACTCGGCCACCATGCCCATGGTAATAATCTGGAGATTCGTAACATACTTTTTACATGGGACGTCGCATGCAATTGTTTTGTGAATCTTTTTTACATGGGATGTCGCATGTAATAACTTTGCATTAATGTTCAGAGATATTAATCTGTTTGTTTCTCTCCCTTTTATCATTGGTGAATAAAACTAAAAATCACATCAATACAAATTATAAAACAACAAATCTAGTTTTGAAACATAACTGTAATTCTCCCCAATTTTTGAGAAAAGCAATAAATTACACAAATTGATAAAAATATATTACAATATCTTTGCTTAATTTAATAAGCATTTAGATCGTCGAAGTAGTTTTAATTCGCAGAACAGTACCTACACAATGAAAAAACAGCCAGCGTATCTATTGAATGAAATTTGATTAAAAGATCATAAAATAAATTTATCAAAAATCTGAAAAAACGTGAGAATACCTTCTTCCCCAAATTAGTATATCAGGAGAAGAGGTGGCTAACTTCCCCTAGTATGTCAGGAGAAGAGGTGGCTAACTTCCCCAAACGTGAGAATACCTACACAATGAGAAGAGGTGGCTAACTTCCCCTAGTATATCAGGAGAATGGGGGGGAGGATTTAGGAATTCACAACCTCTCCAAAACGTGAGAATACCTTCTTCCCCAAATTAGAATATCAGGACCTTCTTTTTTTCACTGCAAGAATCTCAAAGCCCTTTAATGAAGGACCCCCGCCCTAGCCCGAATCTCAAATCTGTTGGATATTTAATCTCAAACCGTGAAGTTAAGGGTCAATGCGCAATACCTGAGAGGAACGAACCCTCGGAGAGATTTCGCTGGCCACGAAGGGGGGAATTATTTTTTCGCCAAGTAATGTTATTGACAACGCACTTATTTCTTTCTTCAGTTTGTCAGTAATGATTTGTATAAATAAATTATAAATGTGATGTAGTGCGTTAAATCAAAACTGCTCTGTTATTAAGGACCCCAAAATTTTGAGGGCGAATTGAAATACAGCGCCCGGGAATAGCAAATTTTGTTATTACTTTTTGGTGTCACGTGTCTGGTGCCTAATGGCCAGTAATAATTATATTTGTACATGTGATATATATTCATAAGATGTGATATTTTCAATAATTTATAAGAATATATATTTATACATGTGATATAAATTTAGTAAAAGATGTAATAATTATATATTTTTTTAATTTTAATTATAGTTGAACATGCCATGACTATTTGATTCACATATTCAATTCATGATGCATTATTGGTTATTTGCATGAGATGTGATATTTTCCAATTAATGAAGAAAATTGCAATCTGTGTGTAAAAAAAATTATTGAAAAAGATTATTAGTAAAATTTACACTATAGTTAATGTTAATTAGTGTTTTTACGTCTTAGTAAGCAATTTAGACACGTAAAATAGTGCATTAGTACATGCATGTTGTGTTAACAACTCATATGCTATATACTTGTTATGCAACAACAACAACAATTGTGGAAGCTAATGAAGAAAAAAACAAAAATGTCGTGCATTTGTCGATCGGAACCGTTACAATTAAATATTACTAGCTTAAACTGTCTGTGTGAAAATTTTGTCGAAATTTATGTTGATTTTCACATCCATCTAGCTTAGGGAATATCACGCCATCGAATGGCTATAATCACATCACGTCGGATCAAAGCTTAGACATAACCAAATTCAAAATCAGTTCTATTGTGTATGTTAAGGGTTCTCCCTTGATCATTTAAAAGTTAAATTTGAATCATTTAAAGAAAAATCAACCATCGATCTGACACGTGAAAATGCATAGTCCACATTTAATAACACTATGACAGAGCCGAATAATAATGATATTGTACAAATTTTATATTTGTATGTATATTTGGTTCACATAATATGGTAAAATATATATTTTTTTTTGTTTGGAATATTGCGTATATAATTAAGTGTGCAATTATTAACTTATTGGCTACTGGGTTAATCAGAGCCCTCTGATGTGTGATGAACTGTTTATTTTTAAAAGGAGGCCTCCAATTTAGTGGATGAATTACTTGGGGACATTTTCTCTAAGGTAATACCATCCATCAGGTAGAAATCCGCCCCATCGGGAAGGCTAGGATGCGTGCTATATTGCTCAGGTGGCTAGACTCGGTACCGTTAATTTTATATTAACTCAGGTAAAAACGGAGGGGAGTAAAGGAGAGTGAGTTATAGCCTTACAGGACTTGGGAATTTTGAAAAACCCTTCTCTGTGACTGTGTACGACTTGCGAATTTTGAAAATCAAACCCCCAAAAAACCCTTCTCCTCCCTCTCTAAAAAAACCCTTCTCTGGCGGCCGCGATTTCTCCCTCAGACGCAGCCGATCGAGCGATCCCCTCTTCTCCCTCTCTAAGCACAAAGCCGACTGTGTAGGTACGTATTTTTCTTCAATTTAGGTTTTTGTAATTTGGGTTTTTGTGATTAGGTTTAGAGAGTCGTTACTTGATCCAGATTTTGATTTTATAACCATGTGGTCAATTCGAGTGCATGGTCTTACTTTATAGAGAGATGACCACCATCTGTCAGGTAAATAGTATTGATCTGTGTAATTAGAAGTAATTGGTATATATATACCCAATTTCACCTTAATTGATATTCCCCATTTCAACCTATAAGAAATCGAGTCTGTCGTTCTATAGTCTTCAAAAGATACATGGAATACAAGAGCAGTCCCTCAATTTTTGGGATAAGTGTTGACTTTTGATTTGGTACTAATTAATCGGGTATGAGACTAGGAGTATTGTATAACAGAAAGTGAGATTGTTGATTTGATTTGTACTAACTACAAAGTACTCTTTCATTTTTGTGGTTGTTAATCCTTATTATTTCGCTGAGGTAATTTCTGAGGACCTTTATATTCTCATAATTCGTTGTTATAGAATAGAGAGAAAACGGTGAAGGCTGTTGCTATGCTTGGAAGCAGTGAGGGTGTCAAGGGCACCATTTTCTTCACCCAAGAAGGAGATGGTATGTTTTACATCACTTAATTGCCGGTGAAGGCTGTTGCTATGCTTGTTGCCGGTGCATTTCTAGTTCTTCTTTTGGCTAGGTGTGTTTCCATTTTTGTCCTTTATTCATTTATTTTAAAACAAGAAACTATATATTTTTCCCCAAAAGCACCAATATGCCAAGTGAACCCTTACAAAAAGGTAAAGCGCTCCTGCAACCTTAGAGAACATTAAAAGTATTCCTGTTAGGTTGTTACCACTCTCCCTTTGGAGTTTTGTTTGTAATTCCTAGACAACCCTTTCTTTCCTCATTGATATTTAAAAAAATTGTGTGGAAAACATAGATTTTTGAGTATCTTTTCAAGAAAATAAGGGAATCCAGGAGTTGCAGTTGATCACATTTATCTACTCATTACTTTGTTTTATAGGATTATAATTAAAATTAGACATTCTTACAAGATTTAGTTGATCTGGGACTTGGTGGGAACAAGCGAAGTGCATGAATGAAAATTTATGTACTCACTTATTTCATCCTTGAGCATAATTTTAAAGATTTCAGTGACCTTAGCACAATATTAAAAACTCAAGGAAGTGTTTTTTTGTAAATTTCTTGGTCATTAGCAATCTGGTTTTATATTTGCTATTAATACTATTGCTAATTCATTATCACTGCTGCTAATGTTATTAACATGATATATTTTTTCTGAAATTTGATGTAGGCTCCAAGTGTGCTGGATGTAATTGGATTGTGCATGATATAATTGGGTAATTGTGGAACAATATGGTTAATTGCGTAAATGAGTATTGGTAAGCCTTGAGGGTGTACTCTTTTGTAAATTTTTGTTTATGGTTTAATCATATATTTTGAGTCTGGGCACAAGTTTATTACATTAATGTGGTTGCTTCCCTTTTATATATTTTGGTACAATGCATGCTTGATAACATGATGTTGATTAATGCTTATTACAAAGTTTTTTTTTTAAATTGCAATGTGTGGTTATTAGTGCTTATTTATTTACAATTGCAAATGCTTAATGGGTGGGAATCGGGCTAAGTACCGGGGTGGTACAATATTGGTACTGGATTGTTGAATTAAAAATATTGATTTTCTTTCGAATTTATGAACAATTATTTCCATCGCAAAATCTATGCAAATAAGTCTCTACAATATCTTGGCAAATAAATAGGTGGGACCCACATTTATACCCATGTAAAAAAATAATGTGGGGCCTACGATCTATGACCATGCAAAAAATCCAGTATTTATCCTTGCAAATACTCACGTGGGGCCCATGCTTCTATCCATGCAAATACCAAGTTGGGACCCACTCATCTATCCTTGCAAATGCATATGTGGGGCCTACCATTCCATCGTTGCAAATACTTAGGTGGCTCCCACACATTTATCCTTGCAAAAACTTAGATGGGTCCCACACGTGTATCCTTGCAAATACTCCAGCCAAGCGCCAACTCTAAAAGTTTTTACATGCGTAGTTGTTGCATGGTCGGACTCATGCAACAAGTCAGGAAAAGGTATTTGCATGAGTGTCCATGGAAATACAGAGTATTTACAACGGGGGTAGCAACAAGAGTAGTATTAGCAAGCGCGGCTCATGCAAAAAGCCTTTTTCGGGCTTGTTGCATGAGGATCCTCATGCAACAACCCTTTTTCACCCTCATGCAACAAACTCGAATTCTAGTAGTGATACACACTATAGGAGTAGAAAATATAATATGATATTGGCTGTATAGTAGTACATTGTATAGCATGTAGGCAGATAACTGTATACTAAACGATTTCTATTTCAACTTTGAAACCTCGCCAAAATATTGAAAAGAGAAGATAAGAAAAGAGAGGGAAATATTTAGGCGTCAATCACTGGATGGTACGGACTACTGATTGATCTTGCCAGAGTAAGCTTGTTCCAGGTCCTTTTTTTCATTTACCAGTACCAATCCATCTACGGTGAAATGACAACTAGACTTAACAAATTGAATAGTACTATACGGTGCTGCAATTCTAAGGTTAAAAGATACAGTTAAACTTGAAATTCAAACTTAACAGCTGGGGTACCGCAATTATTGTGTGCCAGGACAGATGAAGTCAAGTCAATTAAGAGTTGAAGGGATAGGCAGGGAAGGGCTTGACATGGGGGGTTCACTTGCAGAAGTCTTGTATTAGTAAAGTAATTATATATAGAATTATAGATGATATCTGCAGTACATTTACTATAAATTATTTGGGTATATTGTTTTCCAATTAATCATCCATTTAATGAATGTATTAAAATGCCTTAATTAATTAATGATGACGTGATGCTGTTTTATATTTTTAAATATAGTGTCGCTTTTAATATTATTAATTTTATGACTGGATTAGGTGATTAATTCCAAGTATTTTGCTTAATAAATGATCTATGATTAAAGTGAATATAATTCATGTGTTATTTGTTTTCACTAAGTTTGGTTGTAAATAGATAATTCTAAATACGTTTTATATTTGGACTAACAAAATGAGACATGCATGCTTCTGCATAGTATTATTTAAGAGTGCCAGACTAGACAGATATTGAACTGGTTGTGTGTGTGTGTCTCTCTCTCTCTCTCTATATATATAGGAAATTGCTAGTATATTACGCGTAGCATATGGGGCCTTCGTGCAACAGCAAAATATTTGAGTTTTCAAAATTCTAATGGTCGATTCGAACTGTTTAAGATCTCCATATGAATATGTACTTGCAAACCAAATTTTATATTTTTTAGAAATTTTTTACTATTTTAGGTAGAAAATCACTTGATCTGAAAATTCTATGCCATTCAAATCAAGCGATTTTTTACCTATCTAAAAAAAATTTAGTTTAAATTTGGACCGTCTGATCAAAACCTGGACCAATCTGATTCTAGATGGAATGCTCGGGGTCCCTTTAATTTCCGTGCTAGAGTAGATCGGATGGTCCGGATTCAAACTCAAAATTTGATTTTTTTTTTTAAATGCTAACTAAGAAAATTGAAATTGAGATGTTAATAATTAAATTAAAGTCATGTAATTTTATTTTTATAGAAACAATAAAAAAATATTATAAAACTATAAAAATAGAAATGAATTTTAAATTATGAAGAATGAGTGGTGATAAAATGAGAGAGAGATAATTGGTGACCCAGAATCACATTGAAATTTCCTCAAGCTAGTTGAGGATCTTTCCCGCCTCTGATTTTTCTTCCAGATATGAGGATGTTGAAAGAGAACCACAAAGAAAGGAGTGGTTTTTCAATTACGCAATTATATCATGAGTATTTTCGGTGTACCATACTTGGCCACCGTCAACAGTAAAATGATTTGCTAATCGATGCTTCTTTCTTTTTTTCGAAATTTTGTGTATTTTTGATATGTTTTATTCAACATGATTTTCTCTAACTCGAAAACTATTAATTTCTGTAAACTAGAATATATTATCATCTTCATACATTCATCCTAAAATCTGTAAAAAACATAACTACAAAATCTCTATATATATATAAAAATAGCTATAGGTGCTCTAGCATTACCTGTGCACCATTTAAATACCTACGTGGCGTTGAAGGGGTGCGCAGACATTGCCTGCGTTCAGCCCCTGATTGGTACGCTGACAATGTCTGTGTTCCTGCCAAGATTGCACTTTTGTAAAAAAGTATGCCGACTTTGATTTTTTTTAAATGCTAACTAAGAAAATTGAAATTTAGATGTTAATACTTTTAACTATAAAATGATGAAGAGAGAAGAAACCTGTTACTGGTAGTGTGTAGAATTTTTGGGAAGCAAAATGAGGAGTGTATTAGTGATTCTCTGTTTGCTGCTCAGCGCTATGGCAATGCAAGCAGCTGCTTCTCCTATAATCCCGACCCCTACCCACGGTGTAACTCCTGCAGGTAAATACTCTCTCGTTTTGAGAATAAATAATTGAAAATCGTTCAATCTAGTATTTGAGAATAGTGTTAGAAGATAATTAATCCAAATAGTGTGGAAAAATTATTAATTTTGTCTTATTCGTAATAGTGGAAATGTTATTTTAGCTATATTATTCAGATTGAGAATTAGCTTTCTGTGTTGAACTTCGTTGGTTGGAAATCCAGATAAAATATTTCTTATGGATATTGACAATTAATATTTTTATGGAAATTAAGTATGCTCTTTTGAACTCTTTCTATGGGAAATAAATCTGCTGCGATCCTTTGAAATTGCAGGGTCTCTACATCCAACTTTTTATTTTTTGAAATGCATGAATCTCAAAATAAATGAAGGTCGGATTTGGAAAAACAGGGTCCTGCAATTCGAAAGAATCACGGCATATTTATTTCCCTTTCTTAGAATTCAATATCCTAATAATATTTGTTTATTCAGAATATAGTACAGATAGAGCACTCTCTTCATATTATTCAAATTAACACTTTTTTTCTTGCACTATTTTCACATACTAACTTAAATACAATTTTCATTATTTCTTTAAAGATCCAAACACATCATTTAGAAGAAAAAAAATGGCTATGTATTGCATCCAAATGCAATATTATTACAAGAACTCATTTCTAAACAGTGTTATTATATATCATGCATCTAAACATATAATTAATTAGCAGTCGTTCTAAATAGTAGTCTAGTTCAAGAATGGTCGAGTCAGTTACCCTAGTTCTAAACAAAGTATGACCGCTGCTTTATCAATTTGTATATGAATAACCTCTTGGTTGTTTTATACTGTTTAATATAACTCCATATTTATATATATATTTTTTTGAGAGATTGATAGCAGCTATCAATCATTACAACAAAAATAAAATAACATAAAAAAATCACATCCATAGCAGCGCCAACTTGCCAGACCCATCCTCTTCAAAAGTAATAAACTCCATATTTATATGTTCTCAACTTTTGCACAAATTCAGTGGCTC
Source organism: Carex cristatella (assembly GCA_024447775.1). Taxonomy (NCBI): domain Eukaryota; kingdom Viridiplantae; phylum Streptophyta; class Magnoliopsida; order Poales; family Cyperaceae; genus Carex; species Carex cristatella. The sequence continues at coordinate 2,136,408 of JAJHPF010000026.1, read as the reverse complement.
CTCCTAATAATCCTAGGCCTTCTCCAATCCATCCACCCTTGAGGCGCTGCGGTTGTAAATCATGTTGTGGTAAGAGGTGCTGCTAGCTATGCTAGCTGGTCAAAGAATGATCTAGATTTCTGGAAACAAATTAATGGTCACATTGAAGGTGGATGGTTAAGTTCATTTTACATATTGTATCCATTTTATTTAGGCTTGTATTAATACAGTAATTAGAGATGATTTAGCAGTACTCTAATTTACTATGAATTATTTGGATTTATTGTGTTCTAATCATCTAATAAATGAATTAAAATGCTTTAATTGATTAATGATGCTGTGATGCATTTTATTGATTAAATATAGTGGTGATGTAAACTTCTAATATTAATTTGAGAAATTTATATATATACCCATCATGAATTTGTGATTTAGATATACTGCTCAAAGTAAGTTGGATAGTGACAGCAGTCCTAGTAAGAGATACATTTGCATTGTACCTTGACCGGAATTTTGTAATTACTCATTTCATGTAGCAAAAGTTAGAGCTCTATTCTGTGTCGGTACAAATCAAGTCAATTCAATTCAGACATGAAGGCAGAGACAAGGAGGGGGAGACTTGGACTTGGGAGTTGATTTAGTCATGCATGTTATAATTAGAAGTATAAAATAATGAAGATGGAAGAAATCAAGGGACACTGTTACTAGTAGTGTGTAAAGTGTAGAGGTTTTGGGGAGCGAAATGAGAAGTGTATTCATGATCCTCTTTTTGCTTCTCAGCACTATGGCCATGCAAACTGCTGCTGGTTATATCAGCTACTCTGCCTACTCCTTCGATATTCCAGTGAACTGTGAGGCCATCCCGTGACAACAAGTACAGAGGTAAATGTTATCTCTCGTTTTGAGTGACATAATAATGATGTACAACTAAAATTAATCATGAATAACCTTGTGGTTTAGTATAACTCCATATTAATTCATATTTACTCAATTTTTGCATAAGTTCATCGCCAAATAATAGAACACCTAAAACTTCTCCTATTTATGGACGCCGCATGTTTGGTGCAAGTACAGCTACTGGTGAATAAATAATGGAGATTCCGGTAAACTAATAGCAACAATTAAGGATGATTTCTTATGTAATTAGTAATTATCTTGTTTAATTAAAGCAAGTTGAGAGGCAAATATGTACATTTTACATATTGTATATTTTTTATGAGGAATCAAATGTCTCATCTCATGTCTTTCATATATGCTTCATTCATGTCTAATATTCATATCTCCATTTTTGATGTCCAAACAGCCGATTTGAATCACTCAACATATTAAAATGTGCTTTGAGACTAAAATTTATATATTTTCGCATAATTTATTACTATTTTTTGGATAGTTACAAAAACACTGTTTTGGATGGTCTAGAATTTCTTAAAAATATTGATTTTTTACCTATGTATAAAACAGTTAAAAAATTCCCCCAAAATATAAAATTTGGTCTCCAAGCTTATTTTAATACGGAGAAATGTTGAACAGTTCAAATCAACTATTTGATTTTGAAAACTAATATAAGAATATGAGACACGAATGAGGTATGAAAGACATGAGGCATTTGAATCCGCTCAATTTTATTTGGATAAATTGTGTTCTAATCATCCAATGAGTGTATTAAAATTCTTCAGCTTACTAAACTGCGCATGACATTCTCCAGTGATGGAGGTAAAGGCAGAAAAGAAGGGAGAAAGACTAAATTGGACAAGGGCAAAATGGAGAAAAAAAACAATATCAAACTGATAAACTAAACTTCGCTAGAAGCAATGTAGCTAGATTTTGTATTCTTCTTAATAGAAAATTGTAAATTCACAATATCATATAATTAAATGGGAGAGAATGCAATGTTACAATCATCCTTGAAGTAAATAAAATATATTGTAATCTTCCATTCTTTGTTTTTTTTCAAAGAAAGGTATAACAGTCCATTATGTTATTTAATATGACTAAGTATTACTATTTAAATTACCCACCGTTCAGAGAGTCATGGTCATGGGCCGTTCGGTCTGCCATTGGCACATGAGCCATCTTAGGTTGTAGATCCAGTAAGCCCACTGGACATATACTGCTCAAAGGAAGTTCAGATTCTCTATTACAAACTTTGTAGGACATTTCCTATTGCAAGTTACTGACGAATTGGGCTCGCTCAGGATTGTTTTTATTGATGGGGTCCGCTAAAATTTAGTGCTGACGAGAAATCTCAACATGACAACTCACGAGTTAGGAAAAAACACGAAAGATATATTAATATATTAGATTAATTTTCTTCAACTTTGAAACAAAAGCAAACAAAAAGGTAACTAATTAAAAAAGAGATAGAACACGGCTGAACTGGTACAAGAAGTGATCACACAACATAGGATTAGTGCATCGTACCAGTTAGGAGAATCAAATGTGGAGTGAGAAGTACAATTAATCTGGTGACATTAGTTTGGATAGACAGAGTCATGGATCACATTCCTGTACCTGTCTCTTGTTTTTCTTTAGTTTTAGTTTTGTTTCCTCTTTATATTTTACTTTTTCTACTTTCTTTTGTAAACCGGGTTTCTTACTCAGAAACTCAAAAACTTTCTACCAATTATGGTTAATGAAATGTGGGCTAGACCCTCATTGTTATCTCAAAAAAAAAAAGGTAACTAATTAAGAAAGAGATAGAACATGGTCCAAGGGAATCTTCATTTATGGTGCTAAAATTCTACAGGGAAAAGACAGCTCCACTCCAAATTCAAATTAACTTGATAGTGGAGGTCTGTAATTCTGCAAAGCAACTCAAGTAAGACGAAGGCATTTGCGTTCTACTTTGACCGGAATCTTGTTAATGTTTGTATCACGAAGTAACTTAAAATTTTCATTTGAATTTGGACCGTTTGGTCAGAACCTGGACGAATCAGATCCTAGATAGAATTCACGGGTCCCTTTAATATCCGTGCTGAAGTAGATCGGATGGTCCGGATTCAACCTCAAAATTTGAGTTACCTTAGGCGACATGAATTCAAACTGTTATTAGTCATTCCGTGTAGCAAATGTTAACAAAATTGGGAGTGGTGAAGTCAAGTAGACTTGGAAAGCAGAGTCAGGTGGGAGACTTGGGAGTTGATTTGCTCAAGTCTTGTTATAATTAACCAGTATAAAATGATGAAGATGGAAGAAATCAAGGTATACAGCTGCTGCTACTGGTATCGGTAGTGTGTAGAGTATTTTGGGAGCAAAATGAGGAATGAATTAACAATCGTTTGTTTGCTTCTCAGTGCTATGGCCATGCAAACCGCTTTTGGCGATTACGACCTTGATCCAGAGAGACCAGCTTGCCAAGCCTTGAATAATTGCGTAAGCCGTGGAGGTAAATGCTCTCTCTATTTTTTTTAAGGAAAGTAAATGCTCTCTCTTGTTTGTTCTGACTTCTGTGTGACTTAATTAATAGTCATGTACAACCAAAATTAAGCCATGCATCTCCAAATCCACAGTAACAGCCATAGTATAGTATTAGAGTATGAAAATTGTACTGGTTGTAAATGGTCGAGTCAGTTACCGGCCACCTGTGTCTTTTGGGATGAGTTAATAGATCAAAACCGACTTTGGTGATCTCTAGTAAAGTATAATTAATTTGTACATAAAAAAAGCAACAGGTTGCCATGGGTCTCCATATTTACAATTAATGTAGTCTTTTGTTTTCAAGAAAGGATAAAACAAGTAACAGGAAACAATAAGTTTAAGGGGAATTTTTTTTAGTGATTTAGCTCTTTGGATCTTCAAAAGAAATAATAGAAAATAGTATTATATAGTATATGAGTATAATGTTTGAGAGAATTAATCTAAATAGTGTGAAAAAATATTAAATTGGTGCAATTCATAATAGTGCAAATGTTATTTTAATTATAATATTATTCAGCTTGAAAATTAGCCTTCTGTGTGCGTACGTAGGTTTGAAATATGTATGGAATGTTGCTCAAGGAAATTTAACTAAAATTGAGATATTTATGGAAATTGGACTTGTCCAAATAATATTTATTTGTTCAATACAACACAAAATTAGTATCTTTTTAATACTATTTGAATTAACACTATTCAAATTAGTGATTTAGCTGTTTCGAATCTTCAAAAGAAATAATAACAGAAAATAGTACTATATAGTGGTTGAAGAGAATTAATCTAAATAGTGTGAAAAAATAATTAATTTGGTGCAATTCATAATAGTCCAAATGTTATTTTAATAATATTTTTCAGATTGAGATTATCCTCCCAGCAAAAAGTCGTGAGTTCTAAATCCGTATGAAATATCACTCATGGATATGTAAAAATGATATTTTTATGGAAATTGCATGCATTTTTCTCTTCAGATCAGCACCATTTAATTCGAAAGTATTTATTTGTTCAAAATAACTCAAAATTTGCACCTTTTTCATTTTATTTGAATTAATATTATTCTTAATAACACAAGTTTCACTGATTCAAACACACACACTCTTAGTTAAATTAGTAGACTATGCATGGCTGGCTAATTAACAAAACATTATTAAGAAGAAGAAATAATATGTTTTCAATAAATGTCTCATTGATGGTATACTTTTAGAGCGGAGTAGGTCCGATGAGCTCCGAGACCCTCTGATCAGCTTTAAGATCTGTGCACACAGAAATTGAAGTGGATCACACGAATATTAAAGCAAAAATGATGGTTTTAAGCCGGATCGGACGGTTTTGAAGCCCATCGACCTTGGACATCGGACCTACTCTGCTCTAGTATATTCTGCGTTCACTTCTTGCAATATCAACTATTTTTATTCTCTAACCTATTTTGTATGGTGAAATTAATAACATTAGCTAAGAATACCATTAATGTGGTGGAATGGGTTTGGTACAACACTTTAATGCCGCTTTATATGAAATGTTTATTTTTTTACCGTTACAATTAACTTATAAATAAAATGGTTGCACTGAATTATTTTTTCTACGATGCACTCAATATAACCCTAATTTGGTGTGGTACTGTGTCTGGTGTGTGGTCGGTCAGAAAAATGGATGTCTTGCACCAAATTTTTTCTGTGGTGCAACCAATATTAATATTCCTATGTTTGCACTGTAAGAATATATTGGCCGGTGTTATGTATTTTCTGAAAATCAAATTGACTACTTCCCTTTCCAGCTTACTATAATATTTTGTTTCTAAATATAAGAAAATATCTAAATAGTGCTATTATCATATGCATTTAAACATCTCATTTAATAATTTAAGGACTCGTTTTACATAGTAGTCTAGTTTCATCATGGTCGAGTCAGTTGCCACCTGTTCTTTTGCGATGAGTAAGAGAAAAAACTACTTTGGTATCCTTAATTAATTGTTTCTTTATTAGTTTGTACGTGGATAACCTCAATCTATTTTTATACGCTGTTTAGTATAACTCCATATCCATATGTTTTCAACTTAATTTTGCACATATATATTCAGGACCATATATTACTGGACCGCGAACTTCTAATCCATATTATACTACTAGACGTTGCTGCAGAGAGAGATGTTGTGGGGAGAGGTGCTGCTAGCCATGTTGGCGCCTAAAGAATGATGGAGATTTCAGTAAACTATTAGCAATAACTAATGATGATTTATTATGTAATTACCTACTTTAATTAAAGCAAGTTGAGAGAGCACATATGTACGGATTCGGTTTTCTCATTTTGCACATTGTATCTTTTTTCCTTTGGCTTATATTAATGCAGTAATTAATTTTAGAAAAAACTGCAGTACTCTTACTATAAAGTACATTGTTTTTTTTGAATTTTAATGCTCTTATCATCCAATGAATGTATTTTGTTGTAATAGTTACATCCTAATTAATGTTGCGCCATGTTCATGAAATTTTCTAACTTATATTTCAAAGAAAATATTAACACAACATACTTATTTGTCAAAAGATTTCACCAAAGTTAGTGATGTTGCGTTTCATTTTTATATATTTAAATATAGTGGTGATGTAAACTTTTAATATGAATTTTATTATTAAACTGGAAATAATCTCTAGGTGATTTGTTTTAATAATTTTGCTGAATAAATAATCTATGATGAGAAATAAAAGAGAGGCTGAACTACGTGCAACAGTACTCTCCAGTAATTGAGAAAAAGAGAGGAGAAAGACCAAACTGGACAAGAACGAACAGGAGAAGAACAAAACAATATCAAATTAAAGTGAACTTCGCTAGAAGCAATTAAGCTAGATTTGGTATTATTTTTAATAGAAAAACGTAAATTCGAGAAATCATATTAAAAGGAGAGAATTCTCTGTAACAGTCATCCTTGAAGTAAATCAAATTTATTCTCATCTTCCATTTTTTTTTTTTTTTTTTTTTAAGAAAGGCCATAACATTCCAAATTTTTAAATAATATGACTATGTATAATCATTTAAATTTTAAAGTATCGAGCGTTGAATTAGTGTTTGGGCCGTCCGGCCTGCCTTTAGCATGAGCTATCTTAGGTGGTAGGTCCAGCAATAAGCCCACTTCACATATACTGTTCAAAGCAAGTTCAGATTCTCTATTACAAACTTTCTTGTCCATTTCCTGTGGCAAGTTACTGATGAAATCCTTACATGACAACTCACAAATTAGGAAAAACACTAAAGATATATTAATATATTAGATTAATTTTCTTCAACTTTGAAATAAAAGAAAACAAAAAGGTAACTAATTAAAAAATAGATAGAACATGGTCCAAGGGAATCTTCATTTATGGGGGCTGAAATTCTACGGTGAAAAAACAGCTCCACTCCAAATTCAAATTAACTTTGATAGTTGAGGTCAGTAATTCAACATATAAATCAACTCAATTAAGACTAAAAGCATTTTCGTTCCACTTTGACCGAAATCATGTTAGAGTTCGTATCCATTAACTAACTCAAATTAGGAGTTTAAATTCGGACTGTCTGATCAAAACCTGAACCAATCTGATCCTAGATAGAATACATGGGCCTCTTTAATACTGTTGCCAATGTAGATCGGATGGTCGGGATTCAAACTCACAATTTGAGTTACCTTAGGTGACATGAATTCATACAAAATTGGGAGTGATGAAGCTAGTCAATATAAATTTAGACTTGGAAAGCAGAGGCAAATGGAAGACTTGAATTGGGAGTTGATTTGCTCAAGTCTTTTTTTAATTTAACAATATAAAATGATGAAGATGGAAGAAATCAAGGGGACGTACACAGGTGCTGCTACTGGTATCTTTTTTTTTAAATATTTAAAAAATAGATAGAGTACCTTATAATTTTAATGTACTAGCTAGGAAAGATAAAATGTATTTGAATAGGTGGAATTCCTACCGATCCAAAATTTAAATCTTTTGAATCGATAAATTTTATACCAATCCTTCTATCTACAAAAATCCAACGATAATCTTTTTGTTTTTCTCTCTTTTCTTTTTAATATTGTCTACAGAAGAAAAATTCTCCACTAATTCAGCTAAGCAACCCATGTTGGAAGTGGAGATAACACTTACCCATGTTGGGAGTGATATAGTGATCAAATCAATTCACACTTGAGAAGCATAGGCAGGAGGAGATCGACTTGAAATGTCTAGATGCTAACGGAAACAGTTTGGTGGGTCATGGTCAATATGGGCCGTGCGGCCTGCCTTTGGCATGAGTTAAGACACTTGCGTTGTACCTTGACTGGAATTTTGTAATTATTCCTTACGTGCAGGATATGTTAATCAAGTTAGAGCTATTATTCTGTACCGCGACAAATCAATTCAGACTTGGGAAAGCTGAGGCAGGGAGGGTGTTGACTTGGGAGTTGATTTGCACAAGTAGTCTTGTTGTAATTTTTATATTATAAAATGGGGAAGATGGAAGAAATGAAGGGACACTGCTACTGCTGCTGTTACTAGAGTATGTTGTTTTTCGGGAGCAAAATTAGGAGTGTAATAATGATCCTCTGTTTGCTGCTCAGCGCTATGTCCATGCAACCTGCTGCTTCTGGTTCAATTGGCTACAACAACAACCCCTTAAATCCTAGTGGAGGTACGCTATCTCTCGTTCTGAGTGACTTACTAATCATGTACAACCAAAATTAAATTTCATCTCCCAGTCTCCAGTAACAGTCCATATTATAGTATTTTGAAAAACAATAAGGATTCCATTAGAGATCTGCCTTTAATAAAGGCCGTCTGATTTGGATGGATGAGATCTTTCAGTGTCGGCTGCAACCTGGTTGCCAAAATCTTGGGGACTAGTTTTGCAATTGTATTGAACTATTGATGACACTTGAAATCAATCCGATGTGTTTTTAAGTTAAGCTCACAAAGAGGCTTGGTGAGCTTAAGAACACCCTAATTATATTCCTATTTTATAATGCGTTTAAACATGATCATTCAATCATGTAAGGACTCGTAGTAAATAGTCGACTCAGTTACCATCTGTGTCTTTTGGAATGAGTTAAGAGAAATACGACTATGGTGATATATCTCAATTGAAGTATAATTAACTCTTGCTTTATTAATTTGTAAAAAAAAAAAAAAAAAAAGCACGACTTCATTTCTTGTAATTAACTCTTGGTTTATTAATTTATCTCTCGTTCTGAGTGACTATATAATCATGTACAACCAAAATCAAGAACAATAGATAAGCCATGTCTTCATTTCTTGGACAATATGTAGCACGTCTTTCGTTTAAACAAAACTAATTTTGATTTATTAATTTGTACATGAATAACCTCAAGGTTTTCTTTTTTACACTGTTTGATATATATAACCCCCCCTCACCCACACACCCACCCACAAACACACCCCATATTCATATATATGTTCTCAATTTTTGCAAAATTTCAGCTGGGAGCCCATATACTCGAAGTACCAGTGGCCCTGGATATCCTCATATCCATGGATCCCACATTTGCTGCACAGAGAAATGCAGCGGTTGTTGATCTGCGGGGTGCTGCTAGCAATGCTGAGGAAAGAATAATTGAGGTTTCTGGAATGTAATATGAACAATTATATATGTATGATGAGGAGGGTTCAAATGCCTCCATTTGTTGTGCCTCTATCATGCCTCTATTTTTAAAAACTTTAATAACTCAAAATCTAAAACTTAAAAGTCAAAATAAAACCGTTAGATATGATCTACATCATTTTATCTATACACATATAAAAAATTATTATATTCTAACTTTATTTTGATTGTCATCAAGAACTTGTAAAAAATGTTCTAATGTGAATAATTTAGAGACGTCGGTTTTTCAACTTATTGATTCATTTATAAATAAAATTGAAATGTAATAGTTTTTAATGAGCACATAGAAAAAATAACATATATCACATCTAACGGTTTTATTTTCACTTTTAAGTTTTAGATTTTGAGTTATTGAAGTTTTTAAAAATAGAGGCATGATGGAGGCACAAAAAATAGAGGCATTTGAACACTCCTCATGTATGATTTATTATGTACTAATTATTTAGTTTCAAGCAAGTTAAGAGACAACATTACTTTTTACATATTGTATCCATATTATTTCCTCTTGTATTACATAATTATATTGTGTTTTAATAATCATCCAATGAATATATTTTGTTGTAATAATGTGATCCTATATATAGCTAATATTACGCCATTTTATTGAAATTTTCTACCTATATAATTAAAAAAATATTACCCAAATATAATTATTATTGTAGAATTAAAAGATCGTACCAAACGATGTTGTAATCATGGAAGAAAAAATTTGAATCGGAATCGGGATTGGTGTTTTGACCGTGGAATCAGAATCGGATGAATCGGTCCAAATCAGCTGAATCGGATTGGAAACTCGGACTTTTTTTGTCAAAAACTTGTTTTATACTAAAAAAATTAGGAAAAAACTGATAAAAAGGTAATTTGTCAACAATTTCAGTTTAGACAAATGATTACAATCAAATAATCCACTAATATAAGCATTACAACTAAAATCACATTCTTTCACAATATATTTACATGTAGTTATATTTTGTAGTAACAAAAGGTATTGTAGTGTGGTAGTAGTTATCTTGGTTGGTATTCAAGAGGTCTCAAGTTCGAATCATGTGCAAGAAATTCTTTTTGGAGGGTGTTATTAGCGATTTTTGGCCGAAATTTGACTGGATTAGCACTGTTTCGGTCGAAATTGGATGAAAAAACACATACCGTGTAACTCGACCTAAAATCGGATTGGTACAGTCCGATTTTGATCTGAATCGGTCGATTCCGTGCCAGAACGTCCGATTTTTCTCTCTATGGTTGTAATGCATTTGTATATATTGAAATATAAGCTGATGTATACTTTTAATATGAATTTTAATACTAAAGTGGAAATAATATATACATGATTTGTTCCAAGTATTTTGCAGAACAAATATTCTATGTGAAACTGAATATAATTCGTGAATTAATTGAATTAATTAATTATATTGATAAATAAAATAATTATAAATTTGCTTTAAAATTGGTAATAACAAAATAAGACGCTGCTGTATTCTGAACAGTGCTAGGCTAGACGGGTCGGACTTAATATGGCACATTCATGATTGCGTCCGATCAGATCAGGTTTTAAATCTTAGATCTGACTATCCGGGTCCACCAAATTCGAACTTGATGCGTAACTAATACACCAGCCTATATTTTGTCCATCTCATACCATACAAACTATACCAGCAGAAAAGAGAATGATATTGGCAGTATATAGTAGTACATTGTATAGCTATACCATGCATATAGCTGTATACTAAACGATTTCTATTTCAACTTTCAAACCCCACCAAAATATTGAAAAGAGAAGATAAGAGAAGAGGGGTAAATATGTAAGCATCGATCACTGGATGGCTAGACTACTGATTGATCTCGCCAGAGCAAGCTTGACAGCTGGGTGCCACAATTCAGAGCTGAAAGGGATGGGCAGGGAAGGGCTTGACAAGGGGGTTGACTTGCAGAAGTCTTGTTATAATTCTCAGTATGTATAAAATGATATAGATATATAGAAAGAAATCATGGGAGAGTGCTACTGTTACTGATACTGGTAGTGGGTTGAGTAAATGTTATTTGTCATTTGGACTGACTTAATAATCATGTAGAACCAATTAAGAAATGGATCTCACAGTTCAAAGTAACAGTCCATATTATAGTACTTTGAGAAACAATTAAATAAGCCATGTATGTGTTTCCATTAAAATCTCCTTTTTTTTTTTTAAAGCAAATTAAGGATAAAAAATGGAAAAAAAAGTAACAAGAAACAATAAGATTAGGGGAATAAAGCTGGTGTGTTACATTTGTTTGTGGATATTTAAAATTGAGCGGTTTGATTCAATTTTTACCTCAAAAAATTATATCCTTTATACAAGTATATAATGTTTCAAAAAGTACAAAATTAAATTTTTTATGGAAAAGTAATATTTTAATAATCCAATGAATGTATTAAAATGGTTTAATTAACTAAAAAAAAATCAACCTTGTGAATTGCATATTACCCAAATATACTTATTGCACAAAAGATCGCACCAAACTTAATGATGTTGCGATGCATTTTTATATATTTAAATATATTGTGGTGGTGTAAACTGTAAACTTTTAATATGAATTTTATTATTAAACTGGAAATAATCTCTAGGTGATTTGTTTTAATAATTTTGCTGAATAAATAATCTATGATGAGAAATAAAAGAGAGGCTGAACTACGTGCAACAGTACTCTCCAGTAATTGAGAAAAAGAGAGGAGAAAGACCAAACTGGACAAGAACGAACAGGAGAAGAACAAAACAATATCAAATTAAAGTGAACTTCGCTAGAAGCAATTAAGCTAGATTTGGTATTATTTTTAATAGAAAAACGTAAATTCGAGAAATCATATTAAAAGGAGAGAATTCTCTGTAACAGTCATCCTTGAAGTAAATCAAATTTATTCTCATCTTCCATTTTTTTTTTTTTTTTTTTAAAGAAAGGCCATAACATTCCAAATTTTTAAATAATATGACTATGTATAATCATTTAAATTTTAAAGTATCGAGCGTTGAATTAGTGTTTGGGCCGTCCGGCCTGCCTTTAGCATGAGCTATCTTAGGTGGTAGGTCCAGCAATAAGCCCACTTCACATATACTGTTCAAAGCAAGTTCAGATTCTCTATTACAAACTTTCTTGTCCATTTCCTGTGGCAAGTTACTGATGAAATCCTTACATGACAACTCACAAATTAGGAAAAACACTAAAGATATATTAATATATTAGATTAATTTTCTTCAACTTTGAAATAAAAGAAAACAAAAAGGTAACTAATTAAAAAATAGATAGAACATGGTCCAAGGGAATCTTCATTTATGGGGGCTGAAATTCTACGGTGAAAAAACAGCTCCACTCCAAATTCAAATTAACTTTGATAGTTGAGGTCAGTAATTCAACATATAAATCAACTCAATTAAGACTAAAAGCATTTTCGTTCCACTTTGACCGAAATCATGTTAGAGTTCGTATCCATTAACTAACTCAAATTAGGAGTTTAAATTCGGACTGTCTGATCAAAACCTGAACCAATCTGATCCTAGATAGAATACATGGGCCTCTTTAATACTGTTGCCAATGTAGATCGGATGGTCGGGATTCAAACTCACAATTTGAGTTACCTTAGGTGACATGAATTCATACAAAATTGGGAGTGATGAAGCTAGTCAATATAAATTTAGACTTGGAAAGCAGAGGCAAATGGAAGACTTGAATTGGGAGTTGATTTGCTCAAGTCTTTTTTTAATTTAACAATATAAAATGATGAAGATGGAAGAAATCAAGGGGACGTACACAGGTGCTGCTACTGGTATCTTTTTTTATAAATATTTAAAAAATAGATAGAGTACCTTATAATTTTAATGTACTAGCTAGGAAAGATAAAATGTATTTGAATAGGTGGAATTCCTACCGATCCAAAATTTAAATCTTTTGAATCGATAAATTTTATACCAATCCTTCTATCTACAAAAATCCAACGATAATCTTTTTGTTTTTCTCTCTTTTCTTTTTAATATTGTCTACAGAAGAAAAATTCTCCACTAATTCAGCTAAGCAACCCATGTTGGAAGTGGAGATAACACTTACCCATGTTGGGAGTGATATAGTGATCAAATCAATTCACACTTGAGAAGCATAGGCAGGAGGAGATCGACTTGAAATGTCTAGATGCTAACGGAAACAGTTTGGTGGGTCATGGTCAATATGGGCCGTGCGGCCTGCCTTTCGCATGAGTTAAGACACTTGCGTTGTACCGTGACTGGAATTTTGTAATTATTCCTTACGTGCAGGATATGTTAATCAAGTTAGAGCTATTATTCTGTACCGCGACAAATCAATTCAGACTTGGGAAAGCTGAGGCAGGGAGGGTGTTGACTTGGGAGTTGATTTGCACAAGTAGTCTTGTTGTAATTTTTATATTATAAAATGGGGAAGATGGAAGAAATGAAGGGACGCTCCTACTGCTGCTGTTACTAGTCGAGTATGTTGTTTTTTAGGAGCAAAATGAGGAGTGTAATAATGATCCTCTGTTTGCTGCTCAGCGCTATGTCCATGCAACCTGCTGCTTCTGGTTCAATTGCCTACAACCCCGTAAATCCTGGTTCATCAACTGGCCCAAGCAGACCGCCCTCCCACGGTACGCTATCTCTCGTTCTGAGTGACTTACTAATCATGTACAACCAAAATTAAGTTTCATCTCCCAGTCTCCAGTAACAGTCCATATTATAGTATTTTGAAAAACAATAAATAAGGATTCCATTAGAGATCTGCCTTTAATAAAGGCCGTCTGATTTGGATGGATGAGATCTTTCAGTGTCGGCTGCAACCTGGTTGCCAAAATCTTGGGGACTAGTTTTGCAATTGTATTGAACTATTGATGACACTGATCGGTCTATAGTCTGCTACTGTTTGGGGGTTCTGCTTCTTGGGTAAGTTGTACTGTTCGTATTAGTGGAAATGTTATTTTATATATATATATATATATATTATTCAGATTAGCTTTTTGTGTTGAACTTCGTTGGTTGGAAATCCGGATAAAATATCTCTTATGGATATTGGCAATTAATGTTTTTATGGAAATTAAATTTGCACTCTTGAACTTTTTTTAAGGGAAATAAATCTGCTGCAATCCTTTGAAATTGGACGGTCCTTGTTATTCTAAATCCAACCTTTTATTTTTAAAATGCACGAATTTTAAAATAAATGAATGATTGGATTTGGAAAAACAGGACAAGTGCAATTTGAAAGGATCACAGTATTTATTTCCCTTCGTAAGAATTCAATATCCTAATGATATTTGTTTATTCAGAATATGGTACAGATGTAGCAGTCTCTTCATATTATTAAAATTAACACTTTTTCTTGCACTATTTCACGTACTAACTTAAATAGCATTTTTTTTTCATTATTTCTTTAAAGATCCAAACACATCATTTAGAATAAATAAAATGGCTATGTATTGCGTCCAAATGCAATATTATAACAAAAACTCATTTCTAAACAGTGTTATTATATATCATGCATCTAAAATTATAATTAATTAAGAGTAGTTCTAAATAGTAGTCTAGTTCAATAATGGTCGAGCCAGTTGCTCCCTGTTCCTTTGAGATGAGTTAAGAGAAAAAAAAACAATTTTGATTATCAATCTCGAGTAAAGTATATATGACCAATATTGGTTTATCAATTTGTGCATGAATAATCTTGTAGTTTTTTATGCTGTTTAATATATATATATAACTCCATATTCATATGTTCACAACTTTTGTGCAAATTCAGCTCCTACTCGTGGACAACCCCCGCCTCCTCCAATCCATCCACCCGTGAGGTCCTGCGGTTGTAAATCATGTTGTGGTAAGGAGTGCTGCTAGCTATGCTGGTGAAAGAATGATCAAGATTTCTGGAAACAAATTAATGGCCACATTTTAGGTGGATGATTAATTATGTAATTACGTACCTAGTTTAATTAAAGCAAGTTGAGAAACAACATATAAGTTCAATTAATTTACATATTGTATCCATTTTATTTGGGCTTATATTAATACAGCAATGAGAGATGATTCAGCAGTACTCTAATTTACTATGAATTATTTGAATTTTTTGTGTTCTAATCATCCAATAAATGCATTAAAATGTTTTAATTGATTAATGATGCCGTGATGCATAATCAAGTTAATGGTCACATTTAAGGTGGATGATTAAGTTCATTTTACATATTGTCCATTTTATTTAGGCTTGTATTAATACAGTAATTAGAGATGATTTAGCAGTACTCTAATTTAATTTACTATTAATTATTTGGATTTATTGTTCTCTAATCATCCAATAAATGCATTAAAATGCTTTAATTGATTAATTATGCTGTGATGCATTATATAGATTAAATATAGTGGCGATGTAAACTTCTAATATTAAGTAAGACTAAATTGGACAAGGGCAAAATGGAGAAAAAAAAAAACAATGTCAAACCGATAAACAAAACTTCGCTAGAAGCAATGTAGCAAGGTTTTGTATTGAATAAATATTGTTTGAATATAATTTTTTTTAAGAGAAGCCCTCAGGCATATTGCTTGAATAAATATTGTTCATATTACATTCCTTACCTAAAATCTAGAGAATAAAATGGAAGTTAAAAACATCTAAGTCTACAAACTACTGCCTAACAGAGAAGTTAACAGCATCTAAGTCTAAATCTGCTGCCTAAGATTAAATAGGAAAAGATGAGTAAAAACAAATTACTTCCTAAAGGATTACAATAGCGCTATGTAACAATATCATATAATTAAATGCAAGAGAATGCTACGTAACAATCATCCTTGAAGTAAATGAAATATATTGTCATCTTTCATTCTTCTTCTTTTTTTTAAAAGAAAGCTATAAGAGCCCATTATGTTATTTAATATGACCAAGTATAACCACTTAAATTACCCAGTGTTCAAAGAGTTTGTGGGACATGGTCATGGGCCGTTCGGCCTGCCTTTGGCATGAGCAATCTTAGGCTGTAAGCCCAGTATGCCCACTGGAGATTCCTGTTGCAAGTTCAGATTTTTGTTATTTATGGGCCGGATCCGTTTAAATTAAGTGCTGACCAAATCCCCAAATGACAACTCACAATTTAAGAAAAACACTCAAGAAATATTAACATATTAGATTAATTTTCTTCCACTTTGAAACAAAAGCAATGAAAAATGTAACTAATTAAAAAAGAGATAGAACATGGTCCACGGGAATCTTCATTTATGGGTGCTGAAATTCAAGGGTGAAAAGTCAACTCCACTCAAAATTCAAATTAACTTTGATAGTGGAGGTCAGTAATTCAACATATAAATCAACTCAATTAAGACTAAGGCATTTTCGTTCTACTTTGACCGGAATCTTGTTAGAGCTCGTATCCATGAAGTAACTCAAATTTTGAGTTTAAATTCAGACTATCTGATCAGAACTTGGACCAATATTATCTAGAGAGAATGCATGGGTCCCTTTAATACCCTTGCAAACAGTAGCGTAGCTAGAATTTGAGTCAGGGTCGATAAAAAGTTTAGGATTACTGGGTTAGTAGACAAAAATAACTCAAACAGTTCAATCATTTTAATCAATCTTACAAAATTCTAAATCATATTTAAACAAAAATCAAGAAAAATATTAACACTCAATAATTTTAGCCAATTATTAGTCTCAATGTGCAATTTAATTAATTCGATTGGATTGCAGTATTGAATTTTCAGAGAACAGAGATAGGCAATTTAATTTCTAGGAGTAGACAGACCAACATATTTATACTACTTTATAATCAATTTTAAAATTCCAAGGAGAGGCAATTGCCAACCGTTGTTACATGGTGGCTCCACCACTGCGTGCCAATGTAGATCGGATGGTCCGGATTCAAACTCAAAATTTGAGTTACCTTAGGTGACATGAATTCATACTGTTACTAGTCATTCCGTGTAGCAAATGTTAACAAGATTGGGAGTGAGAAAGTCAATATAAATTCAGACTTGGAAAGAAGAGGCAGGTGGGAGACTTGACTTGGGAGTTGGTTTGCTCAAGTCTTGTTATAATTAACCTGTATAAAATGATGAAGATGGAAGAAATCAAGGTATAAAACTGCTGCAACTGGTATCGGTATTGTGTAGAGTTTTTTTAGGAGCAACATGAGGAGTGAATTAATAATCGTTTGTTTTCTTCTCAGTGCAATGGCGATGCAAACCGCTTTTTGCGATTACGACCTTGATTCGGACAAACTGGATAGACCGGTTTGCCAAACCTTGAAAAACTCCCTAGCCCGTGGAGGTAAATGCTCTCTCTATATTTTTTTTTAGGAAAGTAAATGCTTTCTCTTGGCTGTTCTGTCTTATGTGTGACTTAATTAATAGTCATGTATAACCAAAATTAAGCCATGCTTCTCCAAATCCACAGCAGTCATGCATAGTATAGTATTAGAGTATGAAAATAGTACTGTGGGACGAGTATATATTAATTCAGATAGTACTGTAGGATGAGTATATATTAATTCAAATATTAATGTAGGAAGAGTATATATTAATTCAAATTGTATGAAAATAGTACTGTGGCTAGCTAATTAACATAATACTATTAGAAGAAATGAAGAAATATGTTGGCATTGCGTCCAAATAAAATAACAATTAATACTATAATCAGATCAGAACTTAGTTCTCAATAGAACATTTTTTATTTAGAATTTTTTTTTTTTCTGGTGAGAAGGGAAGGAGTCAATTTGATTTTCGAAAATTATATATGTAATATGGACCCGATCCCAACCCTTTTCCTGCAGTAAATTCCTGCAGATGCCTTTTCCTTTCCTTCTTGCCTACACCGTAAAGATATTTCGGTGAAGTCCTGATTGATGGTATATTTTGCGGGTACTTCTTTGTATATGTACTATTTTTATTCTCTGACCAATTTTGTTTGGTGAAATAATACCATTTATGTGGGGGAATGGATTTGGTACAACAATTTAACGCCCCTTTATATGAAATGTATTTTTTTTTTAAACGTTACAATTTCATAAAATGCTTCGCTGAATTTTTTTTTTCTACGATGCAATCAATATAACCCTAATTTGGTGTGGTACTATGTGTGGTGTGTGGCCAGGTCAGAAAAATGTATGTCTTGCACCAATTTTTTTTGGAAAAACCGACTTTGGTGAACTCTAGTAAAGTGTAACTGTTATGCTTTATTAATTTGTACATGAATAACTTTGTTGTTTCTTTAATTATACTCTGTTTAGTATAACTCCATATTCATTCATATGTTCTCAATTTTTGCACAAATTCAGGGCCATATCCAGGTCGTAGAAGTCCTGGAGTAACTGG
Organism: Carex cristatella; assembly: GCA_024447775.1. Lineage (NCBI taxonomy): Eukaryota > Viridiplantae > Streptophyta > Magnoliopsida > Poales > Cyperaceae > Carex > Carex cristatella. Next base: position 2,118,070 of record JAJHPF010000026.1, on the reverse strand, counting down.
ACCTGCTGGTGGTGGAAATAGTCTATTCCACACTTTCAGTGCTATGGCCATGCAACCTGCTGCTTCAGCTGGAATTCTCTACCCGGCCATTATACCGACCCCTCCCGGTACCAATCGTGGAGGTAAATGCTCTCTCCTTCTGAGTGACTTGATAATAATGTACAACCATATTATAGATTAATAGTGTATTCTTATTTAAAAAAAAGATTAATAGTGTATTTTAAAAAAGAATAGATAAGTCATGGGTCTCCATATTTAAAATATGTAGTCTTTTGTTTTCAAGAAAGGGTAACAACTAACAAGTAACAGGAAATAAATAAGTTTTTGGGGAATTTTTTTTTAGTGATTTAGCTGTTTGGATCATCAACACAAATAACAGAAAATAGCTTAGTACTATATATCTAGTGTATGAGACTAGTGTTCAAGAGAATTAACCGAAATAGTGTGAAAAAAATATTAATTTGGTGCAATTAATTAATAATAGTGCAAATGTTATTTTGATTATATTATTCAGCTTCAGATCGAATTAGCCTTCCGTGCGTACATAGGTTTCAAATATGTATATATGGAATATCGCTCAAGGATATGTAAAATTTGATATTTTTATGGAAATTGAACTTGCTCTGTTCAGATCAGCACCATTTAATCCAAATAATTAACTGTTGTTATAGGATAAGTTAAGAGAAAACCAACTGTCGTGATCTCTATTAAAGTATAATTAACTGTTGCTTTATCAATTTGTACATGGATCGATAACCTCATTGTTTTTTTTATACGCTGTTTAGTTTAACTCAATATTCATAAGTTTTCAACTTTTGCACATATTCAGGGGAACATACTGGTACACTCCAACCCCATGGACCTGGAACTCCTACACCCCATCCACCCAGACGTTGCTGCGGAGACAGATGTTGTGGTAAGGGTTGCTGCTAGCCATGCTGGTGCATAAAGAAGATGGAGATTTCTGGAAACTAATAGCAATAAATTAAGAATGATTTATTATATGTAATTAATTATCCAAGCACGTTGAGAAAAGTAATTAAAGAATGATTTAATCGAATTTCACATTTTACACATTGTTGTTGTATCCATTTTACTTCGGCTAATTGTATTAAATACAGTAGTTATAGATGTTTCCCCAGTATTTTTAATATCAATTAATTGGATATATATTTATATATATTGTGTAATTAATGGAAACGGTTTGGTGGGTCATGGTCAATATGTGCTAAAAGAAAAGTTTATTGTATTTTTATCAGAGCTGCAGGCTAAAGAAACTATGCAAAAATGTCTATGTACGCAAGTATTAATATATAATATATATATTAAGTATTCATACTTAAGCTATTAAGTATTTCAAATAAAAATATTAAAATCAAATATTCATACCTACAAATTGAAGTTTTAGTAAAAATATTAATATCTAAAATTTTAAGTATTCATACTTGCGCATTGAAGTGTGAATTGTTATGGTGGTAAATTAGTTAATCTAGTTGGTGCTCGAATGTATTGATAGATACTGAAGAAAGTATTCATACCTATAACTAAAGTATGAATGTATTTGACGCTTGAAGTATGAATTGAAAAGATTATAGTCCGGCAATTATACATATCAAAATTTTCTTGAGATTCGTGTGAATCGATTTCGCATTTTTTGTATGACCACACTGTTTGTGTTTAGATACATACCCCTAAAATCTAGCTCTCCTTTATGGAATTCGAGTCCCCTAAAGTGTTTTGATCTACACCGTACAATCTATTTTTTGAGCAAGAAACAGGGGTCTGGCCCCAATTTGATTGATTGGTAAAAGTTACAAGTGGTTTGTAACTAAGTAAGAGAAGAAAAACATAATGCTCAAACAGCTGAGCCAAAATAAAACAGAAATATGAAAAACAGAAAGTGAAATAAAATCAGTACAGAGCCTAAACTAAACTGCAGCAAGTGGAGATTGGGCCGTGTCTCTTCTGTAGTATTGCCACTGCTCATAGACCTCTTGTACTAGTAATTTCATCCGGTTTGTCTATGTCCTTGAAAATACGGTTGCACCGTTCCCTCCAGATAACAAATTGTGTCATTAACGTTATAGACCTCTTCTGTATTGAGCCTCTTCCTTTGAAAATATCCCTCCTATGCTTCGGCCTTCTTGCCAGTTGCATTCTTATTGCCACTTGTTCGTGTAATCGCGTAGTGGTGAGGCACTTATCAAATAAATGCTTGACTGTTTCACCACTCTGGCGACACATCACGTACTGGCTAACCATGTTCCAACCCCGTTTCACCAGATTATCAATCATGAGGATTCTATTGAGATTCATGAGCCTTGCAAAAGCTCTCATTCTCGGTGGAACCGATAATTTCCATATCTGCCCCATTTTATTCTTGATCACAAGTCCATTCTTAAACGCCAAATACGCTGTTTTAACTGAGTATTGACCCGAAGTGTGCCATTTCCATACCGCCCCATCTGCACTGTGTGAGATTAAGTTGTGCCAAGGTCTGTTGCAATACCTGAAATTCCTCAAGGGCGTCGTCTGACAGCAACGGTCTGAATAGCTCCCTGGTGGTTGGTGTGTGGATTAAGTTGTGCCAAGGTCTGAATAGCTCCCTGAACAGCCCTATCTGCACTTTGCTCGTTGTCTCCATATATCCACTTCCAGGATTGCAAGAGCTGTGTATCTCAGTTTAATAAGGCACTGTATAAGTTTTTCCAAGTCAGTTGCCATTCTGAGCTCTTTGACCTTATCCATCCAATCCAAATATTCTCTGCAGACTTTGATTTGCTCCTTGATTGTCCCCTCTCTTTTGCCCATTCTTTCACTGATTTAGCCAAGGATTTTAATTTTTGGTTTAATTGGAATGGGTTTTCAGCTGTCTGTTGTGTCTGCCATGCCATAGTTACTATCTCATGTAGTTCTCGGAATCTCAGCCAGCAGTTTTCAAACCTAAAAAAGTTTGATTTTCTAAAACCCGTGTTGGTCGTGTACATGATCGGGCAGTGGTCCGAGTTGGTGTTCGGTAAGGGTACTTGTTTAGAATTTGGGAATTTTACGTTCCATTCACTTCAGATTAGAAACCGGTCTAATCTTGCCATAGCCGGCGATGCCCTGTCATTTGACCATGTGAATATCCGACCCTGCAATGATAGGTTTAGAAGTCCCAAGTCTCTTACCAGGTTTGCAAACCCGTTGGTGCCCCTCCAGTCTGATGTTGAATTGTTTCTGTCGGTGTGTTGCAATGTGACGTTAAAATCCCTGCAAAGTAGCCATGGCCCATTTTTGCGGTTTAATGTCAGTAAGCTCTTCAAAAAAATTCCTCATGTTGGATCTGTCAGAGGGTCCATATATCCCTGTGAACCAAAATGTGGAGTTATCATCATTAATTTTGAACAGAATGGATATGGAATAAATTCTCGTGATGACATCCACTAGGATATATCTAAGTGGCAGCTATGCTATTAGAACGCCTCCCCGGGTTCCAGTAGCATCAAGCGTTTTGTATTCTTTTAACCTTGTCCCACATACTTCTCTTGCAATTAATTGGTTCATTTTTGCAATCTTAGTTTCCTGTAAGCACAGTATATCTGGTCTTTTCAGTAAAATGGTTTGTCTAATTGTAATTCTTTTTTCTCTTTCGTTGATGCCTCGCACATTCCATGATATAAATTTCATTGTTGTTTTGTAATTCATCTAAACTTAGCAGACAACGAAGGAGAAAAAAAGAAGACAGATATTGAAATCCATTAATCAAAAATCCATTAAACATTGGTACATAGTCATTGTTTTACAATTGCAATCTCCCAGCCTAGCTAATTTGGGGCTCATCGCCCTTTTGCAGTAGCACTCACTATACTCTATAACCCTTGTTGTTAGCCCGAGGTTCCAAAATCCATCTTCATCAAACCAAAAAGAAACAAAACACACAAATCAGTTCCAACCCGATAAAGAAAAAAACATAGTAAAACTTAACATTAAAAACATAATTAGACAACTAATTTGAGAGACTTGGCAGCTCTGGAAGCTTGCCTCCCTCCTTTCCCCTTGCTTGGTTGAGCTTGCTCTCCAGGTTGTCATCAATTTCAATCCCTGCGGTGAGCACCACGAGTTCTTCCTGACAGCCTGTCAGCGGGTCTAGCTTTTCCAGATAGTTGAAATTGGGTTTCCTGAAATCCAACTTCTTGAAGGTGCCGGTTTTATTTCCCACCGGAGCGCTGTCAGATCCGCCATTGATGTTCTTGAGCTGCTCGGCTTAGATCTAAGTGGCTGAGAGGTAGGTTCCAGTGTTTTTTTCTTTGAGGCGCTTGCTTCGTCTGTATGGTGTCTGGAGCTCCTGGGTGTCTTCAAAACCGGGTGGGAGATCATGGTCACTTGGGTCATCACTTTAGATTATCAAATTGTTGGGAGTTGGGCTGTTGGTAATTGGGCTTCCTTCATTTATTTCATTTTCCAATTCCTGTGGCCCGAACAAGTCCTGTTGCAGGTTTTCTTCTAGTGCCTCCATAGCCTCTTCTGGCCCATCTGGCTGAGGCCCAATCTATATTATGCTGACGTTCTCGTATTGCAACATCAGTGGGCCTTTGGCTCCCTCCCTGATAGCTTGCATGCATACGCCACGCGGCTGCTGCAGTACTTCCCCTATTGAGTTGAGTAAATAGAGTTGTTCTGACAAACCTTCAGCATTAATGTTGAGGAGACCCGGAGCGGCCCTGAAGAGACTTGTTGGCTGGGTAACACGAACCATTTCTTGTTCTGCACCTCGAAATGAGAACTGCACTAGGCCTGTCACAGTAAATCCCATGCGGCAGGTAATTTTTGAAAAGTTGTTGCTGTTGGTATCGGCCTTGTCATTTGGACTATCTCCATGGCGGTCTCAGTTGCCGGCCTTGCCACTGGCATCTTCATTATGCCGGTCCCGGCCATCTCTGTCGGCCCAGCCTTTGAAACCACCTTCTCTGCGCTGTTTTGGGCCGGTGCAGCTGCTGCCATCGGTTTAACGTGTGGTGTTGGCTTCTTAGCAATCCACATGGTCCTCTGTTTTACCTGTCTGATTCTTTGCCTAGAGAAGGACCTACCTGAGGCTGCGCCACTATGGCCCGCCCCGTTTGATGAGTCGTCTCACGGTGGTGATCTGTGTCGATGATGATGCCGGTAAGGTGGTGGCTGGTTGTGATCTCCTCCTTGTTGTGGTTGTGCATCTGGCGGTGGTGGGAAGTACCCCGGTTGACGGAACCTCCAACCTAAAATATGAACTCTTACCTTTTTAGCGTAGTCTCCTTCCTATGCTCTGAGGAATCTTGGCAGTTGTTTAGGATCTCCAGTGTGCATGAGGAGGGTAACGTGGGTGAGCTGGTTGGCATGAAGACCATACGGCATGATGCGTTTGGCAACTCCTAGCCTGGTCGTGAGTCCTCTGAGATCGTCCGAGTTGAGCATCTGTTGAGGGATGCCTGTTAATTTGATCCAAGTCTCGTAGCCCAGAGGTTGGAAAGCCATGCCCACTGTCCTCTCCCATTTGACAAAATTTACTATTCCGCCAAAGGCCGGTATCTCATATGGAGCCTGTGTCATGACTGCTTCAAGCATCTGTTCACTTTCGCAGACTAGGAGGTATTGGTCTCTCTCTAGTTTGCATGTGCGGTATGCATTCTGATTACCTCCGTGTCGGTCTGCTAGAATGTCACTGAGAGCTTGCAGAAGGCCGGACGATATCTCTGCGTGTGTCACCGTTATCCGTGCTACACTTTCTAGGTAAGAGTTGACTGGGTGTAGGCCCGGACGTGCCGGAAGGTACACCTCAGCCTCCTCTGGTCTTACCTCTTCGAAGTGGTCTGCCATTGGCTTGGGGGGGTTGTGGGTGACTGGCTGGGTCTGTGTCTCACCTTTTGTTACTGCTGCTACGTAGCTTGTGTGTCTTGGTCGCTGGGGAAGAGGGGGTTTTGGGTGTGTGGGGTGTGGAGTGTTGTTGGTTTGTGCCTTTATATTGAGACAGCAACGTGTTGTTATATGCCCGTATTTAAGGCAAGAGAAACAGCGTATGGGTTCTCTGCAATCAGCTCTTCTGTGGCCAACTGCCAAGCATCTAAGGCATATCCTAGCATTGAAAGCTTTGGCATAAAGCTTCTCCAGTTCTGGTGTTGAAAATCCTCTCTTCCTGTTCTGATTTGTCGCATGCGGTATTTTCTTATTTTTGTAGGTCACTGTGTGCCAGCCTTCATTAATGTCCCTTTCTTTTGGTTGGCTTCCTTGAGAATGTTTGTCTTCCTGTGTAGTCCTTGTCGCCTCTGCGTCTGGTTTCGGTGCGCCGTCATTGTGGTTGGTCTGTGGTTCTTTTGGTTTTTGGATTCTTTGAAGGATGGTTGGGATGCTATTTGCTCGGTCGGGGGTTTTGCTGGTGTTTCCGGGCGGTGGTGGTTGGTTCGCCTGAAGGATGGGTGGGGTGTTGTTTGGGTGGTCGGGGTTGGTGGTGGTGTCTCCGGGTTGGGGTGGTTGATTCGCCTTAATATCGCCTCTTGAGTCGCATGGAAGCATCGCTCTCTTAACAATGAAATTTTTTTCTATATATCTACACCGTACAATCTATTATAACGCGAATAATTAAGGGCTGAATTTCTGATTGGACGGCCATGATCAAAACACTAAAAGTGGGTTACTTTAGGGGATTCGGGTCTCTCCTTTTCCAGGAGGTTTCAACTTTTAATTGGAGTTGGAGGTGATGTACAATTAAAGACGAAAGTTCTTATATGATGTCTTGAATAATAATATTTCTATAACCGACGAAAGTAATTGAGAGATTATGACCTGCCGCACGAAATTGTATTTGAGTTTGGGTTAGAGAAAATCATGATTCATCGCCCATGTGAACTGAGTGCGTACCACTCAGTCAACCCTTTTTTTTAAGGAGTCTCTTAATTTGTAGAATTTGTGGAATCTGTATGTATTGACTGTCATAAGTAATGGAGTGGGAGGTATTTGCGATTCATAATAATTAGTTATTAACAATAATTAATGAATAAGACAGATAGTTAGTATCAGAAGACATTTAAGAGACTAAACAGAGGACGACAAAACTTTTACTCTTTATTTAAAAACAGAGTATGTTTTTCACAAATGTTGTTTTTTTTTTTTTGTTTTTTAATTTTTATAATGTTCTAGTATATCTGTATGCATGTACATACAGATTTTCGACCAAGTATATAGATACGTAGATATGCATGTAACATATGAAAGGAACTTGCTAGTTATTGAATATTGAATAGAACTATCAACTCATGATTGATTTCCCTTGACTCATGGTGGTAGAGTTCTAAAGAAGGGCCAGACAGGCCCCACGGGCACGGGCGGTGCGCGGGCACGGGCGTCACGGGCACACGGGCAAACGGGCACGAGCATCATGGGTAAAAATTTCAAAAATCACACTCGGCCTGTGTAATGCCCGTGCCCGCCACGAGCTCGGGGGCAGGACGGGCCGGCACCGCGGGCAGGACGGGCAGGGGTCGGGAAATTTTTTTTTTTTCTGTTTTTTTTTTTAAAACCAATAAATTATAAATCCAAATTCATGCCAATTTAAATTCATTTGACATTGTTGTAACTCGATAATTTTTGTTATAATAAAATATAAATTAAAAATTTCTTAAATTAATCACTTTAAAAATAATTAAGCTCTTATTTTAAAACAATAAATTAAAAAATAAACGATATTTTTTGGCACTAAACGACGTTTTTTGGCGATTCTACTTTGTCGGATACCCGGGGTTACACTCCTTTCCGAATTGACGTCACACGCGTCAATCCGACTTTCCTAGCAAAAGTTATGGTCATTTAAAGTTTTAAAAAAATATATTTCTCATTTTTGAATTTAAAAAAAAAAAAATGGAGAGGTGGAGAGGTCCGGCTGGGGTGGAGGTGGGGGGGGAGGGGGAATGGGGGGGGGGGAATTTGAATTTGAATTCAATTTTCGGAAAAAAAAAAAAAAAAAAAAAAAAAAAGGGCACGGGCACGGACACGGGCGCGCGGGCACGGGGGGCCGGGCACTCGCGGGTAGGGAAAAAAACGGATCCGGCCCGTTTAACGCCCGTGCCCGTGTGCCCGTGTGCCCGTGTGCCCGCGGGTGCCCGCGGCACGGGCACGGACAGGACGAGGCGCGGGCGCGGGCAGGGCACGCCCGTGGAGGCATTATTAGAACTCTACATGGTGGTAGTCGAGGGAAATCAAGATGAGAAAAATCTGGACCTACCACTCTCTGAGGGAAGAAAAGGGAAATAGAATGCCAATTACTCTATTTCTTTTGTCCATTAGTACACCAATCAGAGGGAAGAAAAGAAAAATTATAGGAAAATGAAGAGACAGAATGAGCTAAACTTAAAGTGTGAAGAGGAGGTTAAGAGGTGATCTATACAATAAATTAATTACTAAATCGATCCCCTAGTACAAAAAGTATTTAAAAACTAAGCAAAAACATACATAGTTCGTGCTGGTGCCATTTTTAGCGATTTCTATTTTATCTCTAGTCATATTTTATGCACATTTTTATACCCAACGTGTTGTACTAATTTTTTAGAGTGGAAAGCTTTTTTTTGGAATACTATCAACATATTTAGTAACGCACTAATAATGAAATATAATTGACATGTCCCCCGTAGTAATACTAATTTACTTTATCTATATAAGGCAAGTCCCTATTAACGATAGCTCATTGATTTATTTTTCCATTAATGCTATAAAATAATAACCTAAAAAAGGTTTCGTCAGAAAATAACTAACAAATGATAATAATAATTTATGGCACCTTATCAATATTCCACCTTAATTTATATCTTTGTCAAATTAAGAAATATAAATAAAATTAGGATTCTATATTATGGTATCGTCTAAAATGGTTCTCTTATTGTACACCCTTATATATAAAAAAATTAAATGAGGCCTCCTAGTTATACCATTGTCGCTCATCTCAGGAAAATAATATCTGGTATGAATAACTTTCCTTGATGAATACAATTTCTTTGATCTTTCCTTTTAGTTATCTCCGTACAATGTTTTTCATTACTTAACTTGTAATATTTTATTGCCAACATTTGGTAAACTGAATCTCCATATATTTTCTTCATAAAGGGGTACTTCTCTCTCAACAATTTTAGGTATATAATTCGCCCCATATTAAATCATGAAATTTAATCTTCTGAACATTCAACTTTATGTTAAGAAATTAATATATATAGCTTTGGGAGTAGGTACGCAACATAAATTGCCACCACAACCCTGAAAAGAAAGCACTATCATGATATACAAATTGTAAGTGTATATCATTAATTCATGTAAGTGTATTGTGATCTTCGGTGCTTCTACAATATATTTTGATTTCCAATATCATTCATGTAAGTGTATAAATTTTGTATCTATAATATATTATGATCTCCAATATTTGGAAATCTCTTGCCTAGATATTATATATAAGGGAAAATTAGTTATGTGTCACTTCAAAACCTTCAAATCTGAAAAATACCATTACGAAACTATAAATCTGAAAAAATGCTACTCTAAACTTAGTTAATTCTTAAATTTGCCACAAATATACAATTTTTATACTATTTTTTATTAAAATTTGACTGAAAAAAATAATTTTGAGATACGTATAATGAGGAGTTTGAAAAGTATATAGGAAAATACATAAATATGTATCTGAAAACTATATTTTTCAATTACTTTTTAATAAAAAAATATAAAATTTGTGTATTTGTGGCAAATTTAAGAATTAACTAAGTTTAGAGTGGTATTTTTCAGATTTTTCGTGATGGCATTTATTAAATTTGAAGATTTTGGAGTGGCAAATAACCGATTTTCCCTATATATAAAGACCTGATGGCGACATAGGGTAAACTAAATTTAATCCATTGTTTTCATAATTTTTACCATACTTTGTTTTCTTCATCTTTGTTAATAGTTGTAGTAATTTCTTTCAGCTTGTTTGCACAAATTTTAAAAGACAATGGCTGCCTGGGCCGATCTCCCAGCCGACCTGCTGATCTCTATCTCTGACCGCCTAGACATTTTCAATTGCGTCCGTTTCTCTGCCGTTTGCACTACATGGGCCTCCATCGTCCGACCCCGCCTCGACCAGCCCATCCCTTGGCTCCTCCTCTATGTTGGCAACTCAAGAAAAAAAAGTGGCCACACTGATTTCACCTTCTATGATCTAACCACCTACACCTTGTACTCCATTACCAGCCCCAGCCCGTTATCCCTCAACGGCCCCCGTTGGATTGGCTCCAACTTTGGCATGCTCGTATGTATTGACAATAACTCCCAACTCCATCTTATCTCACCCCTAACTGGGGCAAAGCAACTACTCCCCTCAGTGAAACTCCCCCATGGCTACCAAGGAAAACTCAACATATGTTGGGACGCTCATCGGAACACCATGAAACCTCACTCTCATGAGAAAGTAATTCTTTGTCGGGTATCTGATCATGGTTCTGGTAACGATAATGGGCTTTTGCTACTGTGTTTCTTCAAGACGCATGGTTTGGCAGTTTTAAAGGTCGGAGACAACAAGTGGACCTGGATAGACCTTGAAAGACATTACAACGATGCCATTGTTTATCAGGGGAAGATATATGCCATTACAGCTGATACTCTCTACTGCTGGGAACATAAAGGCTCTTCTATTAGGGCAGGGAAGATCATTCTCACCATGAAAAATAGTATCTTGAATGACTTTAAAAAGTACCTTGTGGAGTCCGAAGGCAAACTTTTGATGGTTTCTAGGAACAATATGGAATGTGGCAATCATGGTAAGGCAATGAATGTGTGTGAGCTTGATGTGGAAATCATGGGACGTCGATTGTGGAGACCGGTTGAGAGCATAGGAGATAATGCAATAATTATGGGTCTGGATTATTGTCGAATAGCATCGACTATTGGCCGTGACAGTGCACAAGGGACTTGCATTTATTACTTCGATGAAAATTGCAATGATGATATTTATAAATCATTTCACTTTTTAGTTGTTTACAACTTCAAGAAGAAAAAATATGACCGATTCCCCATTCAGAAGGGTATTATTCCGACAACCTGGTTCTGGCCTCGTAATGTCAAATAGCATTCCTTTATTTGGCTCAGGCTTATTCATCAGTTGATGGAACCAAGTAGTAGCGTCAAGTTTATTGTAATAATTACTACTTTTTTTTCTACTGTTATTTTCATAATGTTATCACTCATCAATGTATGCGATTGGTTCACCCAAGCAACATGGAAACCCCAATAAACAACCAATTGAGAGTTTGGACGAGATTATGATCAACAAATAGTTTTCAGAACAACCATGATTTTAGACTACATATATCAAGCAATCTCAATCTAAGAAAAAAAATAAACAAAATGAGGAGCAATCATATTATCGGCATAGGAGCAAAACAACCAGCGAGGCAATTAACAAACTTTTCTCTCCTACATTCTTCATTGAAAAATTAATGGCACCATCACCTAGGGGTGTCAATGACACCCGTTTATCCTATCCGTATCGTATCCAATAAGACGGGTATGGGTAATATTTTTTTTCCGTTAGCTTATTGGGTATGAGTATGGGCAAACATTTTTTTTCGTTAGATAAACGGGTATGGGTACGGGTATAGGCTATATCGTACCCGTTGGGTAATGGGTAATTATATAAAATAAATTATATATCAATCAATAGTATATTTATTTCCCAATTTTTAATATTGCTGTATCAATCAGAGATTGCAATCCATACAAATTCCAAATTAGAAGGCAACTAAAATGTATTGGTTTATTGCCTATTGGATACACCTACTGGCTACTGCGTGCTGCCTAGAAATATATCAATGCTAATTTATTTCCTTGTTTCCTTCCTTCTTCATTGCTATTGCCTTTTCCCATTTCTGAAAATGGAAACAATCTACACTACAATCTGGCTCACATTTTAATCATCTTCCTCTTTTCTCTTGGAGACTTGGACTACTCTTGGGTATTTCGGTACAATCTAGCTCACATTTCAATCAACTTCTTCCTTCAAGTCTCTTCAAAATTTGACTTCCTCCTTCGAACATAGTAAGTAATCTTTGTAATTTAGTAAAATAGAATTTGTAAAACACTTTCGATTGGGACTTTTGAGTTTATTTGATAGAATAAATTCATGCTAGTAAGGTGTTTGATGAAATGCTTAAACCAAATATTTGATGGGAATGAGTTAAAAATGAACAAGCTCTTGGTACTGTTTTACTGATCTCATTGATGTGATCCCAATTCAACTCACAGCCCAACACAATATTACTAATGGCATAGAGTATAGATTGATTTTAGCACTTTTTAAGAATTTAATAACCCTTTTAAAGGACATGAGATGTTAGGCTCAGTTTGGAACTTGGGACGGTTTAATGGCACTATGTAATTAGTGAATTTATCTTTTTACTAGTTTTGGCTAAGGCATGATGGACGACTTTAAACAATGAATATATCGAATCGACTTTAAACAATGAATCCAAGCCGTTGAAACCCTTCTACCTAATGAGTGATGTGTCTACATGTGAAAATTTTAAAGTTTCGAATTAATTTAATATGAGGAGGGATCAAATTACACCCTTTTTTTTGACACATCTTGACACTATTTTTTTTATATGTCAATTTTGTAATTTCAAAATTCAAACAGTCGATCGGAACCGTTCAACATGATAACCATATTAAATGTGCTTGGAGATCAAATTTTACAATTTTTTGAATTGTTTTACTATTTATTAAGATGGTTCCAAAATTGTTGTTTTTCAATGGTCCAAAACCAACAATTTTGTAACCATCTTAAAAAATAGTAAAAAAATTCTGAAAAATGTAAAATTTCATCTCCAAGCACATTTAATATATCAATCATGTTGAACGGTTTGGATCGACCAAATTTTACATTTTTTGGAATTTTTTTTACTATTTATTAAGCCACTTTGAAAATCGCTGATCCAATGGTTTCAATAAAAAAAATGGGATGTCACAATTAATCTCTTTATGTTCCAATCAAAGTTGAAGAGAGATATGTAACCAAAATTTAATATTAATTCCATTTCCTCAATTTTTGACATTATGTGTGGCAATATGTGTGGTGAGTATATTTCTAACTAAATTTAGACTTCTACACATAAAAACAATGCATTCAATCAAAAGAAGACATATAATTTCATTGAAAAACTGATATTCAATCTGAAAATTAATGTTTTAATCACATCTATTGGCTTATTAGAATATCTACGTGCTTAATATAAGAATGAATATAATTAACACTGTGAAAATGAACAATACCAAAAAAAATACCTAAGTCATAATTATCACAATATATAAACTTGGCACTATTCATTGATTCTATTGAATGATAATTAAGTTTGAGCCGGAAATTTCCTACTTGACATCACAAGGCCAAAACCAAGCCGGCGATCGGCACGCAACGGAAAATTGCTCAAAGGTTTGCTTCTTGAGGTTGTAAACCCCAGAAAGATTGAATGGAAAATTACAAATGAAATCATCATCATCGGTGTAATAAATGCAATTCTGTTGTGTGTGGTCGAGACCAACAGCCAATGCCAGACGAGAATATCCGATACCTATAAACACTGCATTATCTCCTAAGCTCTTAACCGGGCTATACCGCCAGCCACTCTTCTCACAGTCAAGCTCATACACACTCATTGGGTCTTTATTGCCGTATTCTTTCCTACATACCATCAAAAGTTTGTCTTCAGACTCAACAAGGTATTTTTTAAGGCGTTTAAACTTACTATTCCTTGTGGCGAGAATCTTTCCGGCTATGAAAGTAGAATCTTTCAGTTCCCAGCAATGAAGATTGTTAGCTTCCGTGGCGTAGATCCTCCCTTGATAGAATGTGGCATCCATGAATTTTTTTTCTAAGTCTAACCAAGTCCATTTATCATCTCCAACCTTCAAAACTGCCAAACCTTTTGGACAGAACAAACACAATAACATAAGCCCAGTATGGTTGCCATAACCGTGATCAGGCACCTGAAAAATAATTACTTTCTTGTGAGAGTCCCATCCCAAGCTGCAATTCTTCTGAGCCTCCCAGGAATAGGTCTTTCCATGATAGCCATCGGAAAGTTTCACAGGGGGGAGAAGGACCTGAACTCCAGTGAGGGGTGAGATTAGGTGGAGTTGTGATTCTCGGTCGATACATGCGAGCCAGCCACAGTTGGAGCCGAGCCAATAAGAGCGATTGATGGAGGAGAACGGGATGGGACTGTGAATGCTGTGGGATGTGGCAGTGGTTAGATCGTAAAAGGTAAAATCAGTGTGGTCAGAGTTATATTTTGATATGTCAGCATAAAGAAAGAGCCAGGGGATGCGTTGGTCGAGGTGGAAGGAAGGGAGGGTTGGAAGGCATGGTCGGATGGTGGAGGTCCAGGTGGTACATACAGAAGAGAAACGAAGGCAGCTGAGGATGTCGAGGCGGTTAGATATAGAGATCAGCAGTTCGGATGGGAGATCATCCCAAGCAGCCATTGTCGATTTAAAAATGATGTGATGAACCTGGAAGAAAAGTTACAACTTATAGCAAAAATGAAGAAATCGAAATACTCCAAAAATTAAGAACACAATGGATTTAATTTAGTGTTCCTTATCTAAGAAAGAGATTTCATGACTGCATATGGTATCTATATAGATCAGTTCTTAAAGGAAATTTATTCATACTAGAGAATATCTTCTTGAGATGATCAGTGACATGCATATAGCTTCCTTCAATTATGAGAACATATTTACAAGGGTAAGAGGGCAACTTATAATTGAATTCCTGCATGCCAGGTCCGAATCAAAATAAAAAAAAAGTATATATCTAGCTATATGAAAATCAATTACCTAATAAATAATCACAACATCAATCAATTAAATTATGGAAATGATGTAGGACAAGAAATTTTATATATTTTTTATTTCTACAGAATGAGTTATAATGAGGAATTTCAATGCAAATATACTTTTAAGCAAATCTACTAATTACAAAAGAATGACAGAGTTAGCACAAAAACCTTAAGTAGGCAGGATTATGACTTGAGTTGCTTGTATTCTTGTCACCTTGACACCTGCTCCTCAAGCTTGCGCCTTTCACCTTAAATAAACGAATTTGGTAGAAGAAAGTGGTTTGGAAGAATACTATTATAATTGAACTTATAGCAAACAGACCAACTATAAACATTAAACAAGACAAGTAAATAACAAATTCTTTCAAACAATTTTCTTAATTATTAGTGGAATGTCTTATAAGCTAACCATGCTTCTATTTTTATAGCTACAAAAAAAATCCTCCCATGATATATATATAATACCTAATTATAGATCATTTGATAAAATGCAAGAAATTTTTACCTCGTTAGAATTACTGCTAAATATAAAATTTTGTGCACAAATTTAATTAAAAATACCTCTTTTAACACAAATATCATTTGCATGACAATAATGAAAATATTACCTAATTATAAATACGATGAAATATACAAATACTTGCTAAAATTTAATAATACCTCTTGCTTGTAGCCTTACATGACGAGTTTATTTATTTTTGGCAACCTAATAAAAATTAAAATCAACACTACAAACTCGTTAATTTTACCTATTTTGAATTGCTTGATTGTATCAGCCATTATTTAGAAGATCAAAGCTCTTCTTTAAACCTATATAAAACAATGTACAATTTAGCAACTTAGCAACATGCAATTTCCGGGAATAATTAAAATCGCTGGCTGTAAGTATATTAGCTAAATTTAGTTGCACCATTTTTTATGGCTATGATGGCTTTCAAATTATCCCTATAAAATATCTCAAAAATTTGGTTACAATATAATCCTCTTTTTATATACAAGAAGTCAAGATAATATAAATAAAAATAAATGTTTCAACTAAGTCAACAATTTATAACAAATATTCTTTTACATATTAAAAAACAAGAAAATTGATGGAGGATTATTCTAAGGGTCTTCATATTTTTATATCATTGCATAATTCATTCATCATCTACCTCATCAAACAAATCCTTCTCAACATTACCAAACAATCATTCAAAAATTGATCTCCCATTGAATATCAATATATGATGTCTGATCCAGTTGTGATAACATTGTTCTTTCTCCCCCACAACATCCAGTAGATGTATCCAGGAAGAGAAACATGATATAAATGGTGAATTACGAAAACAAAAGCTTAAGTTGAATACATATGAAATTAATTTGCATAGTAACATGAGCAGTCGGCATAGCACTTAATTGGCCAGTTCTATTATGCATTTATAATATTTTTCTTTGGTTATGTATAAAATACAAGTACATCATGATAACCTTACTAATATCTGGACCCAAACAATCCAAAAACGATTTGCAGAGTGTATGCGTCCCTCGTGGGTCAAGCAAAAATATAGTAATTCGTTGGTGTATATATTTGAGTAAATAGATTTAGTAACTTTTTTTGTAAATCCTAGTGATTACGTAACAACTGATTCTCCATTTTGAAAAATAGTGGTTCAATTAGTTGATCTATCAATATGACCAGTAAGTCTGTGGCCCGAACCATAACAGCATCGGTATAACATTCTCTACAATAATCTGCTATAACATGCAGTCCAGACTTATGAGCATGAAATAATGATCGATCTTTTGTATTAATTGTTAATATTTTGCTAAGAAACATCAGGGTACTGTGCTTTTTGAGTTGAAAACTTCTTAGGGAGGTTTTGTTTTATTCGAATTCGGAATTCTTTGCAATGCCGTATTTTACAATTAACTTATTAGCCTCATAAATCCATTAGGAAACCATACAAATTTTACATAGCATATTATCAGAAAAATTATCTGGGAATGTGATTTCGAGATTTAGAAAATATAAAATGGCTACCATGAGATCCAACATTGTTTTTATAAAATATCATAAAAAATCATAATATTCAGTCATGGTGTAGAACTAGGGCTGCAAACGAATCAAATCAAATCGAACCTAGCCAGGTTCGAATTCGAATTCGTTAAAGTTCGAATTGAACTGGTTCGAAATGAAGATCTAGTTTCGAACTGAAGACCCAGGTTCGAATTCGATTTGGTTCAGTTCAAACTAGTTCTGTTCGATTCGTTAAGGTTTGAAATTAAGATTGATTCACAACACATATTCACAGATTCTACGGATCTTCGTATTTTCATATTGTTGCATAATTCATTCATCATCTACCTCATCAAACAGATCATTCTCAACATTACCAAACAATCATTCAAAAATTGATCTCCCATTGAATATCAATATATGACGTCTGATCCAGTTGTGATAACATTGTTCTCTCTCCCCACAGAATCTAGTAGATCTATCCACAAAGAGAAACATGATATAAACGGTGAATTACAAAAACAAATTAAACTTAGGTTGAATACACATGAAATGAATTTGCACATGAGCATGAGCAGTCGACATAGTACGTGAGCCAGTTTTATTGTGCATTTAAAATATTCATCCTTAATTATCTATAAATACAAGTACATCATGATAACTTTACTGATATCATCACCCAAACAATCTGAAAACGATTTGCAGAGTGCATGCGTCCCTCGTGGGTCAAGCAAAAATATAGTAATTCGTTGGTGTATATATTTGAGTAAATAGATCGATTTAGTAACTTTTTTGTAAATCCTAGTGATTACGTAACAGCTGATTCTCCATTTTGAAAAACAGCGGTTCAATTAATTAGTTGATCTATCAATATGACCAGTAAGTCTGTGGCCCGAACCATAACAGCATCGGTTTTAAGGCACATCAAAGGTACTGTTGCATATGGCATATGGTACAAACCGGTCAAGAGCTCAAAGCTGATTGGTTATATCGATAGCGACTGGGCGGGATACCAAGACGACATGAAGAGTACTTCGGGCTATGCGTTCTCACTTGGATCAGGTATTTGCTCATGGTCATCCAAGAAATAGACAGTGGTCGCCTTGTCATTAGCTGAGGCAGAATACGTGGCAGCAGCAAGAGCCGTTGCACAGGCCATTTGGCTCAAAAGAATACTAGAAGATGTCAACAACAAAATGGAGGAACCAGTCACCATCTACAGTGACAGCAAATCTGCCATAGCAATCAGCGAGAATCCAATAAGCCATGACAGAACCAAGCACATTGCCATCAAGTATCACTACACTAGAGATGCAGTCGAGAAACAAGAAGTGCAGCTGAAGTTTTGTCGATCTGACAAACAGTTTGCAGACATCTTTACGAAGGTACTAACAAAGAAGAAGTTTGAACTCAACAGGGAACACATAGGTGTATGCCAGATGTAATCGTTTTACCACTGAGGGGGAGTGTTGAAACACAAACTGTTGAAGGTTAATTCAAAATTAGATTAGATGTGTTTTTAGACGTGTTTCAGTTATAATTAGATTGGTTGCAGCAGAGCTAAAAATAGAAGTGTTGTTATTGAGAGTGGGTAGTTATTTAATGTTAGTGGGGCTATATTTAGCATTATTTATTTGTAACAGTAGCTAAAATAGAGAAGCTGCGAGTTAATTTAGGAAGTCAAAAGGTCTAAATTTAGGTAGATAATTTTGTGTATGTGAGGCTATATAAACAACTTTTGTATTTGTGATTGAAAGTAAGAGAGAATAACAAGTTAATTAAAGATTTTGCTGCAGAAACTCTCTCTATCTTATCTTCTTCTTCTTCTTTACAATCTGTCTTCTCTGTTAGGTTAGCCACATATTTTATTTGTTTCCAACAATTGGTATCAGAGCCATAAAGGGCGCAATCCAAAGAGTAGAAGAAAATCTCCCATCGACAAAGCATCGAAGCGATGTCTTTAGGCGCAAACATGGCACAATTCCCTGCTCCTATGCTTACCGGTAACAACTACGGCATATGGAAAGTGAAGATGGAGACTCTATTACTCTCACAAGGCTTGTGGGATATTGTTGAAAATGGGTATACCATGTATGCCGCCGGACAACAACCAACAGAAGTAGAAGCAAAGCAGTTGAAGGAAGACAAGATGAAAGATGCACGAGTGCTATTCCTTATTCAACAAGGGGTAGCATAAAACATGTTCTCACGCATCATCAATGCAACCAAATCAAAGGATGCTTGGGACATGTTGCAACAAGAATTCAAAGGATCGGCTAAGGTGCGAGTTGTCAAATTACAAACCTTACACAGACAATACCAAAACATGCAAATGAAAGACTCAGAAAGGGTAAAGGAGTATTTTTCACAAGTTATGAATTTAGTTAATCAGATGTGTTTGCTTGGTGATAAAGATATTACCGAACAGAAACTTGTAGAAAAGATGTTGATTAGCCTTCCTGAGAGTTTTGACTCTATAGTCACGGCTATAGAGGAGTCCAAAGACCTTGAAACCTTACCCATATAACAATTGATTAGTTCTCTTGAAGCGCATGAAGAGAGAAAATTGCTAAGACACATTTCTAATGAAAACGCATTCAAAGCAAGTCCAGCCTTCAAATCTGGAATTTTCCGAAAAACAGAAAATCTGAAAAAACCAAAACAGATGAGAATGCAGAATCTAGTAAGGCCAACAGATGGTGTGAAATCTGCAAGAAGGATACCCACGATACCAAATATTGTTGGTCTACTAAATAGTGCAACAAATGCAAAAAAAAAGGCCATATAGCTCGGCTCTACAGAACAAACAATTCTCAACAAACCAACCAAGCCACAAATCAAGCACAACCACCTCCTGCTCAAGTCAACTTCACAGAACAGAGGGAAAATTCAGAAACCATCTTCTATGCATGTCACTCTGCAAGTGAAGAAAGAGGCGACATCTGGTATCTAGACAGCGGATGTACAAGTCATATGACCGGCAACCATCAGATCTTCCATGAAATCAACACCTCATTTGAAACAAATGTACGAATGGGAAATGGTGCATTGGTTCAAGCCAAGGGCAAGGGCAACATTGCAGTACACACTAAGATGGGTTCACGTTTGATAAGAGACGTGCTACTAGTACCCGATTTGAAGCAGAACCTTCTCAGTGTGGGGCAGTTGGTTCAAAACGGTTATGCAGTGTATTTTGAGAAGCATGGCTGCAAGATAATTGATCAACATGGCCAAGTGCTGGCAAGTATTGAGATGGAAGACAACAGAAACTTTGTGTTACAATTAAAGCATACTCCACATCTAGTTCTTCAAACCAAAACTGTAGATGAGTCAATTCTGTGGCACAAGCAGTTCGGTCACCTCAACTATAGAGCACTCAAACTGCTACAAGCAAACGAGATGGTGCAAGGCCTACCTGAAATCAACACAAACTGTCAAACCTGTGAAGGGTGCATTCTAGGCAAGCAACATAGAAACTCTTTTCCAAAAATGGGTGCATGGAGGGCAAGTTCACCATTAGAGTTAATTCACACCGACATCTGTGGCAAAATGCAAACACCATCAGAAGGACAAAATTGGTATTTTCTTATCTTTGTTGATGATTTTACAAGAATGGCATGGGTTTATTTTCTCAAAGAAAAGTCACAAGCACTTGAAGTATTCAAAAAGTTTAAAGCTCTAGTTGAGAACCAAAGTGATTTCAAAATCAAGGTGCTAAGAAGTGACAGAGGTGGAGAATATACATCCAACCAATTTGTTAAATTCTGTGAAGATCATGGAATTAGAAGACAACTCACAACTGCCTATATCCCTCAACAAAATAGTGTTGCAGAACGTAAAAACCGTACCATAGTAGAAATGGCAAGGGCCATGCTCAAAGACAAGGGTATACCAATAAAATTCTGGGCAGAAGCAGTCTCTTTGGCTGTCTATATCCAAAATAGAAGTCCTACTAAAGCTGTGCCAAATAAAACCCCAATTGAAGCATGGAGTGGAACAACTCTGAATATTAGCCATTTGAAAATTTTTGGTTCGGTATGCTATGCACATGTGTCAAAAGAAAATAGATCTAAACTCGATGACAAAAGTGAACGGTGTATTTTTATGGGATATTCGGATGGCACCAAAGGGTATAGATTGTATAACCTTGAGAAGAAAAAATTGGTTGTTAGTAGAGATGTCATCTTTGATGAGAAAGAAGTCTATAATTGGGAAAATAACCAAGTACCCACATGTCAACAAACACCAATCATCATATTCCAAAACAAGGATGTCCAAGACATTCCAAATATAACATCTCCAAGTCAAACACCACAAACAATACCCAGCCAAGAACCGACCAGTTGTTCAAGTACGCAACCAAGTTCAAATCCGCAATCAGATGCTTCTAATACACAATCAATTGGTTCCAATTTACAACATCCTGATGTTACTATGGAAGTTCCTCTAAACAGAGTTAGAACCTTGGCTGAAATTTATGAAAGGACAGAAAGATGCAATTTCTTGGTGGTTGAACCACAATCGTTTGAGCAAGCCCAACACTATGAAAATTGGAGAGAAGCCATGAAGAAAGAGATTGGGATGATTGAAAAAAATAAAACATGGGAGTTAGTGGACAGACCAATTAATAGAAGTGTCATTGGTGTTAAATGGATCTACAAGACCAAGTTGAATCCAAATGGTTCAGTTCAAAATTTTAAGGCAAGACTCATTGCAAAGGGGTTCAAGCAAAAACCTGGAATTGACTATTTTGAGACATACGCACCAGTTGCACGGTTAGAAACAATCCGTACAGTCATCTCCTTAGCAGCACAACAAAAATGGTGCATTTGTCAGCTTGATGTCAAATCAGCCTTTTTGAATGAAGAAATTTTTGTTGAGCAACCCTAAGGGTTTTCAGTTCAAAGGGAAGAAAAAAAAGTCTACAAATTGAGAAAGGCACTCTATGGACTGAAACAGGCTCCAAGAGTGTGGTACAGTCAAATTGACAAATATTTTCTACAAAACAAGTTTGAGAAGAGCAAGTCCAAACCTACTCTCTATGTCAAGAAAAGAGGTACTCAGATTTTAATCGTTGCTCTATATGTAGATGATTTAATCTACACGGGCAACAGTGAAGAAATGATGCGAAGGTTTAAGGGAGACATGATGAACACTTATGAAATGAGTGACCTTGGATTGATGAAATACTTCTTAGGCATAGAAGTGGTTCAAGCTGAAAATGGGATCTTAATATCTCAGAAGAAATATGCGGAAGGCATATTGAAAAAGAATAGGATGCAAGATTGCAAGAGTGTCACAACACCACTCATTCCTAATGAAAAATTCAGCAAGGAAGATGATTCAGCAAAAGCAGATCCAACTGAATACCGCAGTTTGGTTAGAAGTTTACTGTACTTGACTGCAACAAGGCCAGACATCATGTTCAGCTCAAGCCTTTTATCAAGGTATATGGATTGTCCTACTCAAAAGCATGTTACAGCGGCAAAACGAGTTTTAAGGTACATCAAAGGTACTGTTGCATATGGCATATGGTACAAACCGGTCAAGAGCTCAAAGCTGATTGGTTATATCGATAGCGACTGGGCGGGATACCAAGACGACATGAAGAGTACTTCGGGCTATGCGTTCTCACTTGGATCAGGTATTTGCTCATGGTCATCCAAGAAATAGACAGTGGTCGCCTTGTCATTAGCTGAGGCAGAATACGTGGCAGCAGCAAGAGCCGTTGCACAGGCCATTTGGCTCAAAAGAATACTAGAAGATGTCAACAACAAAATGGAGGAACCAGTCACCATCTAAAGTGACAGCAAATCTGCCATAGCAATCAGCGAGAATCCAATAAGCCATGACAGAACCAAGCACATTGCCATCAAGTATCACTACACTAGAGATGCAGTCGAGAAACAAGAAGTGCAGCTGAAGTTTTGTCGATCTGACAAACAGTTTGCAGACATCTTTACGAAGGTACTAACAAAGAAGAAGTTTGAACTCAACAGGGAACACATAGGTGTATGCCAGATGTAATCGTTTTACCACTGAGGGGGAGTGTTGAAACACAAACTGTTGAAGGTTAATTCAAAATTAGATTAGATGTGTTTTTAGACGTGTTTCAGTTATAATTAGATTGGTTGCAGCAGAGCTAAAAATAGAAGTGCTGTTATTTAGAGTGGGTAGTTATTTAATGTTAGTGGGGCTATATTTTGCATTATTTATTTGTAACAGTAGCTAAAATAGAGAAGCTGCGAGTTAATTTAGGAAGTCAAAAGGTCTAAATTGAGGCAGATAATTTTGTGTATGTGAGGCTATATAAACAACTTTTGTATTTGTGATTGAAAGTAAGAGAGAATAACAAGTTAATTAAAGATTTTGATGCAGAAACTCTCTCTATCTTATCTTCTTCTTCTTTACAATATGTCTTCTCTGTTAGGTTAGCCACATATTTTATTTGTTTCCAACAGGTTTTATTAGTAGATTGTTATTGTATACTTGATACTGTTGTTGATGTTATTGTAAACTATCGATTGACTTGCATGTTCCAAGTAACATGCAAAGAGGGATGTAAATAAAAAGAAACTAGCGAAGGAGATTTCATGTTTTCCCCGCAAAAGCTTCGAAATTACATATTTCTCCCTTTAAAATTATAATATAATATTTACCCTTTAAATTAAAAAACTCACAAATTTATCCAATTTATTATTTTTCTATTAAAGTCATTAAAAATTTCTAAGATACCATTTTACCTTTTTTTAAAATAAAATATATTGCCTATGTACAAATAATGTTCATTATTCTAATTAGTCAGTTTTGGAGAGCAAATGGTTGATTTATCTACTTGTGAGCCATACACAATAACATTTTAGACATATTTTTATTTGCTTGTTACAAGTAAGATAATGAATCATTTGCTCTCAAAGTTGGTAAATTAGAAGACTGATAATTTCTCTTAAACATGCTATAAACTGAAAATTAATTTTAATACAAAATGTATAAATTAGGTATATTTGTGATTTTTTTTAACTTAGAGGGCTAAATATGAATTTATGAATTTTAGAGGAGAAAATAAATAATTTAGGGGATTTTCAAGGGCATGCATAAAATTTTCCCTTCCAAGTAAAAGCATCAATCAACTGGAAAAAGTCAATTTAACATTAAATGTGGTATGATTGTGAAACGAATTCTTGATAGTTAATTTGTGTATTAACAATTTCACATTGTTTTTTTCTATATGATTGTAAGACTTTCATGAAGAATTAGTTTTTTTGGTCTAGTAGCAAAGACACATGGTTTCTATGTGAGAAGTCATGGATTTGAAACTTAATTAGACGGAAGAAATCATTTGTTGTATTAACAAGGGTATTAAATAATTGGGTGACTTGACCTCCAACTTTACTCAAAAAAAAAAAAAAAATACTTTCTGGAGTATAGTAGGAATTTCCAGAGAGTGAATAAGATTTAAATTTCTAGATGTCAATCGCATTTTATTTGCTGTTATCTGTTGTTATGTTTAAATTATGAACTACTTTGTTCTGTTTTGAATTGGTACTGGTAATGCAGTTGCACTTATGCACCTTTTATTTTATTTTTTTTAGATGTATGAATTATCTAATTTTGAAGTGCTTTCTTGACTTTTCTGATTTTGTGTTCATTTGGCCTACTGTGCACAAGCATATTTTTTGTCATGTAAGCCTAATTTCTAGAGAACCATTTAATGCATAAAGTTTTTTATCTATTGTAGTGGTAAAATATTGAGACCCATTCACATATTTATCTATCTGATGCTCATTCACATATTTATCTACTGTAGTGGTTTACTATTACATCCCTATTTGAGAGGAGAAATTTCACATCATGAAGAACTATTCCGTTGCCATAGGCAGAGCCCTGAGAAGAGTAGTGCGAAGATGCCGTGGTGCAACCCTGGTGTATGTTGGAGCTCATTTTTTAGCACGCTTCTCCTTCCTTTAAACATTGTTTATATCAAAATTTCTCCGTAACGTGTATGATGTGTCATTTACGATTAGTGTTTCTGTAGTATTGATGAAAGTATGGTTTTTATTCTGATTTTGTTTCATGCTATGGATAAAATTACGGCATATTGGTGATAACTGATGACTAACCAAACTATTCAATTTTCCAATGCCTAATTAATTACTTCCAGAAAAATGTTGTTTTCCTATTTAAATTAGCAAAAGTTCTGTAAAACTCAGGACAAAATCATATTTGTCCTGTCCTAATAGTTTAAAATTTCACCAAGGAAAAAAAATCAGTTATGACAAAGTCCAACCAACAACCAAACACGTAACAAAAATGATCCACAATGTCATAAATAAAAGAACATTAAGATTAAAAAATGGTTGATGTTGGGATAAACTCAGCAATACTGAACTGCTTTGTGCTAGTACGCAAAAAATTGAAGAGAAAAGAATATTTTCTGAATAGAAACAACACTTTATTTCATTTATCTCTTACTCAATTACATAGAGTTCTACAGTATTTATAACAATGCAACATACCTAAAATAAGTAACCACAACTTTGCTAAATTAAGCACCCACCTATCCTCCAATTACAAGCAGTCTCCAAAATAGAAATATTACCGAACCTATCTTGCTATTACAAACATTCCCTACATATCTAATTATAGAACCCACTAACACCTACACGCTCCTAGGTAGCACTCTAAATATAAAGAGCTAATTTTGGAGCAACTCTCAACAGAACTCTAAATATTGAAAGCTAATATGGGATCAACTTTCAACAGATTTATTAAGATTAATTATTCTAGTACAATAAGACAGACATCGATAGAGAATGCCAAGGAACATGCATAGAGCTACAGTTTAGCCAGACCAAAAATGAGCAGAAATGTCCCGGCATATGCTGCCAGTACCTTTTTCCAATTATTGGATGTAGAATTCATGTTTGTGATGCTAGTAATAAAAGTGATAACAAGGACACTGATGGCTATAGGCAAGCAATCTGAAGCAAGCATCACATACAACCTCAATCCAAATGCCACAATCATGTTATTTGCTGCCAACATAAAATAATCCATTGCACTTAGGAAGGCGAGGCCAGGTTGACCTTCCACTGCTCTCTTAAAAAGTTTATATAAACTAAGGAATCCAAATAAAAATGCCAAGGTGTTTGCCATAATAAAGGCTCGGAACATGTAGTTCCTTGCAAGAACTGGTGTACCTTCATCTTCTTTATAACCTTCAGGGATTGTGAAAGCAGCAGCAAATGTTATAGTAATGATAAGTGCCGAGCTCAGTCCAATGACTGCAGTTCTCTCCCATTGATTTGGTAATCCAATGACTTCAGTTCTCTCCCATTGATTTGGTAATGATAGTTGCATTACATTGTCAAAACACTTGGGAGATAACCAATCAATATCAATAATGCACGCATGGGATTGATTAACCTGTAGGAGACAACAAAAGTGTCTGTTATAGTAATATATTTATATTAACCAAGAGTACTAACCAGTACCAAGAGTTCAAATGAAGAATGATTAAAAGCATGTCAATTTTAAATTAATTTGTTACAAATCATAGATGTTGTACTATTTTGGCAGCACAATTTGTAGATAAATTTATCCAAAAATATTTTTTTTTTCATATGCCTCAGATCAAAAGTATATGTAGAATTTGCAAATAGTATGAGCATTCAATCACATTGGTGTTGACATTGAAGTTATTATGTATTACCTAATTGCTAATTAGCTAGTATGTATTTTGCATGCTTCGTAGTTCCGTAGTTGATAGCAGCATTCGTTTCCGAAACAAGATGTAATGTGGTAAGATAAAAAAGAAACATAAAACAGCTTCCTTTGTGCAACTTGATAGTGGTCCTCTCTTAGGATCAGTCGGGAGGACTGTGGTTATTATGGGGGATGATAGAAAGGTAAGGTTGTTAAAATCATGTGCAAACTTCATTGCGGCTAAGATAGATCACAATGACGGGAAGGGAATTTGGACAGTGGTAGGGGTGTACAGGGATCCTGGTCATAGTTTGAATCCGGAAATTTGGGCTAAGTTGGAGCAGTTTACTGGTGACAGTGATAGTTAGGTTCTGGTGGTGGGCGACTTCAACGCAATTGCAAGTATGAAGGAGAAGTGGGGGATAGTCAGATCCTTAGCACAGCCAACAGGGGGTTCTGTGACTAGATTAGCTAACAAGGGCTAATAGAATTAGGGTACAATGGACCCGTGTATACTTGGTGCATTAAAAGAAAGAGCATCTAATATCTCCGAAAGACTAGATAGGGCTCTCTGATCTCTAGCATGGACTCTATTGTACCCGGAAACTATGGTATTTCATTTGCCAAGGTTTCAAAGTGACCATCTTCTGATCCTTGTAAGATCAGTCCCAAGAAAAACAAGATCGAGGCCAAATTTCCAAGTTGAGAATTGGTGGTCGGTGAGGGATGATTTCAAACTTGTCCTTGAGAAGGTAGCAAACAGTGAAGCACGGGATTAGAAGGGGCTAACTCGAGTCTTTAGAAAGCAGGCCAGACAATGGGAAGGCTCCAAGAATACACCAGGCACTATGCTAAAAAGGATCAAGAAGGAGATGTTAGAATTGAATGGTTTGAATCCGGGTCTATATGATCCGAGCATAGAGGTAAGACTTCAAAGGGAGCACGAGGCATACCTGTTGATGCATCAATTATATTGGCACCAAAAGTCGCGAGTGAAATAGGCTCTCTTCAGGGAAAAAATTCAGAATTTTTCCATGTGACGGCGGTTATCCGGAAGAGGAGAAATACAATTAAGTCCCTACAACTAAAGAACGGGCAATGGATAACGACAGAAGGCGAGATACGGTCAGGTTTTGTAAGCCATTTAAAAAATATTTATAAGGCAGGGGATGTGACGCAGGTCCAGCAGGCCTCCAGAGCCTGGTGAAGTGCTTGCCCAGAGAGCAAGAGATGTGAATAACACATCTGGATAGCGAATCGCAAAATTAGGAGATTAAGGCCACGCCATCAACTTCAGGGCCCAATAAGGCACCGGGTCCAGATGGATTTTCGGAAAATTTGTTCATGACAACTGGGGAATCTTTGGGCCAGTTATAATTTGAGAAGTGCAGAATTTCTTGGTTACTGGGCTGTTACAAGGCTGACTGGCGAGATCTAACATTATTTTTAATTCCTAAAACTGAGGAAGCAAGTCAAGTGAAACAGTTCAAGCCCATTTCGGTTTGTAACCTTGTTTATAAAATTATCTCAAAGATATTGGCCCTTAGAATTAAACCTTTGTTAGGGGAGTGCATATCACGGGCGCAGGGGGATTTTTTAAAAGGGCGAGATATTTCCCAGAATGTTATTCTCCTTAAAGAAGTATTTTTTAAGAAGAAGTCATATGGGAGGAATGACTTTTGCATGAAGGTAGACCTATCCAAGGCCTTCAATCGTATAAATTAGGACTATATTCAAAGGATGTTGGAATTGTATGGGTTCCTGCCAAGACTAACAGGATGGATAATGGCGTGTGTGTGGTTGGCCCAATTCTCAATTTTGCTCAATGGGCGCGAGGATGATTTCTTTACACAAAAGTGCGGTTTGAGGCAAGGTTGCGCCTTATCACCCTACCTGTTTATACTTGGCATGGACTTGCTCTCGAGGGCTTTGTAAAAAAGGGTGGATACAGGCCAAACAATGGGGATTTGGATAGCACCAACCGCATGCCCGCTAACAAATTGTTTATATGCCGATGATCTTCTTATTTTTGAAGAGGCAACGGCCATGGAGGCATGTGGAATCATGGACACACTGAGGAGCTTTATGGAGCTATTAAGCCAAAGGATTGGTCCGGCAAAGAGTGCAATTTTGGTTTAGTAAAGCTATGGATGATGTTACAAAGTATGTGTTGCTCGCTATACCAATTTACTACATGGTCACAACAAAGTTGCTGTCGGGGGTAATTAAGGCCATCAATGCTCTAATCAGACAGTTCTTTTGGGAGAAAATGGACAAAGAATGGTATCTATCATATGTGTCTTGGGCAAAGGTATCGGCCCCCATTGAATTTGGGGGTGTTGGATTCAAAGACCTGATAGTCATGAACGATGCTATGCTATTGAAAAATCTATGGAGATTAGCTTTGGGTCCGGTTGAGCAGTGAGTGGAAATATTTCAGGCGAAATACATACCCAGGAGCCTGTTGTGGCAATCAAAGCAAACATATAAATGCTCGGGCCTATGGAGGGAGCTGACAAGACTCAGAGATCAGATGCTGTCATACCTAGCCTAGAGTATTGGTGATGCATGGCTTATCTTGCTAGGTGTACGGCCCGCCCTGGGGTCTGGGTATTTCATAGGTGTGACCTTCATCACTCCAACAAGCTAAAGTAACACTTATTTCTCTTGTAGATGACCAAAGAGGAACATGGCGCATGACGGAGCTAGTAAATCGTTTTGGGTACTACTTCAGTATCAGCATACTGGGATCCATAACCCCCCTAAGACGAATGGTGTCCCAGATAAACTAATTTTCGTGCCAGCAAAGGATGGAGTGTACTCTGTTAGTACAATTTAGAGTCCTACAAGTACTATTGATAGGGTTATTATAAAAATTTTGTAATTAAAAATAGAAATTATGTCCGGATGATCCCAATATGGGGTTAGTCACAGATATATATACAAAAGCAAGCAATATTTTGCGAAATATTACCTCGTTTTCTATTTGTTCTTCGGGCACTGTGAGTAAGACCATGTTGCCTTTTATTGCTGCCTTGAAAAGACCAACAGGCATCAATTAATGACTTTGTACTCTATTATAAAAGCTCTTATTCACCAAAAGTTGAAAGAATAACTCTTATAAAATCCCAAAATACTATGAAAAAGGTGGGCGGTACGTAGGGGTGTCAACCGGTACAAAATGGATTGGTGGAATCATTTTCATACCCTTATCTGTTACGTTGATGGAAGAAAACTTTACACTTGCCTTACCCAATAAGGTAAATGAAACAAAACTTACCTTACCTATATTATCGAATACGGTATGGGTTAGGTAAACGGGAAAACAGTGCCATTGAATAGATATATACATAGTTCACAAAAATCAGAATTGGAATCATTCATTTATCTTGAAATCAACATAGAAATTGGATGCATTGGTCGGATCGAATCGGAAACTCATATTTTATTGGTACGTAGAAGCTTGTTTTGTACAAATAAAAAGGTTTGTAAAAAAACATTTATATGTTAAAAAATTATATTGAAATTAAATATTACACACAAATAATTTATTTATATAATATAATACGATTATTACAATTAAAACAAACTCCAAATGTTTAGTACAATTTAGAGTCCTACAAGTACTATTGATAGGGGTATTATGGGAAATTTGTAATTTAAAATTAAAAATTGTGTCCGGATGATCCCAATATGGGGTCAGTCCTATACATATTAAAGCAATCAATACTTTGCGACATATTACCTCAGTTTGTTGTTGTTCTTCCGGCACTGTGGCTAAGATCAAGCCGCCATTTATTGCTGCCTTGAAAAGATCAACAGGCATATATGGGCGTACTGTGGGCACCTTTTCACTTTCAGACCTTACGCTTTGCGACGATGACATTGTCACTAATAGGACGTTTAGCTTGATTTGCTCTTAGTACTCTTTTATCTCCTAGGAGGATAGATTGTTGGGGGAAGATTTAATTAGTTGTCGGAAAACGCTTGGGCAGCACATGACGGGTTCAACTCAAATATAATACTAAATTCTCTTACAATATATAGATGCTGCGGCATAGTCCCGATAAAGGCTCACATGGCTGCCCCTCTATTTTTTTTTGCGCCTCTACCGATACTCTAATTCTATTTTTCAAATAATAATCAAATTAAAATCTGCAGAAATTATATATCTACAGAGAGAGATGGGTTACGGTACATTGCAATGTATAGGGCTCCTTGTACATCGGACTATAAATCGTCGGATTCAAAATTCAAACAGCCAATCCAAACCGTTCAACTTGTTCTCCATATTAATATGTGTTTGGAGACCAAATTTTACATCTTTTTGAAATTATTTACTATTATTTTAGATTTATTGAAAATAGTTGTTTTTCAGACAAATCTGGGTTATAAAAAACAGCGATTTTCAATAAATCTAAAAAAAAGTAAAAAAAATTCCAAAAAATGTAAAATTTGGTCTCCAAACACATATTAATATGGATAACAAATTGACCGGTTTGGATCGGCTATTTGGACTTTGAATACGACGATTTATAGTGCAATGTACAAGAAGGCCTATACATTGCAATGCATAATATCCCAACTATATATATATATATATATATACACACACTAGTATCGTGCCCGTGCGTTGCAACGAAGACATATTCTAAGATTGAATAGAATATAAAGAGATCTTTTTGTTTGACATTAACACAAAATTAAGAAAAAAAATATATTTAAATGAATATTAAAGACAAATGACAAAATAGAAATTCAAATAATAAATAACAATAAAAGAAATAATAACAAATGAAAATAACATATCAAATATAACTTGAATTGTTTTTCTTAAAGTATCATTGCTAGTGTAATCCTATTCGATATAGTTCAACATTTATGGAAATAAACAAACAAAATATGAAAATTAGATTATAAATCCTCAAATTGAAAATATATAATAAAATAATAAAATTAGAAATGTTAAATTAATATAGTTGATACCTTACTTCATCAATTTGCAAAGATACAGTAGCTCTAATAAAAAATATTTTTTATTTTGACACAATGAATATAGCATATCAAAAAAAAAAAAAAAATTTCTCTACAGATTCGGAAAGATTGAATATTTTTTATTTTCAGTGTTGAAAATATAGAGGAAGAGGCGAAATGAAACTAGTAAAAACAAATAAAATTAAAAAAATAAATTAATTACAGGAATCAGAGACAGAGAATGCTATATTGAAAGCAATAATTCTATTATTGAGACCTAAGAATTTTTTTCTCTTTCTACCAACTTTGTCCTCAATAATTTTTTCTTCCAATCTTTATTTGAAATTAAATTACAATAATAAAGGAAACATTTGATTTGGAATTGTTTCTACATCTATTATTCTCAATGAAATTGTAATTATTTTGAATTGCAACCTGAAAATAGAGACAGGCCCAAATCTGACTATATATCGTCACATATATTCACCAAATAAGCACCAGAGATAGTCTATTGCCATGTTATTTACAAAAAAAAATCAAATGTTTAACAATACAAATGACAAATCTTGTATATATATGAAAATTATAAATAAGAAATACAATTATTTTTTACTTTTATCCATATGATCATGATTACAATATAAACCAAGTTACTTTATCTTATTAAAGATTAATATTTTAGCACAAAATACAATAAACGATTTTTCCAAAATGAAACTATCTATTTTAATTCACAAATGAAATACTTAGAAAATTATGAAATGTTTATTAAATTTTAAATATTAGTCAATGCATGACTCCTCAATTGAAAAGGTTCCAAAATTTTACATGTTATATTTGTTGTCGTAATTTTAATTACACATATTGGAATTATCAAACTTTGACCCTCTTTTTTAATCCAAATAATTTCCGTTGGATCAAATAAAGATGAATTTGTTC
Organism: Carex cristatella; assembly: GCA_024447775.1. Lineage (NCBI taxonomy): Eukaryota > Viridiplantae > Streptophyta > Magnoliopsida > Poales > Cyperaceae > Carex > Carex cristatella. The sequence goes on along the minus strand of JAJHPF010000026.1, from coordinate 2,085,592 downwards.
TACCAATATTTTTTGACCAATGTCAATAAATTACCCACATCAATTAATTATTTAAAAAAATTATTTCTAACTTTTCTAAATTTTAATGAATTTGAAGTTGCGAAATTCTATATTTTCTTATTCCAATCTATATATGTAGAATGAGCAACTTTTTATGGATGAATTATTTAAATAAAATAATTTAGGCATGATATTTCCTTCCATAATTGATAGCAGAAATTAATTAGAAACAAAATAAGAAAGTATTTAAGGAGAAATAAGGAAACAAATTATTAGAATCATTCAATTTTAATTGTGATAAACTATATAGTAGTATGTGTGGCGAATATGTTTTTTAACTAAAGTTAGACTTCTACACATAAAATGGATGTATTTAATCAAAAGATGACAGATTATGTGATTGAAGGGCTAATATTAAATCTAAAAATTTATCTTTCAATCTTAGCCGTTGGCGGATTAGGACAACTACGTGCATTATATAAGAATGAAAATATATATATATATCTATCTATCTATCTATCTATCTATTCTCTACATTTTTTTTTTCATATATTATAGATATTACTAAATTAATAAATCAATGATGAAAAGTTATCCACATTAGTGTATTTTTACAACCTCTTAATATTAATTAAAAAATTGAAAATGTGCATGAAGAAAATATTAAATCATATCTAATTGTTTTATTTTAATATTTTAAATATAAAACAATGTGAATCATTCTTAATTCTTGGATATTACAATTAGATAATATTTTTAATATTATGAACGGACGAAATAAAATCTTTCTTCAGAGAAAGAAATTGTGCGTATATTCCGGATTGACTAAGAATTACAGAAAAGGCTAACCACATATAGTTTCGTGACCATGTCCAGATGCGTCGTCAACGAAATTGTACATGGATGCGGAACCGTGTCTATATAGAATTAACATACACGGTTTCCACAAAGAAACCGTACTAAGAGTTAATCGTGTATATATCAAGAGTTATATACATGATTCTTACAAAGTAACCGTGTATGATTTTCGAAAATCAGGTTTTGTTTTTTTAAACAGTGTTTGTTATCCTTCGTACATTCTTTTTATTGAATATCGGTGTATGATTTATACATATGTTTTTCATATGCGATTTATAATGGGCTAGCATCTCTATTGCAAGCCATGAAACATACATTCAATTCATAATTCAAGAAATATTGAGCATTTGACAACATACAGAGAAACAATATTCATTGAACAAAAATAAACAATTAATATATGTCAACAACTAATCAACATATATGTACATTTTTGGGAGAACCAATATTCATTTTTAAAATTTACTTCGAGACCAAATTTTATATTTTTTTAATTTTTTTTATTATTTATTAAGCCACTTTGAAAATCACTAATACAACGATAATTTCACCAAATAGTAAAATTAGAAACCACTATTGGATCAAATAGTAAAAAAATTCCAAAAAATGTAAAATTTGGTCTCCAAGCAGATTTTAATATAGAAATGACATCTAATAGTTTGGATTTACTTTTTGGACTTTGAAAATTGAAAAACGACTTGGTTGCACGGGACCTCAGAAACAATCGATTTGATATTAGCCAACCACTATACATACATACATATAGATATGTATGTGTATATATTTATATGTATGTATTTATAGAGGTTGGCTAATATCAAATCGATTGTTTCTGAGGTGCCGTACAACCAAGTCGTTTTTCAATTTTCAAAGTCCAAAAAGTAGATCCAAATCATTAGATGTGATCTCTATATTAAAATATGCTTGGAGACCAAATTTTACATTTTTTGGAATTTTTTACTATTTATTAAGGCACTTTGAAAAACGCTGATCTAATGGTGGCTTAACCAAACAGTAAAACTAGGACCCAACGTTGGATCAATGATTTTCAAAGCCCAAAATATTTGTTCATAACCTCTGGAACAAACGATTTGGTTTTTCGATTTTCAAAGCCCAAACAGTCAATCCAAATCGTTAGATGTTCAATCTATATTAGAATGTACTTGAAGACCAAAAAAAATTAAATTGTTTGAAATTTTGTTACTATTTATTAAGATGGTTTGAAAGTTGCTGATTTTATTTAACTTCTGCACCATTGGAAAACAACGACATTCAAACCATCATAATAAATAGTAAAAAAATTATTTCAAAATATGTAAAATTTGGCCTCCAAGCACATTTTAATATAGATAGAACATCTAACAGTTTGGATCGATTGTTTGGGCTTTGAAAATAAATAAAAAATGAATCGTTTGTTACAGTGGCTAAGAAGAAACGTCTTAAATTTAGCCAACCACTATATATGTGTGCGCGTATATATATAAGCTCTCGTCTACCCGGCCCCCTACTTCATCGCTACCTATTGGGTTGAAGCTGAGCCGCTGCCACCTCTTGCCGATCTAGCTAGCTCAGGTCAAACCTGGTTGATTTGGTCGATCCAGTCAAAGGTGTGGCCAAGCCACCCTCCCCGCTTTGTTATGTCCTATATAAAATAATGTGACCTGTCAGGCTGTCACGGGGATTGTATTTTTTTTTCTTTAATGAACATTGATATATGCTCGTAGGCAGCCCATGAATTGTTTCCGAGATAAGGAAAAGGTGGTTTGGTGCATGTTTTCTCTTAAAGCAATGCCCTCTATATACACTTCTACCGAAAGCCATGCCTACTGTGGAGTTAATCATATGCATTACACCATATAAAGATATTATACGCCGTTTGCATAATTTATGAATTCTAAAATTATGATTAACTTTAAGTAATATTGTATCGTACAACTCTGGAACGAAAAATTTATAACAACTAGCTATGGCTAGGTTCAATGAAGTTTTTCCTTTCTCTCGTTAATTAGCAACATTATTTCTTTCTATGCTATAGTTTGCCTCTATTCTCTATAATTAATTAGTCCATTTTTATCTGTTCATTCTTTTTTTTTTTAATGTACGGTGCTAGTTGTCCCCATTATGTACAAGTGAGTTTGCACTTTAATGAATTTTGATCCCCGTTTTTATGGATCGAGCTCCTCTCAAGTACCATAGAAGATCTAGCTCACTTTATGATTTCCTATTAAATCTCAACCGGTTTGTGATTCGAGCAAGCACCAGAGGGCCGTATTATTGGGCTTTAAGATTCGTGCCAAGTTAAAAAGGACAGTCATTACTACAAAAAGGTGCTTCCTACATTGTGGTTGCACACGGATTTTTCTTGTTTTAAATAAAACCGTGTACCAAATATGATTTTTCAAATGATCAACGATATCTCTAAGAATTTTCTATGGATTTTTCATTAAAAAATAGTGTGGGGAAAAAACCGTGTGAGAATCACCCTTCCTACACGGATATTTAATTAAATATCCGTGTGGGAATGTTAGAGAGCTACACGGATATTTAATTAAATATCCGTGTAGGAAAGTGATTTGTACATGGTTTTTTATTTAGATAGCCGTGTATATATGTTGAGAGAGCTATACGAATTTATAAGTAATTATCCGTGTAGGAAAGGTAATTTACGGTTATTATTGAAAATTTTTGAAAATTTTTCTAAGTACCCAACTCTTCCCTCTCCTTCTCTGATTTTGAAAAACCTTGATTGATCCGCTGCTACTTCCTCTGCGCCGCCTCTCCCTGGTGCTCGTTGGCCTCCCTTGGTAATAAAAACAATATCTATTCTCTCTCTATTTCTTCCTTCTTTGGGCATTTCTGATTTGAATATTTTGAAAAACCTTGACTGATCCGCCGTTTTGGTAGGGTTTTGAACCACCATTGTTGGGATCCTCTCTTGCTGCCTCCATTGCAAAGTTACTTATAATTAGTGTATTGGTTTATTTTAATTTGGACCAAAATGAAAGTTGGAAATTAATTAGTGTATTAGTTTGGACCAAAATGCAAAAATGAATCATGAAAGTAGATGTAGTTTTAGATATAATTTTAGATTTGGAATTATGGTTTTAGTTAGAGTTGGAAGTACAGTTACTACACGATGTCTTTCATGTTTCAATGGATCAAATACAATTTACATTTTCAAAAGAGGTATGTAATTCATATTAATTTTTCATTTTATAATATCAATAATAAATCTTGCATCTACATTTTCTCGTTACTGATCACCAATTTATAATTGTAGTATGGATCGATAGAGGACCCTTACTCCAACGAGGAAATCGACGAAATTAGAGATATGTGGGCAATGTTTTTTTATACAAAATTTTGTAATGAACAATATGGCTTTGTATAAATTAATTAGTGTATATATAGTTTAATTAGTGCAATTTAGAAATTACATTTTGAGAATCTGGTTTTAAAAAAAAAGCTACATATTTTAATTGCTAGCAAAAGTGGAGGCTAACCAAAAAGAAAAAAAAAACTGCATATTTTAATTGCTAGCAAAAGTGGAGGCTAGCCAAAAAGAAAAAAAAAAACAAAAAAAATAAAAAAAAAAAAAATCCTACACAGATTTTTAATTGGAAATCCGTGTAACTCTCCTCAATAGAATTTTAAATAAATAAACCTACATTCCTACACGGATTTTTAAATACAAAACCGTGTAGGAATGTTGGTAAATCCGGTTTATTTATTTTGGAGAGCTACACGGATTTTCAATTAAAAACCATGTAGGAATGTTGATCCCTTCATGGTTTTTTATTGAGAAATCCGTGTAGGAATGGATATTCATACACGGCTTTTTTTATTTAAAAATCCGTATAACTCGAGTTGGATTTGTACGTGGCTATTATAGTTTATCCGTGTAAGATTTATGACAATTGGACACGGATAAATATCTGTTTGCAAAAGATGGCTCATTCCTACACCATAACATCTTACACTGCATGAAATCTGTGTAACTCTTCATAATTTATCCTTGTACAATCAAAATATTACGTAGTAGTGAGTCCAGATCCATGAAAAGACTAGACAGCTATTAGTTCACGGTATAGCATGCCTGTACTTTATTAATACTGAATCACGTGATCAACTTACATTGTGTCCATAGGACATTGTCCTATCTAACAATTTTTTGCAATACAGATAAATTATTATTAAAATTTTTTTTTATTATATATACTCGGAAAATAAAATTTTTTTTAAAAAAAAAAAAATTATTTTTAAAAGGAAAATCTTATTAAAATTGGCTCAGTTGAGACTTGAGAGAATAAAGTGTCACAGTTATTGTTCACTTGTTTTTATGTGTCAGCTGTCACATGTTTAGCACATGTTGTGCATAATAGTGACAACTTTTTGGGAATTCGGGAAATCATATGGAGGAACGCTATCATTATTTTTATTGCTCCTTATTTTTCGGAAATCACATGTTGTGCACAGATTTTGATCCCTCCCAAAAGGAACCGACTCTCCTTCTACATTTGAACTTTTCTTAAATGATTTATAAAATTTATGAATAAAAATTAACTTGTGAAAAAAGATTTAAGTTCCATATAGTTCGTTTTCTCCAAAAGCAGTGCCCTCTGTAAACAGTTCAACCGAAAGCCAGACCTACTGTGGAGCTAATCATATGCTTTTCTCAAAATAAAGATACTTTACGCCATTTGCATAATTTATGAATTCTGAAATTATGATTACTTTTATGTAATACTACATATGTACAACTCTGGAACGAACAATTGATAACAACTAGGCTATGGCAAGGTTCAATGAAGTTTCTCCATTCTCTCGTTAATTATCAATATTATTTCTTTATTTGCTCGTAGTTTACCTCTATTCTCTATATTTAATTAGTCCATTTTTATCTTTTCTTCTCTCTATGTACGTGCTGCCTGGTTCTCCACAATGTACAAGCTTTTTTACCGTTTAGACTTCCTTCTTACCTTGCGACTTCACTCTAGTGAGTTTGGACTTCTTTGGATTTTGATCCCCGTTTTTACTAGGAACGCCACTTTAACATTCTTTGCATCATCTTTCTCTCCCGAGTTTGTATATATTACTCAGAGAGAGTGCTTTTGAATAAGTGAAGAATAATTACTAATTTAGATTAGCTCTATTTCGAACAACAACTCTCTCCTTTGATTTAGGAAATAAAATTGATTTTTTTTTTCTGATTGGGACTATTTTTTTTTCCAGCTATTTAGGATTCTTAATTTACGTAACATAACTCTGTATTTATTTTGAGTGAAAAACTGCATATGAAAAATCTGATCTATCCCGCTTAAAATCCTCTAAATTATAACATTGTTTTAATCTGGACCCTTAATTCCTTTGGTTAGTTTTCTTCGTAATACTTGCATACAGCTATTAGTTCACGGTTTAGGATGCCTGTACTTTATTAATACCTTAATCTTGTTATCAATTTACATTGTGTCCTATCTAATAATTTTTTGTCCATTTGTGTTTTAATGTATCAGCTGTCACATGCTTAGCAAATGTTGTGTATAATTAATAGTGACAACTTTTTTGGAATACGGGAAATCATATGGAGGAACGCTATTATTATTTTTATTGCTCCTGTATCTCACAAAAGACATTCCTTCTACATTTGAACTTTTCTTAAATGATTTATAAAACTTATGAATAAAAATAACTTGTCAAAAAATATTTAAGTTCCATATAGTTCAAGTGGATTTTTCATAAAAATAATAGTTTTGGTGAGATTTAGTGTGAATATATATTTATACAAATAAAGAACTCAGCGCCATCAATATGCTGGTATTCTTCGGACAGCACAAATAAGAAACGCTGAAGAATATTACAAAATGAAGAACTCAGCGCCGTTTGCATAATTTATGAATTCTGAAATTATGATTACTTTTATGTAATACTGTATACGCGCAACTTTGGAACAAACAATTTATAACAAGTAGCTAGCTATGGCTAGGTTCAATGAAGTTTATGCTTTCTCTCGTTAATTACCAATATTATTTCTTTCTATGCTCATAGTTTGCCTCTATTATCTATATTTCATTAGTCCATTTTTATCTTTACTTCTGTTTCTATGCATGTGCTGCCTGGTTGTCCACATTGTAGAAGATTTTTTTTTCGGTTTAGGCTTCCTTCTTACCTTGCGACTTCGCTGTAGTGAGTTTGGACTTATATTGGATTTTGATCCCCGTTTTTACTAGGAATGCCACTTTAACGCTCTCTGCATCATCTTTCTCAACCAATTTGTATGCTCAGAGAGTGCTTTTGAATAAATGAAGAATGATTACTAATCCAGATTAACTCTATTTCGAACAACAACTCTCTACTTGGATTTAGGAAATAAAATTGATTTGTTTTTATAATTTGGACTATTTTTTTTTTCCAGCAATTTAAGATTCTTAATTTACGTAACATAATTCTATATTTATTTTGAGTGAAAAACTGCACATGAAAATCTGATCCATCCCGCTGAAAATCCTCTGAGTTATAAAAATGTTATAATCTAGGCCCTTCACTACTACAAAAAGCACTTCCTACACTGTACCTTATACACAGATTTTCTCTATTTTATGTAAAATCGTGTACGAAATAAGATTTTTTTCAATGCTCAAAATATATGTAAGAATCCTACACGGATATTAATTTAAAAATCAGTGTACAATTGTGTGGGGAAAAAACCGTATACAAATGAAGCTTTTGTACACGGTTTTTTATTTAAATAGCTGTGTAGATATATTGACAGACCTACATAGATTTATAGTTAAATATCCATGTAGGAAAGACTTAGTAGGGTTTTAATTAAATAAAAGGCTTCTCTTCCCGTGATGTTTTGATCAATATTACTCTCTCTCTCTCTTGCTCTCTGTATTGAATGTTGGTTTGATTTCTGCGCACAAGAAGGGATCTGAGATCTTCGAAATTTGTATTTCTCATCTCTATCTTGCAAAGATTAGTCATGTGTATATATATATTTTTCTTTATCATTGTTGGGTTATTAAAGAAATTCTTTTTTCTTAGGGTTTTAGTTGGTTGTTATTGTTTTAGTCTAAAAATACGGTAAAATATGATGATGAGGCTAACTCAACATAAATGGATGGGTCGTGGCATTTGTTCTACTATAAAAATAATGCAACACAATAAAAAAAATATACATTGAAAATACACAAAATTGTCAGTGGCCAACCTCCATGAATAACAAAAAATAGGATATGTTAAAAGAAAAAAAAAAAATTATTTATGCAAGGTGAACTCCTTTTGAACCAATGCCTTATTTTATATTAATTTAATCAAAAGCTATAGATATGAATCTTCCGAACCTACTCTATTCGGGCCGCAATCACGAGCTGCCAATCATCACTATTTATTTGAGCCCGTTAACGTTAACAAGAAGCCTCTAATCAAATCATGATTGTATCAATTTCTGCCATTTCTTTTATAGGCCCGCTAAAGCCTTCAACCCAATTAATAAGCAGTAGTAATAATAGTGATGATATTATCCACACGAGCTACATGCTGAAACCGCTGAAGTTAATGTTCTTAAATCACCAATAAAAAAAAAAAGTTGATCCCAGAAACCACTCACAATAAATTATGAGCCTATCACTGTTAATAAAAGAAATTGATACCTCATTGCTAGGATCGCTCCTTGAGCAATATATTAGGCCCAAATAAATCCTTGAAATTTATGACCTGATGTAGATAGAGTTTTTCTTAATCAGCGACACAACTAGAAATTAATTCAGAAATATTTGTTGTACAAACAAACAAACAAAAAAAATATAATAAAAAATGAAAACCATAAAAATATATAAATAAATGGAAGTTATAAAAGCATGATGCTTTTGAGATCAATTAAAATGAAACGAAAACACCAAAGTTCAAGAAACAAAATAGATGTCATCAGCACATTTTTTTATTGGTTCAAATGAAACTTTAAAGATAAATTATGTATAAATTATTTAGACGCCTTACCATGTAACAGTTGTCATGCAAAGTTTAGCACCGTTAACAAATAAAAAATATCTCCATTCCATTATTAAGCACGTTGGGTGTTCCTATCCTGCAACGGCTGTGATTAATTGATCTAAATTTGGATTGAATCTGAGCCCTCTAATCAAATAATATGTTTACTTTTGATTGAATGCATTTATTTTAGATGTAAAAGTCTAAATTTAGTTAAAACCTTACTCGCCACACACAAAATCACACGATAGTGATTAAAATTTCATAGACTGGCATCGGAAGTTTTTTTTTCTTAAAAAAGTCGGGAGTTTTTTTAAACTAATTGAAGCACCTCTCTGGCTCTTTTCTCCTTCCCAAGCAACGACGCGTTTTTTGAAAAGTCTCTCTCGACCTGAAGAAAAACCCTAAGCGGCTCAAAGAAGAAACCCTAAATCGACGAACTCTCTCTCGATCTCTGCTCTCCAAAGATTTGGTAAATCTTCTCTCTTCGACCGCGTTTTCTACACTTCATACTCCGTCGGCGTCTCCGTCAACGACCCCGTCAGCGTAGAGGCGTGTCTATGACGATTCGTTGGACAGCGATTCAGATACAGAGATGGACCGATCACCGTCTCTAGCAAGGTCAATCTTCACCTTTCTTCTCTTTCTCTCTGTTTCATAACTAGCCGTAAGTTCTTTTCCCTTTCATATTTACCTTCCTTCTACGATTGTTCAAGTCTTTCTCCTTCCATGTTTCATGGATGATGCTTATAATTAAAAAAAAACCGAAATGTTTCCCATCTGATTTGTTCCAATTTACATTTTTCATGCTAAAATTATTGTTGAAACATGAGAAATTGAGCATGCTATATTTTAGTTGAGGATACAAGAACCAACAAAGACTGCGGTTCAGCAGGTTATTTTATTTTTCTGTAATAGAATCTACTTATTGTTTTACACATATATTTTTCTCTTTCTAAAAACAGGAAGATGACAAAAAATTCTCTTGTAATTCTTATTATGTCCTTCTGCAGTCCAAAGGATTGGAATGGGATGTTGTTTTCATAGTAAAGGTATATTTTCCTTTTTTATTTTTACAAAAAGTCAGATTCATAATCAATTTGGATATTATGTTAACCAGTTTTTGTTTAGTTAATTTCAGGCAAATGACTCTGAAATTTCTTCGTTGCATTAATACAATTGTATATCTAATGAATGTTGATTTTCGCTTCAGGTATGTCTGGCTATTTTGTTTGGTGATGTATACAATTTTCATAATTGTCCATTATTAAAATATGAATGTAATACATTTTGGGACAATGTTAGCAGGAGAGGATGCTCTTTTATGTAGTAATTGCACGTGCTAGGAGAAAGCTTTACATTTTGTACATTACACTTGATTTTAATTGTCAGGTCAATCATATTTAAGTTCTTAGTTATTCGTTCATCAACTTTCTCTTTTCTCCCTTTGTGTCCCTCTCCAGCCGCACGACAACCTCTCCCGATCGCTACCTTGCCGGCCTTTGACCGTGCTGCTGCCTAACGGAGGGAGCAGTCTTTGGAGAGTCCAAAGGGTGAGGAAGCCACCTGCAACTCACATGGATGCTCTTCAATAGAGGGGTGTTCTATCGGTGCCACAATGTACTGGAGGAGATGTGGTATAGTGCAAAGGAGCCGATCCGTTCGTTTCTCCATGGATCAGTAAGCCTTATAATTATCATTATTTTTTAAAGTTTATTTTTGCAAGTCACACTAATTTCTCATGACTTATCTTTTTTCTCTTATATGTATCTATAGATTATGGATACTATTATACTAATGAAAATTCAGTTTGTCCTTTGAACCTTGCAATCACCCACTCGCAGAAAGTGAAATCAGTAATTTGGGGCAAATTTGTCACAAGAGTATAGTATTTTCTCCTTTTTCTCTTTTTTATTTCTCCATTTTTTATTGTTTTTCTTTTGATTTATACTGGGTTTTTTTACTGGTTTTTTTTGTTGGTTCTCAGTTTGTAGCTTTTGGATTCCAATTTAGTTGGTTACACAACGATTTCCTTTTATATACTTTAATTTCTCTGTTGTTTACATTAGTTTTCTTGTTTTTTTATATACTGTAATTTCTCTTGACATTCATTGCTCTATATTTATGTTTTCTTTTATATATGGTATTTGTGGTAAGCCTTGGATTCCAGTTTGGTTGTTAAGCTCGCGATTCTAATTTATATACTGTCAACCCTTCTTTTATTTCTCCTTTTTTATGTATACACTTGCCATTGCAGTTTATGTTTCTTATTTAGTTAATGTTTTTTTTAATTGTTTTAGGGCCTATTGATTTATGTCTTATTTCCTTTTAATTCGGTTTACAACTTGGTAATTTTTGAAAATCAAGCAAGCAATTCCTACTTCCATCCTCTACTCTCCATCAAACCAAGGTGTGAATGAAATTGAACCCGTTAACTATAGTTTACTTATTTTTCTACTGGCCACCTTTATGGTGCTATAACAAGTTAGTATTGAGTATCTCTGGCCCTCCAAACACAAGTACCAATCAGTACCAGCTTGTTGTGTTTAGTGGTACATAGTTCTATATATGTTCTCTTAGTCGAAATTTTCCACAGACAAAATAGACCCTACATTTATACTTGTACATGACATAATTCATTTCGAAGATCTTCTCATAAAATAAATGAATAGTGCAAAGGTTATAGGAAATTAGGAAAATGATGGGAAAAGTTTAGAAGAGCCTACATATTGATTTCTATATATGTTCTCTAAGTCGAAATTCCTCTATTGTGGTGATTACAAATTTTGGCATTGATAATGGAAAATACCAATAGTCTGATTTTACATAGCTTACTAAATGAGTTAGAATAAGGATAATTAATTTATTCTAACACTGTTGGTGATATTTTGTACATGTACCGTCATTTAATGTTGAATTAGGTGTCTCTCTTACCTCATTGTAAGAAAGATAGCAAGATTGAATCAAAGGAGAGCTAAAGGATGTACTCTTAACAAACTTGTTGAACTCAGAAGTTGCTCCAAATACTTTTTTTAGGTTAAAATTTTGTATTTTGTTCACCCCCTTTTGTTCTCTGATTTCTTCTTCTATTATTTATTTAAAAAAAAACTGCTCTTTTATTTATTGCGGGAAGAAAAAGGATCTGTACCTATGGATGGTAAAATCCCCTGGTCGTCCATCTCATTTTGACATTTTTTTATAATTGATGAAATTACGAAGATGATTTTATTTTAAACTTTTGCTTTTTTGCTTTTTCAATTATTTTTTAAAAAATGACTGTTTTGTTAATTGTTAAATTTGTAGGTGAGGAAGAAAGAAAATCTTCAAATCTTCAAATATTTTTTAAAAATTGACTGTTTGGTCCAAACGAAGACACAAGCTAACAATCGACACATCACATTAATTAACTATTTTCTTTTTGTACCGGATCTTTGTTGCATCCAATTTTGTAATAGTGATGTCTTTAGTAGATTATGGTTTCTAATGTTTATGTTATTTGATATTATGTTGTATGTATGTTGATATTGAATTGTTGTTCGATATTTGATATTAGATTCTATCGAGTTATTATGTATGTTATGAAAAAAGAATTATTTGATATTATATTTAAATCGAGTTATTATTATTTGAAATCATTAGTACTTAAAAATACATAAGCATCACATCAACAAATTATTATCATAATAATCACTATTACAAATATGAAAAAAAATTATTATAAGCATCAAACTTCAAAGTAATTAAAAATTCAGAATTATATGAATTCTCTTCAAGTTACTCAATTTTTGAATAACTATTATTTTCATTGGAATGTTTTTTTTAATAAAAATATGTTTTTGTTTTCTTATAATGTCCCGTTGCATCGCACGGGTACGATACTAGTATATAATAACTGATGCATGATCATGGCTATTATGGTGTAATATATCCCACATAAATGGTGTAGTTATAACATGAATAGAAAGATATCTGGAAATTAAAAAGCTGCACGCTTGGCTGATTAATTTGAAGAACGGAGGAGCATGATATTTGGCAACAATAGCGCCTCTCTCCTTTGCTATAAAAGAACAATCAGTGAATAAAAAAAGGGAAAGAGGAGAGTAAAATACACAGGCAGAATATACTCACAGAGAGAGAGAAAAAGTGATAGGATCGAGAGCCAATATTATACTCAAACTAAAAAAAAAAAATCAGGAAATTGAGTTGAGAGAAGTGAACAGAAAAGATATACAGAAGTTGAGAGCGAACAAACACAAATACAAAAAAAACACTATTGCCGAAGAATAAAGGTAAAAAAAAAGAAGAGAGGATTTTGCATTATTCATCTTTGATTCTCTTGTTTCTCTTCTTTTCACAAGCTTTACAAACAGAAAAAATGATTTTTAATGGAAGTCACAACACATTCGAGATAATTCACCGCCACTTCTGGACTCGAAGCACTTAGTGCGCGTAGAGTGCCGATTGGACAAAATCACACCAAAAATCGCTACTACCAGACTTGAAGCACTCGGTGCACGTATGGTGCCGGTTGGGCAAAATCACACAAACAATCGCTACTCCCGGACTCGAAGCACTCGGTGCGCATAGGGTGCCGGTTGGGCAAAACCACACAAACACTTGTTACTATCGGACTCGAAGTACTCGGTGTGCGTAGGGTGCCGGTAGGGTGATCCAATGGGCTCGAACCACTTGGTGAAGTAGAGCGTCAACAGAAAAAGAATCCAAAGCACTCAGTGCATGTAGGATGTCACAATCATGCTAATGATGAGTGTGAATGAGACAGAAATGCTGTTGTAATTCCCTCTTAATTAGACATGAAAAATATATTTAAATAAATAAAAATGAGGCCGAGATGCTGCCGAAAAAAAAAAAAAAAAGAGAGTATGTAGCTTGAATGAAATGATAAAACAAAAAATATTATAACAAAAAATGAAGCTTGATAGAAAATGAAGATTTTCTCGGAACAAAAAAGAAGTGTCAATTAAATGACAGAACATAAAAAATATATAAAAAGTTATATTAAGTTATGTATATATGTGCAAACTGCATGTATATCAAAACGAAGTCACTCCAGATAATAAAATAATGTGTCACATGCCGTTTGCTATTAGATCGTTTTCAAGATCAAGTCAACGGCACCATTTCTGATAAAGACTCGCAATGACATATTATATACCACATTCTAGTCAAAACTCAAACAAATAAAAGAAAAAGCCCATATCAAAGACTTGAGTAACTAAAATCCAATCTGAATAGGCCCAAAATTAAAACAAGTGTGACCACTTCAATTCAAGCCGAACCAGACAAACACTCACTAATATCAAACTCGAAAATCGCAAAACCTAAACCAAACATATCCAAATAAACCGAATAAACCAAATAAGCCTTCAAACTCAAAGCGAACCGAAGAACCGCAATAAAGTCCAAGTCAAACCCAAGACCAACCCAAGAAAAATCAAATAAAACCAAACTCAAATCAAATCCAAGCAAAAGTCAAGTTTAAATCCGAACAAGACAAAACATAAACCAAACACAGGTGAACTCAAGTCAAGTCAAAATCAAAAGCTTCTACGCCAAATCAAAACTAAAGACTTCCATGCTACCCATTTCAACTCAAGTCAAATGCTTCTACGCCAAGCCAAAACCAAAGCCTTCCATGCCAATCGAAGTCAAAGGCTTCCATGCCAACTGAAATCAAAGGCTTTCATGCCACCCATTTCAACCCAAGTCAAAGGCTTCTACGCAAAACCAAAACTAAAGGATTCCATGCCAACTCAAGTCAAAGGTTTTCATGCCAACCGAAATCCAAGACTTCTATGCCAAACCAAAATCAAAGGCTTCAATGCCAATTAAAGCCAAATGCTTCCATGCCAACTCAAGTCAAAGGCTTCTACGCCAACCAAAACCAAAGACTTTTATGCCAACCAAAATCAAAGGTTTTCATACCAACCCAAGACAAAGGATTCCATACCAACTGAAATCAAAGGCTTCTACACTAATTAAAGTCCAAGGCTTTCATTCCAACTAAAACCAAAGACTTTCACGCCAATCAAAGTCAAATGCTTCCATGCCAACCAAAACTAATGGCTTCCATACCACCCAAACCAAAGACTTTCACGCCAACCAAGACCAAAGACTTTCACGACAACCAAGACCAAAGGCTTCCATGCCACCCAAATTCAAAGGCTTCTATGTCAACCAAAACCAAAGGCTTCCATGCCACCCAAATAACACATAAGTTTAGTTAAATCCCTTGCATGTAACAGGCACCCCAAGGGAAGGAAAACCCTAAAGACACAACGGGCATATGATACGCCCTTGTCTAAATCCTCTGTGCCAGTATGACCCGTAGGCTTTCGAAGTATTCCAGACACCCACTCACGTAGTCTGGTGTCGTCCATGACATATATATCCAGCTAAAGCCCTTACATGTAATAGGCAACCTCAAACTAAACAAAAGCCCTTGAAAATCTTAGGCAACCCCACATTAAACAAAAGTCCTAGAAAACCCTAAGCAACCCCACATTAAACAAAAGTCCTAGTAAATACTAGGCATACATTGTTAGTATGCCCCTCGAGGGTTGAATCAGTACTACCCCTCTGATTCAGTATCACCCTTTCTTCGTGATTGCAGTTTAGATACCCGATCATAATCACGTCATTTTGTCTAGCCCCTTAATCAGATGTTTTTGGGTACTATCCAGGGTAATTAATAGCAAGGGCTTGCGTTTGTTGGAATAAAAAAATCTCCACAATCAAATAATAAGCTCCTTCCCCTTTACCAATTCAGGAGAGGGAGTTTATCTGCAGAGACGTTCGCGCCGGTCTACACAAAAATAGTAGGGTGACAAAAATACCTCAGCAGATTCTGGCACTTTAGTTGGATATATATGTCATGGGCAACAACGGACTACGTGAGTGGGTGTCTGGAACACTTCGACAACCTACGGGTCGGACTGGCACAGAGGGTTTAGACAATGGTGTATTGTATGCCCATGGTGTCTGCAGGGTTTTCCTTCTCTTTGGGAGCCTGTTACATTCAAGGGCTTTAGCTGAACTTAGGTATTATTGGAGTGGCATAGGAGCCTTTGAATTTGGGTGGCATGGAAGCCATTGGTTTTGGTTGGCATGGAAGCCTTTGAATTTGGGTGGCATGGAAGCCTTTGGTTTTGGTTGGCATGAAAACATTTAGTTTTGGTGGCATGAAAAACTTTAGTTTTGGTTGGCATGGAAGCCTTTGAATTTGGGTGAATGAAAGCCTTTAGTTTTGGTTGGCATAGAAGCCTTTTGACTTTGATTGGTGTAGAAGCCTTTGGTTTCGATTGGCATAGATGCCTTTGACTTTGGTTGGTATGGAAGTCTTTAATTTTGGTTTAGCGTAGAAGCCTTTGACTTGGGTTGGCATGGAAGCCTTTGGTTTTAAGTGGCATTGAAGCCTTTGATTTTGGTTTGACGTAGATGCCTTTGGTTTTGATTTGGCAAGAAAGCCTTTAGTTTGGGTTGGCATGAAAGCGTTTAGTTTTAAGTGGCATTGAAGTCTTTGATTTTGGTCGGACTTGAGTTCACATTGGTACATTGGGTTTCGTGTTTGGTTTATGTTTCGGCTTGTTCCGGTTTGAACTTGATTTTTTGCTTGGATTGGATTTAAACTTGGTTTTATTTGATTTTGGGTTGGTCTTGGGTTTGACCTGGGCTCGATTGCCGTTCTTAAGTTTGCTTTGAGTTCGATGACTTATTTAATTTATTTGGATATGGTTGGTTTAGATTTTGTAGTTTTTGAGTTTGATATAGGTTTTGGCCTTGGGTTTAATCTCAGATTTATGTGGATTTTTTTTTTAGTTTTGTTTGAGCATCATATTTAATGTGAATTTGGCTTGAATTGGTATAGTCTTTTGGTTTAAGTGTTCAATATGGATTTGTCTCGGTCTTTCCATTTAGGTTTGGGTTTGTGTGTAAGCGAACGAGCTAAGTTATGGTTTGTTTTGGTCGCTCCAGTTAGATTGGCTTCCTTTATTCTTTTAAGCTCGAATTAATATATTTCTCATTTCTTTTATGTTGTGTGTTTAAGGACAGTGGAAACGAAACTTGCAGATAACCTCGATAAGAAAGTATGGCATCGAGTGGTCTCGTATATTTCTCAAAGAAAATAACTCACATGATCATCGAGTATAGTGACCAAAATATCAAATATCACCATATCACTTTATGCTTTTATGTTTCTTGTTTTGTTCTTATGCCCAACAGAGAACCAAACCACCACCTTGTCATTTTATGATTTTTTTTTATGCATGTATATATACGTACTTTGATATTCCTCAGTATTCTGTCACTGTTCAATCGGCACTTTTTTTGTTCCCTGTAACGTTTTTTATTTTGTTACTCTCGGGCATTTTATAAAATTACTTCATTCGTAGTAATTTTTATTCTTTTAAAATTACTTCATTCGTAGTAATTTTTATTCTTTTGAAATTTCGGCAGCATTTCGGTCTCTAATTTTTATTCTTTGATTCTTGATTAGATAATGGATATGATGAAGATATGGGGGTCAAGTCTGATGATTTCCTCTAATATCCAATTTATAGAAGTTATTTAATATATAGAATCAAAGAAAATCAATTTAAAATGTGAAATCCGTCTATTTCTCTTTCTTTAATCAAATTCCTTAATTCTTGATTAAATAATGGATATGAGGCAGATATGGGGGTCAAGTTTGATGATTTCCCCTAATATCCAAATTATAGAAGTTGTTTCATATACAGAATTAAGGAAAATCAACTTAAAATGTGAAAATAATAAAATCAGGGGCAATAAGGTCAAGTCTGATGATTTCCTTATTGTTTTCTTAAATAAATGGACTTATATGCATATTAGTACATCTGAACCTCAATGCAAGGCTAAAGGACAAGCCATGTGTACTAGATTATGCAATGCAAAGAGAAGAAACATGTATCAATATGCATATAGTGAGAGAATGAGCATTGAGATCTGAGTAGGCATCAGTATGTACTGTGTCAAGCCATTCATGAACTCAATACAATGATATCTCAAGGATCTGTCCAATGATCAAGTGAAAAGATCATGAAAAATGTGATTTTCTAGACCTCAGGGGCTTTTCTGCAAATGTGCAGCACCTGACAGTCTTCATGCATGTTAATTGATTATTTGAGTGCTTGGAGCTTTGTTTGATCTTGTTTCTCCTTGACTGGTACTAAATCAATGGCTATCATGCCCTTTAAATGTATTGAAACCTTGAACCAGACCTCATGGCATGTTCTAAACCCTTTAAACCAGCCCTCTGGTACAGTGCAATGCACTGAAAAGCACTGAGATGACCCCCGTGCACAAATCTGTCATTTCTAGACAATACAGGGACCAAATTAAAAGTCCACAAACACAGTTCAATAAAGGACTCAGAATCAAGCATGTTCTGAGTTGTATAGCACAAACACAATTCAATACAGGGACAAATTTTCCATTTATTTGATTTTTTTGCTATTTTTAATAATTTTCCAAAGTTCAGATTTCTGAAAATTATAAACTGCACAGTGCACAGTATATTGGTACATGACCCCAGTCCTCTATTTTGAACTTTTCATACACCAAATGATCTGTAAATATTTAATAAAAATATATTTGAAATCTAAACTCTCTGACAATGATTTTAGACTCAAAGTTTACTCAAATCCAAGTTGTATAGCATCCAGAATTAAATCCTGAATAAAATACAAAATTTTGTGCACTAATGGACAATTATACCCCGTCAGCTTTGAAAAAATTCTTAAAAATATAAATAAATTCTCAAAAATGATAAAAATGTTTATGAATACTTTTAATACATTGTATTACTTGTCTTCAATCTTATCCAGCATGTTCCTTTACAGAAGTCTGAAATAAAATGCATTCTCCAAATAGTTCAAGTGCTTATATATATATATATATATCAATGACAAACATGCATAATGAAATTCCAAATACCAAATCCCATACTCCAAAGCTCTCTGATATGTTTTAAGACAATCTCAGATGATGATATGAATATCCAATCTCAAAATATGCTCTCTGTACCACATGTTGGTACCAAATTCATACCAGTCCGAGAGCTTTGAACATGAATCACTCCTCCAAACATCAAATTGATAATTCCTCAAGTCTTTATGCTCCCATATCATGTCATGTGATCAACTGATTGAAAGAAATCACTGTAAATAGTCAAAGAATCAGATGTAAAACCAAACCGGTACCGATATGTCATATGTCAGACCTAAGCCGCCGTTCTGATGGTCGCCAGTGGCCGACAATGCCACCAATAAGCTCCTGAGACCATAGCGACGCAAACTGCAGCGAACCACGGCCTGAGGTGGCCGAGAATGCACCAGAGCGACGAGCCCTAGGTCGGACTGGAGTTGTCCAGTCTCTCCGACAGTGAAGGCATCCTGTACAATCTACACGAATCTTGATGTATTCTGCGCCGTGTGATGAGAGCGCCAAATCCCTCATTTGAAATAAACACATATCTTGATGCAAAGCCCATATCCAAAGGTCCACATTCTCCCTCTGTCAAATTAAATCAAAATCTGATAGATGGGCCCACATGTCATGTTTAATGAGACTCATCCCTCTGTAAAGGCCCAAATTAAAGGCCCATAAGCCTTTGCACACATCTCAAAATTCAAACACACATCTCAAAGGCCCATATCTCAAATCCAAAGGCCCATATTCATTCTCAAATTAAATAAAATTAAATAAATAAACATGTTTTACAAATAGGTCCTTCTGACAAGTTTTATTTGCAGCGTAGTCCTTAAAAATTTACAAATAAGTCCCTGCATGTATAAAAACCTTTCAAATAGGTTCCTGGAAGCCAAAATTTCATTCCAAACCTCATCAAAAGTCCAAATTACATTCTCAGGTCCTTCCATGTTTACACCTAGGTCCCTGAAACATAAAAATATTTACAGATAAGTCCTTTTTGATCATAACTTGTTCATTTCAAGTCCAAATTGACTCAAATTAGTTCCAAATGAACCCAAATTCAATTCTCCATCATTCTAAATCAAATCCAAACATGTTCAAGTTTCACCCATAACCTGAAATGACCAAAATACCCTTCTTTGAATTAAATAGCATATATTATAAACAATTCATGAATTTTATAAAACATGACATCTGCTTTCTTGAATATGACCAAATTGTAAATGCATACACAAGTCTTTCATGACCAAAAGAGTCATGTCTCATGACCTATGTTTATACAGGCTCCCTGATTGAATTGAATGTTTAAAGCAATCGAGAACCCCTAAATGCATGTTTAAATAACAATACATGAGCCCTTTTATCCCCATTACTCAGTTCAAACCAAATAGGCACAAATCTTGGAATGAACGAGGTATTCAGTTAAACCTGATAAGTCTTTCTGATGTAATTAATGGCAGGGGCTTGCGCCCGTTGGGAGTTAAACGTCTCCACAATCAAATAATAAAACCCTGGCTGGCTGATCATGAATGTAGGTCTGGCTAAGGGTGAACTGGAAGGTAAGCAAAAAGATCTTAGCAATGCCCCGAGTTCGGTGTCCCGCTAATGTCTGCCTAAGAGACTGGAGCACTGAACCCATGCGGGAGCATTCCTCCACAGATATATTAGCATCGTTAGCTAACCTAACCTTGCGACTTTTTGCGCCCTACAGGTTTTGCGCCCAGTGGGACATTCTCCTTCTCACAGGTTCGGGATCCGATATGAACACAAAAGGAACTATACCCAACAGCCAATGACTTCCATGATTCTCGAGCGCAAAGTCATTGGACAGCTTGGGTAAAGTCATGTAATCCTTTTTGTGAATCATTATCGATGCATATGAATTGAGTAATCGGGCTAAACTCATGTATAGATGGTTCTCATGCTTTACAAATAAAATTGACTAATGAAATTTTGAGTTTGTTTTGCTTGCAGGATGTCGATGTTGAAAATGAACTTTCTTGCCACAGCAACCAACCAACTCACTGCCTTTCCCGATGTTGAGGGGATGATGTTTTTCGGGTCCTTCGGGGCCCCAGTCTCTGAAGTCCTGAAGTTTGCTCTGCCTACGCCTATGCCAGAGTAGGAGTCCCTCGGGTCTATAACCGAGGATGACACCAATGTTGATGCTGATGCTGATGATGATGCCGTTAGCGAGGTATGCTACTACCTCACTAACGAGGGCAACGATGGTCGGACCTTTGCCCTCCCTACCAAAGCCAGGTGCTCCACAAGACGCGCCTCAAAGAAATCAGCCCGGGCCCACCATGTTCAGGCCCCGGTTAACAAGAAGCAGGCACTTAATGCCTACCAGGAGGAGCTCATAGCTGAGCCAGCTCTTCCTTTCTACAACTCCTTCTCCTCCCTGAGAGTTGTCAGGAAGACTGCATCTACTGCACACATGCGTGCAGCGGGAGAAATCCTGAATGCTGTCCCCTCCGTATATGAACCACGGAGGATGATCTCAAACCCTAACTCCATCACGGTTGCAGATGACACTGTGGTTGCCATTCATAGGGCCCACATGCAACTACGCCATGTCAAACAACGCAAGACCCGATACTTTGCTCCTCTTGTTGCCAAAACCTCTACACCAGCTGATGCTAAGGCTAAGTTGACCTACCCAGCGCAAATACTGCAGGCCCAAACCCAATGCACCGGCTCATAAGCCGAGGGCACCCAAGAGTGCCCGTCCATCTGTATTCACGAGGCTCTCTTTCCTAGCCAAAGGGCTGGGGGCATTTGAAGGCGCCTCGTCCTCTACCATGTCTAAATCCACGTCATCTCCACAGCTGGGGGCACCTGATGGTGCCTCGTTGAAACCAAGACTCCGCAGAGAATTGCGAGCCCATAGCGCTCGATATGCCAGAAGTGAGGGGTCATATTCCGCCTCTCATATGCCAAAATCAACCAACATACATGATCGGCTGGGGGCACGGATCGACCCGTGCCCAATGCAAAGAAAGTTAACAGTGGTTGCTCCAAACGCTGCTCACAAGAAGCGAAGGGTCATAGCAACGCCCTCGGACTCGGATGAAGAGGCCACTGTCCACATGATAACCATACATAGAAACCCCAGAAGAGAATATGACTCTCCTGTCAATGATCCAAACCCTGATGTTAGCAGGATGAATAAGAATGATAAAATGCCTTCTATCATGTTTGATGATGAAGATTTCCTGGTCGGCATAAATGATCATAACCGACCACTCTTCTTGATAGGTGAAAGCAATGGTCAGAAAGTAACTCGCATACTCGTGGACCCGGGTTCATTTGTAAACTTGATATCCCAGAGAACTGTGGATCGCCTCGCTCCTGGTCCGTTCTGTTATGGTAAAGATGCGATCACCATCCTTGGCTTCAATCAACAAGCTGAACAGTCAATGGGATCAGTTAAATTACCCTTCAAAATCGGGGAGATATATGGAATCATAAAATTCTATATTGTAAATGCTAATACGACCTACAATGTTTTGATTGGTCGTCCATGGTTGCATAAGAACAATGTTGTTCCTTCAACTCTTCATCAATGCGTGAAATATGTAAAAGATGGGGAGGTCCTACGAATTAATAGAGATGCACATCCTTTTGAAACTCATGAAATGAAAATGAGAGAAGCCAAATACTTTCGAGATGAACCAAAGAAAGTGTCCAAGACAACAGGACACCTGACCCAAAAAGATCAAATATTCCTTTGTAACATAATTAGAAGGACCCCAGGAATGATAAGGTGCCCTAATTGCGGGCCCAGATCTGCAGAATTCCTCCTCAAGCGAGCTTTGAAAGCCAAAATAGAGGAGATCAAATACATTCGAGATCAAACAAGCATGAGCACAAGTAGGAGAAGCATACGTCATACAACGTACCCTGCCAAACGCTGCATACATACTGGGCAAATTATCAAATCTACGTGCTCCTAAAATGGTGGACGAGCATGATATGATCGAATGGCCTTGCACCTATGCCAAACCCATGAGTCTGTTGAACAGAAACATTAACTACCAATCTTCCTGCATGGTCGAAGATGCTCCCGAATGCAGTTGGAAAAATGATACTGATGATTCAGAAGAGTCCTCTCCTTCAGAGTCGAGTGAAGAAGAGTTCAATGAAGATGATGCAACCAAGCGTGAACGGTTACAAAATTACCGTGAGATTTGCCGAAAGTTGGCAGAACTATGTCAAAAGTATGGAAAGGGTAAAGCGACCGTTCAGATAATAGAAGACCCAAAATACGACCAGGGTGGTAAAGCAGCCTTCTGTGCTGAAATAATCCGATCAACCATCGATGGGGGATTAGCATCAGACTCACCCCGAAAATCAATAGAGGATGACGTGAGATATTCCCATCCGATTTTTGACGACTCACCTCAGATAATTGAAGAAGAGGGAGATATAAACAACGCGGGTGATGCTCTCGCTATATTCCCTAATGAACATGAAGCATTTCTATGTATGATATGTGGCTTTGTTAAGAGTGCCCCCGAAAGATTAATATGCCCGAATCATGGTCCAGGGCAGATTTCCCAACAACGAGAACGATTCTGCTTGGGAGGAGATGTTTGGCTTAGAAATGAAAATAAGTCGAACCCAATCTGCAATAGCTTTGATATCTATATTGTCAAATGCGTTTTAGCTAAGGACTCATATCTACTGATTATGCCATCGGGTCTAGAAGTGGCAACTCATCCCTCCACCCGCCACTCATCCAGTGAGTCGGGTACTTCACCTGATGATAGTAATGATGAAGCCTCATGCCATATAGTGTCCCGAGTTCAAACCCGTCAAGCAAGCGCCACGACGAATGAGAGTTGAGCTCGAAAAACATTGCCTAGCTCTTGTGTTTGCAATCAAGAAGCTCCGGCACTACATGTCGTCACATAAGGTTACCCTTATATCTCGGGTAGATCCCCTTCGATACCTGATGACCAGGCCTATGCTCACAGGAAGATTAGCGAAATGGGCTATCATCCTCACAGAATTTGATATTACCTATATGTCTCAGAAAGCCATCAAAGACCAAGCGTTAGCCGATTTCCTGGCAGAACATCCCATACCTGATGATTCACCTCTAGCCTGTGAATTTCTAGACGAAGAAATAATGCATATTGAAGGAAATAATCCCGGTTGGGAAATGTATTTCGATGGCGCGTCATCCATAAGACTTGTGCCTGGCAATCAAGTGCCAAAAATACGAGCAGGCATCGGATTGGTGTTCATAACCCCTGGGAAAGGAATAATATGGCATTCCCTTGCGTTGACCGAACCCTGCACGAATAATGAAGCTGAGTATGAAGCCCTAATCGCTGGACTTGAAATTGCGATCGGGATGAATATCCAGAAATTGAAGATTTTTGGGATTCATAGTTGATTATCAGTCAAGTCCTTGGGGAATACAAAGTGCTCAAACCAGAGCTGATGAAATATCATGAAAAGGTGATCAAACTCATGCGGGAAATTCCCGATGTCACCTATGAAAAGATAACTAGAGCGTCAAATGGTAAAGCCGATGCTCTGGCACGGGTTGCTAAAGAATTGTGCGAACCCGAAAATGATGGAGTACATATTTATATAAAGAACAAGCGACCTTTGTCCCCATGTTCACTTAATGAAGAGATCCCGTTGTCAGGAGAAGATGTGGGTCCTGCAAACGATCAAGCAGATCTTGCCATAGTCCAGGAAGAAGAAGATTGGCAACAGCCCTTCATAAATTTCCTCAAATCTGAAATTTTACCTAAAGAAAAATCTGCCCGTGAACAAATTAGAAAGCGTGCTCTTCGGTACCTATATGAGAATAATACCCTATATCGGAGATCATATGAAAATCTCTGGCTCAGGTGCATATCTAAGAAAGAATCACTTCAAGTTATGAAAGAAGTCCATTTCGGAGAATGTGGAGCACACCAATCCGGGTCACGAAATCGTTTAAAAATCAAACAAATGGGGTATTATTGGCCCTCCATGGTGGTGGATTGTGAAGAATATGCAAAGCGATGCCATCAATGTCAAATACACGGAGACGTCATGCATAAACCTCCAAACCCCTTGCACCCTACGGTAGCATCATGGCCCTTTGACGCCTGGGGTACTGATATTGTGGGACCCATAGACCCACCTTCATCTGACGGTCACCGCTTTATATTAGCCGCGACCGATTATTTCTCAAAATGGACTGAGGCAGTAGCTCTTAAAGAAGTAAAAGCTACTGATGTGGTTAAATTCTTTCGCAACCAGATCCTCTACAGATATGGAACCCCAAGAAGGATAATATCCGACAATGAGACAGCATTCAAGAATTCTAAGATTGATGCTCTTGCAAGCCAATACAACATTGATTGGAGGTATTCCTCGACATACAACCCGAGAGCCAATGGTCTGGCTGAAGCCTTCAATAAAACCTTAATCAAAATCTTGAGGAAGACAGTGGATAAGAGTTATAAAAACTGGCACGAGAAATTTCATGAGGCGCTATGGGCCTATCGTACCACCTACCGAACTCCTACTCAAGTAACCCCGTACTCTTTAGTATTCGGGGCGGAAGCTATTTTGCCCTTGGAAGTGGAAATACCTTCCCTACGGGTAGCTATGCAGAATAAAATGCCTGTTGATGAAAGCACGAAGCTTCGGTTAGATGAACTGGATGCCATGGATGAAAAGCGGCTCGCTGCCCACCAAAGCCTCGAGTTATATCAAGCACAGATGGCGAAAGCCTATGATAAAATGGTTCGACCTAGAACCTTCCACAAAGGAGAATTGCTTCTCATGCCAAAGCGTCCGATTCTCGGGCGCCATTCCAGGCCTAAGTTCTCCGCGAATTGGGAGGGGCCCTATGTAATTGGACAAGTATACGAAGGATGAGCCTATACCCTAGTGGATCATGAAGGCAATGATGTTACCACTCCTATCAATGGAAGATATTTGAAGAAATACTATGCATGATGCACATGATAATGGTGGGCCCAATCACCGGCGAGTGAAATTTGTCGTGAGCGAAATGTGAGGTCCCCCAACTATCCATATACTCCATAAAGGCCTTACGCCACAAAATGGACCTTGTTGGGTTGTGCCCTTAAACAACCAACACTGGAAGGTCCATCAGGCCAGTATGTAATACAGGATGGACAAGTTTTATTACTTTGTACTTTGAACAAAGTGGGCTTTGGTGTTGTGCCCTTAAACAACTACCACCGGTTTTGTCTTTCTTCCCGGTTTATGATGAAAAGAGAGACAAGGTTTCTTCATTGCCCTTTAAGCAATGGAGATGCCTAATGATGATATCTCAAATAAAATAGAAAAAATAATGAAAGCGGTCTTTTTAGACTATTTTAAATCTGAAGGCATAAAACCCCCCCTTCTTTTAAATAAATAAAATTGGTGATGCATTTCCCGCTAAGCCACTGCCTAAGGACTAACACCGCATAGGTTGTCCAGGAAGGCAATGAGAGGAGTGATGTATGATTCCACCCTACACATGTATACACACACGTGCACGTGATGGAAAGTTCCACCTTATGACATGAGTGGAGAGATAAGAGCCCACACTTAAAGCCTTATGCACAAAATGGGATTTGTCAAGCTTGTGCCTTTTAAACAATTGTCACTGGTACGCTCGTCTAGCTAGTCATATTAAAAGACGAGCAAGCTTTACAATTTGTGCTGAACAAATTGAGGCCTTGATATTGTGCCTTATGCCGGGCAGGCTATGAAACAATTATCACAGCCCTCATAGGCCATGAGAGGAGTAACGCAAGATTCCACCACACATACACATATATGCACATGCACACGAATAAATATAATACATAAGTCCCACCTTATGGACAAGAGTGGAGAGATGGGAGGCCCACATTTAAAGCCTTACGCACAAAATGGGCTTTGTCAAGTTTGTGCCCTTTAAACAATTGTCACTGGTACGCTCGTCTAGCCAGTCATTTAAAAGACGAGCAAGCTTTATAATTTGTGCTGGACAAATTAAGGCTTTGATGTTTGTGCCTGATGCCAGATAGGCTTTAAAGCAATTATCGCAACCCCATCCTATACCCAAATGAGGCCTAGACCCTCTGATGCATGACCATAGATACCAGCCCCTGCCCGGGCTGCATGAAACCTAATGCCAATAAAAGACTCTCCTAAGACCTGGCCCATGTAATGGATTTAATCCCACCCGCCTAGATAGCAGAAGGGAAGTAGATGGATGATACCCCCTCATGACATGCAAACTTGAGTCCCGCCGCGGCTAATGAACACAGCGCTCTGCCGTAGCCCTAACCAAAATAAACCCCACAAGAGCTATGCATAAAAGGCCCCATCGCGACTATGTATACCAAGTCCCACCTGGGTCAGATGGAAAGAAATACCGTGTGAGGTTTAAGATGATGCAATGACGGGGCGCCACCCCGATAGATGATGTAATGACCAGGAGCTCAATTATACATGAAAAGGGACTTCCTTTCTTTGTTCCCTACCACCTTTTATTCAAACTTGAGCATGCTTATTATCTCTCAAATCAGACCTGGACTCGGGTAGAGCAAAGAAGTGGTATGACTGAATTGGGTGAAAATTAATGCTTGGGACTTTGAAATGATGCTCTTATGAATGGTACGATGCTGTTAGAGGTCTCAATTTGATATAGAGATGTCTAATTCAGTACTCACCATGAATCGGCACCATGTTAGGACCTAGCAATGGCGAGGTGTACGATTCAGGTGCCGAGGTGATAAATTGAATCTCAGCCCATGATAAGGAAGCAAAGGCGGGACAAGTGTCAAGATATTATGACCGGGAGCGTATCATGTGAGCTAGGCACAAGACTCACGCTCTGTAACACCTTCTGGTGAACGGTCGGCTCTCTTGGAGACGTGCCTCACGCTCATTGAACAATTCCAATAATGAGAATATTCTCAGTTATGCGTCAGGGATCAAGCAATGCATGCATGCTCTCCATATCCGGCCGGTTAACAGCTCAGATACATGACACCTCACCTCTGGACCGATCCAAAGGTCATGAATGAATGTAATTGCATGAAAATATCTAAATCAATGTTAAATGCGTCATCTCCTGCCAAATAGTAGCATGAGTGTAGTGAATTGATCTCGGCCATTGATCAAACACCTATGGACACATGTCAAATGATGAGGGACCCTACCCTATGCTCTTTGCCCTATATAAAGGCACCTATACCCATGCTCAAAACAACATACACAAGAAGATACACACAGTAGCATAGGCAAGAACACACTCTACACACTTGCACTATACTCTTTCTCCTTCTTTCTTCCCAAATCATAGCAAAGCTTGAAGCTTGTTCTACTTTCCTGCAAATTGATTGGTATAGTATAGTTTAGAAGTGCTCTTTGAGCTGTATGATGTAATAATTCCAGTGGTGAATGCAATTCCATTTGAAAGTTCTATATTTTGTCAATTTTTCATTGTTTTGGAGCTTCTTTCTCTTGATTCTTTCATCTTTTCTTGATCTAATCCTTCATTTGCTGTTTTGAAGCATATTAGAAAGAGCTCTGTGCCAATCTTGATGATCAAAGCTCTCTTCTTTCCTCTTTTGCACTATTTTTATGAATAAAAAGGGATATAATGTGAAAAAGATAAAAATGTATTGACATTTAGTTTAGATCTGTAAAAAATAAAAATAAAACAACATTTTATGCATTTATTTTCCTTTTCTTCTTTTCTTTCTTTTTCTTCTTCTTTTCCCTTTTCTGTCTTCTCCTTTTGCCCTTTCTTTAATCAAGTTCTTTGATTCTTGATTAGATAATGGATATGATGAAGATATGGGGGTCAAGTCTGATGATTTCCTCTAATATCCAATTTATAGAAGTTATTTAATATATAGAATCAAAGAAAATCAATTTAAAATGTGAAATCTGTCTTTTTCTCTTTCTTTAATCAAATTCCTTAATTCTTGATTAAATAATGGACATGAGGCAGATATAGGGGTCAAGTCTGATGATTTTCCCTAATATCCAAATTATAGAAGTTATTTAATATAAAGAATTAAGGAAAATCAACTTAAAAATGTGAAAATAATAAAATCAGGGGCAATAAGGTCAAGTCTGATGATTTCCTTATTGTTTCCTTAAATAAATGGACCTATATGCATATTAGTACATCTAAACCTCAATGCAAGGCTAAAGGACAAGCCATGTGTACTAGATTATGCAATGCAAAGAGAAGAAACATGTATCAATATGCATATAGTGAGAGAATGAGCATCGAGATCTGAGTAGGCATCAGTATGTACTGTGTCAAGCCATTCATGAACTCAATACAATGATATCTCAGGGATCTGTCCAATGATCAAGTGAAAAGATCATGAAAAATGTGATTTTCTAGACCTCAGGGGCTTTTCTGCAAATGTGCAGCACCTGACAGTCTTCATGCATGTTAATTGATGATTTGAGTGCTTGGAGCTTTGTTTGATCTTGTTTCTCCTTGACTGGTACCAAATCAATGGCTATCATGCCCTTTAAATGTATTGAAACCTTGAACCAGACCTCATGGCATGTTCTAAACCCTTTAAACCAGCCCACTGGTACAGTGCAATGCACTGAAAAGCACTGAGATGACCCCCGTGCACAAATCTGTCATTTCTAGACAATACAGGGACCAAATTAAAAGTCCACAAACACAGTTCAATAAAGGACTCAGAAACAAGCATGTTCTGAGTTGTATAGCACAAACACAATTCAATACAGGGACAAATTTTCCATTTATTTGATTTTTTTGCTATTTTTAATAATTTTCCAAAGTTCAGATTTCTGAAAATTATAAGTCCTTGAAACATAAAAATATTTACAGATAAGTCCTTTTTGATCATAACTTGTTCATTTCAAGTCCAAATTGACTCAAATCAGTTCCAAATGAACCCAAATTCAATTCTCCATCATTCTAAATCAAATCCAAACATTTTCAAGTTTTAGCCATAACCTGAAATGACCAAAATACCCTTCTTTGAATTAAATAGCATATTTTATAAACAATTCATGAATTTTATAAAACATGACATCTACTTTCTTGAATATAACCAAATTGTAAATGCATACACAAGTCTTTCATGACCAAAAGAGCCTTGTCTCATGACCTATGTTTATACAGGCTCCCTAATTGAATTGAATATTTAAAGCAATTGAGAACCCCTAAATGCATGTTTAAATAACAATAGATGAGCCCTTTTAGCCCCATTACTCAGTTCAAACCAAATAGGCACAAATCCTGGAATGAACGAGGTATTCAGTTAGACTTGATAAGTCTTTCTGATGTAATTAACAGCGGGGCTTGTGCCCGTCGGGAGTTAAACATCTCCACAATCAAATAATAAAACCCTGGCTGGCTGATCATGAACGTAGGTCTGGCTAAGGGTGAATCGGAAGGTAAGAAAAAAGATGTTAGCAATGCCCTGAGTTCGGTGTCCCGCTCATGTCTGCCTAAGAGACTGGAGCACTGCACCCATGCGGGAGCATTCACCCACAAATATATCAGCATCGTTAGCTCACCTAACCTTGCGACTTTTTGCACCCTACAGATAGTTTCAGATTTTAATAGACCTAAAGAAATACTTTATTAATTATTTTAATTTTCGGATTATATAATAGAAGATAGTAATTGTTAAATAAGGAAATTTAGTTCCATATTTTGGAACTTAAAGAAAATACTCATTTGCTAATATTTATTAATAAGGAAAATACTTACTAACAAAGAAAATTTCCATATTTTAGTATACTTAAAGCAATACTGATTGACAATTAGTATTTTCATATTTTAATATACTTATTAGCTACTTCTAATTGTGTGGAAATCTAATATAATTCTACTACTATCTTGATACATATGTTTGATATTGTTTATTTAAGGTTTAAAGTCATATACGAAACTTTAAAAGGCATATTAAATTAATTGTCTAATGTTTTAAAAAAATAATGACTGTCACAATGTAATTATGAAGCCTATGTTCAATTAATAACACTTGGTTCAAGAGATAAGAAATTAAGTATTAATATAATCAACAATTCAAAACTAAACTTATGAAATCATAAGACAGATTTTTCAGGTTTTATTATAATCGAAAATAATTTCTGTTAAAAATGAAAATAATTAAAGAACCAAAAATTATTTTTACTCAATAAAGATCTATTTCTAATTCTTATCATATTCTAATCAATTCAACAAATAACGTAGTCTTGAGTACCTTAATGCAGAAATTTCAAACCTAAGAGACAGATTCAATCGATTTCTTAACGGGTGCAGTTTGGGAGTCTTCTTTGATCGATGGCTGTGAAGAATAGAGGAGAGAGAGATGTGGCATGGAGTTGAAGTTGTGCAATATCTAATTATAAATGAGTGAGAGCGGCAGGGGAATAAAATGGGTGAGTTCAAATTTAATTGGAGTGATTTAAGGCAAAACTTTAAAACTTTTATTTATAGAAGTTATATCAAAGGGTATGATGTGGTTTACAAATTGGGTAGCTAGCGGGGTTTGAACAGGGGAGCGCGATTTTAAAATTGGAAGGGTGGCTGTGGATGGAAGTTATGAATTAGTTATTTTGGTAGAGAGTGAATATTGATCGCTAAATTCAATTGGGTTTAATCAGATTCTTTTGGTATGGAGATTAATTTATTTTAATAAAAACATGAAATTTAAATGGAGTCATTCCTCATGTCTATTTTCTCAAGTTACGTGGTGTTACATCCTTCTCCTCTTGAAAAATAATTTTGTCCTCAAAATTAAATTATAATCACTTTTACTATTTTTGGAATCTAATTTAGATTGTTTCTCATACCAATTCTCTCAATTTATGTGGCGTTACATCCTTCCCCTCTTCAAAAAAAATTTTGTCCTCAAAATTCAAACATGAAATTATAAATATTTTCACTACGCTTTCGTTGCACCACTCTAATTGAATTACATATTGTTACATCCTCTCCTCCTTAAGAATCATGTCTAGTCCTCTGAACATAATCTTCCTTAGGTGTCTCAAATAAATTTTGATACCTCGCGCATATGGTGTCTTCCATCTCTCTTGTAGCTATTGAATTTGAGTGATGTCTACATTGAATTAACTTTTGTCGAATAGTTTTGCTCTTAGTCCAATTAAGTTGGGATATTTTTCATTCACTAATGTATCGTCCAGGCGTTTGATGGAATGGTTAGTGACGAAGGGATTGGTTTAGAATGTATCATCGCAGTTATGAGACTAGAAGGTTGGATATACATTATCTAGTTTAGGGTGTAGTAATGACTCATAAGTAAATTTTTCCATGCACTTTAATATTTCGAAAGATTCCATATATTCAGGGTCTACTTTCCTATACTCCAAAATGCCTTATTCATCTCCGTGAAGACATATTGAGCCACACGTGTCTCCTGCCTTATATTTTAGATATCGTTTCCAGATATTCATGTACATTTTCTATCGGTCGCGAGCAGTATCTTGTTGGCTTAAAATAAGTTGACCCCTATCAGCACAGTTTGTGACTAACACTTTGTTTACCCACTTCTTAGGTAATACTAGATGATATCTCTGGTGTATATGAGCACATAAACATGTTACTTTGAATATTTTTACGTACTTGCCATGAGTTCTGTTGCTACCTCTTCTTCCCCATGTATTTCCTCGACTTCCTCAACCACATTTGCACAGTCATAGATGCATTGATGTGCATGTACTCCAACTTTGTTGTTGTTTGGGTTTCCGTTCCTGTTGTTGTTGTAGCCACTTGCTCCTATGAAAGGTGCTCGGTAGGTAGCATTGTTGGTTGAAGTCTGTGATTTAACGTAACCTCGGTTAAGACGTCCTCCGTTCTGAATTGATTTTCCTTTTGTTCCATGTACAAGACATACTTTGGCAAAATATCCTGCCTTGAAATGCCGATGGCATAGTCCATTAAGGACACTACACTGAGAAGAGGCATGGTTCTTGTTGGAGTGGTCGCATTTTGCCCCATTGTTGGGCTGATAGACGTTTCTTGGCTAGAAAGGTCTAGGATTTTCATCAATCCTCAGGCGGATGATGAGCATAAACTATGTATACCTTTGCCTTGAAATTTTTTTAAAAAATACCAAATAGTGGCTATCTGGTGAAACAACATTTCATGCGTACCATAAGCACATACATCATTGACATAAATATTCCAACTGCCATCAGTTCAAAAAATAAAACAGAAAACAGAATCTAACAACTCAGCAAAACTTCCTCCATAGCCCGGCCTCCTTCTTGACATGCTGTGCCAGTAGTTCTAGATTGAAACTGCGACTGTCAAATATTTTTTGATTCCATTCTCTCCATAGAAACCAGCAAACTGTGAAGAAATATATGCTCCATTCATTCCGTGAATACCTGTTTTTACATGCCGTCCAAGATCTTTCCATTGTCGCTTGTACCATATCACCTCTGCAAATTATACCGGTACCAAGTAATATGCTCATCCTCGACCAAACCCGCTGTGCAAAAGAACAATTAACGAAGAGATGTAAACTCGTCTCTAGAGAACACTGTTGAGATACCTCACATCTTGTGTTCACACTGTAAACCATGGCATAACATCACATCATGCGTTAGTAGCCTCCCCTGTATTAGTAAATATGCAAATACTCGGACAGTGGGTGGTACTTTATTTTCCAAATGAACCGATATTACCGCTGTGTCGCTGTCACACCCTGACAATAGAGACGACAACCCGCCGCGCACAACAACGCAAGGCGTTTCAATTATCATACATAATCACATATATACATATAATACCAATGGCAAGACAAGAGCCACAATATTTGATAATAATTTCAATAAGTTTCATAATATACAATTTAAGCAAATATAAAATAAACTTGTTACGGTATAATTAAAGACAATAGAAATACCATGGCAGATTTATTTTAAACAAACCTATGCTTTTTATTGTGGCAACTTCCGCAGCCTTCCAATTCGACCTCTCGATACCTTGTCTAGCGCTTTGTACTTGGAACCCACCGAAGTGGAAAGGTATTAGAGATTTAAAATCTCTAAGTGCGGTATTTAGTTCCAGTCGAGTTATTCTAAGATCCAACCAACTACCAAAATATCACTTAGAACAATTGCTAGAAAATAATAATGACAATTGAAATCCATAAACAACTAACAAATTTAAAATCCAATCAAGTAGCAAGTAAAAAGTTCATGAAGAAAACACATTTGTCTCCTTACCGTAATATAATACTAAGTTTCAAAATTGCAATGATCAAATACTAAGTAGTATGCTTGAAATTTTCACGACATGAAATTCTCATGTTCAAATAAAAGAAACAATAAACATAAAGGAGTAGTAATTGTAGCAATAACAAGAGAAACACTTAAACAAAATTCAAACTTTTGCCATGGATATATGATATGATATAGGTGCCCAAATGCAATGCTCATTAATCTAAAATCTTTTTTTTTTCCTGACTACGGGTCATGCACTACCACGAATACGGCGCCTACACAATTTCTGTTATGGTCATAACCTGAAATTGTGCGCTTACCACGAATACGACGCCTACGTGACCCCCAGTCATGCGCTATCACGAAAGTACAGCGCCTACATGACTGACCCACACGCTACCATGAATACAGCGCCAACATGACCCCGGTCATGCACTACCACGAAAAGACAGTGCCTACATGACCGGTCAGATTTCCAAGAATGATGTTCAATGCACAAATGTTCTTGTAAAGCAATTCTTTTAAGATTTCTGTCATACGCTCAAAATCTAAAAATTCGTTTTCTGACTACGGGTCATGCGCTACCATGAATACAGCGCCTGCACAATTTCTGTTATGCGCATAACCTTGAAATTGTGTTCTTACCACGAAACGGCGCCTACGGGCCTTCAGTTATGCGCTACCACGAAAGAACAGCGCCTACATAACTTGAATCCCGCGCTACTACAAAAACAGCGCCTACATGACCCCAGTCATGAGCTACCACGAAAAGACAGCGTCTACATGACTAGTCAAAATTCCAAGTTGCAAATTCAATCAAGCACACACATATCTTCTAACTAAAAATGCTCACAAATCAATTGAAATTCAAGTTAACATAAAGTTCTAAATTCATGTCATGCATTTATAAGAAATACTTATGCATCCATATCACGCTAACGGTTCATTTTAAGCAAACTCATGTGTTTAGTGGGATTGCTTTGTATCATGTCATGCACTAGATTACTGAAAATATGATTTATGTAAACATTTCAAGCATTCATAAAATGCAATTTGAAAACCATAGTAAGTACCTGACTATAATCTGATAAATGAACATGCGGCCAACCAGCAATAGTAATGAAAATAGCAATCAGACTAACAAACCAAATTATTTATCAGTTAAACCAAATAATTAAAATCACGACATGTTCTAGTCTCAAGAATTGATATGGGAACCATCTAATACCGATCTATAGCCATTCCTATCGGTTGTCACCATACCAGCTGGTTTGATTAACAAATTAACGAGTCTGTTATTAAAGCATCTACAAATTCTAGTGCAATCCATTTATATTTGGTCAATACCCATATGCTATGTTAACTATGCATTCCTTGCAAACATGAACCTTTACCCAATAATTAATCAATACTTTATAACAATCAAGCAACCCAAATCAACAATTATAAGAACAATTATAAGCAAGCAATAAAAATTATGCAAACCAAATTAACAATTTTAAGCAAGCAATCATCAATCAAGCAAACTAAATCAACAATTATAATCGAGCAATATATCCATAATCAATGAAATTAGTTGGAAGGAGCTAGCAATAACTCGAAATCCGCACCTTAGAAATGTCGGGCTCAATGAGTAAAGCATCACTGTGACGTAGACATATCCAATAGTAATGCTTGTTCCAGCCATGTATAGTTCATTCTTGTGCCGAATTATCAAAACTGAATGAACAATGTAGTGTTTGCCTTTATATGCTTTATTAACTACAACCCTCAAAACTTGTGAAATTCCTAAATTAAGTCCGTGTTAATGATAACAGTTCACCATACACCAGAAACTTAGGCATTGACATGCATTAGAACACGAAGAGGTAAACATGGATTTTGAACAAGGCCTAGACCAGAAAATAGAGAATACACATATACCAACCGATACTTGTCATATAATGAAAGCTAAACTAGCAACCTACTAATACATAGTTCATATATCATTCATGAGTGAGAGTTTGATCAAGCAACTAATGTGTTGGCCTAAGTTCAATTTGCACAATACAACAATAATTACAATGGAATAAAACCAATCTACGTATCAGGGAGCAGGACAAGAGTGTTTCAGTTCTTTAATTTAATATAGAATGCATGAGCAAAAGGGACCATGGGTTTTAAAATTCAGTGAGCAATTCTCAATTATCAGGAAAAGAGTTTTACTTGAACAATCAATTTCAGATTGAAGGAATAACCACCCAAGAACAGAGGTTCATCCTAAGCAACACACTAGACTTAACGAAGAAAAATAGAGCACAAAGAAGAGTTCATTTTAGTACCATTAATAGATTCAAGAGACAACAGGGAAAATTAGTATGCCTCGAGCAAAATTCAATTCTTTCTCCTACATCCCTTCGTTGTCGTTCGGCCATCGAAGTTGTTGACACTAATTCTTCTCGTCCGCTGTCCCCTGTTACATGGTCGCAATCACCACTCTTCACTTCTTTAATAAATTCTCTCAATTTTCAAGTTCCGGGTACACCACAGAATGCGATAGTGATGAGGGTGAGATTGTGTGTGGTAGTAGAAAGGGAAGTTCTTGTGCGGACTCAACAAGAGAAAAAGGTTCATTAAGGAGGATAAAAATAATAGGAAATATATAGATAAGTGTGATAAAATAAAAGGGGAAAGCAATTAGAATAAAATCTGGAGAGTACACGTGGTTGAGAATGAAGTTAGGTGTGTAGTCAAAATGCCAAAAGTTCCTATAGAATAGAAATGCATGGCTGCCATGTGTCCCTTATTTATCTTTTATAACATAAAAGAAATTATATTATCTATATTTTTTTCTTAAATGATTAGTGATTTTACCCTAATCCCCTGGAATTTTTATAAATGAACTTTGACTTTTGAAAATACAAGAATTAATATAATGTCACAAACAAATGAATTTCAAATAATTGATATTAATTTACCATAAGTTAATGCAAGTTTAAATAAGTTACGATATTTTCAAAATTTCCATAATCAGCACTTAAAAAATTTATCAACCCATATATGCTTAGAATTTTACAATACTATTTTCAATTTTTCAAACTACAAAGACTTATAGATTTACTTGGAAATTCATATTTTTATATTAAACATACTTCACTCCAAGTTAAATAAATCCATAATGTTTTCGAAAATTGGGATGTTACAATGGCTCCTGCAGTTATCGCCAACTTATAGTAGGAATTGGCCGAGTACTCCTTATCACATCATGTCTGGCTCACACAACCCGTCTTCCATGGCCGTTTTCAGGGAGTATATCCTTGTCGAAAGTTATGGGGCAGTTTGGGAACTTTTGGTTGGGTACGTCCAAGAATCAAACCAGTAAGAAATAGCTGCCCCATCAGCAATATTCCATGAAACACACCCATTAAAAAATGGTCTGATTTTCAGCAGCTGTACCCAAAAGAAAGATCCCTGCCTCTTCCATATTTGATGCGAATTTGTTGGCGTTGCTAAATTATACAGGGGTTTCACTATTTGAGTCCACAGTGATTCTGAAAAATGGTATAGACGCCACCACCATCGAAGTATGAGCACTCTGTTTCGAATATCTAGATTTGCCGCACCCATTCCTCCCTGTTCTTTAGGAAGGCAAACCATTTTCCAATTTATTAATGAAATTCCACATTTCTGATCTGATTTTCTCCATAGAAAGGATTTTCGAATTTTGTCAATTCTTTAGATGACCCACATCGGCAGTAGAAACGATGATATAAAATAAATTGGAATTGAGCTTAAGACTGAGTTCATGAGTTGTAACCGGCCTCCTCTTGAAATGAGCCTGCCCTTCCATCCTTCTAGCTTAGATTCTATTCTTTCAATAAGTGGCAAGAACATCTCCTTGTTTGGGCGTTTTAGAGTCAAAGGCAACCCCAGATAATCTATCAGGAAATTTGACAGAGGGCAACCAAGTACCGCTGTGATAACCGGTACATGAGTAGAATCAATGTGAAGGGGTATCCATGTGCTTTTTTCAAAATTAATGCCCAAACCGGAAACGGCAGTGAATAAGCGCAACACAATTTTTAGCGTAATGATTGTAGATGGCTCTGCATTAGCAATCAAAGCAGTATCATCAGCGTATTGGTGGATTACCACTGCCTTTCTGATTTTCATGGATAAACTTGCCTTTACCTCCCGATTCAGCACTTCAATCATCATGGTTAGAACATCAACAGCAATATCGAACAACGTTGGGGACAGTGGGTCCCCCTGCCTCAATCCTTTCTTGTGAAAGAAAAATTCTGACTGATCTCCATTCATGATGATTCTTGATGACGCTATAGAGAGCAAATGTTGAATCCACCGTATCCATCTTTGGGGAAAGCCCCTCGCTTCCAAGACTGTTGTCAGAAACTTCCAATTAACCGAATCAAACGTCTTGGAGAAATCGATTTTAATGAAACAAGCCGATCTCCCGCAAACCAATATGTGATGTAATATTTCCCTAGTAGAGTTAAAAATTTATGTAATTTGACGGCCATGCACAGAGGTTGTTTGCTTAGAAGAAATCAGCTCCAGAAGCAAACCTCGCAATCTATTAGCAAGTACTTTCGAAATCAACTTTGGGACTGCATTCATCACACTAATAGGTATGTAGTCACCCACCTTCACAGAATATTTTTTTTTCAGAATCATTATAACATTGGCTTGATTAATGCATGCTAAGTCCAGTGAATGATCATAGACGGCTTGGATAATGCTGGATATCTCATCCTGAAATGTAGACCATTGCAATTGTAGGAATTCATTGGGGATTCCGTCCGGGCCGGACGTTTTATTCTTAGCCAATTGACGTACCGTTGCTTCAATTTCAGTATAGGTAAATGGGTCCTGTAGGGAGGTTAAATTCGTGTTTTCCAGATATAAAGCTTCCGGGTTGAATTGCCAAACAGAATTGTCCCTACCCAATAATTGTTCCATATGGTTTTTGAAGGCATTGCGAATTAAACCCTCATCTGTTATATTTTGGTCTTCATAAATAAGAAAACTTATCCTGTTTCTGCGATGTTTAGCCGAAGCAATCGCATGAAAGTATCAGGGATTCTTATCCCCATATTTAAGCCATTTGTAATGTGATCTATGTTTCCATCGGGATTCTATAATGCAAGCCATGTTATAAGCCCGCTCCCGAACCAGTAATCTAAAACGCCTTTCGTATCCTATTAAGGATCTTTGTTCTTCAATTCGATCAAAAAATAATAGCGTCTTCTTGCAAAAATCAAGCTGCTCTTCAATCTCATCAAAATTGGTGCAATGCCATGCCCTTAGCTTTCGATGAACCTGCTCACAATATTCTCTGAATTTCTGTAATCCTTGCAATTGAGATTGCGATATCTTAGTCCATGTTGACTGAATAATTCCTGCAGCCTCTGAGTTTGTAAGCCAAAAAAGTTCCAATTGAAAGGGCCGTTTCTCTTGATGCTCACTACTGAAAGATAAAATTAAGGGAGCATGATCAGAGGCAAGAACTTCTAAGGCTTTGAGTGAGGTTAAGGAAAATTGGAGCAGGAGATAGCAGCATTCTGTCTATCTTTGAGTGAGTGGGGTCTGGTCTAGTATTACACCAGGTGAAGCATCTATTTGACAGAGGTACATCGAACAATTGTAGATCTCTAATCAAATCATTAAACAACTCCATAAATCGGAAACTTCGCTGATTGCCAGACTGATCAATTAACCACCGGACTAAATTGAAGTCACCACCTAGAATCCATGGATGCTGTACCAACATTGATATCCTTCTTATTTCCTGAATAAATTCCAGCTTTAAGGTGTTGATAGATGGACCATACACATTTGTAATCAATACGAGTGCCCCCGTATTTGTCTGTTGCAACAGAGCCGAACATCTGTGTCTAGAAACCAAAGAATTAATCAATTTGTAAGTATGCTTCCAAGCAATCAATAGGCCACCAGAAGAATTATTAGAATACACAGCTACATAGGTCCTCTCAAAAAAAGAAGGAAGAAAGCTTGAATAATTTATATTTGCTTCATTGCATTTTGTTTCTTGTAATAAACAAATATCACATCGGGATTGTCTAATTATATTCTTAACAACATCATACTTATCAATCCTCCTCATTCCTCTACAGTTCCACGACATCACTTTAAATTTTCTTAGTTTGTTTAACATTGAGAAATTATTTAAACAACTAGGAAACAAAGGAAAAAACTATGATCTTAAGCCTCCTCCTCATCAATAGCTGTTGTACTTGTGGACGCCTGCTCGACCATCTGTTCTTGCCATGATTGATTACCTCTTCCATTGCTCCGCTTGTGAAACCACAACCCTTAGCTAGATTAGAGATATGTTCATAATGGACCTTCACCTCATAGAATCCTTCGGTGTTAAAGATCTCCACCTGTTCTTTTTTCTTCTCTTTATCTGATTTCTTTTTTGTAGGACCTGATGATAGATGTGTTGAAGTCTTCCTTTTCTGGCTAGCCCCCTCTATTAATTTCTTAGTAACTTGGGCATTATTTGTGATAGGCCTTGTCCATTTGAATTTTCTTGCACCAGGCCCATTATTAATTGGGCCTCCCCATTTTGATTTCCCTTTGGATTGGAAAGTCATCCCTTGTTGGGGCTCCATGGATCGTGCAGACTCCATACGGATCGTACAAAAAGCAGACAGAGCACCGCTGGCCGAATATAGAAATTCTAGCTTTCGAACTACTACTTTTGTCATAGACTTGTAACCTAACACTTAGACGTGCGCATTCAACACAAATCCAAGCAAGTACAAACTAAGCAATTAAAATACTACTCAACAAGATAAAAACCAAATCATTCAATACAAATCCAAGTAGTTAACAAGTAAGACTAAATATAAAACTACATCGTAACTCTAGAAACAAAAGAGTCTAAACAAACATAGTCAAAAAGAAAATAAAACAAATAGAAAGAAGAAATAAATGATAAAACTCCAAGAAAACAAGGCGATGACTTTCCAATCCAAAGGGACCGTACACAGACCCTGTGGAGTCTGCACCAATTTCTATACATTTAGGTTAATTTAGTTTAGTTTGATTTATTTAGTTTAGAATTATATCAAGAATCAAGTTACTGCCCAAGTCTATTTAAATTTCAGGAAATTGAGCAAATTATAGATCTTCTCGCAAGTTTTACGAAAAATGGTAGAACACTGAAAACAGAGTTACTAATAATGAGTTACGCCCATTTGAATTTTGGTTCACAGCTAAAACAGAGGCAGTACACAGACCATGCAAACTCCACACGGACCGTAAAGAAAGCAGACAGAGCACCCCTAGCCGAATATAGAAATTCCAGCTTTCGATATATTTTCGTATTTTGGCCATATCTTGGTCATATGAACTCTGTTTTAGGCAAATAAAAGTTTGCTGAAAAGAGGACAACAAGATCTATAATTTTAGAAATGTTATAAATTATAATTTGTAATGTACAAGTCACAGGAACCTTTTTAGAAAAATATCAGTGGAAATCTATTGTCATATCTCATGAGATCTTAATTGATTCACCATCCATCTGTGGTTGCTTGCTCCCCAAGTGACAAAATAGCTATAAATGAAAGAGGGGCAGCAGGAGAAAGGGGCATCTCCCCTTTGGGGAGGCCATCTCTGGGATACCACCATTCTTCTCCAGTTTGTTTCGAGGGTTTGGAAAGAAGAGGCTCAGCTTGGAGCTTGTTTTCTTGAAGTTTTATTATTTCTTTCTTCTTTTATTTGTTTCTTTTTTTTCTTCTCTTTGACTATGTTAGTTTAGATTCTTTTGTTTCTAGAGTTACGATGTAGGAAGGGTGACTATGTTTTTCTCTAGGAATGATTATGTTTTTCTCTTTGACTATGTTTTTCTCTTTTCCTTACAAGAAGAGTTATGAAGTTTTATCATTTTTTTTTCTTTCTATTTGATTTTTTTTTTTCTCTCTTGACTATGTTAGTTTAGACTCTTTTATTTTTAGAGTTATGATGTAGGAAGGGTGACTATGTTTTATCATTATTTAGGAGCTTGTTTTTCTCTTTGACTATATTTTATCAGAATTTGTTAAGCACCCACTACACAATTCTAAAATTAATATCCACTACCTATCCTCCTATTACAAACAGTCTTCAAAATAGAAATACAATCGCACCCATCCTGCTATTACAAACATTAACTACATGCCTAATTATAGAACCCACTAACATCTACACGCTCCTAGATAGCACTCTCAATAGAACTCTAAATATTGAAAGCTAATTTTAGATCAACTTTAAACAAATATTTATAATATTAAATATTCTAGTACAATAAGACAGACATTGACAGAGAATGCCAAGGAACTTTAGATCTACAGTTTAGCCAGACCAAAAATGAGCAGGAATGTCACGGCATATGCTGTCAGTAAATATTTCCAATTATTCGATGTAGAATACATGTTTCTAACGCCAGTAAGAGAAGTGATAGCAAGGACACTGATGGCTGTAGGCAAGCAATCTGAAGCAAGCGTCAGATACAATCCCAATCCAAATGCCACAATCAAACTATTCGCTGCCAAAAAAAAAATATCTATTGCAATTCTGACGGCTTGGGCTCCTGGTTGACCTGCCACTTCTATCTTAAAAACTTCAAATAAACAAACGAATCCGAATGCAAATGCCAAGGTGTTTGCCATAATAAAGGCTCGGAACATGTAGTTCCTATCTAGAACTGGTGTACCTTCGTCTTGTTTATAACCTCCAGGGATTGTGAAAGCGGCAGCAAATGATACAGTTATGACAAGTACTGAGCTTAGTCCAATAACTTCAGTTCTCTCCCGTTTATTTGATAATGATTGTTGCATTGCATTGTCAGAAGAGATGGGAGATAACCTATCAATATGAATAGTAAACGCTTGGGAATCATCAACCTGTAGGAGACAACAAAAGTGTCTGTTATAGTAATATATTTATATTAACCAAGAGAACTAACCAGTACCAACAGTTGAAATGAAGAATGATTAAAAGCATGTCAATTTTAAATTAATTTGTTACATATCATAGATTGACGTGTTGTACACTTGTACTATTTTGGCAGCACAATTTGCTGACAAATTTATCCAAAAATATTTTTTTTTTCTTATGACTCAGATCAAAACAATATGTAGAATTTGGGAATAGTATGAGCATTCAATCGCATTAGTGTTGACATTGAAGCTATTATGTATTACCTAATTGCTGATTAGCTAGTATGTAATTTGGATACTTTATAGTTCGGTAGCTGGTAGCAGCACAAGAAAGTAAAATTAACAAAACATAAATTTCTGACGTGTTTGTTAGTTTAAGCAATATTCCTTAGTAGTTCCTCTCAGTTGCCTCACGAAAAGGTCGATTGGGGTTAATCCTTTATTGCTTTATATTTCCTCTCAATTTCTGACGTGTTTGTTAGTTTAAGCAATATACCTTAGTGTTTGTTGATGAAAGGTGGGCGGTTCGAAGGGGGTGTCAACCGATACAAAACAGATCAGATAAAAGCATTTTCATACCCTTATCTGATATGTTGATGAAAGAAAACTTTACACTTAACCTACTCGATAAGCTAAACGAAAAAAACATAACCTTACCTATATTATCGAATATGGTATGAGTTGGGTTAACGGGAAAATAGTGCCATTGAATAGATACATATACATAGTTTGCAAAATCAGAATGGGAATCAATTATTTGATCATAAAATCAATATCGGAATTGGACGAATTGGTCAGATCAAATTGGAAATTCGGATCTTTTTGGAAAAAACTTGTTTTGTACTAATAATTAGTAAAAATAGTTTTTTAAAAAAATTATATGTTAAAAATTATATTGAAACAAAATATTGCACACAAATAATTTTTTTATATAATATATTAAAATTAAAACAAACTCCAAAAGATAATTAGTACAATTTAGAGTCCTACAAGTACTATTGATAGGGTTATTATGAAAATTTTGTAATTATAAAAAAATTGAGTCCGGATGATCCCAATTTGGGGTTAGTCATATATATATATATATATATGTAGAGAGATAGAGAGAGAGAGAGAGAGGAGGGTTCCAATGCCTCATCTTCTCATATCTCATTCATGCCTCATATTCTATATCTTCGTTTTTGAAGTCCAAATAGTCGATCCAAATCGTTCAACATGATCTCCATATTAAAATATACTTGGACACCAAATTTTTTACTATTTTTTTTAGATTTATTAAAAATCGCTGGTTTTTTTATAGTCCAGATTT
Organism: Carex cristatella; assembly: GCA_024447775.1. Lineage (NCBI taxonomy): Eukaryota > Viridiplantae > Streptophyta > Magnoliopsida > Poales > Cyperaceae > Carex > Carex cristatella. The sequence continues at coordinate 2,041,294 of JAJHPF010000026.1, read as the reverse complement.
GTTTGAAAAACAGTGATTTTCAATCAATCTAAAAAAATAAAAAATTCCCAAAACATGTAAATTTTGGTCTCCAAGCATAATTTAACATAGAGATCATGTTGAGCAGTTTAGATCGACTGTTTAGACTTTAAAAACGAAGATATGAGATATGAATGAGATATGAGAATGAGGCATTGGAGACCTCGTCACATTAGCATTTCCCTATATATATATATATATATATATACTAGTATTGTGCCTGTGCGTTGCAACGAAAATATATTATAAAATTGAATATAATATGAAAATATCTTTTTGTTTGACATTCACACAAAATTAAGAAAAAATATATTAACTGAAAATAAAAAGCACACACGAAAAAAACAGAAATTCAAATAATAAACAACAATAAAAGAAACAACAAATGGAAAAAATAGATCAAATATAACATGAAAAAAATTCTTGAGTATCATTGCCAGTGTGATCCTCTTTCATATAGTGTAACATTTATGAAAATAAAAAAACAAATATGAAAAGTATATCAATTAAAAAATAAAAAAATGAATAATATTTATTAAAATGCACACATTAAAACAACGAGCATAGAATATTTTTTTACTTTTAACCATCCAAAGAATAACTAAAGAGAACTATAATTCGACAAAACAATTATATTGTTGGAATATTACTCAAATCATATAATAACTAAAGAGGACTATAATTCGACAAAAAGTTGATAATCTTCATTTAAAGTAATAAATGAATTTAGTTAACTTGCTAAAAAAATAATTAATTAAACTTTATTTTTTTTGAGTTAGAAGGTCGATATTTCCTATATCCTCTTAACTAATAATAATCATATTTACGAACAATCTACTATATGCATGTTTTATAAAATCATATATATTTTTCTTGAAAAATTTCATTCTCTGTACAAATATTTTTAGAACTTGCAGGTTTAATGAATCTATTTATTTCATAAGATATGCTATAAATGCATGAATAAGAGAAAATAAAGAAATAATTTAATTACATGAATCAAAAATAGATTTAAGGAGAAATAAGGAAACATATCGCTTGAGATTCATTCTTAATTGTGACAAACTATATAGCAGTATGTGTGGCGAGTATATTTTTAACTAAATTTAGACTTCTGCACATAAAATAGATGTATTTAATCAAAATAAGACAGATTATGTGATTGGAGGGTTGATATTAAATCTGAAAATTCATCTTTCAATCTTAGCCATTGACGAATCAGAACAACTACGTGCATTATATAAGAATGGATATATATATATATATATATAGGTTTTGGCTAATATGCTACGCGTAGCTAGGAGACCTCCGTGCAACGGCCCAAAATTTGAATTTTCAAAATCCTAACGGTTGATCCAAACCGTTAGATATGTTCTACATATTGAAGTGTACTTGGAGACCAAATTTTATATTTTTTGGATTTTTTTTACTATTTATTAAGCCACTTCGAAAATCACTGATCCAACGGTGGCTTAACCAACAAACAGTGAAACCGTTGGATCAGCGATTTTCAAAGTGGCTTAATAAATAGTAAAAAAATTCCAAAAAATGTAAAATTTGGTCTCCAAGCACATTTCAATATGTATAACATATCTAACTGTTCGGATCGACCATTAGAATTTTGAAAACACAAATTTTGAGCTGTTGCACGGAGGCGCTCTTAGCTACGCGTAGCACCGTAGCCCGGTCCTATATATATATATATATATATATATATATATATATATATATATATATATGCAAGCAATACTTTGCGAAATATTACCTCATTTTCTGTTTGTTCTTGATCCGGCATTGTGTGTAAGACTATGTTGCCTTTTATTGCTGCCTTGAAAAGACCAACAGGCATCAATGGGCGTGGTGTTTCAGACACCGTTTCAATTCCAGGTGTGGCGCTTTGCAAGGATGACATTGTCGCTACTACGACGTTTAGCTTGATTTGCACTTAGTACTCTCTCTCCTGGTAGGATAGATTGTTGGGGGAAGATTTAATTAGTTGTCGGAAAACGCTTGGGCAGCACATGGCGGGTTAAACTCATATATAATACTAAATTCTCTTACAAAAGAGGCTGCGGCATAGTCCCCATAAAAGGCGCACATGGCTGCCTTTTCTTTTCTTTTTTTCTTTTTTTTTTTCGCGCCTCTATCGATACTCTCATTTTAATTTTCTAATAATAACAATTTTAAAAATTCATATATCAAACTAAAGGCAGAAATTATAAATATATTTATATATATTCTCTACTTCAAAAAATTATAATTTTTCTGATATTATGTATATTGCTAAATTAATAAATCAATGATGAAAAATTATCCACATTTGTGTATTTTTACAAACTCTTAATATTAATTTACAAACTCTTAATATTAATTAAAAAAATGAAAATGTTCATGAAGAAAATACTAAACCAAATCTAATTGTTTATTTTAATATTTTAAAAATAAAGCCATGTGAATCATTCTTAATTTTTTGATATTACAATTAGATGATAATGTTAATATGATGAATGGACGAAATAAAATCTTTCTTCATAAAAAAAAATTGTCCGTATAATCTGGACTGACTAAGAATTACAGAAAAGGTGACTATACACAGTTGCAAAAGCTTATCACATACAAAACTGCAACCATGTCCAGATGCATCATCTACGAAATTGTATATGGATACAGAAGCGTGTCTACGCAGAATTAACATACACGGTTCCTACAAAGAAACCGTGCCGGATTTCTAAGAGTTAATCGTGCATATAACAAGGGTGATAGATATGATTCTTACAAAGTAACCGTGTATGATTTTTTGAAAATCAGGTTGCTGTTTTTTTTATGAACGGTGTTTGTTATCCTTCGTACATTCTTTATTTAATATCTGCGTACGTGTGATCTATACATATGTTTTTCATATTTGATTTGTAATATTGAGCTAGCACATCTATTGCTAGCCATTAAACATACATCCATAATTCAACAAATATTGAACATTTGACAACATACAGAAAAACAATATTCATTGAACTTAAATAAACAATTACTATATGTCAATAACTAACCAACATACATGTACATTTTTTGGAGGACTAATATTCATTTTTATAACTTGTTTAATTTATGGGTTGTGCTTGCTTAAATTTATATAACTAATATGTTTTATTTGTAGATGATCAGCTTGTCATTTCAAGAAAAACATGAATCAAGAATGTACATTGAATTCAACAATGTTATGGGTCTCAAAGAACGTCCATGTGATGTTTCACCTGACTGGTTTATTTGGGCTGAGTTGATGTATATTCTCTTTCATATAAATCTTTAAAACCGCAACTCAGTTCTGCTAGTCAAATGGATCGAACATCACATGTACATAAATTCATGTGGTGTTGTTGCCTTCTGTTTGAGATATTCGATTTTCTTGCATTGAAGTGTTTATATGTGGTGTTGTCTAACAGTTGTTGTAACTTGGAGTTAGAAGGGTAGCTACTTATATACATGACTTATGTCCAAGAAGGTCACATATGTCAAAAAGACTAATTTTCCTCGCATACATATTTGGTGAATACATTGTGAGTGAAGATATCTTTAGGTTCCTTAATAGAGTGAGATTATATATAAGCATTATGATCCAGGTTTGAACCGTAATTATAATCTATCTTGTAGATTAAGAATCATAATGGATAATGATGCATGAATAACATAGTTGTCGCTTGCACTTGTCATTAGAGATATCATGAAATATGGAAACAACACATGCAGTATTTACGTATTGTCTGTATTGGATCGCGATATTTTATGGATACATTTCATCTGTATCGATAGTGTAGTCTTGATATATTATGTTAGATGTCAAACATGACCTGTGGAATTGGTATTTCATTGCCAACAAAGATACAAATCCAAATGGTCACACTTACAGAGTCTCTAGTTGAGATATCACAAAGTATACGTGATACTGATGATTATGTTGGACATAATATAACATTCATTAAGCACATTGAAGGTGATGAATGTTGATTGAATGCATGTGGGCGTACAGTGATTGTACAATAGATGACTCAATTAAATGAGGAGGTGTCAATTGGATTAAACACAATATGGAGTCCTGAATTCTTAGTACTATGGTAATTTGAGATGCACCTTAAGGTACAGAATTCCAATACGATATGTACTATAGATATGTTGACCGCGTAAATTGGACTTGAAGATCCAACATTATGACCAAACAAGGAAGTTTGACTTGGGTCAAACGTGGTCAATTGCGGATTTGACCTAATAGATGATAATTGTTTTTACGTGGTCAACATAATGAAGAGGAGAGAGTTTGATTGGGAGAGAAGGCTTAGACTTGATCAAATGTGAACCACATGAACCATATTGAATAGGCCCTTAGTCTTTTGGATACATGAGCAATCTTACTATTGTGTTCTTTTAATATTGAATCTCATCCATTAATTGAAAGGACGAAATTGTAAGTTTCATTGGGGACTCATGCCTATTTAAATCCATGTGCGCTTTCATTTTGATTTAATTAATTAATTATATGAAGATACATTTTCTCAGTTCTAATTTTAAATCTAGATCTATTCTCTCTCTCACTCACCTCTCCACTCCTTATTTGGCTGAATCGAAGGAAGAGGGTCACCAACTCCATCGTGAGACGCTGCATCCCTCCTCCACATCGGTCTACCCAGCCTGCCGCATCATCACTGCCGATCAGGTTGAAGCCGAGCAGTTGCCACCTCTTGTCGATCTAGATCAGGCCAAATTGACTGGACCGAACCACGCTCAGTTGCCTCCTCAGATAAAAGTGCTACTGAAATAAATTCGGGATTACCCGCCTTGTTTTGTCAAATATTGTTTATACTCAACCGTTGGATAAGTAGCTAATGATTGTATCCATGGAATTATCTCCTATATAAAATAACGTGACCTGTCAGGCTGTTACGCGGATTGTTTTTTAATTTTTTTATGAATATTGATGCATGTAGGCATTACTACGCCGTTTGCATAATTTAAGAATTTTCAAATTATGATTACTTTTATGTAAACTGTAAACGTACAACCCGGGAACGAACAAGTTATGACACTAACTAGCTAGATATGGCTAGGTTCAATGCAGTTTCTGCTTTATCTCGTTAATTACAAATATTATATCTTCCTATGCTCATAGTTTGCCTCTATTCTCTATAATTAATTAGTCCATTTTTATCTTTTGATTCTTTTTTTTTATGTACAAAGCTGGTTGTCCACATTATGTACAAGTGAGTTTGCACTTTAATGGATTTTGATCCCCATTTTTATGGATCAAGCTCCTCTCAGGTACCATAGGAGATCTAGCTCACTTTACTGTTTGAGAATAAATCTCAACCGGTTTGTGATTCCGGCAAGCACAAGAGGCATTATTATTGGGCTTTGAGATTCGTGCCAGGTTAAAAAGAACAGTACGGATGAATTAATTGTAGAACATACCCTTTTCAGGTAACGGAGAGGATGTGATGAATTTGAATTTTTACTAGGAACACCACTTTTACGTGGAGTGCTTGCATGTGAACTTGGACCAACTTTTCACCTTTAACACTCTACGCATCATCTTTCTCTCTTGAGTTTGTATACTCTGAGAGTGCGCTTGGATGGGTGAAAAATAGTTACTAACTCGAGTTGGCACTATTTCGAACTACTACTCTCCATTTTGATGTGTTTGAGTTAGTAAATATGAATACTATTCAACTAATCCAACAAAATATTGAGTTAGCTCTTTTCTCATTTTTGAGTTAACTAACTATTCACACTATATAATCCACATCTCTATCCAAAAGCATCCTGAGATAAATGAAATTTTTAATTTACTTAAAGCTAAGTCATATTTAGTTCGGTCCGGATTTTTCATAGATCAATTCAAAATTTGAGATATGATCAGGATATGCGAATTCTCCCTTCTCACCCTTTCTTAAATTGATATTATAAATTGCATTGAAATAATGATTCAATAGATAACATCGAACCTAGATTTGAGAAGCACAAGAATATAACAACAAAGGAACAGTTTCTGTTCAAGCTAAATTATAAAACATATGTGTGAACAATTTCCCATAAATTGGAAATACTGAAATCAATGTGATATGAAATCTACACACAGTACATTCAAGTGGCAGTAAAATAATATATATGAATATATATATTCGATGCCTTCATTCGTCAACCTAAAAGTAAAAAGTAGCTAGGGATTTAATTATGGCCATTAACTAAGCATTTTTTTCTAAATCTACCTTATCATCTCGAAATGCTTCTTGTTTTACCAGTCGTAGAAGTTATACTAGTGAATGTACTTTATTAGGTGCATACAGCACATCGGAAGAATCAAAAGACTAGACAGCTATTAGTTCACGGTATAGCATGCCTGTACTTTATTAATACCTGAATCACGTTATCAATTTACATTGTTTCTATAGGACATTTGTTTCTATAGGACATTGTCCTATCTAATAATTTTTTGTAATACAAATAAATTATTATTGTAATTATATATACTCGACTCAATTGGAGAGAATAAAGTGTCCCAAGTTTTGTTCACTTGTGTTTTTATGTGTCAGCTGTCATATATTTAGCACATGCTGTGTATAATAGTGACAACTTTTTTGTAATCAGACTCAATATTATATAAACGTGACCTGTCAGGCTGTCACATGGATTGTATTTTTTTTTATGAACATTGATGCTCGTAGGCAACGCATGAAATGTTTTCGGATAAGGAAAAGGTGGTTTTGTGCATGTTTTCTCCAAAAGCAGTGCTCTCTATATACAAATCTACCAAAAGCCATGCCTACTATGGTTTGATTATACGCCGTTTGCATAATTTATGAATTCTGAAATTATGATTACTTTTATGTAATACTGTATTCGTACTACTCTGGAACAAACAATTTATAGCAACTAGCTAGAAATGGCTAGTTTCAATGAAGTTTCTCCTTTCTCTGGTTAATTACAATATCATTTCTTTCTATGCTCATAGTTTGCCTCTATTCTCTATATTTAATTAGTTCATTTTTATCTTTTCTTTCCTTTTTTATGTACGGTGCTGGTTGTCCACATTATGTACAAGTGAGTTTGGACTAGAATTTTCATTCCTATTTTTACGGATCCAGCACCTCGCAAGTACCATAGAGGATCTTGCTTATTTTACAGTTTGAGATTAAATCTCAACCCGTTTAGAATTTGGGCAAGTGCAGTGGTAGTCTTATTGGGGCTGTTCGGCAACAAATGATTAAGAGCTTAAGCAGCGCTAAAGAACCGATGTTTCATTGTCTTAATCCGTGGTTGAAGGATTAAGTGCTTAAGGAAGGAGTATATGTACCTTAAGGTCCGGGCAGGGGAGGCTAAAGGAGGTGTTCTTAATCCGCGCTAAGGAATTGGTGTTTGACAGAATTAAGCGGTTAAGGAAGCTAAAGAAAGCGGATTAAGCCTTAAGAAGACTTAATCCGGTGTTGCCGAACGGCCCCATTGAGATTTGAGATTCGTGTCAAGTTAAAAAGAATGGTCCGGATCCGTTAATTGTAAAAGATTCCCTTCTCAGGTAATGGAGAGGATGTGATTCGGGTTTTTACTAGGAACACAACTTTTAAAAAAATATGGATATCCATAAAATTGGAAATAAAATTGATTTGTTTTTCTGGTTTGGACTTTTTTTTTTATTCCTTCCAGCAATTTACGATTCTTAATTTACGTGACATAATTCTGTATTTATTTTGAGAGAAAAAAACTGTATAAGGAAATCTAATCCATCCGGCTTAAAATCCTCTGAATAAGAATGTTTTAATCTGGACCCTTAATCCCTTATAAAAAATAGTAGCATGACACGTGGTATATCCTGATTGGTTAGTTTTCTTCGTAATATGTGCATACAGCACATCCAAAGAATATAATCAAAAGGCGAGAGAACTATTAGTTAACGGTATAGCATGCCTGTGTTTATTATATAATAACCGGAATCACGTTATCAATTTACATTGCGTCCTACATAATAATTTTTTGTAATTCAAATTAATAATTATTATAATTATACTCGGCTCATCTGAAGAGAATAAAGTGTCACAAGTTTTGTCCACTTGTGTTTTCATTGTCAGCTGTCACATGTTGTGCATAATAGTGACAACTTTATCGGAATCACACGCAGTATTATATTTGAACATATTTATGTGTAAATGTCATATGTGTCATACTGTAGTAACATGGTACGATATTTAATAAGTCATGCCGTGTTAAAAAACTGTTCCTTTGTTGTAAATGTCATGCGTCTCTGTCCTTCAACCAAACATTCTCTCGTTTCCAATAAAAAAAATAAAAATTATCCCTTTTTTCCATAACTAATTAAAAATTTTAAATTAATGTAATGCCTTGAAATACGGAATATCATATGGAGGAACGCTTTGATTATTTTTTATTGCTCCTGTAAATCTGAAAGTTCATTCCTTCTACATTTGAACTTTTCTTAAATGATTTATAAAATTTATGAATATAAACTTGTAAGAAAAGATTTAAGATCAATATAGTTCAAGTGGGTCTTATACAAATGACATGGTAAAAAAGAACTTAAAATAGTTATAGATTGAACTATAATGGTTTTATGATGAATGAATAATTGAATTCCAAAGAGTCAAATTTAATACACGCTATCGAAATGATTGAGAACACACATCTAAAATTTAAAATTTTTAATTTAATAATATATATATATATATATATATATATATATATATATATATATAAAGAGGAGGGATCCAATTACACCCTTTTTTTTGACACATCTTGACATTGTTTTTTACATAGGTCAATTTTGCAATTATAAAATCCAAACAGTCGATCCGAATAGTTCAACATGATAACCATATTAACATATGCTTGGAGATAAAATTTTACATTTTTTTGAATTTTTTTACTATATATTAAGATGGTTACAAAATCGCTGTTTTTCAATGGTCCAAAAACAATGATTTTGTAACCATCTTAATAAATAGTAAAAAATTAAAAAAAATGTAAAATTTTATCTCCAATCATATTTTAATATATCAATCATGTTGAACGGTTTGGATTGACTATTTGGACTTCGAAAATGGTAGATGTCAAAATATCTTCAAAAAAAAGAGTGTAATCTGATCCCTCCTCTATATATAGAGAGAGAATGGCTAATATACAATCGATTGTTCCTGAGCTCCCGTGCAACCAAGTCGTTTTCCGATTTTCAAAGTCCAAACGGTCGATCTAAACCGTTAGATATGATCTCTATATTAAAATTGTGCTTGGAGACCAAATTTTACATTTTTTGGAATTTATTTACTATTTATTAAGCCACTTTGAAAATCGCTGATCCAACGGTTTCACTGTTTGGTTAAGTCACTGTTGGATCAGCGATTTTCAAAGTGGCTTAATAAATAATAAAAAAATTCCAAAAAATGTAAAATTTGGTCTCCAAGCACATTTCAATATGTAGAACACATCTAACGGTTCAGATCGACCTTTAGAATTTTGAAAACACAAATTTTGAGCCGTTGCACGGAGGTCCTCTATGCAACGCGTAGCACCGTAGCCACGTCCTATATATATATATATATATATATGAGTTCTACTAGGTGCTCCTATGTTCACCAAGAAAGTTTCGAATTAATTTAGTATCAAGTTAAATATAAGATTTCTAAATTAATTTTAATGCTTTCATGTTTTGGACTTTTTTTGACCACTTGACTTTATACTAAATTAATTCGAAACTTTAAAATTTTAACGTGTAGATGAATCACTCATTAGGTAGAAAGATTTCAACGATTTGGATTCATTGTTTAAATTCAATTCGATAGATTTTAGAGTTGAGTTCACACAAAGGCTTGGTGAACTTAGGAGCACCATAGTTCTACTCTCTCTCTATATATATGGTAGACGAGAGTTGAAGCGTGCTATTAACGAGCGTACACCGACAGAAATGTGTTATTTCTAAGTATATCGGTATTACCGACAGGAGCATCCACGAATATACCGTCGGCAAAAGAAACTTTTACCCCTCGCAGATAATGACATATTTTTGTAGACGTTTTAGTAGATTAATTTATTGTAAAACCTGTCTTTAAAGTCCAGCATTGGGCCTTGATCTGAGAAATAATCCCACGTAAAACAAAGCAACTCTCCAATTTACAATTAGATCTGGGCAGAAATTATATTACTTTTGTATTTAATATTTATCTAGAACAATTTTATCCTTATTATGTTATAAGGATTTTCTTTTTATAAAGAGATTTTCAAAGGAGTTTATTATATTTCAGTATCAGCAAATATATTATCCCAAATTAATGATAAATTAATATATATTATTCCCAAATTAGTGTATAATCGCAATCTCAAGTAGAAAATTTCCCTACACTACATAAAAGAAGCTTACTGTTTATTGTCACAAAAGATCAATAAATAAAAATTTTAATATTAAATTTTTAATATTCAAAAGAAGTATTTATTTATGTAAAATTTTGTGTTTTCAAAATATATTTCTAACAATCTCCCACAAAACTCAAAATTTAATTTAAAAATAAATAAATAAAAAGCATATAAGTAAATATTTCTACTACCATTATTTATGTTGTGCATTGGGTAAAATGTTTTGATTTTACTTAGTGTCAATAATTTCAGTCCGAAGAGATCGGAGTGAACCAGGTCTTGAACAACAATTTCTTTGATCGGAACTGTCACGGGTTGTGCATTTGAGGCCATGCACGTTAACTTGATTTTTTCATAAAAATATTCTACGGGTTGCCTAAACTCAGTAGCCGCAGCCTTGTATGGTCAATCTTATATAGAAGAGTTCTCTCTAGGATGTGTGTAGAGTCACATCTCGCGAATTACCGACTTTGAATACTCATCTTATTACACTACACAGGAGCAGTGATCACCATAGGGATTGATTTGGAATAGAAATTCCATATCTAAAACATTATTGTACTCCTAGGCCAACCTATCTGCTTGTTCTTACTCATTGAACCCCTTTCAGGGGATCGCCCATCACAGAGGTTGGGTTTCCACACCAGTTTAGCCCATTAGGCTAAATCCCATCCCCCTTGATGACTCTAAGACTTTCGTCCTATATTTAAGCCTTTTGTAAAACAATTTGCGAGATTTTGTTCATCATCAACATTTACACAAGGACTTTAATTTTTAGACCATCAACAATTTTTCATGTTAATGAATTATTATTTATTGCTCGAGCTTATAAATAATTTCTTTTATTTATCAAAGAAAAAACTTGCAAAATAAATTTGTCCAAGAAAAACAATTGTGAGTAATAACTTTGTCCAAAAAATAAATTTGTCCAAACAATTGTGAGTAATAACTTTGTGAGTAATAAATTTGTCCAAAAAATAAATTTCTTTTATTACTTTGAGAAGTATGTTAATAACTTCATGAACTAGTTATTTATAGCATTGTGCTTCATAAAATTTAATCACATATATCATTATTCTTGCACAATATCATGTCATGAATATCTAGAATTAGTTCAATATTTTCACGAGATATCAACCCCCACATCTTTAATATTAAAAATATTAAATTAGTTATCTTGGCAAATTCAGTAGACTGAAACTCAATCAATAAAATTGATCATTAAAATAACTTTAGATATACTAAATATTAAATTATCTTGGAAAATTCAGTAGAATGAAACTCAACCAATAAAATTGATCATTAATTCTTTGCATGAATATTTATTTAATTTATACCCCCCACATTTCATTCCCAATGTCAAGATAATTTACCTTAGCAAGAATAATTTGCTAATGATTTAGCCATATGCTACATGTCATTCTCTGAATTTTATGTTAAATTTTAAAAATAAATAAAATTGACAGTTGGACCAGTAGAATGTTTACAATTTATATTATTTGAAAATTGGTTATTTTACATTTGGCATTTTTTCTTTAATATTATATGATATCATAGACACAACAAAAGTAATTAATTAATATATACGATATCGGTATTGTGATAAATAGTTGATCGTACATTTATGAATTAGCGAGTTGTTAATTATACCAATGATCGTTTAGAGTAAATAAACTTTTTTTTATCATTGTATATATAAAATTTAGATCAAACTTATCTAAACTGTCAGCTCTGATTATGATCACCTAGTTATGATTTCTAGTTATATACATATATGTATACCTTATATATCAAACAGTGTATAAGAATATATAAGAAAATTAAATCTAGCTAAATGATGGATTATATGATTTCTGATTAAATATTTACCCAAGAAAAATTCGCACTCATTTTTCTTATATTTATTTATGATTCATAGCCATTAAAATCTGAAATTCCCTTAATCTCTATTCTTATATAATGCACGTAGTTGTTCTGATCTGCCAACGGCTGAGATTAAAGGATAAATTTTTATATTTAATATCAGCCATTCAATCACATAATCTGTCATCTTTTGATTACATGCATTAATCACTACTAGAATTCCAACTTTTTCCATGAGCCAGAAAATGACTTTTTCCATGAGATTACTCTTGGAAAAAGTCCAAAAATGACTTTTTCTGTGGGCTATCCTTGGAAAAGCTACCGTTGCTAATACCCTCCTTGGAAATAGTCAGTATTTCCAAGGGCACCGTTGGAAATGCCCTTTTCTGACTTTTTCCATGGAACTATCCTTGAAAAAAGAGTGCATGGAAAAACTTTCAAACTTGGGCACTGTCTGGAGTATTTCCAAGGGGAGCATTCTGGGACCCACTCTAGTATTTCCAAGGGAATCACAGGAGAGACCCACCAAAGTAATTCCAAGGGGAGGAAGCGTGGGACCCACATTGACATTTCCAAGGGTGAGGCCCCTAGGACCCACCTGAGTATTTCCAAGGGCAGTTTACGTGGAACCCACCCTAGGCTAACGAAAGTAGGCCCCACCTGTCAGATATTGGCACAATTATTTAAATGGTAGAGTGCATTTATTCCATGAATATACCCTTGGAAATACTGCCCTCCTTTTTTTGGTACCAGAATGCTTTCATTCGACAATCCTCCTAGTACCAACCCAGTAATAGCAATAAATATATACATACATCAATCTATATATGAATTTAAACAACTGGCAGTATTACAATCGCTATTTTAATATGATTAACAAGTTTATTAGCATTTAACATCATTTTTTGTTCTTAGATATGAGACTACAACACTGACATGTCCAAAACCCGTTAAGAACATCACGAGTTGATCAAAATTGTTAAGAACGTATAGAACTATATAGTGAACAATTAAAATGATAGTAGACAATGGACTGCTGCCCCTGTCAGTAGATTTGATGCTTGATGCTGGTCTGAAAAACTAAAACATGTTATGGTTAGTTAATCGGACAAAGAATTTCAGAATTTAGACCTTTGATACTTGTATTATACCTCAGATAAGCATAATTTAGTCCTTTGCTACATTTACAATCAAATAAATAAAACCTGACATCAGGGATTCCTTGGAAATTACTTCATTAACTGACCTCTAAACAACAATAAACTGATTTATTATATTTTTAGGTTTGGCTATAGTTAACACTCGAATCTTTTGTTTAAAAGTATACAAAGAAAACAACAATAACAAAATTAGCCATAAGGTTAAAAGAATCAATATATATAACTAAGGCCTCATCAAGTATTCTTTTATAAAGTAGACTATATTTAAGTAAGAAACTCAAATCTTACACCTTCACAAATTCGTAATTTCATGCATTCAAAAAACAAACAGAATGATAAATTAAAAGGTCCTATAAAATGATCACAAATACCAGCAACATCTCCCATGAAATATATTCATTTATTAGAGGGGAAATAACATATTAATGTTTCTGTTAGCTATTTTGAAAATATCCAATGGTAGGGAGCTGTTCAAGTAAAACAGAACTCACCTGGCATACTTCTCTCGTTCTTTCAATTTGTTCAGGAGTCTTGATCTATAGATTGAAAGAAAATAAAACATCACAATTAGCTATCTAGCTCTCCAAAATTAATAGTTTTAGAATAAAAATTAACCTCTACTCTTGTTTGGAAAGAAGAAATTTAGAAGAAATTAAGTATTTCAACAACAACCTACTCGGCATAGAAGGAATTAAAGTTAAACCTTCTTCGACAATGAGTACTCCAGTAAGATGCCTCTTCACAAATGTCGTCTTTCCTGGATGACAGCAAAAGGGGAAACCTTAACATACAACTTCAGTGAGCTAATAAACAAAGAAATTTAAATTCATTAGCTAATCAAAGGATATCAACAAGATGTTTCTTCAAACAAGTTTGTACGAGCCGAAATTTTAGTGAATTCCACTGAAACAACAGTTGAGTCTATTTTTATACCAACTCCCTTAATGAATACAGTTGGGCCATGACATACTGGTACCATTTCTTACTGGTTTCAACATGCACTACAAGAAATCTAGCCTTTAGTGGCATTAAAAAACAGCACTATTTGTTGTAGTCAAACAATCTGAATTGAAAGTAAATGACAAACTTACAAAAGAACAATGTAGTCTTGCCTAATAAAAATATTTAATAGTCTAATATGCCTTACTGGTGTTCACTTCATCACCATCTAAATGGACAAACTTAAATTTAAAAACCTTGTGAAAATAATAATACCACAATTTTTGTAAATGATTCAGAACATATGCAAGCTTGCTTCCAGATTGTCACACACTTGTGCATGTATAGAGAAATATTGATTTCAAAACTGCAAAAGAACAAAACATGTGTAGAGAAATGTTAGTCTATGATCCTTTTTCTAACGAACCTTAAACAGTACAAAAGGAATTTCAAAAAATAGTGACAATCAAATTGGGTAAAATTGACAAACCTTAAACAGTCATGCCCGTTTGCAGTTCCAACCAAATGACCACTAGTGCCCTAATAACTAGAAATAAAAAAAATTGTGGCATGACTAGACTCAATAGTTTAGGAAAATGTTTCAACCATTTTCTTGTAGCTATTTGTTGCATGCTTCTTCCTCAAAACCTCTATGATCATCTGCTTTGCTGTCAATGACCGTGCCACTTCCACCTTGACATTATTTACAATGTAGTCCCATTAATACAACAGAGAGGTTCTTAAATAGTTTAAAATAACAAGTCAGTTTTGTTAATAAAAACAAAACTGATTAATAATAGCTCCCCTTGGAAAAGCCACGCTAAGGGTGTTAGTACTAAAGAACATATTTTGCATTAATTCTCTTATAACCCATTTGTCTTTTAGTTTGGAAGGAAATTAAAATTACCAAAAAGAAAGATAACAATACAAATATAAAAGCTACCTTTATGTTTCATTATGTAACTGCCTAATGCTTTGTTAGGATATTGACAGTTCAATTTCGACATAACTCAAAAACGTCAATTTTAGGGTTACCCGAATTTAGCAATTGATTACTGCCTTGTTAGAAACGAGAAACGACATCACGAGAAGCAAGATAATTTACATACCGCTCCATAAAAAAGCTCTCCTTCACTGTTTCTGAGGATACCACCTTCACCACGGAATCCAGGAAGCAAATTTCATAGAGCAAAAGAAGAGGAGAACTGTAAGACACTAATATTATAATGTTACCAAAGCATCTAGGTTTATGCTTCACATGTTTAGAAATTTCTAAATCTGTTATTTTTTCATGGTATGCATAAATGGTGGGCACATGCTTTTAACAAGGTAGATCACTGAAACTTTACTAGCATTCCTTCAAACATTAGGTTTTGACATTTTATACTATGTTAAATCATTCCAACAACACAACCAATTCTATTTCACTTGTACAAAAAACCCTTTCACTGACCCTTAGTCACTAACTGTTTTATTGTGTAACAGTCGGTGTAGAAACTACGTGGCAAAATCATAAATATGAATAATTTCAACACTGACTGTTCACTTTTAAAAACCGTCGGTAAACTAACACTGACTGTTTTTTCAATTGAAGCGTCAGTGTTGTTCGACCTTTCACTGACTGTTTTTTTAATTTAACAGTCAGTGTTGAGAAGAAACTTTCACCGACTGTTTTATTAGAGTAAGGGTCAGTGTTGTTTGAACTTTCACCGACTGTTTTTTTAGAGTAAGGGTCAGTGTTGTTCGAACTTTCACCGACTGTTTTTTTAATTTAACAGTCAGTGTTGAGAAGTAACTTTCACCGACTATTTTTTTAGAGTAAGGGTCAGTATTGTTCGAACTTTCATCGACTGTTTTTTTAATTTAACAGTCAGTGTTGAGAAATAACTTTCATCGACTATTTTTTTAGAGTAAGGGTCAGTGTTGTTTGAACTTTCACCGACTGTTTTTTTAATATAACACTCAGTAACTGTATTATTTCTACTTTCTTACTACTTTATTAATTATAAAAAAAATATACAAGTATAAGAGAAACTACAAAATTCAGCAAACCGAGGGTAATAAAATAGACTAAAATTTTTATTTCGTTAATTAATTAAGAAATTCTGCAGCATTGTGAAATTTAAAAAAAAAAAAAGAATTGTAAAACTTATAATTTTTTTTTCTACATTTGTATAATTTTATAAAGAAAACAATAAAAAAAATACAAAAAATTATGGAATTATAATAATCACATCTTCCCGTTTAATGAAAATGAAAAAGACTATCCATTCACACCTTATAGTTTAATTAAATGATGACACATTAAATTATATAGCACTACATGCATGTTGCATATATGACTCTATATCTTCTATGCATGAACATGAAATATAAACTCTTGTTTTGTGCATTAATGAAGATGTTCAGAAATACATTGTCGGTGGGTCGATCGGAACCGTTTATATTAAAGAGCACTGCATTTATTATCTTGCATCCAAATTTGATCAAAATTTATTTTTATTTACCCATCCATCTAGTTGATCGAAAATTGAAACATCGTGTGGCTATAAACATTTCGTGTTGGATCGAACCTCATACATAATAAAACTTCTGATCTTTTATGTTGATTACGTTCAATATTCTCCCTTGATCATTTTAAAACAGATTTAGAATGATTTCACTATAGATCGACCGTTGATTTCCCGTTTGAAAATTAATGGTCCGATTTCAAACTTCTTTTTATATTGATTTTATTGTTAATTTTTTTGTAACTTTGGATTCACTGACTGTTTTTATTTCAGAACCGTCAGTGTTAATATCTCTACTGACTGTTTTTATTTCGGAACCGTCAGTGTTGATACACTATACTGACTATTTTTAATTAAAAACTGTCAGTGTTGAAATTATATACCAGCGGTTTTTATTTTAAAACCGTCGGTGATGATATGCTGCAGCGACTGTTTTCAGAGCCGCCAGTGTTGTAAAAAATTTAATTTCCAAAAATTTTCGTTCCCCCCATTCTCTTAGGATCAACTGCGCAAAAAGTTTCATTTTTCCCTCCGCCAAACCCTTCTATTTTGCCAAACCCTTATAATTTCATTTCAGAAAAGTAAATTTCATTTCTTTCCAAACTCTCGAGTCTCTCGCCACTCAGCTGTTTCTCTCTTCCACTTCCCTTTTCGCCTCTGCCACCAGTCCGCTACTCGCGACTTCGCCCTTTTACTCAAGTAGGCCGTTTTTTGTTTCTTCCACTTCGCTTTGTGCTCCGAGCACACCTCCGCCTTGCATCCGAGCACACCTCCGAGCACGCCTCCGCCTTGCCGTCTATCTCCATCTCTGAGGATCGAGCAGCGAGCACCTACCGGTTTGACACACTCTCTCTAGATATGTTATTTTGGTTAAATAGTTGCTCAATTTTTGGAAATAATAATAAATTTGAATTTTGTGAAGTTTAGGGTTTATGTGAATTAAGGGTACAAAGACCAAGCCAAATAAAAGATAAGAGTCAATTTTTTACAAAAATAAACGGCAATAAGCCAAATTTAAATTTTGGACGGTTGACTGCCTCATGTGGCCCTGGCAATAAGTTCTGGTTCTTTATGTTTGGACCCATTATCCTTAAAACCTAGAACAACAGAAACGAATTTGCATAATTGAAAGGCTTAACAATTTGGGAATTTTTGTGATTTGAAGAGTCGGTTTTCACACTAACTGAGGTTGAGAACTGATTTCTTTGGGATATGGTTGAGTTTTACACCTTACTGTCAAGCATATGTATCTTCTGCATTACATATTGGTGCAGCTATTTTGATATCTCTTTACATGGATTTGAACCTTGATGCCAATGCTTTCAACTGGTAAAGCATTAAAATTTTATACAATGCATATCTACGATGAACAGGGATGCAAAGTAGCAACAGTATGCATGACAGTATACAGTTTTTCATAGTTTTGAATTTTTGAAATATAACATGCCACAATTCTTGTAGGAAACTCCAATTGTATTGATTCCTTTTTTTCTTATGTACCAGATTCACAAAATACCAGATTTTATGTATTTACAAATACAAATGTAAAATCTGAAATATCTAAAAATGGTCAATAGATCAGAATGGGAAAAGCTCAATTGGGCATCGAAAAGGGCAGGGAGAGAGGATCAACTTGAACACGTAGGGGATGAAACAACTTGGCATCCTCACTCTCTCACACAATGTCAACGGTGCTTCAAAGAAGAAGAAGATTAATTCAATGAGAAGGGAAAGTTTGAAATGTCGAGTGAAGAGCAAGGTCTGTATGACCATTTGAAATTATAAAGGCAACTGGTATGACTGTCTTTTATATAGGAAAAGGCAACAGACATAAGATTAACAAAATATCTTTTTGAGATAAAATAACTTGCCCTTAAAATGTGAACAAATATTTGTGGGCACTATGCATGACTGTCTTGACATAGGTGAAGAAATTTTGAGAGATCTAAGAGGAATCACCATGGCAACAAACAGGTGCATTCTCAAGTAAAAAAATTTCTTATATATCTTCGTAGTGTCTACATATTATTGAATATTATTTTCTTTGTTCAACCAAAGGACATACGGGCTCCTTTTTGACTGGTTATATCCGTCTCACATGCCACTGCTTTTGAAAGGTGATTTTATTTAACTAATTTTTATAAATTATATATTGTGATTCTGTAAGGTGATTTTATTTAACTAATTTTTCAAGGGAAATTTTCCAGGTTACAGCACCTCTGTTGAAGTTCATGGTAGAGTTTCCTCTGAACAAGGCTCAAAGGCTGACATTTGATTGCTCTTCTTCAAATGAATCCTTCTATTTAGAGAGGTTAGCAAGGTAATTGTGGCTTATGGCTCTAAGGATTTTAACCCTTCCCAATAGTGCTGATATATCTCTGAATATTGCAGGGAACTGTGGGAATTTTGGTGTCTTTGAGCTATATGGGGATAGAGCACTTGCAGATGCACTTGATATATCTATGAAAATGACACTTGTTGAATTATTGTCAAAACTTAAAAGGGTTTGTATACTGGCATAGCATCCAAGTATGTGTCCTTACACATCTTTTCAGCTTCTCAATTTTGGGGACTAAAATGTTGATTTTGGAAAATTGATTGATATGTGTAGTGTGCATCTACCATAGATAATCTGGCATCACTTTATTTACTGGCACCATTTTATTAAATATTGGTCATGGAATACTTTGTTTGCACTTCATAAATAAGCATTACCTGATATCATCGCAATTTGTACCTTTATAAATAAGCATTACCTGATAGTCATTTTGTTGTGTGGGTCTGCAGAAAAAAGAAGCAGCCAATACAGGCGAGAAGACCAATGCTAAAACTGTTCTACTACAAGAATTGATTGTTGAGTACTAGTATTGCAATGTCCATGGTTTGGATAGAAATTGTGAACAATAGTAGTAGCCATTTAAATAGAAATAAATTATCTTTAATGTTTTTGTTGTTTTCTTATTTGTTGTTTACTGTTAAATGTTCTTGACAATTGTATGTTAATTTATTATTGTTATTGATGTCTGTTCTTTGAATTATTTGCATTATATTTTGTTTAATGTCAATGAATGTTGTATGGTAATATATGGCTAGTAAAATTATGGAGGCTAGCCCTGATACAAATAGAATCAAGCCAAAAAATTTATGCAAACACTGACTGTTTGCAAAGAAAAAAAGTCAGTGTTGAGAACTTTTACTGACTGTTTTTGAAGAAAACAGTCACTGTTAAGGACTTTCGACTGTTTTTGAAAAAAAACAGTCAGTGTTGAGAAATTTCACCGACTGTTTTTCTTTAAAAACAGTCAGTGTTGAGAGTTTGATCGACTGTTTTTGAAGAAAAACAGTTAGTGTTGATGACTTTCACTGACTGTTCTTAAACCGTCAGTGTAGGGCAGCTTCACTGACTGTTTTTGAACCGTCAGTGTAGGTTGCCTTCACTGGCCGTTTGAATAAACCGTCAGTGTTGGGTATGCATACTGATTATTTTTTACCCATCAGTAAAGGTATAGCTACACTGACGGGGACATCACTGACGTCTCAATAACAGTCGGTATAGGGGTATTTTAACAGTCAGTAAAAGAGTTTTTTGTACTAGTGTTTCATTCGTTTTACCACTGTGACAAAAAACCTGCTTTGAGAAAGCAAAATCCAAAATGAAGCTTGCTAAGATTGCCTAATTACCAATTCCCAAATCAATACTCTCTTCCTTTGCTACTAAGAATTTCAGATTTCCCTAATTTTTCATCAATCAAGAGCACAACAAAAATCGTAAACGAGCACGATAAAAAATCAGCAAGCAATTATGTGGTTTAAACACGAAGGCTCAACTCTCGTGTCACCACAAGCATTAGAGACAAGGAAAAAACAAAAAGGGTTTAGGAAGATTTATCGTAAGTGCTTTCAAATCGCAGTTTTGACGAAGGGGGAGAAGGCTGTGCCAACAAAGCCTTGGCACTGAACCCACCTGTCAAATTTCAAATCGCAGTTTTGACGAGGGTGGAGAAGGAAGTAGAGTAGGTTTTGACGAGGGTTTGAACCACAACAAAGAAAAAAATATGAAATTGGGAAGAGAAGAAATGGGGTGCGGGGAGCTGCTAATTGAGGGCCTGAGAGGAAATGGTTGGGCGGGGGATCTATCAAGTAAGGGTTTAGGATCTGAGGGGGCACCAAAATATGAGAGGGAAATTTTGGGAGGGATATGAAATTAGCGGGGTATTTAGGGTTTGGGGAGCGGCGGGAAGAGAAATATTAGAGGGAGAAGTGAAAATTTACGGGCGGGGGACGAAATATGAGAGAGAGAGAGAGGGTGTTGAGGATCTGCTGTGATTCCAAAGGATTGCAGGACCTGTGATTTCAATGCCAACTGTTTATATATTTTGAGATTCGTGTAAAAAAAAGTAGTTTCTTCTGAGATTCGTGCATTATAACAAATGAATGGTTGACATTAGAAACGCATGGTTCTTGCAATCCTTTGGAATTGCATCAGATTTATTTCCAGTGTTGAGAGGCCAAATAAGTGAAAATTGAGGAGTAAAAATTTAAGTAAGATTGAATTTAAATATTTTTATTTGAGAAAAATTATGTTATTCACCGTACAATTTATATAAAATCATATATTTTGAGAAATATTTTTATTTGATAAATATTTCTTATTTTTATATAAATAATTGAGTGGCCTTTTAACAAATCAAATTTTTTAAAGTCAAAATAAATTAAAGGTAAAACAAAATATTTTTTGTGATTTACATATCTATTATACTTGAAGGTTTTTCTATAAGTCAAATTTGTAAAGTCAACATTAAATTAAAATATTTTAATATTGTATGTATTTTAATATTTTATAAAATTGTTTATTTTAACGTATTAGAATGACTTAATGCTATTTTTTTACAAATGGTAATTTAGTAAATTACATGATTAGTGAGATAATTTAAACAAATATTTTTCTGCAAATGATATTAGATTTAATTAACTCGAAAATGAATGAAAAAACATGTTTATGAATTACTAAATTTTTCAGAAAAAAAATATATAGATATCATAACATAAATTTGCATCAATAGCTCATCGCCTCAATGTTGACCATAGCTAGGGGTGGTAATGGGCCTAGCCCACGGGTATTTTGTCAAGCACAGGCGTGACTTGCCCGTAAAAAATTAATGGCCCGCCTGCCTGGCCCAGTCTGACGGGCTTGAAAATCTAGGTCCGGCCTGCCCAATGGGCTTTTCCTCCAAGCCCAGGCCTGCCCGTGCCTGCCCGCCAGTGCTATTTTGCCTCCAAAACAAAGGAATGTAGTTTAACACAACAAACAGTATGGTTTTAAATAATACATCCAACACAACAAGATAATTCAGCACAAGTATAATTTAACACCAAGCTAATTAAAATAAAATTTTAATACAGTTAAACAAATATTATTTAGCACCTAAGCAATAAGCACTCTTCACCTAATACTTCTCTTGCTCCTTCCTTTTCAGACACCAACTTTGGCTTCTGAAAGAGCTTTGTAGATAGACAGAGCCTACAAAGGAATAAATATAAGATACTTGGCTCATGAAAGAAATGAGATTAGACATCAGATACAAGCTGCATACAATTTTTGTCATTGTTTGATAAGAATTCTAAATTCTAAAATGAAACTTTGGCAATTTTTTTAATAGATGACTTTTCGTTAATTAGCATGCACCACCAATTTGTGCTATTTGATTCTAATCGCTATGTACAAGAATACTTAATTGTATGACAGTTCTCACAATATCAAGAAAATACAGAAAACCCTTTCAAGAATTTTTCATGTGTAATTATGATTCCCATTTTGTCAGTTCTGAAATAATTGCATGGTTTACAATTTAATTACATCAAAGATGTAACTTTTTTTCCAATAAGAAAAT
The DNA here is from genome assembly GCA_024447775.1 of Carex cristatella. NCBI lineage: Eukaryota > Viridiplantae > Streptophyta > Magnoliopsida > Poales > Cyperaceae > Carex > Carex cristatella. Next base: position 2,018,512 of record JAJHPF010000026.1, on the reverse strand, counting down.
GAATAATTAACGTGCAACTCTTGATGAGGTATGGTATATTCTATAAATTCTCCACTACAATTAGCGTAAACAATGATATGTTAATAACATACATGCTTCCTATTTCTGGAAGAGGCGCACATTTTTAGAACTCATTGCATGGCCGTCAGCTTCACACACTATTTCTGATCCAACTATTTCAATTGCAAAGTCAATATCACGTACCTAAGTTATAAGTTGGAAAAACCATACTTGCAAATAAGCAATAAGAAAAGCAACAAAAAGTTTCAAAATGAAAATAAAAAGAGTAGATCATTGCTCTGTCACTTTCATTGATTCTATTCAACATACATAGATGATAATTGCAAAGAGGCATGAATTCCTTGAAAAATAGCAACATTTTTGCAGATAAATTTTCCTCAGAGACAACAAAGAATACTCTTAAATAATAGCTCAACAATACCTCACTGTGCACAAAGATGGCGCCATTGCTGATAATCTTTTTCCCCAAAAATGGCGACATCAGGCTCTACTATATGAAAATTAGAGATTAAAAAGAAAATGGAACAAGTTACTTGAACGTTTGAGCATAGGAAAAAATAAATTCACATCGATAAATTTGAGAAGGTATTTACTTATGTGCGGAGGAGAGTGACAGAACGGTGACAATCGGTGGCGATCGACGGTGATCTGCGGAGCGGCGGCGATGGCGGAGTGAGTGACAGAGAGAGCGACAGAGACTCAGAGAGAGAAATGGAAGAGAAGGAATGTCGCTCTCTCTCGTCGGTGGCGATCGGCGGTGATCTGCGAAAGCGGCGGCGATGGCGGAGTGAGTGACACAGAGAGAAATGGAAGAGAAGAAAAATGTCGCTCACAGTCACAGAGAGAGAGCAAAATGAAAGGAGGAGCGGCTCCCCTCTGTGCAGATTCGTAAAACCCTAGACTCTTAATTTGTTGTATTAATGAATAAGCCCAACGGGCTGTCTGTGGGCTTCGGTTTAAGCCCAAACCTGGCCTGGCCCATTCTTAGGCCCGGCCTTACCTGGCCCATAGCAGCACTGGGCCTACGGGTAAAGGACAGGCCGGGCGGATTTGACCGGGCCTTCGGGCCAAATGAGCTTTTTTGCCATCCCTAACCATAGCACATGAACTCTCGCAATGTGACATAACGAAGACTCACCCGTATACGGAGTCCGATGGTCGATCGGAACCGTTAAATTTGATGAATTTCACATTATAATTCTTATATTGAAATTTGAAATTTTTTTATGTTCATTAACTCATCCATCAAGGTCACGTAATATATATACATCGTATGGCCACAAACTCTTTGCGTTGGATCGATACCTCGACATATGAAAAATGCATTTTTTTTTGTTTGGTTATGTTCAATGTTTGCCCTTGATCTTTTTAAAACTAATTTGGGATAATTTCTTTGCGAATTGACTGTCGATCGTTCATGTCAAAATGAATGGTCTGCAATTATTCGCACAATTTTATAAAGCAATTAATGTTGCAATTACATGGAACCAGTGTTGTAAAATGCGGTTATATGTGGCACATATGGGGTCCGCTGCCGCATAAAAAACACTTATGCGGACTGCATATACAGTCTAGGTTGAAAACGGGTCAAAAATACCAAGAACTCATTATCTGAGTCCCAAGTCCGAATCCAGAACCCATTATCTGAGTCCCACATATGCAGCGCCTCAATGGCTTCTTTTATAGGCTCTCCAGCTCGTTGGTTTAATTGTTTTGAAATTGTGGGACAAAACATGGGAGTAAAAACCTGATTGGTGCTCGATTCTACTGGGCACTAGGTTTTTTCTGGGCCACTACTTAATTGCTTGAGCTGTCTTGGAGCTATTGGGCTGCTTGAATGCGCTGGGCTTCTGTATGAAATTCAACTCATACTACAAATTGAATAGTTTTTTTAAGTAGCCCATTTCCTATATATGAAAATCCACGCATATATCTTTTGGGCTGCCTAAAATTATTCAACTCAGGTGATGAAGTTCTATTTCTTATATAACTAAAATTATAAATTTTATGAATGGGTTGTAGTATGAAACTGCAAATACTATTAAAATCCGCATATATAAGTCCGCATTAAAATCTGCATATGCAGCTGCATATCGCATATTCGGTATGCAGTGACTTTCTGCATGCATGAACAAAACCGCATTTTACAACACTGCATGGAACTGACCATTTCAAACATTATTCATTCACATGGTATGTAAATGTTTAAGAAAATATAATTTAGAAAATTTATTCCTATTATTTGCTGTACAAAATTAATCTAATTTCATCAATTACATATGTGAATCGTCCGATAGGGATGAAGAGTTATGATTCACCAATGGATGTGTCCATTGATATTATATTTGCTGGTGGTCCTTCTCTCTGAGGTAACATAATATTTATGATTATATCCGACCATTCTGTAATAATGAGATTCATTAATAATCGTAATCACTCAAATCTTACGGTCCCGATCTAACCAATTATATAACGTTACCTCAGAGAAAGTTAGATATTTGATAGGTACAAAGCAAATGCAATACAGAGAGAAGGATGTAACTCTCGGACTAGGAAAATTTTCAAAAAACCTGGCCGACTAAAAGGAATTGCTTACCCACATCTCTTCCTTGAAGCACGGCGATCCTCACCACCCCACCTCCTCTCCTCTGAACCAGATCCAACTACCCTAAACCCTCACCACTCAATTGTGGCACCTCTCCTCTCAATCGAGGCCCCTCTCCTCTCAATCGCAGCCTTCTCAGTCGCTGCCTCTCTCAGTCGCCGCCTCTCTCAAGCAACTTGGCGCGATCTAAGACACTGGTAAGCATATTTGGAGCCACTGCACTCAGTCCGGCACCACGATACCAAGAAGCATTGCAGCCACTTCCGACTTCTACTTCCTGGTAGGTCCCACTTCTCGAGATCTAACTTGTTATAACTTCATTATCTCTCTTTGTTCTTGGTTGAAGTTCAATCGAGTAGGTCACCAACAGTGAGCTGTATATTGTTCCTAAATTTTGATTTGGGAATTGTCACTGGACACAATTAGAATTATCTTGAGAAATTGTGTTAATTGGATTACAATTTTGAATTGTTTTGGTTCAAGCATTTCATCAAATAGCAAGAAGGCATTCAATTCTTTTCTCAGCTTGCCTTGTTTTTAGGATTTTAGTTTTGACTTGGTTAGGAAAACATCAGAGAAGATTTTATTTTGAGTCTCAGCTCATGAAGGTAGCCTTGAGCTTAACCTTTGAACTGTCAAATGGACTTCAAATGAGAGTCTGAACTGATGCCATGATCTACTTTGTTAGTGATGCATAAATTGATGAAATGAACTCTTGTACCGATTTCGGGCAATCCTGTACCAGTGGTTCTCCTTGTTGATTAGGTTGTTGTTCTAGTTAATGGTTAATGAATTAAAGGTTGGGTTGGTGTTGACTTTGGTTCGGTTTTAATTGGTTGAGAAGTTTAATTTGGTCGGTTCGGTTCTATTTTTGAAAACTGAATAAAACTTTGGTTTACCTATTTTATTTCGGTTTTAACTGAATCGAACCAATGAACACCCCTAGCCATTGGCACTTGGAATGGGCCTCCAGCATCCAACTTCTATGCTTCAGCTAATTACTTTTCTCAAAAGTAGAAAGAAATTAGTGTGGACTTTCCAGATTGGGTATGGATACCATGTAGCCGATTAGGATCTATGTGTGAGGTCAGTAATCCAATTATTATTGATTTGAGTCTATATTTTAAATCTTTTTTCTAGAATCGCAAAATGAGTAATTTTGCTCACCTAGACTGAAGGTTATTTAGCACTCAAAAAGACGAATTCCCAAATTGAAAGGAAGGACTCTAGTTTGGTATGTGCTTTCCTTCCTAACTCTAGTTTAATGTTTATTGAAATCTGTACAAAAAAGTTAAAATTAGATACTATAATTGATGACTGGCATCTATCAATACTAAAGCAGTTATTATATTAATATACTTGATTCAATTGTTAATTTTTTTATCAGGAGTTGAATGGCTGTGACAGAAGTACAAATGACGAAATAATAGATGAAGCTACTCTGGTATATTTTAATTCCCAATATCTACAATAATCTATTTTACAGTTTCCAAATTGTTACCTTCTATTCCCATATTTTATACCAGCACATTTAATTGTTAGCTCCTCCTAATGGATTTAGTAGAATGCACACATATTGACAATACGGCCCCTGACTTTTACTAAGTTTGTTTTCCCTAAGCACAACTTGAACTGAGATTCAGCAAAAGGAAATCATATGTGGGTTCTTTAGTCTACAGTAACTTGCTATCGACAGATGTAATTGAGTTGATGTGAAAAATTAATGTCACTTTGTCATCTTTTATCTTAACACCTTCTCTGAATGGCTAGGTACTGCAAATAATACAAATAGATCATTAAATCTGGAACTGTGAGTGTGGTAATATTACTAAATCACCTTTAAAACATATTGAAGAAGTTCATATATTAGATATTTCGAAATCACTTTTTATTTCAGGTCAAGTCGAGACCTGGTGTCTTAAGACTCATGGATGAAGTCAAGGGTGTGATAATGTTACTTATTACCATAAGCTTCTTCAGGTACTTAGTTTTCAATGTAATTTTATTTCATTCGGAAGTGATTATTTTACTTCTTTTATTAAGGGAATAAAGTTTGTTGTTTGTTCTGCGACAACTAAAAGTTCAGTTATACTCTGCCTTGAAAGCCTTGTAAGACTTGTAAACATATTTTAGTTTCTTATGGTTAAATATATGGTAATTTTTAATGCACTTTTTTTCCTTGTGCAAATTACAGGATTGCTTCAAAGGATCTAAATTTTATTCTTGCTGGTAATTGCTTATCATTTTGCCTTCCTGTTGACACAAAACTCATAACAAGACCAAGTCAACGTTGGGTCTGATGATTGGTACTAATTACAAATTTTGGAATTATGCTACTAATTTTTTTATTGTAAATTTTTGTTAACGGGTGGTGATGGTTATATTTTGGGTATATTTAGAAGTTCATTTTAGCACTGTTGTTACAATGCTTTTTGGTATTTCGGTAATGTATGATAATTACACTTTGTTGATCAATGCTTATTACATGTTATTTTTGTATTTCATTGTGCTTATGTAAATAGAATTGACATCTGCTGCGATCCTAAAAGGATGAACAGTAACCCTAAAATCCCTGCTTTTCCAAATCTAGCCGTCCAATAATTTCGTGCACGTATCTCAAAGCAGCTGATTTTTTCTTGCACGCATCTCGAAACAATTCAACAGTTGGATTTGGAAAAGCAGGGATTGTAGGCTACTGTTCATGAGAGAAGAATCGCAGCAGATTCGGACTCATGTAAATATGGTTTAATGGGAAATGTAAAAGATTACTGGGCTGGTACCAAATTGGTATAGAGAGGGAGCATGCAAAAAGTATCAAGGCACTGCGTGGGCTATAAAAGAGAGATGTAATACACTCTGTACAATTACAAAAGAATGAAATAAAGATTCATAATTTCCTTTCTTGCTCTTAATTAAATATTGGTTTCTGTTGTGATATATTTTTATTCAAAATTCAAAAGAGATTTCTAATATACAAAAATATTATTGTCTAAGATTTAAACTTTTCTAATGATAGGCTCAAGGAAATAACAAGTCTAACTATAAAATAATATAGACTAAATCAATAAAATACATCCAAGGACAATGTGCTTCATCATTTTCATGAGCCTCACAATAAAAAAAAATATAAACATACTTAACAAAACTTTTCCAACAGTAGTCTCATGGAAATAATGTTTCACTTCTTTCATATTATTTCCAAGGGCTAGGGGTTAGCTATTTCCATGGGATCTCAATAAGAACCATTTCCAAGGGCGGATAAGAACCATTTCCAAGGGCAGATGTCAGGCATTTCCATGCGCTGCTATTTCCATGAGACTACCGTTGAAAATAGATAAATGTGTCAGCAAACCCGATTTTTTTCCAAGGGCCCTTCCTCCTCTTGGAAACAGGGTATGCTCCCCTTGGAAAAAGTTGGAATTCTAGTAGTGAATTTTATGTGTAGAAGTCTAACTTTAGCTAAAAACATATTCACTACACATACTGCTATATAGTTTGTCACAATTAAAATTGAATGAATTCTAGCAATTTGTTTCTTTATTTTTCTGGAAAGCTATCTCTAGTGGGAAGTGCTATAAATACTTTCTTATTTTGTTTCTAATTAATTTCTACTATCAATTATCATGCCTAATTTTTTTTATTTAAATAATTCCTGCATAACAAGTTGCTCATTCAACATAGATTGGAATAACAAAGTATAGAATTTCAAAACTCTAAATTGTTTAAAATTTAGAACAGTTAGAAATAATTTTTTTGAATAATTAATTGATGGGGATAATTCATTAAGATTGGTCAAAAAATATTGGTAGAACAAATTCATCTTTATTTGATCCAACGGAAATTATTTGGATCAAAAAATAGAGTCAAAGTTTGATAGTTCCAATATGTGCAATTAAAATTATGAAAACAAATATAGCATGTTAAATTCTGGATCCTTTTCGATCGAGGAGTCATTGACTAATATTTAAAATTTAATAAATATTTCATAGTTTTCTAAGTATTTCATTTGTGAATTAAAATATATAGTTTTATTATGGAAAAATCGTTTATTGTATTTTGTGTTAAAATATTAATCTTTAATAAGATAAAGTAATTTGGTTTATATTGGAATCATGATCATATGGATAAAAGTAATAAATAATTGCATTTCCTATTTATAATTTTCATATATATACAAGATCTGTCATTTGTATTGTTGTATTGTTAATAATTTGATTTTTTTTTTTAAATAACATAGCAAGAGACTCTCTCTGGTGCTTATTTGGTGAATATATGTGACGACATATAGTCAGATTTGGGGTTGTCTCGATTTTCAGGTTGCAATTCAAAGGAATTACAATTTCATTGAGAATAATGGATGGAGAAACACTTCCAAATCAAATGTTTTCTTTATTATTGTAATTTAATTTCAAATAAAGATTGGAAGAAAAATTTATTGAGGACAAAGTTGGTAAAAAAGAAAAAAAAAATTAGCACTCAATAATAGAATTCTTACTTTCAATATAGTGTTCCCCATCTCTAATTCTTGTAATTAATTAATTTTTTTATTTCTTCATTTTCTATGTTTCATTTCTCCTCTTCGTCTATATTTTCGACACTGAAAATAAAAATTATTCAATCTTTCCGAATCTGTAGAGAAAATAATTTTTCCTGATATGCTATATTCATTATGTCAAGAGAAAAAATATTTTTTTATTATGGCTATTGTATCTTTGAAAATTAATGAAATAAGGTACGAACCATATTAATTTAATATTTCTAATTTTATTATTTTATTATATATTTTCAATTTGAGGATTTATAATCTAATTTTCATATTTTGTTTGTTTATTTCCGTAAATGTTGGACTACATTGAATATGATTACATTAACAATGATACTTTAAGAAAAAAAATTCATGTTATATTTGATATGTTGTTTTCATTTGTTATTGTTTCTTTTATTGTTATTTATTATTAGAATTTCTATTTTTTCATTGTCTTTAATATTCATTTAAATATATATTTTTTTCTTAATTTTGTGTGAATGTCAAACAAAAAGATCTCTTCATATTCTATTCAATCTTATAATATGTCCCCGTTGCAACGTACGGCACGATACTAGTTTTTTTATTAATGAAGTAATTAATGAAACTTTAAGAAATTTATTATGCGTGACAAAATAATTTTATAACAAATATAGTACCTAACTAGCTAACATTATGTTAGGGAATTTATTTTTTTCCTCTTTTACGTTGTGAATGGGCTTTAAGCTACGCGGTATCTTCTGACCAACTGGTCCGCCTGCTTTGGGTGGGGTGGGGGGGGGGGGCATACACAGTGATGGGCCAGTTGTCAAGGATCTATAGCCGTTGATTCACAGTCATTCACTCGGCCCGCTTATATATACGGGGCTTACTCTTCTGTGTTCATTCATTTTTCAACAAAGTGATACAACCCATCTAATTAATATTAATATTGATAATTTCCCTCATTTAATGTCATCCATATAATTAGGTGAAATATTATATTTCAAATTGTGGAGGTTGTGACTTGAGAAGTCATTTTAAGATCGAGTATAATATAATATGAATATATAATTAATAACATTATTTGACAAAAAAAAATACAACTGGCTAATGTGATTTATATAACGACATCTTTTAATTCAATTTTTTAAACTCCATTTACATCTTTAATGTTCTTAATTATTTAATGATCGGGAAAACTGAACCGAGAATGTTAAGCAAAGTAGATTCTTAAAAGACATTCCACTTGTCCAATCAGAAAATGCAACGTCGTTTGTTTTTGTATCTAATCAATATTAAATTGATTTTAGATATCAATAATTTGATTTCAAGGGAAATTAAAATCTGATTTCTAAACAGATATTCTACATTAATCAATTTATAATTTTATAAGTGAATCTACATTTGCTATTGGTGACATTATATCTTATGGTTATAGTAACCAGAATATACATTTATGTTGAAATAATTTGTTCTTGAATAACCATATAAAACAATCTAGATAACTAAAAAAATATTAGAGAAACAAAATTTCTAATTCAGAAATAATTTAATTGCCTGGTTACGCAAATAGTTAATAACAAATAGAGTAACTAAGTAGCTAGCATTATGTTAGTGATGAATTTGTTTTTTCTCTTTTATTTTCGGTGATAAAAATGAGGAAGTTATGCTACTGATATTGGCTCCTCTAATAATTTCTAGTTTTGTAATTATTTATGTTGTGGAACTTTTTTTAACGAAGTGTTTGTTCGACGAAGACCTTAGATTTATAATGATTACAAAGCAAATTATTTTCTTATTTCATTAATTGTTGTATGGAGTAATTTCTTTTTTCTTTTAAAGTCACGGATTTATTCATCTGTGACAATTATAACTGAAAATATATTACATTGCTTTGTAAAATGATACTCTCAGAATTCATATATTTATTCAAATATGATATGCTATGATTAAATTAATTTATTATTTTTGTAAATTTGGTTTGGAATCTAAAAATTGGTAAAATTCTTATTAACTAATTGCGTAACCAGGCAATCAAATTATTTCTGAATTAGAAATTTTGTTTCTCTCATATTTCTTAGTTATCTAGATTGTTTTATATGGTTATTCAAGAACAAATTATTTCAACATATATAAATGTATATTCTGGTTACTATAACCATAAGAAATAATGTCTCCAGTAGCAAATGTAGATTCATTTATAAAATTATAAATTGACCGGATAGAAACTTCAAAGTCAAGTTGAATTGATTAATGTAGAATATCTGTTTAGAAATCATATTTTAATTTCCTTAAAATCAAATTATTGATATCTAAAATCAATTTAATATTGATTAGATACAAAAACAAATGATGTTGCATTTTCTGATTGGACAAGTGGAATTTTAAGAATCTACACTGCTTAATATTCTCGGTTCAGTTTTCCCGATCATTAAATAATTAAGAACATTAAAGATGTAATAATGGAGTTTAAAAAATTGAATTAAAAGATGTCGTTATATAAATCACATTAGCCAGTTGTATATTTTTTTTTTCAAATATGTTATTAATTATATATTCATATTATATTATAGTCTTAAAATGACTTCTCAAGTCACAACCTCCACAATAATAAATATAATATTTCACCTAATTATATGGATGGCATTAGATGAGGGAAATTATCAATATTAATATTGATTAGATGGGTCGTACCACTTTGTTGATTCATCTTCTTTTTTTTTAAATTATATGAATCTAACACTAATTTCATGTGTAAATAAATGCTCTTAATTGTTTTTGTTTTCCCTGGTTATTAAAGAGGTAATGGTTAATGAGAGGCAATTATAATAGCATTAATTAGGGATTTTCAGTTTTTCTATTTATAATAATTAATTATATTAATCGGTTATAAAGTACAGGAGTAATGATGAAGCATAAGTAAAACTTAATGTTTTTTTTTATCATTTATCATTTTTATTTTTTAATGGAAAATTTTCACGGACGACCTTAGAGATTTATTTGCTGAAAGCCCTAAATTTATTTTTTTACAAATAAGTCCATTACTAAATATTTTATGTATTTCATTCTTCGTTTTAAGAAAAATAATTTGTAAATCTAATTGCTTGATTTTAGAGTAACAAAATCAGACTTCAAATATTTCTTAAGAACTTTGAGATTGTTATTATTTTTTTAAAGTTTGGTGAACAATTAATTAAAAAATCGATATTATCTATATTATCTACATTATCTAATATAAATAAATCAAACTTGATCATTAAAATTAATATCGCATAAAATAACATAAATTTATATTATACTAAATAAGATAAAAATTGATGAAGTTTAAATTGAACTTATAACTTCTATAAAATATTATCAGATCATTATGATATTTGTTAAAAATTAATTTACAGCTCAATATTCATTGCAGTAGACAAACACTCAGTTACTAATCTAAACTTACTAGGTAACATTGATCAATTACAACACTACCTCACTGTTGTTATTGCTCTGTTGCTCTCCATATGAATCAGTTAATATTTCTTTCAATGGACCAATATTATATTATTAATTGATTTCTTTCTCAGGTTCGATGAAACTGATCCAAAAGTAATAATAATATCAAAAACTTAGTAAGTAATAAACTAAAATTTAATTTTTTCGCTGCTTAAAAACATTGAGTGTTCTTTAATTAAAAAGTGTTGGAAAATATTAACTAACCAATCAGTTTTAAATCTGAATTTGATCCATAAAATAAATAACAATTATATTAAAAAAATATAATCAATCATATAATGAAAAATTTATTATCCGGAGCTGCAAAATGTGGACCTAAGGCAACTTCCCGTCCTAAGCGCAGGAATAATCGGTTAAGTTTGCCCCAAGTTACGTCGGTATTCCTCTGCCTGTGGGCGCAACCGTGGTAGAGGTTGATGTAGCTTCTTTCAACAATGGTAGCAAAATAATAGTTTTACTATTATGAAAATATTTGTTTGTGGGAGAATAGAAATAGAATTTTATGAATTATAGAGCTAAGAGAAAGAATAAGAGTAAGTGAATTATTGGATGATTATTGGATTGATGGATAATCTGCTCTCAAAATGTCATGTGTTATTTATATATGTGTTATTTATAGACAAATTTCATCGGCACCAAAGTTTATACATGCATGACAATTAAAATGCTATTAATTATATTACCGTTTTCTTGTATTAAAAGATAAATGTTAAAATAGCAATGAAAATGAACATCGCTATTCTGTGGCTCAAAGGAATTAATTGAGTATTATCGGACCAAATAAATAGCACTTATGATAATTGAAATGAATGTTCTGATAACAGCTCAAATCAAACGGAAAGATGGTGCAATTCATGAATTCATTTGCCTATAAATGTAGCATTGAGCCAACTGCTCATATCTAATATATTTATTGATCTTTTGTGACAATAAACAGTAAGCTTCTATGTAGAAATCGGATTAATGAAGTTATTTAACAAATAGCTCTATAATTTATAAAGTTAAAAAATATTAATATTGAAAATAAGTATTTATTTATATAAAATTTTGTGTTTTCAAAATATATTTCTAACAAAAAGACAAAGGAACTTTCTTATTGTGTATTAAAAAAACATTGTAAGGAGGAAATTGTTTAGCAGAAGATAAAATTTTCTGGTCCAACAGAAGGATGCTTGGACGTGCGTACCAGATTTGACAAGTCCGCACCACATTTTTTTTTTTTTTTTAGTTATGTTATGCTGTGTTTGAATTTTTTTTTTTCCTATTCTATTATGTTTTGTTATGTGTTGTTTAGAATTATACGTTCGCCATCAAATTAGATGGGAAAATTGTAGAAAATAAAACACACATATTTAATAAATAGAAATTTGTAGTATGCTTGAACTAAAAACTACTAAAACAAATTATACGCACAATTATACAAATTAGACGTACAATATAATCAATGTTTTGTACTATAAATTATACACATAACAAAAGAGAACTTTAAAAAAAAAAAATACCACTGATCGATCTGGTGCGCTAGCTCAGTTTGTGTGGGTAGTAAAAATTCGATGTTGATGCATTCCATGGTAATGTATTAATTTTGAATTATTAGGGTGGTAACAAAAAAAATTTCACAGAAGGAGGTGCGCTATAAAAATAAGTTGGTTTGAAATAAGCTCTGATCGTAAATTACATGGGCCATGCATTTTCTCAACGATAATTCTCTTCCTGCTGTGGCCGGAGAGGCATAACTGTGTTGTTACAGCTGGATATATAGAACACCAATTGTTTCTTGCCCTGTCTTTTCCAGGCCTTGATTATGTGAAGAAAGGCATGCATTTTGTGGGAACATGACCATTTTAATGATGAAATATTCTTTATTGCCCTCCATATAATTTATTTTTGTCACACCCCAAATCCAGGATGCTGTTGCATACTGTGATATTTCCAATTCAGTATACACACGGCATGAATCTTTTTATGCATTACCAATTTAACCCATTACATTAATCCTAGTTCAAATATTTACAAGATATATCTGACATTTAGTGGTGGAATTAAGATACTAGAGAAATACTCTCTATATCATGTCAGATATTACAATCCAAGGTACCATATCTTTTATTTGACCCTGCTGTCAATTATAACCCATAAACGCATCTCTTCATCTAACGAACCTATAAAACCCACAAAGGGAGAGGGGGTGAGAAATAACAGCGATATTTCTCAGTGCAGAATTTTATTCGGGCAACTGGATTCGTAAGAATCCATATCCAGAATTAAATATCCACAATATGATATCAATTCAATTTATATAACAATTAATGCAATGCTAATTATTGACAGTCAAATGATAATCAAGAGGAATAATCAATGAAAATCAAATAATTATAATCAGAATATTTGGGTTCTAAATTTATGCAAATACTAGATCGGGTAACACAAACAAATACCATCTTTCTTGCCTGTACAGACGCCCAACATTAACCCACATCTTCCTTTACTCATACCTGTATCTGTTGTGTTTGGCTTATACCGTTCTATTCAGTCTGGTTTATAGTCAGACACTTACTTAAATTCAATAATTCGATTCAGTATTGTCCAATTCAATAATATAAGCGATATTGTCACCCCTCAGAGGTAATGACTAGCATTAGACATTTACCACAGTTTTAGTATCATTACAGTCACAATTTACAATATTCTCTACCCAACCGGTACTGGGTTCAGTTGAGGCCATTCACCATATGCGCATAAGGGTTCTGGGTCAAAGTCTAGTCATGACGTAGACTTTGCAGTAATTAGTAAATTCAATAAAATTTAGTAACTATGAAATTACTCAGTTATTTAGAATAAGGAACAAACAATCGATAAACCATACCAAAATGACAAGTCATCATACTCACTAGTAATTCAATTTCATTTGTTTTGGGCAATGCATATGATGCAATAATTAAAATAATGCAATCAATCAGTTATTCAACATGCCAAACTAATAACAATTTAATTGTTAGAAATGAATATCAAAACAAAGCTAGTGAACCCCCGCAGCTGATAACGTAGGTCAACAAGAACAATCAGACATTAAATATGAGTTGTTACGAGCAGTCTCGTCAAGTCTCACTTCACAATATTTAAGCCTATGTCAAAGTAATATCTTCTTGATCATTACTTATAAATTATCATCGCTCACATGTACTAATAATTAACTCATGTATATATGGTTATTATTCATAATTAACTAATGGCATCATGTACTAAGTACTGGATTAATGATCCTATATTGTGCACTGTTAACAAATTCAAGTCCAATAGTGCAATGATTCCAACTCTTGGCACAAGGCCCTTGTTCATTTTTACCTTTTTATTGTATAGCTAGGGCACTAGTACAGCATCTTGTGAAACAAGTACCAAATCGTGTGTGTATATATATATCATTGAGGTTTTGATTATAAACCGTAAGGTTGAGATTGATTAGACTAGGCTTTCATCATATCTATATAATACTTGAGTGGCTTCAGATATTAATAAGCATTCTTGCTAATTTAATTCAACGGTTAAAACAACCCCTAAGCTTGATTAAAACTCATTTCCTAATTATGACTCACTCGGATATATATAAAAGAACAATTAAGAGAGAGATATACGTGCGCTGATATAGAGAGAGAAATCACATATCCTAGTACCGACCATCGCCAGTACGTGGTGCAAACTCTTCTTCACATCGTCTCACACAGACAATGGAGAAAGAAAGGGGGAGAGAAAATTGAGGGTTCGAGAAACAACTGAGTATGAGATAGAGATATAGTAGAAAAACAAACATCTCTCTTAATCAATGGGTGACCACGCGAATTCGCATCCTCTGAGATATATCAAACTTTGCGTGACTTTTTGGAACATCTCAATCGTTCAAATACGTTCTGCAGGAATCTCAAAGCTCCAATAAAACTGGGCTCCCTGCGGTTCCCCGAATAGGCACCGGACACGTCGGTCACGCAAAAATTGAGATATCTCAGAGGATACGCACCCTGAACACGCTGGAGCAAGTGTGTATTGCCACGTGCTGAGAGAAGAGGATATATATCATTAAAGAGAATAAATAAATAGAGAGTTTGAATGTCATGTGGGCCCAACAGGCCAAGTTGAGCTTATTTTATTTCAAGATGCAAATCTCAATTAGTTAAATATTTATCTCATATAAACTTCTGAGTTCTCAGTGCAATTCAATCTTAATTATATATATGCTTGTAACGCCTATTTTTCTTATTTTCAATATTCAAATTTCTACTTCATATGACTAGTATAATTTCTTAAAATTTCCCTCAAATTTTGTCATCATATTCAATTATATATTTCATTTGTTTTTTTTTTTTATTATTTTACGGTATGTTACAATTTTCATGAGTAAGCCCATAATATTTCAACATATTGCCGCTGGTGTGTTAATTACAGTTGAAATTCAATTTTTTTTCAGACTTTAATTATTTTATAAATATATATAAGAGTTAAGGCTTCTACTTTGGAGGAGGAGATTATTCCTTTTAATCAACCAATATTTAGTTTTAAATTTTCTAAGACTCTGAATTTATAAATCTTCATATAACCTCATAAAATCACAATCCAACTAAGCAAAATGCATTCACCATTGAATAAAAAAGTAGTAAAGAAAATCCAATAAAAGTTTCCATTGTAAGGTAGGTGATAGCCTTCCCAATTTTTATTAGAAGTATATAAAAAGGATTTATGTACAGAAAACAAAAATGTAAAAGGAAAAAATAATTAAAAGAACACCAAGCACAAAATAGTAAAGCTGCTATGGAAATTAAAAGTTGGCAATACTAAAGTAGGAAAAAAAAAAATACCCCACAATTTCCTTTTATATATTTGAATATATAGTCATGGCGGCCTGGCGGGTAGCAGGTCGAAACTCGAAATGTCACAGGAAAAATCTCGGCTAGCAAATTTTACCACTTGGCACATAAAATGTTTCATTTGACTTTTTTAATTGAAATGAGAGCCTGTCCTTTTTTCTGATCAATTTTTTTATTTTATTTTAAATAATGAGAGAGGAGCTTAAGGTTCCAATTTAAATTATTGTTAATTAAATAGTAGGCCACATAATTTTTAAATTAACAGACAAAAGGAGGCCAGATTCAGCCCAACTCATTGAGACAATACTGAAGCCCATATATTTATCCCTCCAATTTAATTAAACTTGCAGGCCGAATTACTTAAACTTGTAGTCTAATTTACTTAAATTTTGCAGTCCAATTTAGCGCCCCTGTACAAACGGCCTCTGGTCGCATCAATTTATATTTGGTGCGCTTCTCCAGTAGACTCCTCTCTCCAATTTACTTTTTTATCTATTAATATATTATGAGCAGGGCTCAAATGTTTTATTTCTTTAATGCTCCAATTACATTTTAGTTCTGATCTTCGACATGTATGCTTGGAAGTTCTAAATTTGTCACATATTTATCATTTTAATAATATTTATTTTGCTATCATTTTATCGTCTATTTTGCTATCATTTTAATAACATATTTATCTTCGACATGTCTATTTTCTGTTCATATCTATCTTTCCAAAAAATCTAGCAAAATTTATTATGAATTAACATCTATGAAATGTATTTCTCTTACGTGTACATGGTTCAAATTATAAGTTATCAGTTATAACTGATGACAAAATATTTTGACATTATCATTATTTATCAATATATTGATGCTGTACCGTCATATTATATATGTCATTACAACATTACTTATATTACATTTAATTTGATTTCTTTATTAATAATATGTACTTTCTTCAATTATATTAAAATCTAAAATTTTAGTCTATTAGTATGTATTTCTTTAAGTATATGAAAATCTGAAAATTTTCTCTATTATTTTGTTTTCACTTTAATTATATTAAAAATGGGATCCTAACGAGAGTTTAATAAAAACACAATTAAATAAACTAGAGCGGCTATAACTTTTGTACTGAACCGCTTGAAAAGGGTAGTTTCTTCTAACAGTTATATACTTGGAACTACTAGAAGACAGAGGTAATGTGCATAAAAAATACTTCACAATGAGAGTAATGTTTTAAAAAATATTCTGAAGCAAGAATCCAACTTTGAGTGGTTATAACTTTTATAGAAAACTCTGATTTTAGCGTTCTTTACCAATTCGGAAAGCTCGTGAGAAGAAGATATTGGTTTTGCAAAAGCATTGGAAGGCGACACAATCAGAATCAGAAAGAAAAAAAAAAAAAAAAAAAAAAAAAAAAAAAAAACATCATTTAGACCCTCAAAACTGCAGATGAAATTATTAATTAATAACAATAAGTTATAAAAGAAGGGCTTTGTTGCTTATATTATATATAGACAGCTTTCAACTGACAAATGTATCTTTATTTTGCCAATGAGCAACAATGCCACACTATTTAAAAAGGAAATAAATTAATTAGACAAATAATCTTTGTAAGAGAAATTTATGAGAAATTTCAAATGAATCTCATTTGAAAGAGAAAACCGAGCAAAAGACATTCGTAGTTTTAAATATGCAAAATTTCTTACATATTGTTGAACGAATAGATGAGACTAAATAGAGAAAAAACAGAGAGCGGTTAGTGAAAATAATATTTCATTTCTTGACTTGATGGTTGATTGGAGGATTGAAGACACGGGGGAAGAACGTTTCACATTCTGAAACATCATTTTTAACATTTTTGGTGTTAAAAAACGCTCCCAGCGGAGGAAAAAAACAAGAGAGGTGATCAACCCTAGCCGTATTTTCCTTCTTTCTCCACTCCATTTTGCCTCGCTCACCTCTTCTCTGTCTCACTGCCGACAAGTGGTATTCTTCCCTCTCTCTCGTCTCTATCTCCTTGAATGGATAGGAGAATGATGGAAGGGAAAGGGAGTCGAGCAGAGCAAAGCTGAAATCACAGTATCGTCATAGATTAGAGCATAGAGTTCTCATCTTGTATGAAGCGAGACAATGAGTATATCCGGTCGTCGGAGCGCATTGGCATTCAAAATAACGGATCCGGTCATCAAGCGAGATAGAATTAAGGTATTAGGTTGATTATGCTTGTATATAAGTACATTATACGAGTAGATCTAAGAATTTATATGGTGATTAAGGGTGATTAGAATAATGTTGATTAATTTAGAGGATTTTTTGAAAATAAAATAGTAAATTTAGGAATTAGAGTTACTTGACTCGTTGTAAATACATTTTATCAATAAAATCGTTAAAATACATTTTATTTTCAATAAAAATCGTTAATTGACAATAATCTTAAAAAAAATAAAAACAATTTTGGTGTTGCTTGTGGGTTCTAATATTGTAACATACTTAAATTTAAACCTGAGATAATTAAAATTCAAGTGTCATTTATATAAAGAAAAGGAGCATATGTGCCCGTTGGCTGTAAAATATTGCAGCCTCCCATTCATATTAAAAGTTTCTATGGGCTGGAGCATTTCTTGTTTTTGGGCCTTAACGTCTTCATTTAATTATATTTTGTTGGTCAAGCCCCCTCTATTTGGAGTTACCTTGGAATTAACTACATAGACTAAACTTTGACATAAACATGTGGGGATTGATAAATTTTTGTTGGTTGATTTTCCATGGGTGGGCGGTGGGTGCTCGGAAAAAATATTTATTCCCTGAAATTAATGAAAATAGGAGAAAAGGAAAGGATGTGGTACTTGTAGCCTAGCAAGTAGCAACGGAGGAAAAAAGTGTAAACATAATTAATCTACTAAATCGGGTATGGTCGAATCAACGTATTGATGACCCTAAGAGTTTGGACCCAGTTTTAGATGCACTTTGGCCCAAGAGTTTGTTTGAATACTCTTAAACATAATTAGTCATTTGTAGTCAAAACTAAATCTTCGGCCATATCGAGCCCTACATGTTTCTGCCTTGAGAACCAGCCTTAGTTTCTTAATTAATTAACATAGAGGGTCCTTTTAAGTAGTCTTGAGTCTTTCTTTCCTGCTTGTGTTCTACGCCAAAGTATTTGCATCCAAATTTGAAGTTGACTTAATTATCATCCACTTAACAAGTTACAACACACCAAATGAGTTACAACAAAATTAAAGATTTACTGTCTGGAATTTTTCCTAAGGGGCTGTTAGCTGATTACATCGTACATGCTGAAAATTAATTAGAAATCTAAATTGGAGACAATTAGCAAATATAATATAACTTTTACCAAATATATCCCTCTTCCTTAGTTTCCAGTACTTGCCAAAAAATGAGAAAAAGAAGGTTGTCAGAGACTCAGATATATACAAAATCTCCAATGGCTCTTTACTTTACAAAATTTCACTAACGGCTCTTTGAGCCTTGTATCATATAAATAGACCATTGAAGCATTGTAAATTTAATGATCAATCAATGAAAATATTTCTCTTTTATTTTAATATCAAATTCAATAATACATGATTAATACAGTTTTTCGGGAGTGCTTATCTTTGTAGCAACGATAGGTGGCACTCTAACCGGGGTAAATAAGGTCTATCGTTCTCAATCCTTTCACTGCTATGACTTTTGGAATATGTGCTACTTATGTTCAGATTTACATCTGTCCTCGAGGACTTGTTAAGGCTCCTGTGTTGGGATAAATTCAGCAATACTGCACTGCTTTGTGCCAGTATGCTAAAGATTGCAGAGAGAAGAATATTTTTCTAAATAGAAACAACTCTTTATTTCCTTTCTCTCTTACTCAATTACATAGAGTTTTGCGGTATTTATAATAGTACAACATTCCTAAAATAACTACCCACAACTTTACTAAATTAAGACCCCACTACACAACATGCTGAAAAAATAACTAACTACTACACCAATTAGTCCTAAAATAACAATGCTTAAAATAACCACTGCCCAAAAATAATCCATGCAGTTTTTATGCTGGTAAAAACTGATTTGTACATGCTCTATCAATTTGAATTAATTTTCAACATCCTGCTCAGTTTGTTCTTTGTTTTGCAAAGAACAATGTTTGAGCTTCAGTTTGATCAACAACATTATTGATACTGCTGAGGTCTTTGATCTTCTCAGGCAGACCGGTACCCAATGTTTAATCGACCCATTTTTTTTATTTCTTTTTCATTCGGTTTGTGACCGACTGCACCAATCTTGTAGGTGCATGAACTAGTCGTTCATTACCCCCCGATGTTTCCTCGACCCGATTTTTTTTCTTCTCATCATTAGAAATTTTTTTTTCTTTCTTTTTCATTCGGTCTGTGGCCGAGTGCACCAATCTTGTCGGTGCATGAACTAGTCGTTCATTACCCCCCGATGTTTCCTCGACCCGATTGTTTTTCTTCTCATCATTAGAATTTGTTTTTTCTTTCCTTTTCATTCGGTCTGTGGCCGAGTGCACCAATCTTGTCGGAGCATGAACTAGTCGTTCATTACCCCCCGATGTTTCCTCGACCCGATTTTTTTTCTTCTCATCATTAGAATTTGTTTTTTCTTTCTTTTTCATTCGGTCTGTGGCCGAGTGCACCAATCTTGTCGGTGCATGAACTAGTCGTTCATTACCCCCCGATGTTTCCTCGACCCGATTTTTTTTCTTCTCATCATTAGAATTTGTTTTTTCTTTCTTTTTCATTCGGTCTGTGGCCGAGTGCACCAATCTTGTCGGTGCATGAACTAGTCGTTCATTACCCCCCGATGTTTCCTCGACCCGATTTTTTTTCTTCTCATCATTAGAATTTTTTTTCTTCTTTCTTTGAGTTTGTGGTCGGCTGCACCAATCTTGTCGGTTCATGAGCAAATTCTTTTCCCTTTTTTTTCTTATCTGGGAGAGACATTATTTCGCAATTGTTTCCTCTATTTCAATGAAGCCATCATTAAATTCAGTCACAGCAGAAGTATATATTCTGTGAGCCAAAAAAAAAACTTTAATTACCGCATCAAACTTTCAAAATTCGCATCTTGCTATCGTTTCCTCAAAAATTCAAAATTTTGTAGGTGCAGAAACTGGGTTTGCGCACCATTTTTTATTTTATTTTATATAACAGAATAGAAAAGGAAAGTGAAAAAAAAAATTTGGTGTGCAGACCCAGTCTGTCCACGTGGCCAGTTTGTGAATATTTTAGGAAACATAGTAGTGTGAATTTTGAAAGTTTGAGGTGGTAACTAAAAAAATTTCAGGTCTAAGAGGCAGTTATTGACAACATCAAGTTTAATGTACATGACATATGTGACATCCTGTATTTTTTTAAACCTATTATTTATAATAATAAATCTAAATTAAGCAATTATCATACAAGTACGTTAACAAAAAAAATGCATGAGAAGCATGCCTTAACCCTCCTTTTTGAGTGGCATCTATGCTATAAGCCTTACTCCCGACAACAAGGACATGAAAACATACAACAACGTACTAACATGCATGTAATGAAAAAGTATGTTCAGAAACAAATATAAAAGATAGAGAGTGTCTTCTATGGACATAAGGACCTATTTGTAAAATAAACATGTTTTTATTTTCAAAATTCAAACAGTCGATCCGAACCGTTCATCTTGTTCTTCATATTAATATGTGCTTGGAGACCAAATTTTACATTTTTCTGAATTTGTTTACTATTTATTAAGATGGGTACAAAAAATATCAAATTCAGACCATTGAATTTTGTACCCACCTTAATAAATAGTAAAGAAATTTAGAAAAATGTAAAATTTGGTCTCCAAGCACAAATTAATATGAAGAACAAGATGAATGGTTCGGATTGACTGTTTGAACTTTGAAAATAAAAATATGTTCATTTTACAAATAGGTCCTTATGTCCATAGAAGACTTTGTCTAAAAGATAACATGCACGGTTGAAGAATGAAATACGACGAGGGTTCCGTACTATCTGATATATTAAAGTATACAGAACTTGAATTGTGTTGGAAGACCAAATAAGTAATTGGACATGATTTTATCCCTCCAAATATCTTGTGGCTGAACACTGAATTAAAGATAAATTAAGCAACAGAAACCAAATTAATGTGTACCTTATGCCTGCCCGAGATTGCTTCCAAATTACAGACCTTCGTCTATTTCTTACACAGTAGAGTGGATTATTTTTTGAAAATTGAAGTACATAGATGAATGGACTGATTAGAAATTAATTGTGAATACCAGAGAGATGAGCGTTCACTCCCTTTGCACTCCAGCAAATACAAAGGGGCTTTATTTATAGCATGACTCTGGATGTAAATAAATCTAAAGAGAGAGAATCTCAGTAGGAAGATAATAACTTTTGAGGGAGATGGAATATGATGAAAATTGTATATTGAGAATTCTGATTTTACAAGTTCTCTGTACATGCATACATATAGCCTATTGTGCTACTAGCCGTTGGCTGTTTTCCTTAATAAGAGATTGATTGATCCCTTGCCTAATTACATCCTGAATATAAGCTAGGTACCAATTACAGATATACAGCTGTATTTTGCTATGCTAGTTTATTTGTTGTCTAAATACAACCAATGATGAATCTTCTGAGGTTGTATTATTTTCTCCAACACTCCCCCTCAAGTGGGGTTCGAATAAATTGATTGAACCCAACTTGTTGAGTATGTTTAGATGACTAGTCTTGTCGAGTGCCTTTGTGAAAATATCTGCCAGTTGTTCTTTGCTTCTGACAAACGGAATTTCTATTTCTCCAAACTGCACTTTTTCTCTAATAAAGTGACAGTCCACCTCTATATGTTTTGTCCTTTCATGGAAGACCGGATTGGATGCAATATGTCGTGCGGCTTGATTATCGCAGTACATTTGCATGGTTTTTGCATGGTCTATCTTCATGTCACCGAGTAGTTGTTTAATCCAGATAAGCTCACTTGCTGTGAATGCCATGGCTCGATATTTTGCTTCTGCACTTGAACGAGCGACAACATTCTGCTTCTTGCTTTTCCAAGTCACCAAGTTGCCACCTACAAAGGTACAAAAGCCAGTGGTTGATTTTCTGTCACAGCTCCCGGCCTAATCTGCATCAGAAAAACCAACCACATCATTAGAACCATTTTTTCTCATCCAAATTCCTTGACCTGGAGTGCATTTGAGGTATCTAAGTATTCTATCAATTGCACTCAAGTGACTGGTACGCGGAGCATGCATAAATTGACTTACCATACTAACTGCAAATGAGATATCAGGTCTGGTAACTGTAAGATATATTAGTTTTCCCACCAGCCTTTGATATTGTCCTATGTCAGATAGTAATTCACCATCTTCTAATCCCAGTTTAGTGTTGGTTTCCATTGGGGTATTGGCTGGTTTAGCTCCTAGTTTACCAGTCTCTTTTAACAGGTCAAGTACATATTTTCTTTGAGATAAAAATAATCCTTTATTTGAGTGAGCTATTTCTATTCCAAGAAAATATGAAAGTTGTCCAAGGTCCTTGATATTAAATTCCCTTTTTAAATATTGTTTTACCCTTGTAATTTCCTCATTGTTATTTCCAGTAATTATAATATCATCTACATAAACTAGAATAATAGTAGTGATGTTTTGTGAATGTTTTATGAACAGAGAAGAATCTGCTGTACTTTTGATAAATTTAATTTTTAAAAGAGAAAAACTTAGTTTGGCATACCATGCTCTTGGAGATTGTTTGAGGCCATAAATTGCCTTCTGTAGTTTACACACTAGTGATGGATCCGACTCATTTTTGTGTCCTGGAGGAAGAGTCATATAGACTTCTTCTTCCAAATTTCCTTGAAGGAATGCATTTTTGACATCCATTTGAGACAAGTTCCATCCTAAATTGGTGGCTACCGACAGTAGAATTCTAACTGTATTCATTTTTGCTACCGGTGCAAAGGTCTCTTAGTAGTCGACACCATAAGTTTGAGTAAATCCTTTGGCTACTAACCTAACTTTGTACCTTTCAATAGTACCATCATAATTGTATTTGATCTTGTATACCCATTTGCACCCTACAGGTTTCTTATTTTTTGGTAAGGAAATTATATCTCATGTGTTATTTTTCTCTAAGGCTTGAAGTTCTTCTTCCATAGCCTTTTTCGAAATGGGACTTTGATTTGCTTCACCAAAGGTGGTCGGTTCAATTTGGTTATTAATGTTACCCAAGTAGGCCCGGTATTCTGGTGAAACCTTTGTATAAGAGATATAATCTTGAATTGGATACATCACCTGATGGGATACATAATCTCTTAATTTGACAGAAGGTTGAGTTTGTCGTGTAGATCTTCGCAAGACAATTTCTTCTTGAGTTGATTCTCCACTTGACTCATGTTCTCCCCCTGAAGGAATTGCAGGTGGTTCACCATGTTGAATAATTTCAGTGGAGTCACCAAGCTGAGGAGGAGTTGTTTCATCATCTTGAACGTTATGCATAACCTGTACTTCATTTATTTCTTCTGGAAAAACAAAGTTAGTAGGAGGTAACATAATTGGTTGGCCTGATGGATGTATGTGCTCATTTGTCGGATAATAAGGTTTATTTTCAAAAAAGGACACATCTCTCGAAAAATAAACTTTAAAATTTGTTGGATCATAGCATTTGTATCCCTTTTTTTCAGAAGAATATCCTAAAAAAATAATTTTGACAGAATTTTTCTCTAACTTGTGATGTCGTTTAATATGTACGAAGCAAGTGCATCCAAAAACTCGAATATGGTCAAGATCAATTTTTCTACCTTTGAGAATTTCTAGAGGACTCATGTTTTTAATCTTGCACTTGGTAACCTATTTATAAGATAGGTGGCTGTTAACACTGCATCTGACCAATACATTTTTGGGACATTATTTTGAAAAAGAAGTGATCTAGTGACTTCAAGGAGATGACGATTTTTTCTTTCTGAAACACAATTTTGTTCAGGGGTATTAATGCATGTGGTTTGATGCAGGATTCCTTTTGACTTAAAGAACTCTAGAAATGTTTTGTTGACATATTCTGTCCCATTATCGGATCTAAAAATCTTAATTTTCGCATTAAATTGATTTTCAACAAAATTAAAAAACTCTTTGAAACATGAAAAAACTTCATTTTTTCCTTTTAAAAGATAAACCCAAGTAGTACGAGAGAAATCATCGATAAATGTGATAAAATATTTAAAATGGTTATAAGAATCAACCGGGGCTGGACCCCACATATCCGAATGAATTAAATTAAATTTTGCTTCTGATATACTAGTAGATAAGAGAAAAGGCAATCTAGTTTGTTTTGCAAGTTTACACACATCACAATAACTAGAGTCTAGATTAGAACAAACAATTTATTTAAAATTTGATCAGATGGATGACCAAATCTCCAATGCAGTAGTTTGTCACGGTCTATTGGACTTAATGACACATGACATTTATTTATGGGTTCTTCAAGATAATAAAGTCCATTTTTTAAAAATCCCTCACCAATTTTATTCCTTGACTCTCGATCTTGAAGGGTTACTTTGTTTGGTGAGAATATGACATTACAATTCAACTCTTGGGTTATTTTACTAACCGATAATAGGTTTGAGTTAAAGTCTGGTAAATACAAAATATCATTCACATTTTTTGTAAGGAATTTGGTTGTACCAACACCTTGAATTTGGACCTTATTTCCATTTGCAACAGTCACATGTTGAGGGTCTTTATTTTGTGTAATATTTTTTAATTTGGTTGGATCCCATGTCATATGATCCGTTGCACCCGAATCAATAATCCATTTACTAGTGTTATGACATATGTTTGCATATTTAAAATTATTGTCAATTTTAAAAGAATTAAACGTGAATTTAGAGGATACAGAACCTGAATTTTGTTGCTGTAGCAAACCATTCAATTGAGTTATTAGCTGAGTTAGCTGCACACTTTGGGCCACAGATGATCCAGAGAGAGAAGAGTTGGACTGTTGGTTTTTTGTTGTTTCGGATCCAAGTCCAGTCATTTCCATCCCTATTTCATCTCTATTCGGATCTGACCCCTTGCTCAAGCCGCTGAAACTCCTCTCCGTTTTTTCGCTGCCCCACCCGTCCTTGTTGCGCACCGGCCGGAGATGAGGATGTAGCACCCAGCACCCTTCGCGGTTGTGCCCTGCGCGCTTACAGTAGTCGCACCGGTTGGTTGCTGCGGTTCCCCTCATCTTGGTCGGTCCTCTAGGGTTTGACATTGAGTGTTTTGGCTTGAAAACCTTATTGTTCTCGGAGCTCTCTGATTGTTGCGGATTCATGGGGGCTCGTCTAGACTTCTCTTCTTGAATTCTTGCCACCATATCTAGACTTCACTCAAGAGCTTCAGATAAGTGATAGACTTTATATTTTTTTTTATGAACGACTTCTTAGTATGATGTAGCCTTTTTTGTTGCTGGTACAAGTTTTACTCTATTTTTCTTTTTGAAAACCTGAGTGCTGGTTGCTGGTTTTTTTTTTTTTTTTTGTGTGTGTGTGTGTTACAGAATCCTAATGGCTTGAAAATTGTTTAATTTTTGTGGGGTAAAATTGATAAGAACAGATACGACTTGATTGTGTGGTATTTTTTTTTTTTTCGATTGACCCTTTACTGATACTGGCACGGGTATCAGTTCAGATCTGAACTGAGCATTTCTGGTAAAAAATGTTTTGTTTGTACAAAGATTTCCTAGTACAGAGAGTTTGATGGTTTTTAATAAAATGTTTTTGGTATGTGCAAATGAATAAAACGATTTTTTTTTTTTGCTGATTTTTGGTTAAAAGGAAAGAAAAAAAAACTAATAAGAAGAAGTGATTGAATCTGGGGTTCTTTTGGCTCTGTCGGCTCTAGACCCTCTTGTTTGCTTGTTGCTTGAATCTGATTCTATCGGATCTCGACTCTTTGTTTGCTTGTTGCTTGTTGCTTATTGTGATGATGCTGCAGTTCTCGTTAGCTGCAGTCTGGTTGTTGATTTGCGGAATTTTTGAGTTAGGATTTATCCTGCTCTGATACCATAATAACTTTTGAGGGAGATGGAATATGATGAAAATTGTATATTGAGAATTCTGATTTTACAAGTTCTCTGTACATGCATACATATAGCCTATTGTGCTACTAGCCGTTGGCTGTTTTCCTTAATAAGAGATTGATTGATCCCTTGCCTAATTACATCCTGAATATAAGGTAGGTACCAATTACAGATATACAGCTGTATTTTGCTATGCTAGTTTATTTGTTGTCTAAATACAACCAATGATGAATCTTCTGAGGTTGTATTATTTTCTCCAACAAGAGCCGTCCCCAGTTCATTTCTCCCCTCTCCAGTTTGTTTCATCAAATGATATCCATTGCATGTATTTATTTTTCTATTTTTTTTTTTATCTAATGTGCTGCATCCAACTAACTAGTAACTAACAAGCTACGAAATCTCAAACAGTGCTATGATGGATGTATGGAGTTCTCAATTGTTGGTATATATCGAAATTTGAAGGACTGCATCAACCGTAGAAATGTTTTATGTTTTAACTAAAATTGATTTCGAGCCCATCAGGCTAAGCTTTATTAATTGTTGCTTATATTCAGACTATTGTAAGAGAGAGAAATTAGAACAAAAAAAATATTTTTACTTTCTACTTGCTTCTTCCTCTCATCCTTTCTCTCAAACCATAAAATCCTAACAGTAGGTGTATATTCAAACCTGCTGTCATTTTTAAAAAATATTTGTTCAACATGGTGTAGTAGATTTGTAACTATATTTTCTCAATATAGTTATTATCCGTGTAGAATTCGTTGAGCACTGGAAAAATCTGATTTTATACACGTTTTTTTATAAAATGGAGCAAATCCGTGTATAAGGTACAGTGTAGAAAGACGTTTTTTTGTAGTAGTGACTCATTTCTAAGAACATATCAGTGGTTTGTTTCTTAATTGTTCTCTTTGGCTATAATATATAGTGTGCCACTGTGGCTTGATAACTCGGAACATTTCTGTGATTTTGGATTTGTTATGATATCATTTAATTAAAGAATCAAATTTTCTGTATGTACTGTGGCTGAGTTATTTTGTCATTATTTGAAATGGATTAATTTTTCTTAAGCAACATAGTTGGCTTCAGGTAGAAAAGAACCTCAATTACATTATTCAACGATGGAAACAATATTTATTAAATCTCTCATTACTTGGTAAACAAAATGTACATCATGAAGCAAAAATCATCAAACACAAACAAATCGATACAATATAGAGGGAATAAAAACAAAAACGAATCCTAGTCAGATGACCAAGATTTATCATGTGGTTACGGGTGATTATTATGGAAACACGAGAAATGGAATGCAAACAGCAGAAAACATGACAGGAAGCAAAGCAGAATTTGTTGTCCATGGAGAAACAGCTCAGTAACCACAATCATCTCTAAAAACAGAACAAACAATATTAAAGTACCATGGAAGAAGATGCACATGATTATTGGAGAAAATTATGATTAGGAAGCAAGTACACATACCTGATTGTAAGGAATTTACTCGCACATAATGTATTTGGTCCATTGTTTCTCGCTGGAACCACAGAAAATTGACAACACAATATGAGCTCATTGTAGCTGTTATATTGGATATTTAAAGAGAAGGACAGGAAAGTAATCAATTAAGAAATGTAAATGCTCACATGGAAGAGTGGTAAATCATGAGACCGGGCTTTATATCAGCAGGAAAACGGCCGAACTTCCTAAGAAATATAGTTTCGCTTATCTTAGAAGTTTTGTCCACCTTCCCACTTCTGTCCCATGTGAGGAGAGGATTCTTGGAGAAAACTACTTTCGTGAGCCGTGGCAACTTATAGAGTTTAAGAGTAGCTATTTTCCCAATTACATCACAACCAATTTCAACCTTTGTTACCTGTTCCATATCACCTATCACCAACTTCATCAGCTTAGAAAACCCTACTATTTCAATTTGGCAGACTGCATCCTGACAGACTCCGTAAAGACGAAGGCAGAGCACGTTTGGTAAGCCATGTATATTATTAATATCTTTTATGGTTGTGTTTGAGGTCAGACTTAGGTCAGTGAGACCCTCAAATTCACTAAAATTGCGAAGCCCTAATTGTGGCTGATTTGAAGTCGAACCAATGGAAAATTGATGAGCTTCCATCCGGAGCACTTTTAGGTTTTTCTTCAGTTTACATGCGTAGTCTTGCAGTGTAATGGAAGACTCTTCGGTCATGGCCACACCCAAGTTGGGGAGGTGCGCAAATCTCTCCAGCGTGTCCCAGAAAGTCTTCAGATCATCCTTTTTCAATCCCGTCCCAGAATGTTCTTTCTTACGGAATAGTTTTATGAACCCTTGACCAAGTTTTGCCAGTACATTAACAATTTCAGGATTTTTTTCCATATCTGAGCTACGCAGTCCTTCGTAATTGTTTCCTGTATTTAAATGAAGGAAGTCATCACTAAATCCAGAAACAGCTGAAGTATATAGTCTGTGAGCCAAAAAATTTTAGTTACCACCTCAAACTTACAAAATTCACATCTTGTTACTGTTTCTCCAAAAATTCAAAACTTAGCGTGTAGATACTGGGTTTGCGCACCATTTTTTTATATATATAACAGAACAGAAAAGGAAAGGAATAAAAAAAAAATTGGTGCACAGACCCAGTCTTTGCACGTGGCAAGTTGTTAATATTTTAGGAAACAATAGTAAAGTACGAATTATGAAATTTTGAAGTGGTAACTAAAACAATTTCAGGTCTATGAGGCAGTAATTGACATCCTAAATTTTTAATGTACATGATGTATGTGACATCCCGTATTTTTTTAAACCTATTATTTATAATAATAAAACTAAATTAAGCGATTATCATAATACATTAACAAAAAAAATGCCTGGGAAGCATGCCTTAACCCTCCTTTTTGCATGTATGATATAAGCCTTACTCCCGACAACAGGGGCATGAAAACATACAACTACGTACTTACATACATGTAATTAGAAAGTACGTTCAGCAAAAAAAGTTAAAAGATAAATGCTTGGTAGAAGAATGAAATACGACGAGGCTTCCTTACTATCTAATATATTGAAGTATACAGAACTTGATTTGCAATGGAAGCCCAGGTAAGTAATTGGACATGGTTTTACCTCTGCAAAATTCTTGTGGCTGAACATTAAATGAAAGAGAAGTTAAGCAACAGAAACAAATGTGTACCTGATGCCTTCCCGAGATTGCTTCCAAATTACAGACCTTTGTCTATTTCTTACACAGTAGAGTGGTTTATATTTTGTTCCATTTTTTTCAGGTATTTTGTTTTTTGAAAATTGAACTACATAGATGAATGGACTGGTTAGAAATTAATTGTGAATACTAGAGAGATGAGTGTTCACTCCTTTTGCACTCCAGCAAATACAAAGGGGCTTTATTTATAGCATGACTCTGGATGTAAATAAATCCAAAGAGAGAGAATCTCAGTAGGAAGAGCCGTCCCCAGTTCATTTCTCCCCTCTCCAGTCTGTTTCATCAAATGATATCCATTGCATGTATTTATTTTTCTATTTTTTTTTTTATCTAATGTGCTGCATCCAACTAACTAGTAACTAACAAGCTACGAAATCTCAAACAGTGCTATGATCGATGTATGGAGTTCTCAATTGTTGGTATATATCGAAATTTGAAGGACTGCATCAACCGTAGAAATGTTTTATGTTTTAACCAAAATTGATTCCGAGCCCATCAGGCTAAGCTTTATTAATTGTTGCTTATATTCAGACTAATTGTAAGAGAGAGAAATTAGAACAAAAAAAATAATTTTACTTTCTACTTGCTTCTTCCTCTCATCCTTTCTCTCAAACCATAAAATCCTAACAGTAGGTGTATATTCAAACCTGCTGTCATTTTAAAAAAATATTTGTTCAACATGGTGTAGTAGATTTGTAACTATATTTTCTCAATATACTACAACGTATTCTACTTGTTTTTGCCATATTTGTTTGAAGAACGGAATCAGGAGTTGTATTTGCATTATTAACTAAACTTATAATTTACAAACATAATCACTAGAAAATGATTATTTTGTATTATACAAATATCCATCTCCCAGTATTTTATCAAATAATTCATTGATTGCACTATGTGATGCTACATAAATGGACCAAAGAATAATTAAAGAAAAGATAAAAGATAAAGGGGATATTTAATGAAAGTCCTTAATATATGAATTTTTTTTTGTCACATGAAACGGCCATTAATGAAGATATATACCACATTAATTGGCTACACATACTGTATTGCCATAACGCATTGTTGTATGAATCTTGGTTCTCTACTTAATTTAAAGTCCTAAATATAATCTTAACTAGGATACCCCATTAGCTGTCACTTCCATGATCAGTGCCTTAAGGAGATAAATATATTGTAGTCAATTTTTTGTAATGCAATAAATGAAAACGAGTTTGATGATAGAAGTCAGCGCTAACACATATGCTTCCATATATATTCTAAGGATTTTATAACATTAATTTATTTTGTGATATTTACTGCACGGCATTGCCGTTGTATATGAAAAAATGGGTAAGTTATTTCTAGGGCACATTCAAAATTTCAGATACATCCGACTTTCTTTACATCCAATATCAAATATATAATGATAAGAAAGAGATTTAACAATTTGAATTTATCGATCCGTGGAGTAAATAGTGCACTTGCTTTGCTAAAGAAGTTATCGCAACTTTCTCCTTCTGTTTTTGTATTTTCATTTTCAATGCAAAATTATAGAATCATCATCATGGTTCTCAAACTTGTGAAACAAATAGTGTCTGACTCAGCTACTGCAATCGGCTCAGTTCGGTCCGAGTTATACCCGAGTTTCTCTCCTATGCAATTTTTTCAGCAAAACTTGGATGAACAGTATCTGACTCAGCTGAGTTTACCGATTTTATGGCCTAATCAGGTCCAGTCTGGCCGAGTCTGACTGAGTTTGACCTAGTCTGGCATTTTTTCAATTAAAAAAAATTTCAATAGTTTTTATATATTGCACATTTAGGCTCGGGTTAGGCACTATTTAAATAATGTAAAAATGAACGAAAAAACAACATATTTAACTCTATGTGAAATTTGTAGACAATGCATGTGACTCTATTTGAATAAGTACATTGATCTTGATCAAATATTTCATGAAGATGATCCGCTTTAAACTTGGATCAGGTAATGGAATTTTTTTTTATTGCATTAAAACTTGTGAAACAAATAGTTAATTAATTATAATTGTTATTTTAATATCAGAGAGGAAGAAGACGTCGTCCTTAATGATAGGAAAAACAAGTGGCTAGATGATGTCTCGATGATGAGGGCAGTAACAACAATTCAAGAAGTGGTAGCGGTGGTAATGGAGATAGTAATGTAGAAGATGGTGTCTCTAGTACATATTTGGAAACTAAAAACACATATTCTAAATCAATCCACCAGCAAAGAGAACAACCACAGGTTCCTACCTCAGATAGTGAACGAACATGAACATGGTATAGAGATGTCAATGAACTAATGGTAAGAAATCGAAATATTAATTCTTATGATGGCATGTATGGGACCTCAGAGCTTAGTGAGGGATATAATTCAAGCTCATCTTCATATGGAGTACAACCAGACCAGAATTCTTCTATTACATACAATTCATATGTTGGATATGAGGATATTAATAATTGTTCATTTGACACTATATTAATAACTGTATTGAAATAGATGCAGACGATTTTGATTATAGAAGTCAGCTCTAAAGCAAGTGTTCGGTTCAGTATATCTATCATAAGAATATATATTACAATTGCAAGATTTTATTAATAATATTTCCTTTATACCACACAATGGTTAATTTTGTCCATTTATTCGTTAGAAAATTGATAGATTATCTCAATTTATCCAGCTTTCTGGATCAAGATATAATATAATTGTGGTTAATATAAATAGAAACACGGCTCCTATTCTTATTACTAAAAAATAATACTCGTTGTTTGAGGCAGTCCGTTCTTCCGTTATTTGCAGTAATAGCTAAAAAAAAAAATACTAAAACAATACTTTACAAATATAATCATAAAAAAAATATCATATTGTATAATGGTGAGTTATAACGCATCCATCTCCTATTATTGTAAATGGACGAAATTAATTAACGCCAAGCCAGCCATTGATAAATTAATATATATTGTTTTTCCTGTGTCAAATGTAATCGCCATCAATTAAGTTTAGCTGTCTCTTCCATGATCAACGCATAATGGAGATCAACATCTTGTATTCAAGTAACTGTATTGGAATAGAAACCTATGCGTGCAAAATAATATGATCGTCTTTAAACCTACGCGTGCAAGATGTTTAAGACTAACATATGAAGCTTTTAAACATACCATATCAAGTTCTTATAAGTAGTATATCTCCAACAAAAAGTATAACAATACGAAATATATATAACTCAAAAGTACTTCTTTATGAATCACATTTAAAAGAAAAAAAAAAAATCTTGTAGAAGAGGTTTGTTTTTTGAGATTCACAAAAGTTGTTACTGAATCATCAAGAAAATGAATGAAATTATCAGAAAAAACAAAAGTTGAGTAAAAATAAATTTTATCTTGGAAACAAATTGAAAACTAAACTATATAGTTGGGAGCGCTTCTAGAATGAAGGCAACCTAGGGAGCAACCTGTTTTTCTATCTAATATTAACTTAGGTATGATACATTAGCTACTATTTGCCTGCTCCTTGCATAACGAAGGTCAACACCTCGTATGGAATTTAATGTAATTAAATAATTAATTGAAAACAATCGAGTTTAATTTGATTGTAAAACTTCATCAGAGCTAAAATTATTAATGATTAATTAGTTTCGAAGGATTAACTGATGAGTGGACCTGCTCCGTTAAATTTTGTCAAATTAATTATGCATTATAAAATTTGAAGGATGTAATGATCTGCATTAAATATATATGCAGATACGAATCCTAATTAAAGAAGATAACTCTGGGGAAATATAGGAATTTTTTGAAAAGAAACAGTAACCTATTTTTCTGGTGTTGTTAACCATGGTGCTTGCTCCCTCTAATTTGCCCTTTGCCCTCAGCTATATATACACTACGACTACAATATTTTTTAATAATTTTAATGCTCTACTGGTGACTAATATAAGAAAATTCAGATAGTTAGAATGTACATTAAAGAATAATTATTTTCATCTCCATGCTACAGTATTTTCACAGCACCTGCACTGTATATTAAAGAAATAATGTACTATGGTCTCTCTTTTTTTAGTCCCATACTCATCCTGCGTTAATCTTCAAAGTTATAAATACTTGCAAGATAAAAAATTGCTACTAACAAAATATGATATTAATACTTGAGTGTGTTACTTGATATGATCACTTCTTTTTCAGTCTTCAATGGAACCTGTGTCAACCTTTCTCATATGAAGTAGTGGGGACTCCGCACTACATCAACCTTCTTCAATCGTTTCTGCATCAACCTTCCTTTAATAAACATAGTTGACTACATAAGTAAAAATCCTTCAGTGCATATGTATAAGTACTTGTAATACTTGATATTAATACTTTCAGCTGTTATCCAATGTCATATCTGAAAAACACTTGCAAGTGTAGGTATAAATACTTCCTCGATAAGGTATAAATTCTTATGTGATGACGAGCTCGAAGTACATCACCATGGTTCTCATTTGGAACTGAGAATTGTGTAGAAAACGATTGTGGTTTTGGTTTTGTAAAATTCCTAACAGATTGTTAGAAATATGGACGATATTGAACAAGAAAAAAAAATACACATCTGAAAACATGCATGGTCCCCATCTAGTTTGAGTGGTCCCCACATGCATTTGTGGTGCAATTGAGAAATTTAGTTGGAGAGACAATTATTTATGAAAAGTTGTTCACCACATAGATATAAATATTTTTGTACATAGGTATTTGGAAAACAAATTTAGCCTAGTAGTTTTTGCAGTCCCTCATGTTGTTATGGTAGTTATGAGTATTGTAGCATGGATAATGATATCAACTTCCTAAATTAAAACATGAAATTTTGAATGCTCATCAGAAAATAATGAAATATATATGCATACAAATATATTTTGAAAACCCAAAATTTTATATAAATAAATACCTATTTTAATATTAATATTTTTTAACTTTATAAATTGTAGAGCTATTTGTGAATTAATTATTTTAATCCAAGTTCTGCATAAAGGCCCACTATGCACAGCCACAGAAAATCGAATCAAATGTACATTGGATATGAGTTCTGTCTAGCATCTATGCTCTATGTTATTCAATTTAATCAATTTCAAGAATAGCACCAGCATGCAATTTTAAATCAATTTCGGTTTGAGCTATGCATATGATGACTGTTTCATTTTCATTCATATATCACCGTACTTCATTATAATTGTCATTAATGTACATACTGATCTATAAATAGTACATGATATTTGTTAAGCAAGGTATCCAAAAATAATTCAATAATTCATTCAATATTGATATTCTCTTACTCTTCTTGTTAGCTCTATAATTCATAAATTCAATTTATGTTCTACCACAAACAAATATTTTCTTATAAAAACATATTATTTTGTTATCACTATTGTTGAAAGAACCTACATCAACTTCTATCACGGTTGTGTCTGCAAGCAGAGGAATATTAGCGTAACTTGGGGCAAACTTAACTGATTATTCTTGTGCTTAGGATGGAATGTTGCCTTTGGGCCGTATTTTACAGCCCCGGATAATAAAGTTTTAATTATATTTTTGTTTAATTTTTTTAATATAATTGTTATTTATTTTATTGATCAAAATTCATATTTAATTAGTTAGTTAATATTTTTCCAGGAAAAAGATTACAGCTAATTTCAAACAAGTTGTCATAAAAGAAAGAAGTAGATATCATACAGCACATGGGTTACAACTCGTCGGTTTGTGTTTGAACCGTTGACTTAATTTATTCACGTTAAGATGGTTGGCGCAACATTATTTATGTAGTGGATGGGAAATGAGTTATACGATTATCTCCATTCTTATATTATGTATGTGGTTGTCCTGATTTATCAATGACTCAGATTGAAAGATTAATTTTTAGATTTAATGTCGGCTCTTGAAACACATAATTTGTCTTCTTTGGATTAAATACATCTGTTTAATGTGTTGAAATTTAAATTTAGTTAAAAAATATACTGGCCACACATATTACTATATAGCTTGTCACAATTAAGAATGAATCATGATCACTCTCATGAGAGTGATGATTACTTTTAATATTTATAAACTCGGTATTCTATCGAGTCCGACCGCAAGCGCACAATCCTATCGAGTAGTATAATCGGGTCTCGATTCGAAGGAAATAAGATCTACAGTCTTGAGCAACAAAATCACAATCTTTCAAAAGGTTGGACAAAATCTGAAAATTCCAGTTTGAGATCTGATGAATGATCAAAAGTATTTAGCGAAAATTAAAATATGCAACATAGATAACGGTGTTAATTCCTATGATTTTGGCACACCGTTGGTACATATATCTGTTCTTATTGTTATATCATGTTTGTTGTAGGTTTTCAGTTGTTGTAAGAGGGACTCTAATCTGCACTTAGTGGATGCCGCTATTGCCGAACAGTCAACTACCAACCAAGATTTCCCCCATAGGACTTGACTCGATTGGTGAAAGGAGATCTATAATTAGTCAATAATCACAGCCTTCACTTGATGAGGTCTCTCGACTGAATTTTTTTAAAGGATTCATAAAATTTCCCCAGTATTAGGTTACGCAATAAGTAACTTCCTAAATATATAATTAACTTTGTCGTTATGTGGCATGTTATGGTCGGCCAATAATATAATTAAGAGAACTATATATAATATCAACCGAGGTACCAACATTAGCTGTTAATAAACGATTAATATATGCATAATGAAAGCCAACAGCAAGCATTAAATTCTGCAAGCTACTAATTGTATCCAATCTTCAGTATCTGATTTCACCCAAACCGAACCATCATGATTTTGAAACATAGATGTAAACCTTTTGTTAACATTCTGTAAACATCAATATACATTTATGCAAAATGTTCACCGAATAATGTAACAAGTTGCAACTTTTAAAAGTGGTTCCAAGTTAATTGCCAACCGTTTTGATCAAGACCATTTGAACCACATGTAGAACTTTTTCCTCTAATCACTCTTATCATTTTTTCCTCTAATCATTCCTCTAATAATTCCTTAATTGTCATATCATTTTTTCTGACGATTTTTTTAATGAATTTTGTAATATTAAACTACGAATATCTTCTATTCAGTTATTTTTTTTTCAAATTTGATCCATAATGAATTACTTTTAGTTATTTGCATTGTTTTTTTAAAAGTAAAACTCATAAGCATCTTAAATTTTGTTTTCCAAATATCGAAACATATGTCTACAATCTTTTAAAGTACACGTGTAAATCTTTGAAACTATACATGTAACTTACCAAAAAACTTTGACAGTAAAATCCGATAGGCAGTATATATTATGTTTCACAAGCATTTAAACTTACGAATTCGAAACTACGTTATCATGGATCAAATTTGAAACAGAAAATTATGTAAAAGATGTTCGTGGTTTTAGAATTTTAAAATTCCTAACAGATTATTAGAAATATGGACGAGATTGAACAAGAAAGAAAACCCACCTCTAAAAAAGCATAAGGTCTCTACATGCATTTATGGGGCGAGTACGTTTGAAAAATTTAGTTGGAGAAACAATTACTTACGAAAAGCTTTTCACCTCATAGATATAAATACTTTTTGTGTATAGGTACAAATACTTCCGTGTATAAATATTAATATTTTGAAATTAAATTCAGCTCAAGAGTTTTTGTAGTCTCCCAAATTGTTATGGTAATTATTATTATGGTAGCACGGATAATGATATCAACTTCCTAAATTAAAACATGAAATTTTGAATGCTCATTAGAAATTAATGAAATATATGTGCTAAAACGTTACAGATAATTACAGACAAGTTGTCATAAAAGAAAGAAGAAGATATCATACAGGTCATAGGTTACTACTTGTCGGTTTGTGTTTGAACCGTTTGACTTAATTTATTCACGTTTAGATCATTAGTGTATAATTATTTAGGTAGTAGATGGGAAATGAGTTATATAATTATCTCCGTTCTTATATTTTGCACTTAGTTGTCCTGATCTGCGAACTGTTAAGAATGAACGATCAATTTTAAGATTTAATGTCAGCCCTTCAATTACATAATTTGTCTTTATTTGATTAAATGCATTTCTTTGATGTGTAGAAATCGAAATTTACTTAAAAACATACTCAACACACATATTATTATATATTTTGTCACAATTAAGAATGAATCACTATCACTATTGTGAGAGTGATGGTTACATTTAATATATATAAACTTGGTATTCTATCGGGTCGAAGTGCAAGCTCACAATCCTATCGAGTACTATAATCGAGTGTCGATCCGAAGGGAATAATATCTACAGTCTTGAGCGACTACATCACAATCCTTCAAAAGACTAGACGAAATCTAAAGATTTGAGTTTGAGATCTGGTCAATGATAAAAAATATTTAGTAAAATTAAAAGTAAGCAAAGTAGATAATGGAGTTAATTCTTAGGTTTTGGGCATGCTATTGTTACATCTATCTGTTATGATTGTTATATGCCGGTTGATATAGGTATTCAGTTACTGCAAGAGGATTTGTAATCCTTAGTGGCTGTTGCAATCCCCACACTGTCGGACTACCAACTAAGACTCTCCCATGGGGCTCGACTCAATTGGTCCAAGGATATCTATTATTAGGTCAATATCACAGTCTTTACTCAATGAGCTCCTCGACTGAATTTTTTAAAGGATTTATAAAATGTCCCGTATATTAGGTTACGCAATTAGTAGCTTCGTTAATATATTACTTTTTAATTATATGGCAAGTTATAGACGGCCAATAATTAAGAGAAATATATATAATATCAACCGAGGTACCTACATTAGCTGTTACTTGCCCGACTAATATATATATGCATAATGAAAGTGAACTGCAAGTATTAAACTAAGGAAGCTACTAATTGTATCCAATCATCTGTATCTGATTTTTCCCAAACCGAACTATCATGATTTTGAAAGATAGATCGAAGCCTCTTGTTAACATTTTGTAAACATCAATATACATTTCAGCAAAATATTCACCGAGGGTGTAACAAGTAGCAACTTTTGAAAGTTGTTCCAAGTAAGTTGCTAACTATTTTTGTCAGGACCATTTGGTCCACTTCTAGAACTTTTTCCTCTAATAATTGTTATTCTTTTTTTCTCAAAACATTGCTCTAATTATTCTTCCCCAAAATTCAACATTTTTTTCGTTTAATAATCCTTATCATTTTCTCTGATGACCTGTAATGAATTTTGTGAACCTATAACTAATAATATCTTTTATTCGATTATTTTTTTCAAATTTGATCCATAATGAATTACTTTTGAGTTATTTGCATTGTTTCTTTTATCAGTAAAATACGTAATCACCTTAAATTTTGGTTTCTAAATATTTAAACATATGTCTACAATCTTTCAAAGTACACGTGTACGGCTTTCAAACTATACGTGTAACATATCAGTTTTTCTTTACAGTAAAAGCCGACAGGTAGTATATATTATGTTTCGCAAGCCTTTAAACATTGGTCTGCAACTCTTTGTATATTTGTGTCTATCATTTATACCTTACATGTAACTTATCATATTTTTTGACTTTAAAAGTACATAGGCTGGTTAAATTTTATTTCTAAAATTTTAAAACCTTAACTGTGACTTATCAATTTTTTTATTTTTTTTTATAACATAGGCACTTAAAATTTTATTTGTCAAACAATTAAACATCTACCTACAACCCTTTATAATGCACATGTCAAATCTTTCAACCTTACACGTAACTTATTAAAGTGCAGTATTTATATGTAGCATATGTAAGATCAAGTCTTAAAACCTACGTGTGCAAGTTGTTTAAACCTAGCATATGAAGCTTTTCAACATTGCATATGAAGTTCTTACGCGTAGTATATCTTCAACAAAAAGTAAAACAATATGAAATATATAAATAACTCAAAAGTACCTCGTCATGGATCACATTTGAAAGGAAAAATTAAGAAGAAGAGGTTTGTTTTTTGTGATTCACAAAAGTTGTCACTGAATCATCGAGAAAATGAATGAAATTATTAGGAAAAAAAAAGATGAGTGAAAGTAAATTTCTGCTAGGAAACAAATTAAAAATTAAACTATTAGCTGGGAGCGCTTCTGCAATGAAGGCTACCTAGGGGACAACCGGTTTTTCTCTCTAATATTAACTGCGTAAGGGTACACTACCTAGCTATTATTTGCGTGCTCATTGCATCACAAAGGTAAACAGCACCTACGGATTTTAATGTAATTAAATAACTAATTGTAAACAACCGAGTTTAATTTGATTGTAAAACTAGATCAGAGCTGATATTATTAATAGTTAATTATTTTCGAATAATTAACTAACGGGCCAACCTGCTCCGTTAAATATTGTCAAATTAATTATGCATTATAAAGTTTTGAATGATGTAATGATCTGCGTTAAATATATATGCAGATACGAATCCCAATAAAAGAAGATAACTGTGGGGAAATATGATTTTTTTTTTAAAAACAAACAGTAGCCTATTTTTCTGGTGTTGCTTACCCTGGTGCTTGCTCCCTCTAATTTGTCCTCAGCTATATATACTATACGACTAACATTATGTTTTAATGAGTTGAATGCTCTCCTGGTGACTAATATAAGAAAATTCAGATAGTTAGAATGTAAATTAAAGAATAAATTTTTTCATCTGATAAGCACTACAGTACTGCACAATACCCGCACTGTACTATAAAAGAATTATGTAATATTTTCCTCCTTTTCAGTACCCACACTGGTCCTGCGTCAACCTTCATAGATATAAATATATGAAATATAAGAAATTAAAATTTACAAAATAAGATATTAATACATACATGCGTTACCATATTTAGTCTCCAATGGTTCCCATGGCAGCCTTCCTCATATGAAGTTGTGGGGACCCCGCACTGATCGACCTTCTTCAATCGTTCCAGCGTCAACGTACATCTAACAAACCTTGCTCAAAACATAGGTATAAATACTTCCGTCCTTGGCTACAAGTACTTGTAATACATGATTTTAATATTTTCAGATGTTATCTAGTGTCATATGTAAAACTCACTTGCATATGTAGGTATAAATATTTTCACGATGTGGAATAAATACTTGTGTGACCACGAATCCGAAACTACGTTATCATGGATCTAATTTGAAACTAAAAATTGTGTAAAAGACGTTCGTGGTTTTAGAATTGTAAAATTCCGAACAGATCGTTAGAAATATGGATGAGAATGAACAAAGAAGAAAACTCACCTCTAAAAATGTGTGTGGTCTCCACATGCATTTATGGAACATGTACGTTTGAGAAATTTAGTTGGAGAAACAAGTATTTATGAAAAGCTTTTCACCACAGAGATATAAATACTTTTTTTGTATAGGTACAAATACTTCCGTGTATAAATATTAATTATTTACAAAAAGCTTTTCCCCACATGGATTTGTGGTGCAGTTGAGAAAATTTAGTTGGAGAGACAATTATTTATGAAAATTTGTTCACCTCATAGACAATTAGCCTAGTAGTTTTTGCAGTCCCTCACGTTGTTATGGTAGTTATGAGTATTGTAGCGCGGATAATGATATCAACTTCCTAAACTAAAACATGAAATTTTGAATGCTCATTAGAAAATAATGAAATATATATGCATAGAAATATATTTTGAAAACCCAAAATTTTATATAAATAAACACCTATTTTAATATTCATGTTTTTTAACTTTATAAATTGTAGAGCTATTTGTGAATTAATTATTTTCATCCAAGTTCTACATAAAGGCCCACTATGAACAGCCAAATAAAATCGAATCAAATGTATATATATTGGATATGAGTTCTGTCTAGCATCTATGCTCTATGTTATTCAATTTAATAAATTTCAAGAATAGCACCAGCAAGCAATTTTAAATCAATTTCGGTTGGAGCTATATGCATATGATGACTGTTTCATTTTCATTCAAATATTACCGTAATTCATTATAATTGTCATTAATGTACATACTGATCTATAAATAGTACATGATATTTGTTGAGCAAGGTATCCATAAATAATTCAATAATTCATTCAATATTGATATTCTCTTACTCTTCTTCTTAGCTCTATAATTCATAAATTCAATTTATGTCCTCAACAAACAAATAATTTCTTATAAAAAACATATTATTTTGTTATCACTATTGTTGAAAAAACCCACAGAGATATAAATATTAATACTTCCGTATATAAATATTAATATTTCGGAAATAAATTCAGCCAAGGAGTTTTTGCAGTCCCCAAGTTGTTATAGTAGTTATTATTATTATTGTAGCACGGGTAATGATATCACCTTCGTAAATTAAAACATTAAATTTTGAATGCTCATTGGAAAATAATGAAATATATGTGCTAAAACATTATAGATATTTACAAACAAGTTGTCATAAAAGCATGAAGTAGATATCCTACAGCTCATAGGTTACTACTTGTCGGTTTGTTGTTTGAACCGTTGACTTAATTTGTTCACGTCAAGATGGTTAATGTATAATTATTTGGGTGGTAGATGGTAAATGAGTTATATAATTATCCCCATTTTATATTATGCATGTAGTTGTTCTGATTTGTCAAAGATTAAGATTAAACGATGAATTTTAAGATTTAATGTTAACCATCCTATCACATAATTTGTCTTCATTTGATTAAATACATTTGTTTAATGTGTAGAAATATAAATTTAGTTAGTTGCCACACATATTACAATATAGTTTGTTACAATTAAGAACTCCTGATGATTGTCGTGATAGTGATTGTTACTTTTAATATATATAAGAAAGAAGTAGATATCATATAGCACATGGGTTACAACTCCTCGGTTTGTGTTTGAACCGTTGACTTAATTTATTCACATTAAGATGATTGGTGCATAATTATTTATGTAGTGGATGGGAAATGAGTTATATGATTATCTCCATTCTTATATTTTGTATGTGGTTGTTATGATCTACGAATGACTCAGATTGAAAGATTAATTTTTAGATTTAATGTCGGTCCTTGAATTACATAATTTGTCTTCTTTTGATTAAATATGTTTAATGTGTTGAAATTTAAATTTAGCTAAAAATATACTGGCCACACATATTACTATATAGCTTGTCACAATTAAAAATGAATCATGATTGCTCTCATTAGAGTGATAATTACTTTTAATATTTATAAACTCGGTTTTCTATCAAGTCCGACCGCAAGCGCACAATCATATCGAGTAGTATAATCGAGTCTCAATCTGAAGGGAATAAGATCTACAGTCTTGAGCAACAAAATCACAATCTTTCAAAAGGTTGGACAAAATCTGAAAATTCGAGTTTGAGATCTGATCAATGATCAAAAGTATTTAGCGAAAATTAAAATATGCAAAATAGATAACAGTGTTAATTCCTATGATTTTGGCACACCGTTGGTACATATATCCGTTCTTATTGTTATATCATGTTTGTTGTAGGTTTTCAGTTGCTATAAGAGGGACTCTAATCCGCACTTACTGGATGCCGCTATCGCCAAACAGTCACACTACCAACCAAGATTTCCTCTATAGGACTTGACTCAATTGGTGAAAGGAGATATATAATTAGTCCATAATCACAGCCTTCACTTGATGAGGTCTTGACTGAATTTTTTTGAAGGATTCATAAAATTTCTCCAGTATTAGGTTACGCAATAAGTAACTTCCTAAATATATAATTAACTTTTTCATTATGTGGCATGTTATGGACGTCTAATAATATAATTAAGAAAACTATATATAATATCAACTGAGGTACCAACATTAGCTCTTACTTAAACGATTAATATATGCATAATGAAAGGCAACAGCAAGTATTAAATTCAGGAAGCTACTAATTGTATCCAATCTTCTGTATCTGATTTCTCCCAAACCGAACCATCATGAT
The DNA here is from genome assembly GCA_024447775.1 of Carex cristatella. Taxonomy (NCBI): domain Eukaryota; kingdom Viridiplantae; phylum Streptophyta; class Magnoliopsida; order Poales; family Cyperaceae; genus Carex; species Carex cristatella. The sequence continues at coordinate 1,974,875 of JAJHPF010000026.1, read as the reverse complement.
TTTGAAACATAGATGTAAACCTTTTGTTAACATTATGTAAACATCAATATACATTTATGCAAAATGTTCACTGAATACTGTAAGAAGTTGCAACTTTTAAAGGTGGTTCCAAGTTAATTGCTAACCGTTTTGATCAGGACCATTTGCACCACATGTAGAACTTTTTCCTCTAATCACTCTTATCATTTTTTCCTCTAATCATTCCTCTAATAGTCATATCATTTTTTCTGACGATTAATGAATTTTGTAATCTAAAACTAGGAATATCTTTTATTCAGTAATTTTTTTAAAGGCTGAGCTCCCACGACTGAATTTTTTTAAAGGATTCGTAAAATTCCCCCATATTAGGTTACGCAATTAGTAACTTCCTTAAGATATAACTTTTTTTAATAATGTGGCATGTTATGGGCGGCCAATAATTAAGAGAAATACATATAACATCAACCGGGGTACCTACATTGGCTGTTACTTGCCTGATCAATATATGCATAATTAAGGTCAACAGCAAGTATTAAATTCACGAAGCTAGTAATTGTGTCCAATCGTCTGTATCTGATTTTACCTAAACCGAGCTATCTTGATTGTGAAAGATATATGTAAACCTCTTGTTAACATTCTGTAAACATCAATATACATTTCTGCAAAAAGTTCAACGAAAGTTGTAACAAGTAGCAACTTTTGAAAGTAATTCCAAATTAGTTGCTAATCGTTTTGACCAGGACCATTTGGATGACATGTAGAACTTTCTCCACTAATAATTCTTATCGTTAATTTCCTCTAAGCATTCTTCTAATTATTCTTCTGCAAAATTCAACTTTTTTTTTCCTCTAAGCATTCTTATCATTTTTTCTGATAATCTGTAATGAATTTTGTGAATCTAAAACTAGTAATATCTTCTATTCGATTTTTTTTTCAAATTTAATCCATAATGAATTACTTTTGAGTTAGTTGAATTATTTCTCTTAGCAGTAAAATCCATAAGCACATTAAATTGTTGTTTCTAAATATTTAAACATATGTCTATAATCTTTTAAATTACACGTGTACGGCTTTCAAACTATACTTGTGACATATCAATTTTTTTACAGTAAAAACTCATAGGAAAGATATATTATGTTTCACAAGCCTTTAAATATTTGTCTGTACCTCTTTAAATATTTGTGTATGTCATTTAAACTTTACATATAACTTATCATATCTTGTGACATTGAAAGTTCACAGCCAGTTTAAATTTTATATCTAAAATTTTCAAACCTTACATGTGACTTAGGAAATTTTAATTTTTTATAACATAGGCATATACAATTTTATTTCTCAAACAATTAAACATCTATCTATGACCCTTTATAATACACATGTCAAATCTTTGAACCTTACACGTAACTTACTAAAGTGCAGTCTTTAGACTTAGAATATGATCAAGTCTTTAAACCTACGCGTGCAAGTTGTTTAAGACTAGCATATGAAGCTTTTAAACATTGCATATCAAGTTTTTATACATAGTATATCTCTTAAAAAAAGTACAACTATAAGAAATTTATATAAAACTCAAAAATATTTCGTCATGGATAACATTTGAATGAAAAAAAATTTGTGTAGAAGAGATTTCTTTTTTGAGATTCACAAAAGTTGTCACTGAATCATCGACACAATGAATGAAATTATCAGAAAAAAAAAATATATGAGTGAAAATATTATGTTTTAAAGAAGATAACTTTTCGGAAATATAGGTTTTCTTTGGGAAACAAACAGTAACCTATTTTTCTGGTATTGCTGACCCTGGTGCTTGCTCCCTCTAATTTGTCCTCAGCTATATATACACTACGACTAGTATTATGTTTAATAAGTTGAATGCTCTCCTGGTGACTAATATAAGAAAATTACTTAGAATGTAAATTAACGAATAATTATTCATCTTTGCACTACAGCATCGCACAGTACCCCGTTGTACATTAAAAGAATTATGTACTATGGTCTCCCTATTCAGTACCCACACTCGTCCACTGTCAACTTTCATAAGTATAAATACATGAAATATAACAAATTGATACTTACAAAATAAGATATTAATACATACGTGCATTACTTGATATGATCACTCTTTTTTTTAGTCTCCAATTGTCCCCGTGTCAGCCTTACTCAAATGAAGTTGTAGAGACCCTGCACTGATCGACCTTCCTCAATCGTCCCAGCGTCAACCAACGTCTAACAAATATAGTTCACCACATAGGTATAAATACTTTAGTACTTCGCTACAAGTACATGTAATACTTAATATTAATATTTTGAGATGTTATCTAGTGTCATATGTAAAAAACACTTGCATGTGTTGCCAATAATAATCACTTCAGTCAATGCCTATCTCATGTATTGGTAATTATTTCTCATTTTATTTCGATTGACAAAATTCTTATATCAATTATTGATCCATTGTCTCTCTGATTCGAATTCTAACTACGTCGTAGTGATTCTGAATTTTCATTCTAGTCCAATTTGGAATTTTGAAGATCTTGCTCTCGAGTATGCAAGTGTTTTCCAGGTAAGGTTCACCTTTCATTCCAGAGGTGGTGCCGTGCGGTTGTAGCGTGAAAGAACATTCCAATCAGGGGACTCCATTTTATGCTGGATATTTTCAACTATTTTCAATTCTTTTCCTTTATTTCATTTCATCACCGAGTCTTTTCTTTCACTTCTTGTTTGCCTGTAAGTTATATGCCAAGGAAAGGTGTGAAGATGCTTATATAGTCATCATATTGTAAAAACCACTTAGCATAAAAAATTTTTTTTTTTTTTTGTTGTTTTTTTTTGGTTGTGGGGGGGGGGGGTAGAAAAAAAAAAAGATATTTATTTTTTTTTGCTTTTTTTTTTTTTTTTTATGGGGAGGTATTTTTAAGGTTGGGTTTTTTTTTTCTCCTTGCTAGCTCCTTAGGCAAAGGAAGGTGAATTTAGAGGTTGGGATTCTTATTCTAAAACATGCAAGTGTTTTCCAGGTAAGGTTCACCTTTCATTCCAGAGGTGGTGCCGTTCGGTTGTAGCGTGAAAGAACATTCCAATCAGGGGACTCCTTTTTATGCTACATATTTTCAACTATTTTCAATTATTTTCCTTTATTTCATTTCATCGCCGAGTCTTTTCTTTCACTTCTTGTTTGCCTGTAAGTGATTGAATTATTTATGAAAAACTTTTCCCCTAATAGATAGAAATACTTTTGTATAGGTAGAAATACTTCCAGGTAAAATATTAATATTTCGGAAATAAATTTAGCCCAGGAATTTTTGCAGTCCCATGTTGTTATAGTAATTATTATTGCAGCACGGGTAATGATACCAACTTTATAAATTAAAACATGAAATTTTGAATGCTGATTAGAAAACAATTAAATATATGTGCAAAAACATTATAGATATTTACAAACAAGTTGTCATAAAAGAAAGAAGTAGATATCCTACAGCTCATAGGTTACTACTTGTCAGTTTGTGTTTCAACCGTTGACTTAATTTATTAACGTTAAGATGATTAGTGTATAACTATTTAGGTAGTAGATGGGAAATGAGTTATATAATTATCCCCATTGTTATATTATGCAAGTAGTTGTCATAATTTGCCAACGGTTAAGATTGAACGCTGAATAGTAAGATTTAATTTCGGCCCTCCAATCACATAATTTGTATTTATTTGATTAAATGCATTTGTTTAATGTGTAGAAGTCTAAATTTAGTTAAAAACATGTTTGCCACACATATTACTATATAGTTTGTCACAATTAAGAGTGAATCTTGATAGTTCTTGTGAGAGTCATGGTTACTTCTAATATATATAAACTCGGTATTCTATCGGGTCGGACCATAAGCACACAATCCTATTGAGTACTATAATCGAGTGTCAATCCGAAGGAAATAAGATCTACAGTCTTGAGCGACTAAATCACAAACCTTCTGAAGATTCGAGTTTGAGATTTCGTTAATGATAAAAAAAATATTTAGCAAAAATTAAAAGTAACCAAAGTAGACAATAGTGTTATTTCTTAGGTTTTTGGCATGCCGTTGTTACGTCTATTCATTATGATAGTTATATCCCATTTCATATAGGTTTTCAGTTATTGCAAGAGGATTTCTAGTCCATACTTAGTGACTGCTGCTTTCACCGCACAGTCACACTACCAAATGAGACATTCTCTATGAGTCTTGACTCAATTGGTGCAAGAAGATCTATAATGATGCCAAAATCATCGCCTTCACTTGATGAGCTCCCTTGACTGAATTTTTTTTTAAGGATTCATAAAATTTTCCTTATATTAGGTTTCCCAATTAGTAGCTTCCTTAATATAAATTTTTTTAATTATAGCTTCTTTGATATGATCACTCTCTCTTTTAGTCTCCAATGGCCGTTGTGTCAACTTCCTCAAATGAAGTTGTGGGTATCCCGCACTGATCGACCTTCCTCAATCATCCCAGCGTCAACCTACATGTAACAAACATAGGTCACGACATAGGTATAAATACTTCAGTGCTTGGCTACAAGTTCTTGTAATGCTTGATTTTAATATTTTCATATGTTATCTAGTATCATATGCATATAAAAATCACTTGCATGTGTTGGTATAAATATTTTCAATATGTGGTATAAATACTTGTGTGACAACGAATCCAAAACTACGTTATCATGGATCTAATTTGAAATAGAAAATTGTGTAGAAGATGTTCGTTGTTTTAGAATTGTAAAATTCCAAACAGGTCATTAGAAATATGGATGAGATGGAACAAAGAAAAAAACCCACATCTAAAAATGTGTATGGTCCCCATCTAATTTGTGTGGACCCCACATGCATTTGTGGGACGGCTACATTTGAAAATTTTAGTTGGAGAAACAATTATTTATCAAAAGCTTTTCCCCTCATAGATGTAAATACTTTTATGTATAGGTATAAATACTTCCGTGTAAAAATATTAATATTTCGAAATTTATTTAGCCCAGGAGTTTTTGCAGTGTCCAAGTTGTTATAGTAGTTATTATTATTGCAGCACGGGTAATGGTACCAACTGTGTAAATTAAAACATGAAATTTTAAATGCTCATTCGAAAATAATGAAATAGATGTGCTAAAACATTATAGATATTTACAAACTAGTTGTCATAAAAGAAAGAAGTAGATATCCTACAGCTCATAGGTTACTACTTGTCGGTTTGTGCATGTTTGAACCGTTGACTTAATTTATTAACGTTAAGATGATTAGTGTATAATTATTTAGGTAGTAGATGGGAAATCAGTTATATAATTATTCCCATTGTTATATTATGCAAGTAGTTGTCCTAATTTGCCAACGGTTAAGATTGAACGCTGAATATTAAGATTTAATGTCTGTCCTCCAATTACATAATTTGTATTCATTTGATTAAATGCATTTGTTTAATGTGTTGAAGTCTAAATTTAGTTATAAACATGCTTGCCACACATATTACTATATAGTTTGTCACAATTAAAAGTGGATCATGATAGTTCTCGTGAGAGTGATGGTTACTTCTAATATATATAAACTCGGTATTCTATCGGGTCGGACCACAAGCGCACAATCCTATCGAGTAATATAATTGAGTGTCGATCCGAAGGGAATAAGATCTACAGTTTTGAGTGACTAAATCACAATTCCTCAAAAGGCTAGACAAAATCTGAATATTTGAGTTTGAGATCTCGTCATTGATAAAAAATATTTAGCGAAAATTAAAAGTAACCAAAGTAGATAATGGTGTTATTTCTTAGGTTTTTGGCATGCCGTTGTTACGTCTATTTGTTATGATTGTTATATCCCGTTTCATGTAGGTTTTAAGTTACTACAAGAGGATTTCTAATCTGTTCTTAGTGGTTGTTGCTATTGCGGCACTGGCACACTACCAATTGAGACTTGCCCCGTGGGACTTGATTCAATTGGGGTAAGTAGATCTGTAATTAGACGAAAATCACAGCCTTCACTAGATGAGCTCCCTAGACTGAATTTTTTTAAAAGTTTCGTAAAATTTCCCTTATATTAGGTTAGGCATTTAGTAGCTTCCTTAATATATAACTTTTTAATTATGTGGCATGTTATGGACGGTCAAGAGAAATATATATAATATCAACCGAGGTACCTACACTAGCTGCTACTTGCCCGATCAATATATGAACAATGAAGGTGAACAGCAAGTTTTAAATTCACGAAGCTACTAATTCTATCCAATCATCTGTATCTGATTTTACCTAAACCGAGCTTTGTTGATTTTGAAAGATAGATGTAAACCTCTTCTTAACATTCTGTAAACATCAATATACATTTCTGCAAAATGTTCACTGAATGTTGTTACAAGTAGCAACTTTCGAAAGTGATTCAAGTTAATTGCTAACCATTTTGACGAGGACTATTTGGACCACTTGTAGAAAATTTTCCACTAATAATTTTTATCGTTAATTTTCTCTAATAATTCCTCTAATTATTCTTCTGTAAAATTCAACTCTGTTTACCTTTAAGCATTCTTATCATTTTTTCTGACGATCTGTAATGAATTTTGTGAATCGAAAACTAGTAATATCTTCTATTTGATTATTGTTTTCAAATCTGATCCATAATGAATTACTTTTGAGTTATTTGCATTGTTTCTTTTAATAGTAAAATCGGTAAGCACTTTAGATTTTGTTTTCTAAATATTTAAACGTCTACAATCTTTTAAAGTACAGGTGTAAGGCTTTCAAACTATACATGTAACATGTCAATTTTTTTACAGTAAAAACCCATAGGCAGTACATATTATGGTTCACAAGCATTTAAATATTTGTTTGCAACTCTTTAAATATTTGTGTCTATCATTTAAACCTTCCATGTTACTTATCATATCTTTTGATTTTAAAAGTTCATAGGCAGTTTAAATTTTATGTCTAAAATTTTTTAAACTTTGCATGTGACATCAATTTTTTATTTTTTTATAACATAGGCACTTAAAATTTTATTTTTCAAACAATTAAACATCTATCTACAACCCTTTATAATACACATCTCAAATCTTTGAACCTTACACGCAACTTTTTAATGTGCCGTCTTTATACGTAGCATATATATGATCAAGTCTTAAAACCTATGCGTGCAAGTTGTTTAAGCGTAGCATATGAAGGTTTTAAACATAACATTTGTCGTTCTTATACGTAATATATCTCCAACAAAATGTACAATGATACGAAATATATATAACTTAAAAGTACTTCCTCATGGATCATATTTGAACGAAAAGAAAAAATCGAGTAGAAGAGATTTGTTTTGTGAGATTCACAAAAGTTGTCACTGAATCATCGTGAAAATGAATGAAATTATTCGCAAAAAAAAATACAAGGTGACTAATAATAAATTTCAGCTTGGAAAGAAATTGAAAATTAAACTAGTTCGGAGCGCTTCTGCAATTAATGAAGGCTAGATAAGGGAGAACCTGTTTTTCTATGTAATATTAACCCAGGTAGGGTACATTAGCTATTATCTGGCTGCTCATTGCATAACGATGGTCAGCTCCTATTGAATTTAATGTAATTAAATAATTAATTGTAAACAATCGAGTTTAATTTGATTGTAAAACTACATCAGCGCTAAAATTATTAGTGATTAATTAGTTTTGAATATGATCGGCGGACCTGGTCCGTTTAATTTTGTGAAATCAATTATGCATTATAAAATTTGAATGATGTAATGATCTGCAATAAATATATATGTAGATACGAATCCTCATTATAAAATTAATTAGAGGATTTTGTTGAAAACAAACAGTAACCTATTTTTCTGGTGTTGCTTACCTTGGTGCTTGCTCCCTCTAATTTGCCCTCAGCTATATACACACTACGACTAACATTATTTTTTAATAATTTTAATGCCTTCCTGGTGACTGATATAAGAAAATTCAGATAGTTAGAATGCATATTAAAGAATAATTATTTTAATCTGCGTGCTACATAACTCTTTTTCTGTCCCCACACTCGTCCCGCGTAGACCGTCGTAGGTATAAATACTTGAAATATAGGAAACTAATACTTACAAAATAATATATTAATATATGCGTGCGTTATTTAATATGATCACTCCCTTTTTCAGTCCCCAATGATACCCGTGCCAACCTTTTTCAAATGAAGTAGAGGGAACCACGCACTGCATCAATTTTCTCATTCGTTCCCGCATCAACATTCCTCTAACAAGCTTAGTTGACCACATAGGAAAAAAATATTTCAATCCATAGTTATAAGTACTTGTAATATTTGACATTAATATTTTCAAATGTTATCGAGTGTCATATGTAAAAAGCACTTTCAAGTGTAGGTATAGATACTTCCATGAAGTGGTACAAATACTTATGTGAGAATGAGCCCGAAAGTATGTTATCATGGATCTCATTTGAAACATAATAATAGTGTAAAACACGTTCATGGTATTGGATTTGCAAAAATCCTAACAAATCGTTACAAATATGGATGAGATTGAACAAAGAAAAAAACCACCTCTAAAAACATGTATGGTCCCCATCTAGTTTGAGTGGTCTCCACATGAATTTATCGTGCGGGTACATTTGAGAAATTTAGTTGGAGAAACAATTATTTATGAAAAGTTGTTCACCTCAGAGATATATATATTTTTGTACATAGGTATAAATACTTTCATGCATAGATATTAATACTTTAGAAAAAAAAATTAACCTAGGAGTTTTTGTGGTCTCCCAAGCTGTTATGTTTGTCATGTAGGTCGAGTAATGATATCAACTTCCTAAATTAAATATAAAATTTTGAATGCTCATTAGAAAATAATGAAATATATATGCTAAAATATTACAGATAATTACAAACAAGTTGTCATAAAAGAAAGAAGTAAATATCAGACACCTCATAGGTTACTACTCGTCGGTTTTTGTTTGAACCGTTAATTTAAGTTATTCACGTTAAGATGATTACACTACTACAGAATATGGTGATTGTACACGGATAAATCACGAAGAGCTACATGGATTTCCAACAGTGTAGGATATTAGAGTGTAGGAATGTCTCATCTTTTGCAAACGGATATTTATCCGTGTGCAATTATCAACAATCTACACGGATTTCTAATTAAAAGCCGTGTAGAAATCCAACTAGAGCTACACGGTTTTTTAATAGAAAATCCGTGTAGGAATATCAACATTCCTACACGGATATTTAGTTAAAATCCCTGTAGCTCTCCTAAACAGAATATTAAATAAATAAACCGGGTTCAGTAACCTTCCTACACGGATTTTTAAGTAAAAATCCGTGTATAATTGTTTCCTACACGGATTTTTAAATAAAAATCCGTGTAGGAAGGTTGCTGAACCGTTTTTTTTTTTTTAGCTAGCCTCTACTTTTGCTAGCCAATAATATATATTTCAGATTGAATATACATAGCTTTTTGCAAAAATAAATACATAACCTTTTGCAAAAATAAATAGAGAGCATTTTGTATATACATATAACCTTTTGCAACACATATATATACATAGCTTTTTATACATGCAATCCTTTTGACCCAACATATGGCATATACCTCTCAAGATCCTATACAATGTTTGTATAAAAATTATGTCCTCACCACTTAGTAACCATGTGATCAAGTTTTGGGCTCATGTTGCCAAAACTCATGGCTATGATCTACTCTAGCACGAAATTTCATACATACTAAGTTGTATTAGATCCAACATATCAAAAAGGAAGTTTGCATGTGATCCATGACATGATTTCTCTTGGCTAAAGGTCTCCAACAATATTGCATCTCCAATGAAAAATGCAAGGATCAATATTTGTGCATACATACATACATCATAGGGAATAAAAATTCTCAATTAAAATTTATACATAAAATTAATTGAATCTGTATGGCTTTTATATGAACCACTGAAAATTAATTTCGTAAGAAAAAAATTACTGCATCTTAAATGTATTTACGAAGGGAGGGTGGCGAAGAGGACAGTAACCAACTAAGACGAAGAGGACAGTAACCAACCAAAATCCTACAAAACCAAAAAGATAAATAAAAGAGAAATAAGTAATAATAATTACACATTACCTAAATAAACAATAATAAGTAACAGAAAATTAGAGAAAGAAAAAATATATATATACATACGTGGCTAACCTTAGCAAGATAGAGAGGAGAAAATAACAACTTCAAATATCTCAGATCCCAGTTGTGCTATGAGCTGAAATCAGACCAATATTTTAATACAGAGATAGAGAGAGTTTTATAGAATCAAAACGGCGTTGGAGGGAAAAGACCTTTTTATATAACCAAAACCCTAAAACTACCTTTCTACACGGATTTTTCACTATAAAATCCGTGTAGCTCTCTAGCATTTCTGTTATTTAAATAATAATCCGTGTACAATAACCCCTTCCTACACGGATTTTTTAATAAAAATCCGTGTAGCTCTCTAGCCTTTCTACACTGTTATTTAAACAATAATCCGTCTACAATAACCCCTTCCTACACGGATTTTTTAATAAAAATCCGTGTAGCTCTCTACAATTCTTACACGAATATTTAACTAAATATCCGTGTAGGAAATGTAAATTTCAAACGGCTTTTTTGAAACACTATTTTTTAACGAAATATCCATGTGGGATTCTTAGAGATATCATTGATCATTGGAAAAATCCTATTTGGTACACGGTTTTACATAAAACCGAGAAAATCCGTGTACAACCACAGTGTAGGAAGCGCCATTCTGTAGTAGTGTTAGTGTATAATTATTTATGTAGTTGATTGTAGTTGATGGGAAATGAGTTATATGATTATCTCCATTTTTATATTATGCAGACAGTTGTCACACCACACATATTACTATATAGTTTGTCATGATTAAGAATGGATCATGATCGTTCTCGTGAAACTGATGGTTACTAAATCACAATTGTCACACCACACATATTACTATATAGTTTGTCATATTATGCACGCAGTGGTTACACCACACATATTTCGATCCAAAGTGAATAAGATCTACAGTCTTTAGCGACTAAATCACAATCCTTCAAAATGTTAGACAAAATTTGAAACCGAGTTTGAGATCTAGTCAATGATCAAAAGTATTTAGCTAAAATTAAAAGTAAGCAAAGTACATAATGGTGTGAATTTCTAGTGTTTTGGCATATCGTTGTTACATCTATCTGTTTTGATTGTTATATCTCATTTAATATAGGTTTTCAATTATTGTAAAAGGATGTCTAATCTATACTTAGTAGCTGCCACTATCGCCATACACTCACACTACCAACCGAGACTTTTTCCATAGGGCTTGACTCGATTGGTGGAAAGAAATTGGGGATTAGCTTAAAGTCACCGCCTTCACTTGATCAGGTCTCTCGACTGATCCTATAGGATTCCCCATGGTAAGACAAGACAATGCGACATTCGTCTGCAGATGTCAAAACTCCCATGTATATTTTGTTGTTCCAATTAAAGACTTTCCTTGTTAAGGGCACCTCCAATAATCTAGCATTTTTATTCTTTCTTATCGTGACCCAACTAGCCAAATCATTACTAACTTTTGTGTCACTAGACGGTCTAGACTAGTAGAACAAAAGAAAAAACTATCGAACATAGAGCGGAAAAGCAATCAAACAACTATGACTAAGCAAAGATCATTAAAAAATATATATATCAAAACACCAAGAGTAACATGATTTACATGCCAACCCTAGAAATATAAACTATACCACGGAATGACATGTTTACAAGAAAGTAAGATAGAGTTACAACCATGGGAATACTCTTGTTCATATTCTACACACTCCTCTCTTCTTACTATATAATGTAAAATACTAAGTGATTCAAGACAAGTGTTCTCTTAGACCAAGGGGGCTTATATAGGAGTGAGGGGCATCTGGAAATGAGTGGAGTCCATGAAATCTGATCTGGTGATAGTTGTGGCAGTTCTTCTCCAAAGGGTGCCTCAGGTCCGTATGATTGCCTTTGTGTCGCTCTTTGATTAATGCGCATTTGGCTAAGTCCTTGGTTCGTAGTGGACCTTTGGCCCATATTGGACCATAAGGACCATAATAGAGACTCCGTAATTCCGATCGACCCGATTGTTGCTCCATATGATGTACAATAGCACCAAAACATGGTTCCTGCATTAAAATCCAAAATTGGGCAATAGTAGCATGTTTCTTATAATAATCAAATATAAAAGTGACAAAATAATAAAAAACCTAAGACAAAATTCCACATAATTCACTTAGACTTTGAGTGTGATTAAATCCCTAGCGATATCTTTCCTTATTGCTCCTTAAGCTAAATTTGATTCCTGCAATTGAATTATTTTCTTATTTCTTTGTTTCCTCTATTTCATTTATCTTATTCCTTTATATTTTTGACAATAAAAATAGAAATTATTCAATCTTTCCGAATTTGTAGAGAATTTTTTTTTCTGATATGCTATATTCATTGTGTCCAGAAGAGATGTAATATTTTTAAGACTACTGTATCTTTTTAATATTAGCTAAGAGGATATTAGGATATATTGTCCTTCTGGCTCAGAAAAAATGCAGCTTTAATTAAGTATTATTTTTAGCATGTTAACTGAATTCATTTATTATTATATGAAGATTATCATTTTTTTGTCAAATTATTGCCTTCTTTAGTTATTATATGGTTTTTGAGTAATACTCCAACATAATTGTTTTTTTTTTTTTTTTAAAGGCAGAAGCTGCCATTCTTTGGCGGGATAAAATGAAAAAAAAACTCTATGCTAGCTTTTTTAATGCGTGCATTTTCATAAATGTTTTTCATTTTTTATTTTTTAATTAATCTACTTTTCATATTTTGTTTGTTTATTTTCATAACTGTTGGACTACATCGAAGAAGATCACACTGGCAATAATACTTAAAAATTTGTTTCATATTATATTCGATATGTTTTTTTATTTACTGTTGATCTTTTTATTATTATTTATTATTTGAATTTCTATTTTTTTCATTTCAATATGTTTTTCAATAATTTTGTGTGAATGTCAAGCAAAAGGTATCTTCGTATTCTATCTACTTATAATATTTTTCGTTGCAACGTACGGGAACGATACTAGTAGAAGGTAAAAGAGGAATCCATATATTTGTCTCTCTATGCAGAGCCACATGCAAAAGTTCCCAAGGCGTGTTACTCGCTGCCCAGTTTGCTAAGTTAATATCTTGTTTTATTTGTTTTATCATGGGGACATACATGTCATTATACGCCTATTTGAAATATATATATATATAGAGGAGGGATTCGATTACACCACTTTTGAGTTACTACAATGTTACCCTCCTCATTTTCTGCATTTTCAAAGTCCAAATCGTCGATCCAAACCATTCAACATGATCTCCACAATAAAATGCACTTGCAGATCAAATTTTACATTTTTTTGAACTTTTTCACTATTTATTATGTATTTTACAAAAACTAGTCAAGTTCAGACCATTGAATTTTGTGCCTATCTTAATAAATAGTAAAAAAATAAAAAAAAATGTAAAATTTGATCTGCAGGCATATTTTATTTAGATAATCATGTTGCACGGTTTGGATCGATGATTTGGACTTTGAAAATATAAAAATGAGGAGGGTAACTTTGTGGTAACTCAAAAGTGGTGTAATCGGATCCCTCCTCATATATATATATATATAGAGAGAGAGAGAGAGAGAGAGTGACTAATATGATTTCGGTTGTATTTCAGCCAAAATATACCAATTTATTTTTTAATTTTCGAAGTCCAAAAAGCCTATCCAAACTGTTAGATGTGATCTCTATATTAAAATGTGCTTGGAGACCAAATTTTACATTTTTTGGAATTTAATACAAGTATAATCATCAGAAAAATTATTTTATTGTATAATAGTGAGTAATAACGCATCCATCTCCTATGATCGTATCCAATTCATCTATATCTCTATTACATGCTGGAGTAAATGGGAAAATATAATTAATGGCAAGTCAGCCAACGATAAATTAATATATATTATTTTGCTGTGTCACATGTAACCGCCATTAATTAAGAGTAATATGATCTTAATTAAGATACCGCATAAAGTAGCTGTCACTTCCATTATCAACTCATAATATAGATCAACATCTTTTATTCAAATAACTGTATTGATATAAAAACAAACGAGTTTGATTATAGAAGTTAGCGATAACGCACATGCACGGTTCAATATATCTATCTTATGGATACATATTAAAGTTACATAATTTAATTAATAATATTTCCTCTATACCAGACAATGGATAATTTTGCCAATCTATTCCTTAGAAAATTGATTGATGTTATATATATGCATTAAATATGCACATATTAATCCATAAAAGATATATAATCGAGGGGGATATTTTGAAGCAAGACGATAACTGCACTCCGACTCTATCCCCTGTCAAATCTCGCAACTAGCAACTTTTGACCGGATCACCTTCTAGAAGGTTGTTAGTGAATTTAAAGTTGCCCCGTGCAAATCTTTATATCTATGCGTGCTAGTTTTTATACATAATATATCAAAACTTTATACGTAATATACAAAGTATTTATAAATACTATACATCTCACCTTTTTTGTATTATGCCACTACACCTTCATTTTCTCTCTTATCTCCTCTTCATTTCTCACAGTGTGGTATGGAAATTTTGATGTAGTTAGTGTCCTAGAGCAAACATTTGTTTGTAATTTTGTTCATATGATTGACTTTTGTCAATTGTTCCTTAAGTTCCATTTACTTGTTGGTTCATCTAAGGTGAGGACTTTAGATTGTGAAGTACTACATAAATAAAAGTAATGAATTTTAAGTATCCCTAATCGAGATAACTAGCAAGGAATACTAATTACATCCCATACTTTTTTTAAGTTAGTGACAAAATGTCTTCAACATTATAATTATACCTGATATTAGTGTGAGGATTAAATATTTGATCACGTTTTACAGATCAAGGCGGTCTGGTGTCGATTTAATCTCACGGATGCATGTATAGGTGTTATATGATATTGGATTGACCACACATGCACATTAACTGGGTTATGTGTTATGTCATATATGTTTTATGTGGTGTTATCTCATGTCTGACATGTTCAGTTTTCTTGCTTAAGTAATGTGTATCAATGGTTGGTGTTTAATGCTTGCTGCAATATAGAGTTATAAGGACCTCTTCTCTATATGTATGACTAATGTTGAGAAGTTTGCGAACAAAACAGATCTCTATTAGATGTGTTGGAACACAATTGTAAAGGCTGTAC
Organism: Carex cristatella; assembly: GCA_024447775.1. Lineage (NCBI taxonomy): Eukaryota > Viridiplantae > Streptophyta > Magnoliopsida > Poales > Cyperaceae > Carex > Carex cristatella. The sequence continues at coordinate 1,959,616 of JAJHPF010000026.1, read as the reverse complement.
ACCTTTGTTGATACCAACCTGATTTATTGTGTATATATGATTTATATATTTGTTTCCTTATTTGTGTAGATTGATGTTGCTTGTATACACGATGTATGTTGAATTTATATATTATGGCTAGAAAAAAGTAGGGGGCTAGCCAAATATATAAATGAAATTGTGTTCACAATATATACTTTTTCTATCAGTACTAAATACAAAGCCAAAGAAGAATATTCATTTAAGGTTAATAGAAACAACCTTGTTCTATTGGTAGTGTTTAACCTACCGATAGAAGAAGGGTAGTTCTTCAATCAGTAGGATATAAGCACGCAACCGAAATCATATGTGTAATTCCTCTACGGTAGCTTGATCAATACTGATAGAAGAAGGTAAATCTTCTATCGGCACAAAGTCAATAGAAAACATGTAAGTTGTTTTACCGTGTTGGTCACTAGAAATAGGGAATCTCAAAGTTGAGCATGTTTTTACCCGATAGAAAACTGCATATATTAGTTGTGGTCATCGGTATGTTTGCATCACAAAAATACTGTGATTATTTTCAGAATAAAACTATGATTGCTTATGAAACATTGATCTAATAATCTTAACTGTGCACAACCATTTGAACTTTTGCTCAACATTTTTTGAATGTTTCAATCAAGCAGGATTAGGATTTTCTCTTCCTCTAAATATTCAAATTTTAGAAGTGGTATCATAAAAAATAAATGATTTTTTTCTTTACAAATATAATCATCAGAAAAATTATTTGATTGTATAATGGTGAGTTACAACGCAACCATCTCCTATTATTGTATAAAATTCATCTATACCTCGATTAGATGCTACAGTAAATGGAAGAATATAATTAATGCCAAGGCAGCTAAATTAATACATATTAGTTTTGCTGTACGTCACATGTAACCAACATTTTTTTTTTGACGTCACATATTTCATGCATATATTAGCTGTCACATCCATCATCAACGCATAACGGAGACCAACATCTTTTATTCAAATAACTGTATTAAAATAAATGCGAACGAGTTTGATTATAGAAGTCAGCGCTAACGCACATGCATGGTTCAATATATCTATCTTAAAGATATATATTACATTTACAAGATTTTATTAATAATATTACCTTAATTTATACCATACAATAGATAATTATGTCAATTATTATTCCTTAGAAAATTGATTGATGTTATATATATGCATTAAATATGCACATATGAATCTATAAAAGATATAAAATCGAAGGGGATTTTTTTAAGCGAGGCAATAACTGCACTCCAGATTCTATCTCCGGTTAAATCTCTTTACTAGCAACTTTTAACCAGGATCACTTTCTAGAAGGTCACTAGTGAATATAGAAGGTCACTAGTGAATATACAGCTAGCGCATGTAAATCTGTATATCTATGCGTACCAGTCTTTGTACATATAACACATCAGAACTTCATACCAAACATACAAAGTATTTATAAATACTAGACATCTCACCTCATGCCACTGCACCTTCATTTTCTCTCTTATCTCGGATTAGCTGCATCAGCAGCATCTTTGATTCTGGTGGGAGGAACAATTACTAAACGGGTAGCATACCCTAATGCTAAGGTGATGATTCACCAACCTAGCAGTGCCCGTGTTAAGGGAAATATACATTCCTTAAAAATAGAAGCAGAAGATATGTGCGAACTTCGTGGTACAATTGTTGATATTTATACAGAAAACACAGGTAAACCTATACATTATATACAAAAGAATCTGGAAAGAGACTATTTTATGTCAGCAACAAACTTCTCACTATGTGGTAGAGAAATTTTGATGGCGTTAGTGTCCTCGAGCAAACATTTGCTTCTAATTTTGTTCATACAATTGACTTTTTCAATTGTTCCTTGAGTTGCATTTACTTGTTGGTTCATCTAAGGTGTGGACTTTAGATTGGGAAACACTACATAAATAAAAGTAATGAATTTTAAATATGCCTAATCGAGACAATTAGCAAGGAACACTAATTACGTGGATAAGGGTTGGTCCCCATTGTGCATTTTCTGTCCTAAACCCTAAACCCTAGACCCTAAATCCTAAATCCTAAACCCTGATTATTCAGTTCCTTAAACAATCAACGAATGTTAGAACCAGTGTTGTTAAAAACGATCGTTTTTCCAGTAATCGGTTCAAGAATAGTCAGTGTTGAGGACTTTCACCGACTGTTTTTGAAGAAAAATAGCCAGTGTTGAGAATTTTCACAGATTGTTCTTGGACTGTCAGTGTAGGGTATTTTCATTGACTGTTCTTGAACCATCGGTATAGGTTTTCACTGACTGTTTGAATAAACCGTCAGTGTTGGGTATCTACACTGACTGTTTTTTACCCGTCAATAAAGATATAGCTACACTGACAATGACATCACTAACGCCTCAATAACAGTCGGTATAGGAGTATTTTAACAATTAGTAAAAGAGTTTTTTGTACTAGAAGTTAGTGAATTGCAGAAATTTCATTTTTAAGTTGGAATTAAAAATGGTCTTATTCTTCTATCGGTTAAGTTGGTAGATTTATTCTATCAGCCATCTTCTTCTAACAGTTCTAAATTTAGAACCGATAGAATAAATGTGACACTTCTTCTAACGGTTCTAAATGACAAACCGATAGAAGAATTTGTCATTCTTATAACGGTTCACAGTATTGAACTGAAAGAAGAAATTGGACACTCTTTTCTAGTTGTTTTTTATTCTAGGATTAATAGATTGAATTATTTACCAAACTTACCACAACATGCTTTCCATTTTGACCAGAAATATTTCAAATCGATAGAAGATATGGTACGTGTTAAAAGACCCCATATTTATAATAGTGAGTGTTTAATGATATTTGACATTTAATACTTAGTTTTAAGTTTTGAAATAATGTCTGTTTTGATCAAAAATATTAATTTCTGCATGCAATGTGCTGTAGATGTATTTATTTCAGGTGCATACAATTATTCAAAAGTTGATGTGTTATTAACTAGTTTATGTTTAAATAATTATTAATTTTGATGAATTTTTTAGTAAAATTAATTTTAATTATTTATGATATGCAATGAATATTGAATTTATTTTACAGGCTATATAGTCTATCTATAGCCCTACCTACAACAATGAAAACAATTATTTAATATTTATCTCTAATTTTACAGAATATCCCAATTGAGTTTCAACTTTCAAGACTCAACGGATATTTTTATATATATATATCCTACTTATGCTTTTCTTACTACCACTTCTCCATTTCTTTGGTATCCAGTGCCTCCAGTGCACTTTACTCCTTACTGGAAATCTCGTTCAAAGGACAATTAATTAATTCGTTGGTGACCTTATCTCACTAGTTCTGATGACCAGACCCCACTCACCAGTGTCTCGCATTAACTTTCTTCCCAATGTCGTTCCTTCTTGTTTAGCTCGGCCCAGATCCAGCCCAAATACTAGGTAGGGTTCCTCTATAGTGACGGACCCGTATCCTCTGCTGCGATTTTTTTGGAAGCAGCCTGCTGCACTTTTTTTTTAGCCGTTCGATTAGATCCGAAGGTCCAGATGACATCTCAAGAGATGGAAAGAAAAAAAATTCCTAAATCGCTTCGTCTTCCCTGCTTGATAGAAAACTGTCTTCCCGCTTCTGATCAAGTCCGCTCCCTGAATAGGGTTCTTGATAATCGGACTTCGTCTTCTCTGATCAAGTCCGCCTCTGATCAAGTCCGCTCCTATCAAACTTCGTCTTCCCTCATTTCATAATCGGACTTCGTCTTCCCTGACTCCGCTCCATGACGCCGCTCGTCTCGAGAATTCAGAGTGGATGAGAAACGGAGATTATGCTCCTAATAGATTTCAGGCCCAATGCGACGCTGTCAATCTCGTTTGTGGCGCTAAAACTCAGGTACTATTTTCCCCAATCTAATGCTAAAAAGGTACCGTCTCTTTGATTTAGGGTTTTATGTTAAGAAATTGATTTCAATGGAACTGGTTCTTATTTATTCAAGGCAGCAAAGGAAGAATCTGGAAGCCAGTCAGACGTGAACAAGGTGCTTGGTGATCAGTCTTTTGTTTCTTCTATCCTTAGTTCGGTAAGATACAAATTCTCCTTTTTATGTAATTTCATTCTAATCAACTTTGTTAGTTGTCAAGATATAATCAAATGCCATTTGTCATGCTAATTGAGTTCGTGTAGATCATTTTTTATGCCTGAATTGACCGTGTAATTTACAATTGTACATGATTAATACTCCATTAGCCTCCGTGAAAGCCATTAACCTCCTGTCTGTTTCAATTGTTCAATTGGACCAAATCAAGTCTTTAAAAGGAATTCAAAGGTAATGAACTAGCATTAGTCTTACTGCATCAGTATATATTTGCAATATTTCCTTTTAGTCACTTAATAATATCACCTGTATGATATTGTAACAGCTTCCTGGTGTTGATCCAAATATCCCCTCTGTAAGGAGCTTGCTTGATTCTTTACAACCTGAGGTATGCCTCTCCTCATATGAACTCACTTTTTTTTTTAACCTAGGTGCAATTGTTGTCATTATGACATTTTCTTTTATTTTCTAATGGGACTGATTATCTTGTGCTTGAGCTATTCAATACATGTTCTATAGCTTTTTTTAAGAATTGTTTTATGACCTATCCTTCTTTTTGTTTTTTTGACCTTCAAAGTTTGTTTGTTTTTTTTTTTTTTTTCCTTCAGCAAGAGAAAAAGGAAGACAAGCCAGATAAAAGCGAGGAGAAGTGTATTAGCCTTTATTTAGTCAGGTATTGTTATGTTTCCGGTGCCTTTGTATGATTAAACTTGTAGCTACTTGTGATATGTACTCAAGGGACTATTTGTTTTATTTTATTTGGCATATTTCTTTGTTGCCTACTGCTTCAGATGTGCCATGATTATCTCTTTTGGAGCCATTTTTAAGTACTACTAATCTGCAGTTGTTAATTAAGCTCCAGTAAGTTACTAGTAGGAGAGTTGGTACGACATCAGTGTTGTTATTATTATTTGGTAGAAGATTTTTTTATAGTTTGGTACTGATACCTTATATGTGCCAAATCATAATCAAGATTTTTTTTCTCTATTCGCATGCTTATGCATAAAATGGCTCAAAAAATGAATGTAATTGATATTTAGCATGAACCGAAGGAGCCGCTTCTATATTAGTTATGGTACCAAATCAAAAGGTTCAAGAGTGGTTTCTATTATGAAAACGAACAAAAAAATGCCTAACATTTCTATAACAGTTTGTTAGTTTCATTGGCATAAAATTTGGACCTTGAATTGTTTTTATCAATTAGTATTAGATATTTGGTAGAGTTAGAAAAAATCATGGAATTCAAACTTTTCAAACCAGAGTGCTTAAATTAAATGCAAACTTTTCAAACCAGCAGTGATCAATGAACAAAAACTGATCCATAAACAAAATTAAATGCAAAATCAAAAGCCTCCAGCACCAACACAATAACTTTATTGTGTAATCTTCAAATCACTGCAAAGATGATGAAAAAATATTTAGCAACATAATACCATCACTACTTAGAAATTATTTCAGCTTGATATTTTGTTGAGAAAAATAATACACTTACTATATGTCTTCAAGATTACCATTGCATCCGAAGTTCTCCTCTACTGTACTTTGCAATAAACTAGTTCTCGATCTATAATTAAGATGTAAATATTAGCAAAAAGATCTTACGAAACATATTTAAATATTAGTAAAATAATTTACCTTAATGAATCTTGACTATTTGAGATACTTTGACCTTTTCCTTTCTTTGTTTTTGGCAAGTTCTCATTCCAAGGTTGTTTTAGTCTCGAGCGTCTATCACCACCATTCTTCTGTTTTAGGTGAGGTGGATTTTCTTTATTCTTGGCTTCACCACAATCATTGGTTCTTTTTGACCAATTTTCAAATTTCTCTTTGTATTTCTCTCGAAGCGAACTCAATCCATCGCGCAAAAATTGAGTTTGTTCTTCATTATGGGCCGCCTTAGCACATGTTGGTGCTATTTCACGAATCAAATCTCCATTACGATTTCTAACATCCAACATAGCATCTTCAATTACCGTTCTTCCCTCTCTATCCACAACGGTGTCATCTTTTGCCATTTTAGTCCAACGGTTTAGAACGTACCTCGGTGGTATAACCTTAATGTCCTCTCAATCCAACACCTTTAGTGCATGCCAACACAAAATACCATCTTTCTCAAACTTCTTACAAGAACATGAAACCGTTCGGTCATCCCGATTCCAAACAACTTGTCTACTCTTGGGTTGGACTTCACTATCAATGTCACACATACCAACCGTGTACGTATTACCCTCTAGGCCTTCTATGTGAGCCGATCCGACTAACTCGAACACTTTGGGTGTTTATAACTTTCCGGCTTCACAAAGAATCGAAAAATTCAGCTTGATCCTTGGTAACTTGCTTCTCATTTCATAATCGGACTTGATCTCTTTCTCACGATTTTCGTCAACAACCCTATCAAAGTACTCCAAAAACCGATATATATCCAACTTACAATTTAAATAGTTCTTCAAAGTTGAATTAATGCTCTCACTAGCTTGTGTGCTACGGATCCCTAGAGTGTAAGCATCCTTCATGAAACAATATGCCTACTTTTTTCTGCTAGCATATATAAATTTTAGCCACGAATTGTCATCCAACTTTTCCATGAGAGCATTAAAGGCACTCTCAAACTCGTTTTCCTCCTCGTACCTGAACATACAAGCCGAAAAATCTCTCATTATGTTCATCCCATCCTTGTTGTAGTGTGACAAATGTTTTACACAATTCTGACCAATATGCCACACACATAAACCGTGCCTTGTATCCGGCATTATTTTCTCTAAAGCAACCCCCATTGCAATATCTTGATCGGTAAATATGGTGATGGGCTTTTTGCCACCATGCGCCTCGAGAAACTTTGTAAACACCCATTGAAAAAAACTCTTTACTTTGGTCACACATGAGAGACGCACCAAAAATGACAATCTCCCTAAAATGATTGAAGCCAATGAAAACACCGAAGGCCCATTTTTCATTATTAGTGCCAAATGTAGTATCAAAAACAACTACATCTCCAAACCGGACATAAGCCGCAATCATTCTTGCATCCGTCCAAATGATATTAACGATTTCTTGGTTGTCGGTGGTATCCTCAAAATGTTGAAAAGACGGATTCTCCGAAGCCCGTCTTGTAAAATACTTCGTCATAGCAACGGCTGCCCCTTATTCCATTGGTTGCTTTCGCATATCCCTCAAGCGATTATTATGATCTACCTCTGTGTAACCAATGCCTCTAATTCCACCGGATTGTCTACTATATAGCTCGTGTGCCTCTTTCGGCCGAATTCCTGAACTACCAGCTAGATGAATGTCAATGCACGCTACTTCAGACACTTTACGTTGACTAGGTATTAGATAGCAAGCTTCGAACTTTTGGAGATGATGGTTGTGTTCAAAAAAAAAATTTATGACCTTGTATTTTTGGGATACTCTATAAAATTTTATTTTCAAACGAACTTGACAATTTGTTCGCGTCTCTGCTCTAGGGTTCTTCATCAGATGATCTCGCTTATCTTTTTCTTGTGTACCTTCACATTGGCACGTGAAAACATATGAAGTAAATATGTCATCCTTTTTACTCTTATGACCACAGTCTCTTCTTACCCCAAAGCCATTTCTTCCACCATAATTCCTCCAAAACGTCCATGCTTCGTCTACTGTTTGAAATTCCATGCCCAAGAGAGATACAAAATCATCTTCTTGAGACCCCATTTCCTTCATAAACAATAAAATATAAACAAAATATTAAGCTTTTAGCATTTTTTTTTTTAAAGAAAAATAAGGATCTAGCCCTTATTTACAAAAAAAAAAGAAAAAGAAAACAACCTAGAACAAAGAAAAACTGAAATATGTCAAAAGACAGGGTTTAAAATGTAAAAATTGCAAAACAAAATCAGAGGCGGACTTGATTCTTCACCTCTTTTCCTTGTATCCCGTTGAGAGGAAATGAAGCAGACTTGATCAGAGACGGACTTGATCAGAGGAACAAACTCATTTTTTCTTCACCTCTTTCCACTATTCAGGGAGCTTTTGATGAGAGGCGGGAAGACAAAGCGATTACGTAATTTTTTTCTTTCTATCTCTTCTGTTTAGGCGCGATGTTATTTGGACCTTCAGATCTAATCGAATGGCTAAAAAAAAAGTGCAGCAGGATGCTTCCAAAAAAATCGCAGCAGAGGATACGGGTCCCTATAGTGACCCCAATTTTGTGATTTTATCTGCGCCGTTTGATCTTGCTCCGGATCAATTTAAAAAACACTGGTCCCTTAATTGCTCCCCAATTTTGTGATTTCAGTATCGAAAGCAAAACTTGATTTACCATGGGGATCATAATTGTTCCTGTTTTCCTTGGCCAGACCCCCCCCAAATGTTACCATAACTTATATGGCTACACCGCTACATGCTATTATGTGATTTGGAAAACGGTTATCTTATTCCTTAGATTGCTTGGATGCAATTAGTTTAGTATTTTTCATTGCTCTAAGTACTCTTAGGAATTTGCAAGTTTGACAATTTCATAATTTACTTGTATTGTACAGTTTAACGCTCTCAATATGTTTGATAAAATGTTCAATTCTTAATCCTGTGAGTATGCTTTTGTAACAATCTCAGTATGTCCAGGTCCATGTATTTTGTAATTAATAAAAAATCAGCGGTTGAATCAGTCTACCCATCGGTCCGACTAGTGAACCTTTGACCCGAAGGTTTACTGGGTTAATGCCCGGGCCGGGTTTGATAACATTAATTATATGTTTAGTTTAGACAAATTATCACCGAAACTCTTATAATATTTTTAATATAATATAGCTAATATTTTTTCTTCATAAATTGCAACAGTATAGTTGAAACAAAAGTAGTTATTGTTAATCGAGAAACCCAACATATATATCAATGACATAAAATTATTTATTACATTCTAAAACTTAAATTATCTATTCAAATTTATGCACAATCAAGTATTAATTCTAATTTTTACAGAGTTTGTCTAATATTAGTCAAAAATTGACTAATATGTTCGAAATAGAATTAAACAAACTGGAGCATGCCAAAATAATGTAGTAATATTAGCATATTTTTATAATAATTATATGAATCCCTCCTCCCCACATACACACACTCCAATTCCTCCTTTGTCCATGCATATTAGAGGAAAGTTGTACTATGGTCCTCACTAATTATGTGGTTCTCCTCTCTCAATCCCGCACTCGTCCAAAGTCAATTTTCATAGGTATAAAAAATTAACCAATCAATCGAGATTATTGCACATTTTATTTATAAAAAATATTAATTTTTGGACCTATATAATTAAATTTTCATTCACAAAACTATTTTCCACATCACATTTTACAAACTGATTCTCATGATTTAAATCATTAATTTCACATATAACAAACAAACGTAATTGAATTTATAATATTTAAAGAAGTCTGATTATCCTGAAAGAAACAATTTGCAAACGGTTGTAATGAATTTCAAGATCACAAGCATTGTAGACTGCAGAAAACTAATTAAATTAACCAATCAAATTGTCGAAAGGACTCAATTAATTCTTTGGAAGTCCAATCAAAGAGAGATTAAAAGAGCACAGATGGCAGCATTTGAGATAGCATAAGACTGAATGAGAGCGAGAGAGATGGAGGTCAATGGGAAGTCAAGAGAGGCAACTCATAATTAAAAGGAAACAGTTGATTATGGTTATTAAATTAATGGAAATTTACAAACAGACCTAAAGTTTCAAGTAAATGATCAAAATATCCAAAATAGTTAAATGTCAATTAATACTGTTTCCTTTTTTAAATTAATAATATATCTTTTTATGTTTAATTAGTTGGGGACGTGATGACTTTTCCCCAATTAAAATCCCTCACAAATCTTCAAGAGGAGGCCGCAGGGGCGGAACCAGGGCCTGGGCCAGCCTGGGTCCTGGCCCCCCCTAGACCCATAAATTTTACTCGAATGTTTTTTGCTGGCACCCCCTAAAATTTATGGGCCCTGGCAGTTGGCACCTCAGCGGCTCAGCCCATTGCGCTGGACTCAGGATATCAATTTTAATTTCCAGCGGCTGGAGAGAAGTTCCGATTTCTCATTTCTCTTTGCCTTCCTGACTTCCTCTTCGGGACTTCACCTTCTTCTGCGCTGGAGAGAAGTCCCGAAGCACTGAAGCACGGCAACGACTTCACCTTCCTCTTCGGGACTTCGCCTTCCTCTGCGCTGGACGAAATGGCCCCTGCCCCCTGGTCTCTCTGGCCGCACAGCACGGCAACACACCAGAAGCACTGAAGCACCATCTGAATAACTCGGACGGTGAGTCTCTTCTGATTGAAGCGTTTTTTCGCCCAATAATCGGGTTGGGGACTTGGGGGACTGGGGGTTGATGATAGATTTTTCAAACCCTGATAACAACAATGCACAATTTCGCCCAACAATGCAAAATAAAACAGTGTTGCTTTTATTTGGCATAGTTTACTTGAATATGATGTTTCTGATTTAGGTTTTATTTTTTGAAAATCTTTCCTTTTTTCTTCTTGTGTTCTTTTATTTGGATTACTTGTTTGGTTTAGATGGGGTTTTGGGTTCTGTTTTGCTGTTTCCTATGGACATCAGATGGGAAGGCGGGTACCGAATCGATGGGAATCATGGAATGATATCAAAAACTACTGGCAAGATGATAGAATGGGGACTGGTATGCATAGGAATCGAGACTGGTACAGTAAGGCCCGGTACTGGTAAGGTTCGGACCAGGTATAAGTATAACACTAAGAAGACAATCCAGGAGGTACTGGTATGGACAGACATCATACTGGTACTGGAATATGAAAGAAACGAAATTGGTGCGCATTTGGTACCAATAAGGATATGATGCAAGGGCAACTGGTACATGCAATGAAATAGAGGAAAACACACAGCAAGCAGATCGGAAAATTGCTCCTAACTTCATTACCAGATCTTATTTCTTCTTTTTTTCTTTTCTGTTAGTAGTTACTGTTTAAGTTTTGTATTTTTCATTTTACTTTCTTAGGCAGTTAGGCTCAACTATTATTAGCCGAATTGATGTTTTATATTTTGTTACAAACTCCTTGTAACTCATTTTATATTAATTAAATGAGGGCTTACCCTTATTTTTCATTAAAAAAAAGTGTTGCTTTTGATTTGCGATGTAAAAAGATATTTCGATTCTTGATGGATTAAATCTATTGGGCTGCATAAATGGGTCCAAATTTCTGCTCTATCTGGTTAAACGAATTTGAATGGTGTATCTGGATAAGTTTCTGTAAATATGTTCATTTCAATGGATGCAATATATTATTGTCGCATATATTATTTATTGTCATTTTTTTTTAAAATTATAAGAATGGAGAAGTATTACAAACCTACGTTAAGAAGCAGTGAATCTAGTTAGGCCCCTCTTAGTTTTCATTCTTAGTTCCGTCACTATCTTCAACTATAACAGTTAAAATCCCTGACAAATCTTCAACTATAACAGTTAAAGACTTGAACAGTAGGACCACATTCTAAAAGGTGAGCGCCAATCGTACGTATTCAAGACATCAGCGCTATCCGGATGTGTTTTTCTCAAGTCTGAATAGTGATATTTCCAAATTTTAATATTGTTTTCAAAAGTGTTAATAGTGTTTTTCACATGACGTCTTCACAAGCATGCCCTTTCATACGCAAAATAAAATAAAATAAAATTTGTGAAACAAATTTTAATACGTGTACACTTATATGCTTCCTAAACGAACGACATGTACAAAATGATTGCACAACAAAAAAAGGTATTGAAGATAGTGTCAGTATAAATAATTAGTAATAAAAAGAACCAAGTAATCCTGACTAAGCAAGCTACCAAATTAAGGGTCAAGCCTTAATTATGGGTGCGTCCGCAGAACGAAGAGAAAATGTCAACGCAAATAATCAAGGGTAAATTTTACTTATACCCCTCAGAAACTATAGCATTACTATTACTCCCTACCAATTTATATTTATATATTTAAATGCCTAAATTACAATAACTTACATAATTAGTCTTCTTTTAAAAAAATTATCTCATACATTTACTATTTTTTTGAAAAGCTTAGCACAAACTGCAAAGTCGTCAGAAGGGCTCGATTTCGCCACCTTTGAGTAGCTACAGTTTTTAGAACTTTTTTCTAACCAACTGTGCTACCGTCTCATTATCTCTAACTCACATATTTATTCAATTAATCAAATAAGCATTACACACTCATCAAACTCCATTACTTTTAATTTTTATCTATATATTAGATATTTTGTCTGAAGGATTAAGATGAATATTTTCTAATATTTACTAGAAAAAATTAAATCATATATTAGGAATAAATACTACATAGATTAAGGTTGTTTGACTCCAATTAGTGGCTCCCATAGTGCGGGGACGAAACATAGAAATTAAGAAATTAGTGCGGGAATACAATTTGGACATTTTTTAACATACGTAAATACAGTCCTCTGTATAGAGATTAATACTTATGTTATTTAAGATAAATACATCAATACTACATGTTAAATACTATTGTTCTGTTAATGTTTTAGTGGTCGCCCATAATAAGTTTTGGACCTAGTGCGAAGACAATATAGATATAATGTATCAATTTGTGCGGGGATACAACTTTTTGTCACTCTTGAAGGCAAAGATTAATACTCATGTTTATGGAGATTAATACTTATTCAAAGCATTGTAAATATAGTAATGAGTCAAATTAAATGCTACCCTATATTTAAATGTTCAAATGATCGGAACCTCATAGTTTTTGGATTTTAATAGAGAAATATTGAAAATGGTGCTTCTATTTTAAAATAGGAGCGGTTTTGCAGCGGATTAGATGGGGTCTCATTTAAGTCAAAACGGGTTCAAATAGGGGCGGGGGGCATAATCAGATAGGGGCGGTTTCAAATAAGGAAGTTTTATTCATTGAGTGTGTGTAATTAGATGAAAGGACGGGTCAGAACGGGTTCGGATTTAACAAAACAAAAAAAGCATAAGGGTGGGGTCAGAACTCATGTCAATAATTTCTTACAATAACTAAACACTTTGAGAATTTGTTTAATTATTTAATTTAATAATTATAAAACTAATTTGGCTAAATATATGATTTTATGGGATAAAACAAAAATGATAATTTCACGATTTCATATCTCTGGATTTTATTTAAAATTACATTATCCAGAATTATTAATTATTTTCTTCAAAGATAAATTAACATTGTATTACTAAAAATATATTATCAAGATGTATAGTCTTTATTATATTATGATTATGAAAAGGTCTTGTAAGTATAAACTATAATAACTCAATATTTAGGATTTTACACATACTATTTTTAATAATTTGGTCCATACATCCAACGAGCACATACTATTATTTACAACACTGATATGTAATTTAGGGCCGCCACAACGTTCCTAACCTGTGTCTTTTTGTTTTTAATATTTACCCAAAGGTGGTTTCTTGAAAGCTGGTCTTTCTGGTCAATAAGCTTGACATGTCTAATCATCTTTCTTATTCTTTAAAAAATGTGTTATACATTTCTTAAAGTAAAAAAAAGATTCTATTCAAACTCAATCAAAAAGAGTGAAAAATAAAACACATTTCATCTCTTTTCCTCTATCTTTCTGGCCGTTTAGCTGAAATGAATCTCAAAACAACTACACTTCACTTCATCCAATTCTACTTGGTGTTCTACTTCCATCCCATGCTCATTGCATGCCAGAATATTAATGAGACACCTTGCAACTCAACTGATCTGTTTGCCTTACAGCACTTTCTCAGCTCTCTTCATTCTAACAACAAAAGTTGGAGTTCTATTTTATCTTCTCAAAAGAAAATGGCATGTTGCAATTGGACTGGCATCTCATGCGACAATTCTACCGGTCGGGTAATAGGAGTGGATCTTCAATTCATGAACCTCCATGGAACCATTTCTCCGTCTATAGTTGAATTGGATCAACTCAGATGGCTTAATCTCAGCTACAGTTCTCTTGTAGGCAATATTCCAAACCAACTTTTTTATCTCCCCTACTTAGAGAGGCTTGATGTTTCAAATAATTTTCTACGTGGAACCATCCCTATCTTTCACAGGTATCCAGTCTTGAAAGTTTTTATATTACTTACAATCATTTTTATGGTCCTCTAAATCTAACTATTTGTAAATTTTCATCAAAGATTAAAATTCTTCAGTACTCGAAAAATCTATTGAGAGGTGATTTTCCAATTGGTTTCAGCAATTGCAGATCTATTGAAGAGATCAGGCTGGATTCAAACATGATATCGGGCAGCATACCAGTTGATCTGTTCAAACTATCCAATCTGAAGAAATTGTATTTACAAGGCAACCAACTTTCTGGCAGAATGAGCAAAATGTTTAGTAATCTTTCTAACCTGATTGAGCTGGACATTTCTGATAATTTTTTTCAAGGAAAAATCCCAGATATCTTTTGTAGCCTTCAAAAGCTGAAAACTTTTTCGGCAAAGAGTAATAATCTTACAGGAGCTTTACCTTCTTCCCTTGCTAACCTGGCATCACTTAGAATTTTGCTTCTTAACAATAATTCTCTGAGCGGACAAATAAATTTAAATTGCTCGGCCAAGGCACAGTTGAGCTCGCTCCATCTTGGTTCAAACCATTTTTCGGGACCAATAAATGCTCTGAACAACTGCCTTATGTTAAGATCCATTAATTTGGGCAGAAACAATCTCACTCGAAAAATTCCATTGAATTTCAGAAACTTGAAACTATTATCCTACATATCCCTTGCAGGAAATAACTTTTATAATTTAACCTTCGCATTATCCATCCTTGGAGATCTCCCAAGCCTAAGAACACTTGTCCTTACACGAAATTTCTTCAGCGGAGAACATTTTCCTAGTAGCATACTGGGGTTTCAAAATGTTGAGCTTCTTGTAATTGCAAACTGTGCTCTTTCTGGTGCGGTCCCATCTTGGATTGCTGACTTGACCAAATTGAAGGTCTTGGATCTGTCATGGAATCATTTGACAGGTTCAATTCCTCCTCAGATTGGAAGCCTTGATAGTCTGGTATATTTGGATTTATCTAACAATTCGCTAAGTGGAGGTCTCCCAAGCAGCTTAACAAAATTGAAAAGCCTGATATCCAAAAATAATGTGCAGCAATGGGCAGAGGCCGATTATTTTCCTTTTTTTACAAAGTCAAATATTACTGGAAACGGTCTGCAGTATAATCAAATCAACCAGTTCCCCCCATCTTTAATTCTTCACAATAACTTGCTGACAGGTCAAATTCTACCCGGTTTTGGGAACATGAGGAACCTACTTGATCTGAATCTTGGCAACAACCAATTCTCAGGTGCAATACCTTCTGAACTCTCATGTATGTCTAACTTAGAGGTCTTGGATTTGTCACATAATGACCTATCAGGTAGAATTCCTGCTTCAATGGTTAAACTCAATTTTCTTTCTACATTTAGAGTCGAGTACAATAACTTAAACGGTGAAATTCCAACGGGTGGTCAGTTCTTTACTTTCGAATGTTCAAGTTTCGAGGGGAACCCTAATCTCCATGGTTTCCCATGTAATCCTTATAACAGTTCTACGCCTTTAGAATTTGTAACTCAGCTGCAAGGGAAGAAAGATAGATTGATCTCTGATATCACTGCTGGTGCTATCATTGGAATGTGTGTAGGTGTTAGTATTGGTATTGCCATTGGTGTTCTTGTTCCACTAGGTGGCTGTTTCTCCACACGGCTCTCTTTAATAGGTTTCTAATACAATTTTCTTCATAGGAACTCAGTATCAGATGTTGGATACTTGTAATACATTATATTTAATTTCACAATGTAATCACATTCTCAAAAAAAATAAAAAATGTACATGTTTGGCTTTGCTTGATACTTGTAAGAATGTACTTCTTGTTATTGTGCTCCTCCTTTCGAATTTTGTTTAAACATTTATATCACGTTCTGTTACTGTTTTAAGGATATTCTGTTAATTAAAAACTTTCTTTATTTATAACAAAAATATCACGTATCACGAAACTATCAGATATGGGTCACTATTTGGAGCATATTAGTCCAAATTAAATAGCACCAATTGCATTGTTTCAACTTAATTATTAAATTTGATATTATTTCATCCATAAAATCAGTTATTTCTACGCCTTTCAGACTGATTCTGGTTTATTCAGACGTTATTGCAATCAAAAAAAATATTTTAGCATGTTTCATAATGATAAATATGTTTGCTAATTTTAATTCATATAAAATGATATTACTCAAATTAAACATTATTTCAAGAGAAAAAAATTATATTTTTTTCATAAATTACAACAGTAGAGTTGAGACAAAATTAAGTAGTTATTGTTAATCGAGCCACCCAAAGTATATCAATGATATAAAATTTAAGTATCTTTCCAATTTATGCACAATCAAAATATAAAATCTAATTTTCTTCTGCTACAAAAATGGTTAAATAAATCAAAGGAGTCCTCGAGCATCGTATAATCAATCATCTGATCAGTTGTTTAATAGTCCATTTTGACCACTAATAGCGAGAAAATAGGTATGATATTTTGAGTAGAACTAATATACTCTTAAGTTCACCAAGCCCCTTTGTGAGCTTAACTCAAAAATCTATCGAATTGACTTCAAATGATGCATCAAAATTATTAAAGCCGATCTACTACATGAGTGATGTGTTTACATGTCAAATTTTTAAATTTTTGAACTAATTTACTATGAAGTCAAGCGATAAAAAACGATAATTTATAAGTTTATTTTAATGAGTTAAGTTTTTCATTATTTTTTTACCGCTTGACTTTATATTAAACTAATTCGAAAAATTATAAATTTGACATGTAAATGTATCACTGGTAAAGTAGATTGATTATAATGGTTAGGACATGTGTTGTTTGAAACTAAGCGGATAGATTTTTTATCAATTAAACTCACAAAGAGATTTGGTGAGCTTAAGAACACCCTTGTTCTACTCTTATAAATTTTTTTCATGTCCTCACCCTCGACATTTTTCAATCAAATTTGTAATTCTCCTTTTGTTAATTTTATATTTTTTTTGTCAATATTTCTGTTGCAATATATTTGAAAGCTAAATTAGTAGAGACCAAATGATTGGAGTGAGAGTGTACACCTTTTACATTTATAAACAATTTAGGAACCTAGCTATTATTCACATCAAATTGATTTTACTTCACGTTAAATGAAAGGTGACGAATTACAATATACTAAATAAAAAAAAAACATAGTTTAACAATTAAGATGATCGAGAATCAGTTTTGTAAATACTTAATTAAGCTACAATTGTTTTTAACGAGTAGTTGATAATATTTTTAACAAGTAATTGATGATTTATGTGATGCAATGAATCTTGAATTTATCCTATAGGGTTTATAGTCTAAAATAGTTAACAACAATTATTTAATATTTATCTCTAAATTTACAGAATATCCCAATTGAGTCTCAAGTTTCAACTTTCAACGGGTATCCTGCTTCTCATTGGTCTTCTCCATTTATTTGTTATCCAGTGCCTCCAGTGCACAGGAGAGCAGAAATAACAGGTGGTCCCCAACCATTAATTAATTCGTTGGTGATTCTGTTAATAGGACCCCACTAACCAGTTTAGCACTATGGTTCTTCCCATTTTGTTCTCTTGATTCTCTTAATTATCTTTCTTTTATTTCTCTTGTATTACTCGGCCCAAATCCGACCCAAATATCTTTCTCCTCATTTCCTTATATGTTATCTTTTTTTTATTTTTCGCATCTTTTGCTCGGCCCAGATCCTATTGTTTGGGAACCCTACCATTTTTATAGCATATATATATATATATATATATAGAGTAGAACTAGGGTGCTCCTCAATTCACTCAATCTCGTGTGAACTTGACTCTAAAATATATCGAATCAATTTTAAACGATGAATCCAAACCGTTAAACTCCTTCTACTTAATGATTAATGAGGTCTACATGTGAAAATTTTAAAGTTTTGAATTAATTTAATATATAGTCAAGTGGTCAAAGGAGTCCAAAAAATGAATCCATTAAAATTAATTTATAAACCTTAAACTTTTGACCACTTGACTCTATATTAAATTAATTCGAAACTTTAAAATTTTCATATGTAGATGTATCACTCATTAGGTAGAAGGGTTTCAATGGTTTGGATTTATCGTTTAAAGTCGATTTGATATATTTTAGAGCCAAGTTCACAAGAGGTTGGGTGAACTTAGAGTACCCTAGTTCTACTCATATATATATATATATATTCTCGGAAACAACTTTCTGAGAATATGATTTCCAGAAGTAAAAAAAATATTTTAATGCCCTTATAAAATAACGTAAAATTCAGTAATGGTGTAGAACTGTAGATTTAGAATTTTATGCCTGAGGAAAGCAGATCTTCCAATTCAATTGCACAGGGTTCATGGTAAACTGGTAATTAATTATGAAAGGTAACAAAATTAAAAAGAGCTTCACATATGAACATATAAAAAAAAATTGTGTATTCTCTCTTAATAAAATACGACAAATTAAAATTGACGTGAGATATGTGAAAGATGAAGAGCTTAAACAAGAAATAAAAAAGACGAACAAACTAAACAAAATGAATTATGAAGAGTACTACTTGTTGTTTAAGTCTTCATAATTAGCAAGGCCAGAACCAAATCGGTGGGGGCAAATCCACTGGTAAATCTTGTGGACAACATGGCTTATAATAAGTCCCTTTCCCTAAGTCAAATCTTCCAAAATTATGGTTTGGATGGAATGTTTCAGAATCATGAAAGCAACGCGACATTTGATTGGTTAAATACATGCAATTCCCTTGTATGTCATCACGACCGGAACTCGACACAACATAGGTGCAATTGGCACCGAAAAACAAAGCATCATCATCTAAGCCGCTAACATAGTTCAACGAGTACGAATAATCTCCAAGAGGTGCTTTATACAATCGTACTACCTTTGGGGCGCAGTTTCCCAAACTAATCCTTTCATAATGGTTTGTCGTCAGCATTATAAGTTCACTGTTCCACTCTAGGAGGTGCTTTGTCCCCCAGGTCATGAGGACACCGGAGATGACGGTTCCTTCTGTAGAAGAGCTTTGGAGGTTCCAGCAACAAAGACCATACATTGAAACAGCATAAAGTTTCCCTTGATATACAATGATATCCTTATAGTTGGCACTGTTATTATTCATCCAAGTCCATCTCTTATCTCCAAGCTTCGAAGAGGCCAAGTGTCCCCGCTGGGTCAGACAAAAAGCTCGTAATTCATTGGAGTTGTTGGGATTATCCCACAGAATTACTTTATTCGGGTGCTCCGTTTCCATGCCCTTCGAAGGGCGCAAGGTGGAGGCCCAAGAGGTGCACACAGCAGCGAGTCGGATGGAGGTGGTGACATCGAGGCGATTCGTGATGGAAAGCAGTAGGTCCGGTAGAAGGTTAGCTCAGGCAGAAGAAGTCTGGCGGCTCATGATGTTAACAGACATTGATCTTGTCAACAAATGCAAATATATATATGCATTTGGGTTGGAATTCAAATCCCTCAGACACCTGACCACGTTTGGTTAGATCGAAATTGTTTATTATGCCTCAGTATGAATCATCAACATACACCGTGAAACATGCCTGAATTCCGTACCAACTCAATTAGGAGCTAACATAACGCAATTAGGTACAACAAAAGGTAAGCTCTCATTGGATTGAGGGATGGGAGATGGACCATTGATAATATAAGAGTTCATATATAGTGCAAAGAATAACTTTTTTTGTCATTTTCCAATTTAGGGAGAATGACAGCTATATTTGGATAAATGAAACAAAAAAAAAATAGGCAGAACGCCTGTTAATTCATATTCCTTATTTTTTGTATATTCGTTATCAAATTTAGGGATATATTTAAACAAACATATTTATAGATTGCCTCACCAGAAATAGAAAATAAAATAGATATAATTATATTTCTTCTTGGATAATTGATTGTGAAATATCACACGTACATTCTGATGAACGGAGTTCACACTAGTAATAATATTTATAAGCCCTAATATTTTATTTATCGTCAGCTCACAAGCGTATGATCCTACAGTGTAGTATAGATTTAGGTGTCGATCTGTGGGGATTGATTTGTGTACTAAGGTGTAACATTTCAGTACTTTAGGTTGATTTAATTGTTTTTGGTGATCATACATTTATACAAGTAAGATAATCAATGAGTAAAAGGTCCCTACAGTTCACGCTTACTGTCAATCCTAATTTGTAAAATAGATTAAGTTTCGGTCTTCCAGCTATGCTGCATACCACATGTACGTACCGCATGCGGTATAGACTTGTACTTCTATTTGTGAATATGAGAGTTTCTAATCCTAAAACAATACTGCTCACTCTCGTGTTACAGGGATTTAATAGAAATTTTGATCAAATGTGTATAATTGTGGCGTGTATGCTTAGTGTTTTCTGTAGTAGTGAACTCACCGAATCAATAACGTATATTTTTAATTAACTCAAATGACAAAAAAAAAAAAACCTGTAAAAAAAATATGTATTAAATTAAATTGTTTCCTGGCGTGGGCACTGTTTGTCTGGGAGAAGTAACAACGAATATTAGAATTAGCCAGTTACCCCCATGCTATATATATTTATTGAATATATACCCTCTAACAAGGTCAAATTTGTACCAGTGATGGACAACTTTATTGTTTTTATTCTATAAGTCATCACTCAATATATACTACAAAAACACTAATCATACATGGTATACATGGATGGGAGAAATATTTATTAAATATGTGTGTAAAGCAAGAAGGCGCATATTCGAAATGAGTTCCAACATTCATACACAGTTAATTGAATAGAACCGTGTATAAATGTGCTCCAACATTCATATACATTTCTTTATTAAGCTATCGTGTATGACTGGATACAATTATGTAGGAATGCTTCGCAGGATGTTTTGGAAAATTTTCTACTTGTAATCATACACGGTTTTCAAAAGAAGAAAAAAAATCATGCTTGTAATCATACACAGTTTTGTTGTATCGTAACTATGTGATGAAGAAAACACAAAAGTTTTCACATCATCGATAAACAGCTTCTTATTATAATGCATCTTTATCTACGTTTTCTAAAGCATTAATTTCTCTCATTTTTAAAGCACATCTTCCCTATACATGTATTTCTCTAATTAAGGAACCTCTTCTAAATATGCAATGTTAGGATGAGGGCTAATGTAAGGGAGGCGATATTTTTGCAGAGAAAGTGACCAAAGATGAAGTTTGGATTGGGACAGAATTCATATCCCTCATACACCTGACCACATCAGGTATGATCCGAATCGTTTGTCACGACAGATTGGAGGAAAGGAAGGGAGGCAGAGGCAGATTGTGGAGGCAGGGATGGATTGTGGAGGCCCAGGAAGTGCACACGGCAGAGAGTCGGATGGATTTGGTGACACGAGGCGGTCTGCGATGGAAAGCAGTTGTCGGGTAGAAGATTGGGTGAGGGGTTGATATATAATATAAGAGTTTCTATATGGTGCAAAGAAGAATATTTTTTGCCATTTTCCAAATTTAGGGTGCATAAGAGCTATCAATGGGTAAATGAAAAAAAAATGAAAAATAGGCAGCGCACCTGTTATTTCATATTCCCTATTTTTGTATGTTTGTTATCTATTTTTAGTGACATATTTCAAGAAAGATATTTATTTAATGCCTCAACAGAAATAAAAAATAAAATAGATATAATTATATTTCTTCTTGTATAATTGTTGTGAAATATCACATATAGACTCCACCTGACTATTTCCTAGTATTTTACATTCGTTAAAATTTACTAGATCTTACCTAGTTGAATCCAGCCCCAAACTTAATAAATTTATGTTTATTGGCTTTTTTTGTGACGATTCTTTGCTTGATGTAAATTATATACTGGGTGTTTCAGTAATGAACTAAACAGGCAGTTTTTTACATCATTTTATGAAAAAAAAAAAAAATTAAAAGTTACAATCAATAGTGGCTTTGTGGTAAGAATTGAAGGGAAGGGTTGTATATATAGAGGTTGGCTAAGCTCAAAACGTTTGTTCCTAATCTCAGGAACAAACGATTTGGTTCTCTAATTTTCAAAGTCCAAATGATCGATTCAAACCGACAGATGTTTAATTTATATTAAAATGTGCTTGGAGACCAAATTTTACATTTTTTTGAATTTTTTTAATATTTATTAAGATGGTTTGAAAATCGCTGTTTTTTTATTTCAAAGATCGTTGGCTAGCTGTATGATAATAGCTGGTTCTCTTCCCCCACCTTTCTCTATATATTGGGGAGTACTCTAAGATGGCACCATTTCGTATTCGTTGTTTCGATATAGAGTGTGCTGGCCGAAAGGGTCTATTTCCAGAACCACCTTGCTGTGCCATATATTTATTATTCGTGACCTATCGACTCATAGACTACTAGCCTGACTTTCAATGGTGCAGAATTTTAATAAAAACAGAGATTTTCAAACCATCTTAATAAATAGTAAAAAAATTCTAAAAAATATAAAATTTGGTCTCCAAGCACATTTTAATATAGATTAAACATCTGTCGGTTTGGATCGACCGTTTAGACTTTGAAAACCTGAGAACCGAATCGTTTGTTCCTGAGGCTAGGAACAAACGTTTTGAGCTTAACCAATCTCTGTATGAGGTATATGAAAACAACATGGAGCATATTATTTAACCCTCTGTTGTAGAAAATTGTATATCATTGTCAATTCACAAAGCATATTTATTTGAGATTTGAGAATGATATCGTCCCTAAATAATCAATGAGCATAAATCCGACGGAGAACTAATTAATACGCTGCCATCTCCTTCCCTTGTGTAATAGTTCTCAACTGTGTTATCTCCATTAAGGCCCCATCATTAATTGCATATATATTTGCTTTGGGCTGAACTTAAATGTTGAAATGCATGCAATAAAAGGCCCAAAGCAAAGCAATTGAAGAAATTACTAGGCAACTTTATGAATTTTTGAGACAAGTACATGTGCAATTGTTGCTGGGGAATAATGGGAAATAAAAGTAGTACTAGGATGGGTGATCTCCTCGGAAGTCTCTGTGTTGCATTCCTTTTAAATTTTCTCAAAAAAAAAAAATAATGGGAAATAAATCTGCTGCGATCCGAATTTAGGAACAGTAATCTTAAAATTCTTGCTTTTTCAAAGTCAGTCATCCAATATTTTTTGTGCACGTATTTCAAAACAGCTGATTTTTGTATGCACGAATCTCGAAACAACTTAACAGTTGGATTTGGAAAATGAGGGATTTTAGAGTACTGTTCACAGCTAAAGAATCACAACAGATTCAGATCCGGAATAATGGGGTCTAATGCCTGGTTTGAACCGTTCAATTTGTGTTGAGTTTCGCAACCCCATTTATATTCACGGGGCAGTTTAAAAATTATTTTTTTATACGAATCTCGATGAGGATCGAAAGGTTCAGAGTGGACATCAGACTGAATTTTGTCCAATGCTGTCAAAGTTTTACCTTTTAGTTGACAAATTTTACAATTTAGTCAAAATTCTCATATATTCCCATGAGAGTAATAACATTGCATCATTGCTTATTGAATAAGTTATTCAATTAGCACTAAGAATTCTAATAAATCCTACAGAAATACAATGTTTCATTGTCCTAAAATCAATGCATTAGGTTAAATCCTATGGAACTTAATCGGGGCGCCATGCTCAGGATGTACAGTGATAACAGTACAAGGAGCATGCTGGTATTTTTCTGACAACTCAAATGCGAAATGCTGAAGAATCATACTCAATCCCATTTTAGCCTCGAGAAGTGCAAAATTCTGCCCGATGCAGATGCGTGGGCCCCACCCGAAAGGAAAGAAGGCTCCTTGGCCATCCTTTGCTGCCTTTGAGATGCCTCCAGCAAACCGTCTCGGTTTGAACTCAGTAGCATCAGGGCCCCATATGTCAGTGTCATGGTGGATGAATAGTAGTGGCAATCCAAGAACCACACCGGGTGGAAGAGTTACATCACCAAGCTGCACGGTTTTGAATGTATGACGGGTGAGCATAGCTACTGGCGTATACAAGCGAAGCACCTCGTATAGTATCATGGTCACCTAAAATCAAGATTTAATTTAAGAATTTGAAATAACAAAATATTTCTAGTCTCATACAACATCATAATTGTCATGTTCAACATAAAACAGAATCATACATATATTAAAACTCACTATCTGCCCATGTAGTTTAGTAAAAAAAACAAATTGATCATATTTTTTTAGCGGAAGCTAAGTAGCTAACAGTATCGTCTTTCTGTTTTGATGTAATTTATTTAAAAATTAAAATACTCACAATCTTTAGCCGACTCAAGCCAGTAAAATCTGGTTTCTCCATCCCAAAATGCTGCAACACCTCCTCACGTGCCTTCTCTTGCCACTCGGGATGCATGCTCAACACAATCATCGTCCAAGTAAGCAGCACTGAGGTAGTATCCTTTCCCGCAAAATAAAATAATTTACACTCTTCTATCACCTCTGCAGTTGTCATGCCATGACTCGAATCAGATTTCCCATTTTGCCCCATTTCCCTCATGTTGGACTCCAACAATAAACCAAGCAGGTCATCTTGTGTGCTCTCTCCATTTTGGATGGCTCTCTCTCTTTTTGTGATCATGCCTCTAAGGAGTGTCTCGACCTCTCTATCGATTTGCTTCATCCTCTTATTGTTTTTAGTCGGCAGGTACCTGTGATATCAGTAAAATGCTGCTATAATTTTCTATTATTCTTAAAGACTATTTAGATCTTAGACCTTGTTTTCTTACAATTTTTTTATAACTTAGTTCTTAGCCAGGGCTATATTTACACTATATAGTGTCATTTTAACTGATCAAAATCATTTGACTATATAAGACCAAATTACAAAACTCATCTCACAATTAAAAACAAGGATAACAGGGGGGCTAAATGTATACCAGTAGAAAGGGATGTAATGGGTGTGAAAAGCCTTAACAAGGCACTCAGCTTGTTCGCCTTGGAGCTGAAAAATGCGCCTTCCTTCATGGTAACTACTACCAAATGCTGATCTTGAAATAACATCTCCAGTAAAATTTTGCAACTCTGGCCACACGTCCAACTCAAACGACCCGTCAGGCCCCGCAGAGTTCTCCCATCTTCCTACTAGTTCATCGCAACAAGTAGAGAATGCCGGCAACATCCTCTGAAAAGTAGCATGTTTTCATGAGCTCTTCAATCAGAAGAAATGAATTATATTTGCATCTTTAAAATTTGAAGCATGAGAAATTAACTTTTTGAAACTTGAGGCAGTAAATTTGAAGATTTGTCATTGCTCCAGGAATAAAAGTATTATATTGTCAATTGTACCTACCAGTATAATAACCTTACTAACAACTATAACAAACTGGTCCAATGTAGGTACAAATAAATTATCAAAAAAAGCTGGATTGAATAATGAAAGGTTTCTTTTTTATATGAACAAACTACCTTTAACTTTTCTAGATGAAAGGCAGGATTGAGAATTCTCCTGTGCTTATGCCATTTCTCCCCTTCATATATCAAAAGCCCATCTGCTAACAACCGAACAAATCCACTTACTTTTTGTTTCTCATAGTGCCCAAATTTATTGGATAGAATTTCTCTCACTAATTTTGGATCTCTGATAGTAACTCTTGGATATGGTCCATACCAAGTGAATGATTGTTTGCCTGTATGTTTTCAAAAATAAATCAATTTTCATAGCTTCATACACCATGGTAATTAAAGAGCATTAATGAATAAAGAAAGGGGGAATTTCATGAATACCCCCAAAAGCTTGGAAATTACATATACCCTCTCTAATCTCCATAATACCATATTTATCCATTCAAATTCCAAAAACTCACAAAATTATCCATTTTATTGTGTCTTCAAAAAAATAATTTAAAATTTATAAAGTATTCATATTACTCTTTATTAAAAATTTAATAAAATATGTAGCCCATTTAAGGAAAATGTCAATCTTCTAATTGGTTGGTTTCCGATGGCAAATGGTAAATTTGTCTACATTTGTACAAACATGCTACATATATATATATTTTTTAATAAAGGGGAATATGGGCACTTTATAAAATGAGTAAACTTAGTGAGTTTTTGAAATATAGAAGAGTAAATATGATGTTATGAACTTTAGAAGGGAAATATATAATTTTGAAGTTTTTGAGGGTATACATGAAATTCCAAAAAGAAGAAAATCAATCGTCCATCTCCAATGAAAAAAAAGAAGAAGAGAAAAATGATAATAATTCTCACCGTATTCTTTCATCACACGATGTAGCATTGGCTCCACACGAGCAGTAATGTCATGCGAATTGGGCATGAGCTTTGCGCGAGCTTCATTATTGAGCCGGTTGTTCTCCTTTACATCACCAGAGAGAGATCGGTACATGGTGCCACGCAATCCTTGCTTTCGGAGCTCTCGGTCTAGGCGCCTCGGCCTGAGCCATGCCCATTCTAATGCTTCAACTGCTCGCCATAGGAGAAGCAAGAAGAAAGCTCCAATGAAGAACCCAAATTGGTAAATCATTGTTGCATAAATTGGTTATTACGCAATTAATTTTCTTTTCTGTACTGGTATTGTTGCATGTGACTGTTCCAGTGGAAGAGGGATCCAATAAGCATGCATGGCTATGGAAGTTAAATATGCTGTTATTTTAATCAGCAAAGAAAGAAATTAAATATGTATCAATAATAAGTATCATTGAATATTTTCTTTGGTAATTTCGAAACCGTTGACGCTACTGAGTGATCATTGATTGGTGGATATATTTTTTATTTTTATTTTTATTCCATGGAATCCGGGGAAAGTTTCCAAAGCACGCCAAATAGAGAAAGAATAAAAATCAGGCCTATATTGACTGTAATGTATAGATGAAGAAACATTAATTGGTTCTGTGTTGCTTCTCTTCAAAGGATGTTAATTAATAATTTAAGATGACGAATAGACATCTTTCAAACAATATGAATGTTAGGATTTGTTTTGGAATTTAAAAAATCAAATATTTGAGAAAGAGAGATTGATTATTTTTTCTTTGAAAAATAAATGAACCTAGTTCCGTCAAAAACTGACTGATGGAACTACACCAATAGTACAATCCTAGTTCTGTATAGATTAATCGATGCATCTACATGTGAAAATTTAGAACTTTCAAATTAGCTCTGTATAGAGTCAAATAGTCAAAATGGTTAATAATTAAAATGAATGTATTAAAATTAATTTATAAATTTTTTAATTTTGATTGCTTACTTATATATTAAATTAATTTTAAATTTTAAATTTTTATATATAGATACATCACTCATAATATAGATAAGTTTTCAGAGTTCAAATTTAACATTTGAAATCAATTTAAAAAATTTTAGAATTTAATTCATAAATAAACTTGATAAACTTAAAACACCTTAGTTGAACTCTTAAATTAATGGAACTAAAAAGCTGAGAAATACAAAAAACATGCACATGATAAAACCGCATCATTAGTGCATTTTTTTTTATAGAATTAAATTTTTGATTTAAATTCAATGTTGCAGATGACCAATCCGATTTCACATTGGGAACGGCGCTCCTAGGATTTGGTGGTGTTGACCTAAATGCCTCTAAATTTTGGCGCCTTCTTCATTCCATTAATACAAGAAGAGTACAAAGTGGATAACAACAAATTAAGGAGGGAAGCGGCAAAAAGAGGAAATGTATTTTTGGAGTAGAATTAGGTTGTGAGAAGTATCAAGTTTTTTTGTACTCTTAACTCTAAATTCTATCGGATTAATTTCGAACAACGAATCTAAACTGTTGAAATCTTTTTACATTACGAGTGATGCGTCTACATGTAAAAATTTTAAAGTTTCGAATTAATTTAGTATAAAGTCAAGTGGGCAAAATTAGGTCTCTAAATTAATTTTAATGCATTCATTTTTTGGAAGACTTTTGACCACTTGACTTTAAACTAAAATAATTCGAAACTTTAAAATTTTCATATATAGATGCATCACTCGTAAGATAGAAAAAATTCAACAGTTTGGATTCGTTATTCGAAGTTAATCCGATAAGTTTTAGAGTTAAGAGTACAAAAATGCTTGATACTCTTGGTAGCCACTACCAAGTTCTCAAAAAAAAAAAAAAAAAAAGTGCTTGATACTCCTAGAAGCACCCTAGTTCTACTCTGTATTTTTGTATCTAGCATTATATTTGCTAAATAGTGGGACCTCTCATTCCAATTTATTTTTATGTTTACAAAATTTATTAAATATAGAATGGGCGTGGTCCAATGAATATCAGATTAAATTTGATTCAATATCTGATCGGATCGGTTTTCTTACAAATTTATAATGCATGTTGATCAAAGATATGTTTAGTTTGGTTGAGAATAAGTTATTATTTGAGTAGGCAATTCGGAATAACTTATTTTGTATAGGAAATCTAAGTTGTTAGTCTTATTAGAATAGTTTATTTTTATAAAAACTGAAATTTGACTATTCTAATAAGACAAATAGAAAAAAAAATTATTCTAATTATTTTTATTTTGCAACCAAACATACTGCAAGTGAATATAAATATTAATCAGATTGGTCAGACATTGAACTAAATTTAATTTGATATTCTATTGAACCGCCGCCCACCCATTAAACATTTCAAAATATTCAAAAAGATCAAAAAAAAAAAAAAAATACTGTAGAACTTTTATGCTCATAAGATATTTTTATGTTACGAATTTGGATATCCCCAAACTATCTATAAAAATTGTCTAATATAAAATAATTAATGAATCGATTTTCTCTATGACATCATAAGAAAATATTCCATCTTTCTCCTTCTCTACAAATTATTGAAGATATTTCTAGTAATAAAAACTTCTGGTGACATTCACATCCCTCGGCATATGTATTGAACGTGACATGTTTAATTAGAGGGCTTGACTTTCTGTCTGAAATATTTTAATCAATCTAAGGATCAGAGATCACATTTCTTAAATGTGGTATTTTTCATTCAAGGTACATGAATCTTTGTGATCTTATTATTATTTAAATTATTAGATAATAAACCTACCATTTAATTTTTTTTTATTTTTGAATGTTATGAATAAATTTTAATAAATCTGAAATTTTAGTTTTAGAGATTGTTTCTTTTACTTTTGTCAATTGCATTTTATTAGAATCACATTTTCATTGAAGTTTGCAAATAGAATTTATCAAGTAGTATAATTTTAATGCTAGATTCTGTATACATGGCATTGACTGACCCAAAACCCTAAATACAACCACAAGCCTTTAGATAATTTTCAGAATTTGGATCTGAATTTGCATGGAACTGTTTGACTTTTTGAAATATAAATTCTCTTAGGGAAATTTTATAACTATATGTCAAACATAACAAACAAGTCACAAAAAATATTATATTTTCTGCACATTAAGTTACGGTTAGATGATGGCATATAGATAAAATGTTATTATATTTTTCGTATAATTTATTCACTGTTATTATATGCCAAATAAAAATTATTCAACGTCTAGTGAGGTAGATAATTAATTAGTATGGAACTGGGGCGTTTCGATGGACATAAGATCAAATTCAGTTTGATATCTAGTCTGATCCGTTCAACTTGCATTAAGATCCGTGCAAACAAGTTATTTTAAAACCAGTACCGTGTTAATCATGAATCAATCAAACGGCTCCAACAAAATATCAGACTCAATTTAATCCGATGTCCATTGTATCGATCACTCCCTTTTCAAATTATCATCCCCTTTTGTCTATTTTACTCGTAAAATCAGAATAAAAATGCAGCTAGAAAAACGACAAAAAAACTTGGGTCAGCATGGAACGGAAATAACATTGTATAAAGCAATGGGTTAAATCTTAAATGCATATAAATGCACATAGAGGCATTTCGTCAAGCACAAATTTTGTTTAAACATTCAGACACAGATGCTTGAGGCAATGGAACGGGTCCTTTAATATTGGTTCGGATTTGATCAAACAGTCTGGATCTAAACTCAAACGGTGCATTAATGTAGAGAGGATTTGAATTCTGAGTGTGTCGGGGTGTGTGTCGGTGCAGGTGCGGTGGGTAGGGGTGCAAACATATCAGATATGGATCGGATAGTGGTAAAACCATATCCGTATCCACTTTTATTTTTCAGATACAGATACGGATCGGATATTAGACGAATACAGATACAGATCGGAAATTAAACGGATACGAATAACGATATCCGCTTTTTAAAATAGTGAATAACATAAATTTTTCAATAATATATATTAAACTATATATTATATATCTACTATTTAGATACAAATAATTAAAATTATAAACCATATCCGTATCCGCACAGATATTCAGATATCCGTTTTACCAAATACGGTCGGATAATATCTGATCCGTTTGCACCCCTAGCGGTGGGTGTATAAATTTCTCAAAAAGTAAAGGACAAAACTGGGTAAACTGTGCACCATAGGAACACAAACAGTTAAGTAGTTCAGAAGTAGATACTACCATTAAAAACCTCAAGAAACTCTGACAACAACAGTTAAGCAGCCACCCCAACCTACTTAACTGTTTTAGTTTCTATGATGCAGAGTTTATCCTGTTTGCATTGGTCACACTTGTAAGTGACACAAATTGGTTCAAGAACATGCAAGTGTTTAGCATTTGTAAGACCAGATAGAAGGTTTAGAACTGGTACATCACATACAAACTCATAAAACCCATTTAATTTGATGTCTGCATTTACTGGACATCACATGTTCTCTAATGAAATTGGCAGAGAGGCATTTCCTCAAGCACCTTGAATGCACAAATCCTATCTTCACATTTACATTTTTTTTTCCAATTATAGTATACAAAGTTATTAGTTTGCATTAGTAAAAGAAACATCAACAAATTGCATTTAAAGATGAATTCCATTTGTTACTATTACCAGTCCAATAATTACCCCAATAGTTGCACAAATTGTCTGGCAACAAAGCAAAACATACTGGCACACTTGAAAAAATCAAGCTGTAGATCTACTGGTACGGGAGGAGCACAAGTTAGGAAAGTCTAATTGTAGAAATCAGTGAACAGCTATATTTATACTGAGACAATAATCTTGGATGTTATATTATTAGCATCCAACCCAATTAAGAGATGACTTAAACCATATTTCGAGTTGTACTTGTATCTTTTTCGAAGAATAGAACAGTAGTGTATGTATTTCCAAATGGCACAAAATTTTATTCCTACCAGTTTGTTTATCTAGGAATTTCTAACCAACTATATACAAAGACAGCACAGCAAACAACACTATCTCACCAAAAAAAAACAATCAAGACACTCTCTCTCTCTCACACACACACAGAGACACTCACCCTCCAATTTACCAGATGAATGATTGAAAAAGGGAAAAGAAAACAAAACTGAAGTTTATAAGTAAACTCTTAGTCCTCACGCCAGTCATAGCGGCAATTGTCATTGCAGCATTTGTAAAAGGTGGTCATGGGTTCATCGGCTGACCGGATTTGCATTTGCTTGAAGTACGCCTCGCCATTGTGGCACCTCGGACATGTTGCTACAAGCAATGCAAATTAAAAGTTAACAAGAGTAAGAGGAGAATATAACAACATATATAAACAACAAAAATTAAAAACCCCCACTGGTACTAATTACTTATTAGAGGGAATATCATGTATACTCCTCAAAAACATCAAAATTACATATATCCCCAATAAAATTGACCCATTTGCCCTCGAAAATTGACCAATTAGAATACCGACAGTTTTTTGAAACATGCTACATAGTTTTTATTTTTCTTAATAAAGATAAAATCGGGTACTTTATTAATTTAAACGAGCTTTAATAGAAAAGACAATAAAATAGGTAAATTTGTAAGTTCTTGAAATTTAGAAGGGTAAATATGATATTATGATTTTTAGAAGGGGAAATACATAATTTCGAAGTTTTTGAGGGGTATACATGAAATTCCCCTTACTATTAACAACCTTGTTAGCAATGTTCACACATAAGAACTATACCTGCACTCAATATGCTATGCCTTCAAAAAAGAAATAAAAAACGTGAGATATCAAATCACATATACTTGATCTAGTACTAAGGTTAACAATATTTCCTGATGCAGGAACTACTAATGTAATAACCTAATCAGTATGATACTGTTAGAAATGCAAGTTCCAGGTGCATTTAGCAAATCCAATTTAACTTTTGCCAATTAAGCCCCATTCTTCCTTGCCAAAAATTGAAAAATCAAGGTTACCATATACCGAAAAAAAACAGTAACGGCTCTTTGATTATTATATCCATTATAAATATAACTTACATATTGTATTGTAAAATCATGAAAAAAAAAAATTAAATATTTATTTAAATTTCATCACAATTTTTTAAGATACCAAACAGGTTTGACACACACACAAAAAAAAAAAAAATTACCTTTTGTTTTGGGCGCCAATTTCATGGCATCAGCGCCACTGAAGATGGGTTCAACCTCCTTCTTAACAATTGCAATCTCCTTCTCAATCTGAACGAAATTCAAAGAATCAAACTCAAACAGTACCAACCAAACTAATAAATAAACAAGAAATTAAAAAAACAAAAACAATCAATTCATGAAAATAACCTTGGATACAGGGATGCAGTAATAGGGGCAGACAGGGCAGGAGAGAGACAAATTACGGCCACCTCTAGCCGGTTCGATTTGTAGCATCAATCCACACCATGGACAGAACTCCATTTTTCTTTGTTCTTTGTGCTTTTCAGATTTGTAGAGATAAACAAAGAAACTAGCTAGGGTTTAACATTCGATTTGGGAGAAAGGAGAAGGGAACATTTGGGCCGGATCAGGGCCGAGCAAAACTGGAAAGAAATTATCAGACGGTGCAGATCTTAGTTTGGATATGTACCGTTCGATCTGTTTAGACACGATTATTAAAGATCCAGTGAATTATAAAAAAGACCGAGTTGGTATAGATTCTGATCAGACGGTGCATATATAAAGACAAGATTTCGGTCGGTTCAGGAAAATATCACACGAAATTTGGGCCGGATCTGGGTCATTATTTTAACAGAGTAGATTTCACTTCATCCAGCGAACAAATCCAATGCAGCGCTGTTTTGATTCTATAGTCCGTGCGCTTCATGACACTAAAACTGGTGTGTTAAGTTCTTTACTCCGGATCTGGGCCGAGTAAACTAGGAGAAATAAAAGAAAGATAATCAAGAGAATCAAGAGAACGAGATGGGAAGAAAAAGTAATGCGAGACACTGGTGAGTGGGGTCCGCTAAACAGAACTAATGATGTAAGGTCACCAACGAATTAATTTATGGTTATTATGCTCTCCTGTGAACGCAATGTCCAGTAAGGATGGAATGTAATACTGGAGGCACTGGATAAGAGAAAAATGGAGAAGTCGTAGTGTGAAAACGTAATCAGGTGTCCGTATCCCCTCATGTGATCAGGTCTATTGGATGGAAAATCAAATGGTCGAGATTAATTCCAACCGGGCCAAACTCAATTCTATGCTATGGAAACTATGAGGAGTTTGTTTTCAAATTCGTGCAACGTGAAAAGAACGATCCGGATCTATTTATTGCACCTAAGGTATTGCACTGGATGCGAAAGTCAATTGGGATAATTCTGTAAAATTAGAGATAAATATTAAATAATTGTTGTAATTGTTTTAGACTATAAATAGGCTATAAGCCCTATAAAATCAATTCAAGCACCATTCAATCTCATAAATAAAAATTAATAATTATCTCTAAATAAACTAAACAACAAATCAACTGGTTCTAATTGTTCGAATTAATTAGAGATAGTTTTTAAGAATTTTTTATTGTTTATTTTTAGTATTAAAACAATAATTTTAAGATATCCCAAAAAAAGAGTACAAAAATAAATAAAAAATGTAAATTTGGTTTCCAAACACATTTTAGGGAGAATTTCATGTATATCCCTCAAAAGTTTCAATATTACGTATTTATCCCTCCAAAATTAATAATTACATATTTATCCTTAAAAATTGTAGAAACTCACATATTTATCCAATCCATAATATTTAACATTAATTTTCTCTGTATTCTCATTTTACCCTTCTTCTTATTTCCCTTCTAAGGCTAGTGTGTTAGAAAGTAGTATTAAATCTTACCAGTACCAGTACATAACCGTACCAGTAGCTGTACTGAATCGTACCAATACCTGTATTGAACCATACCAGTACCAGTACCAACTTCCGATGCCATATTGAAGAGGGAAGAGATGAAGAGGGGGGGAATTAAGGTAGGGGTGAGAGAAATTGAGAGGGGAGGCGACCAGGAAAGACGGGGAGAAAGTTCGAGAGAACAGACGGGAGATTATGTTGGCGTATTTGGAGAGAAGAGGCAGGAGGTTTTAGCGCTCCCACATGACTCAACAGACACTACTACAAAAAAACCACTTCCTACACTATAGGTTATACACGGATTTCCTCTCTTTCTTAAAAATTCGTGTAGGAAAGTGGATTTTGAAATATCTCTAAGAATTATACACAGATACTTACATAATAATCCGTGTTTAATTCTCTGGGGAACAGTCCGTGTTGAAAATGTGGTTTTGTACACGGCTAATTAAATAAATATCCGTGTGCAATATAGGGAGAGCTACACGGATTTGTTATAATATATCCGTGTAGGATGGGCTTTCATACACGGTTTTTTGTATTGTTATCCGTGTGTAATAAGTAACAGAGCTACACGGATTTCACACTAAAAATCCGTGTAGGAAAGTCCATTTTAGGGTTTTAATACTTCATCCAGCGCCGTTTTGATCACTCTCTGTCCTCTGGTTGGCTGGAAACTGATTTGTGCGGCGTTTGGATCTGAGATTGCTGATTTTCTGGTGATTTTCTTCTCTCTCTTGCTCAAGTTAGTAATTGGTCTTCTTTTTTCTTTAATTTTTTGTTATTTTCTTATTATTGCACATTTAAGGTTTAGGGTTTGATTAATTGATGCATGCGTGGTTGTTTTTATTTGTTAATTAGAATAATTGGTGTATTGTTATCCAATAACCGACCTATTAATATGATTTTAGGTCCATGCCCGTTCAAAATTAATCCAATAGGGATTAATTTTGGATAGTCTCCGGTTTGGGACTGCTCTTTGAATATTGTGTCTCATTTAGGATGTGAACACATGTTAGCGGAGTTTAATTAGTATTTGAGAAAAGTTCGACAGTAATTCTCCTTATTACTCCTACGAGTATGTGGTCTTTACGCATACTTGGGGAGTTAAGGGGAAATGCTGCCGAATTTTTCTCAAATACTAATTAAACCCCGCTAACATGTGTTCACATATGAGGCACAATATTCAAAGAGTGGGTTAGGATTGTAAACCGGTTCTTTGTAAGCCATAATTAATTCGTCATAAGTTACATATATGTCTACCCTACAGCATGACTAATTAATTGAAATGAATTTTTTAATTTAATTTACAGATGGATCGAAGTTGGATGTATGAATTGCGGCGAGATAGTGAAGAATATTTGGTTCGCATTGAAGAGTTTTTACAATTTGCGGAGAGTTATAGAGTTGATAAAAGGGATGCCAACATTTTGTGTCCTTGTAGGGACTGTAAAAATTGTGTAGGATTTGGGGACTCGGAAGTAATTATAACTCATTTAATTTGTTGGGGATTTAAGAAAAGTTATACATGTTGGTTCATGCATGGTGAGAAAATTAGAGAAAGTAGTGGTACCAATAAAAATTGTGAAGATAATGATGAGAATATAAATTTTTTTGATAATGAAGAACTTGATTGCAACGATTCCGATGATTATGAGAATCTCAAATATTTTGATAATGTTGGATTCGAATGCAGCGATGATGACGATATTACATTGAATATTGATGAAAACGTAGAACACGAGAACGATGACAATCTAGAGGACTTGTTTCGTGATGTGGGAGATGAAATTGGTGATAAATATTATGATAAATTTGAGTATTTGAAGGATGAATCCAAAAAGCCGCTGTATCCTGGGTGTACCAAATTTACAAAACTGTCAGCTGTGTTGAAATTATTGTTGCGCTGGCATGAAGAAGAGCGCAAAAGGGACGGAAAGCTAAGACACCCGGCTGATTCTTCCCAATGGAGGAACATCGATAGGCACTTCAAAGAATTTGGTTCCGACCCGAGAAACCTTAGGATTGTGGTGAGCACAGACGGAATGAGTCCGTTTGGAAGCATGAGCAGTCGGCACAGTACTTGGCCAGTTCTATTATCTATCTACAATCTGCCTCCATGGTTGTGCATGAAACGCAAGTATATAATGATGTCATTATTGATCTAAGGATCTAGACAATCCGGAAATGACATAGATGTATATCTCGCACCATTAATTGAGGACCTCCAAAAATTATGGAAGGATGGCGTCCCGATGTGGGATGCGTACAGTAAAGAGGTCTTTAAATTGCGGGCCATGGTATTTTGCACCGTAAATGATTTCCCCATATACGGCAATTTGTCGGGTTATAGTACTAAGGGTGCAAAAGCGTACCCTATTTGTGAAGATGACATGCAGGTGCTGAGGTTGAAACATTCTAAAAAGAATGTTTTCATGGGTCATCGTAGGTTTCTCCCCGTGAATCATCCATACCGTAAGCAGAAGAAGGTATTCAACGGAAAAAATGAGCCCGGAGTGGCACGTCGTCTATTGGACGGGAAGGCTGTCTTTAAGCGGATTGAAAGCCTTGATATTGTCTTCGAAAAATGTGCCAAAGCACCACCGAAAAATATTTGGAAAAAGAAGTCCATATTTTGGGAGCTACCGTACTGGGAATTTTTAGAAGTGAGACACTGCCTCAATGTCATGCACGTTGAAAAAAATGTGTGCGACAGTTTGATTGGCACATTACTGAACATCCCGACCAAGACTAAAGACGGTATTAAAGCTCGAAAAGACATGGTGGAAATGAGAATACGACATAAGCTTGCACCGCAAGATAGAGGGAAGCACGCATACCTACCCCCCACAATGTGCACAATGTCGAAGATCAAGAAAGAAAGCTTTTGTAAATGTCTTCACAGTATTAAAGTCCCATCAGGGTATTCTTCGAATATTAAGAAGCTGGTATCAATGAAGGACCTGAAATTGATTGGTATGAAATCTCACGACTGTCATATTTTAATGACACACATGATTCCCGTTGCAATTCGGGGCATTTTACCGAAGGCCGTTCGGCAAACCATTACGAAGCTTTGTTTTTTCTTCAATGCAATTAATTCGAAGGTGATAGACCCGCTTAAATTGGACGCTTTGCAAAAAGAGGTCGTCGTTACTCTTTGCCATCTTGAGATGTATTTTCCACCTTCTTTTTTCGATGTCATGGTTCACCTTGTTGTTCACCTTGTGAGAGAAATTAAGATTTGTGGTCCTGTTTTTCTGCGGTATATGTATCCATTCGATAGATACATGGGCATTTTGAAAAAAGACGTAAGGAACCGACATTGGCCCGAAGGTAGCATTGTCGAAGGATATTCCACGGAAGAGGTGGTTGAGTTTTGCACGAATTACCTGACTGGTGTGTGTCCTATTGGTATTCCACAATCTCGATACGAGGGTCGGCTACAAGGAGTAGGGACAATCGGTTTCAAATCCATAGTTGCTGACGAAGATGAACTACAAAAGGCACATTTTATTGTACTACAGCACATTGCAGATGTCGCTCTCTATATAGACGAGCACATGACAATCCTTCGTCAAGGGAACTACACGAGAAGTCAAAAGTGGCTTAATAACGAGCACAATCGTTCTTTTGTAGGATGGTTGAAAGAAAGAGTGAAATCACACCCTGTAAATGAAATTGTTAGGCTGCTGGGCCAAGGACCCCAAATTGTGGTCAAAACATTCCAAGGATACGAGATTAACGGATATACATTTTATACTAAATTACAAAGTGATAAGAGCGCGACGCAGAATAGCGGGGTGACGTTGGTGGTGGCCGCTCAAGAATTCAGTAGATCCGGGGATGCCCGGCCTGTAATAGCATCGAAGTCATATTACCGTGTTATTGAAGAAATCTGGGAGCTCATTTACAGCCCTCGCCTAAGCATTCCCTTGTTTCGGTGTCGATGGGTCGAAGACCGGGGTGTTAAGGTTGATAACAGCGGGTTCACACTCGTTGATTTGAACAAAGTCGGGTATGTTGACGATCCGTTCATACTTGCCAAGCAAGCCACACAGGTCTTCTATGTCACTGACTCGAGTGATGCTAGGTGGAGCATCGTGCTATCGGGAAAAAAAAGGATTGTTGGGGTCGAAGACGTCGTTGACGAAGAAGAGTACGACCAGTTCGAAGAGATACCTCCATTTTGTACCGACATGCCAACCGAGGCAGCAACAATTGAAGAACAGGACGAAGCAAACTACATGAGATCCGACCACAACGAAGGATTATGGGCCAATGTTCAAAAAGCGAAAAAAAAAGAAAAAGAAAGAAAAAAGCCAATGTGTAATTTTTTTTAAATTAAACTTGAGACTTTTAATATTATTTTTGATGAAATATTTTTCAATGTAATCGTTTTTTGTTAGATAATTTGATAATTTGAATTTATGGTCGTTGTTAGTTGTTATTTTTGAAATTATGGTCGTTGTTAGTTGTTATTTTTGAAATTATGGTCGTTGTTAGTTGTTATTTTTGAAATATATAAATTAGTTGTTAACAAATATATAAGAGAATGTCTTCTATTGACATAATGACCTATTTGTAAAATGAACATATTTTTATTTTTAAACTTCAAACAGTCAATCCGAACCTTTCATCTTGTTTTCCATATTAATATATGCTTGGATACCAAATTTTACATTTTTCTGAATTTTTTTACTATTTATTAAGATGGGTACAAAAAATATCAAATTAAGACCATTGAATTTTGTACCCATCTTAATAAATAGTAGAAAAATTCAGAAAAATGTAAAATTTGGTCTCCAAGCACGTATTAATATGAAGCACAAGATGAACGGTTCGGATCGACTGTTTAAACTTTGAAAATAAAAATATGTTCATTTTACAAATAGGTACTTATGTCCATAGAAGCATATAACTTTGAGATTTCGGATTAATTTCATATATTCATAATTTTATATATCATAATTTTCAAATTTGAAATCATATCAAACTTTCGTACACGGATTTTTGTCCAAAAACCGTGTAGGAAATATATGGAGCTACACGGTTTTTAATAAAAATCCGTGTAGGAAACACCCTTTTCTACACGGTTTTTTCAACAAAACCGTGTAGGAATAGACTTTTCTACATGGATTTTTGTCAAAAAACCGTGTAGGAACAGATAGAACTACACGGTTTTTGACTAAAATCCGTGTAGGAATATGTGGGAGCTAACGGCTTTCCTACACGGTTTTTGGGAGGTACACGGCTTTCCTACACGGATTTTTGACAAAAATCCGTGTAGCTCTATCTGTTCCTACACGGTTTTTTTGACAAAAATCCGTGTAGAAAAGTGTGAAATTGATATAATTTCTCTCCCAAAAATTTCTAAGTCCCGACCCTTCCCTCTTCTCCTCTGAATTTGAAAAGGTTTGAGAAATCTGGTTCCCTTTACACGGTTTTTTGCATTTCTCTTGGTGTAGATCTTCTCCTCCCTCTCTTGCTGCCTCCCTAACTGCCTCTCTTCTGCTTCTCTTGGTGCCTCTAAGGTAATCATCACTCTCTATAGTAGGGTTTAGGGGTTTATCCAACAATTTCGGGTTTAATTAGTGTAAATTCATTAGTGTAATTCATTAGTGTAATTTGTTGGGGTAAATTTATTACTGTAATTAGTGTAAATTCGTGTTTAGGTTCTGTTTAATTAGTGTAATTAGTGTACATTCGGGTTTAGTGATTATTGTGAAATTTGATTGTTGCCAAAAATTATAGAGTTCACTTTTGAATAAAAAAATTGATTGTGAAATTAGTGTAATTGATTGTGGAATTGTAATTAGAATACAAATATAGATTTTAAAAAATATAGAGTTCATTTTTGAAATTGTAGAGTTTGATTTTGGAAAAATATAGATTTAAAAAATTAATTAGATTATAAAAAATTAATTAGATTAAAAAATTAATAGGGTTTTTTTTATAGTTGTATCAATTTCAAAAAAATAATAGGGTTTTTATTGTAATTTATTGTACCAAAGTTTGGTAAAAATAATAGGGTTTTTATTGTAATTTATTACTTTAAAAAAATAATAGGATTTAAAAAATTACTTACATTAAAAGTTTGGTAATTTATTGTACCAAAGTTTGATCGTTTTCTAATTTTTGTTTGTAGAATAATGTCACATTCGGGTGATCATTTCAGCAATCCTGGAGACGAGGACATGCAAGGTACATCTCAGTCAGCCTCGTCACAAAGAAGGAAGCGAGGTCCGACCAAGTGCAAATCCACAGCAGAGGCGAAGCAATTTTTCATCGAGTTCACCGACGATGGCAATCCGACGGGGGCAAACCATTTGCCGTACTCAAATTGGGTGAGCAATCTCGCAAAGGAGAAAGTCGACATCAGGGTAGAGAGCTGGAAGAAGGTAACTAAAGAAGATAAGGAAGAATGGTGGCAAATGATTAAGGTAATATGATTATATTTAAATATTTCAATTTGATTGTTGTTAATTAGAGTGAGACACGGATAATTATTTGCTGTCAATCAGGCTCAATGGAACATCAAGAATGACAACAATGACCAACGGAAGTCGAAGACCTTGAAGATAATGAATGAGGGGTGGAAGCAACATAAGAGTACTCTTGTGACGGAATGGATGAAGAAAGGGAGGAGTCCGGTCGGGTACTATGAAAAGGTGACACAAGAGATATGGGATGAGTTCGTTGCCATGAAATCCACACCCGAGTTCATGGTAACTAAATTTATAGAGTTTTAACTAT
The DNA here is from genome assembly GCA_024447775.1 of Carex cristatella. Taxonomy (NCBI): domain Eukaryota; kingdom Viridiplantae; phylum Streptophyta; class Magnoliopsida; order Poales; family Cyperaceae; genus Carex; species Carex cristatella. The sequence goes on along the minus strand of JAJHPF010000026.1, from coordinate 1,918,570 downwards.
TTTAAAAATCGATCGGTTGTTATATTTTAACTAACAGTTTGATTTGCTTTTATTTTTGAAGGAAAAGAGCGAAAGGGGCAGGAGAACTGTTGGCATGAATAAGTACCCGCACCATTTAGGGTCAGGCGGGTACGAGGGTAAGTCGGCATAATGGAAGTCCGTGCTGGATTCAAACAAAGATTCCGACTCACCCGTGGTAAAGATCACGAATCCCCGGGGCACGAATTGGCTAATGGCAAGGTTTGAGATTACCCCTAACGGGAAGATCCGACTGCCTCAAGAGTTGCAACCCGTGGCTCACAAAATGGTAAGACATTTTTGTCATAACCCTGAGTCATTAAAAAAATATTATAGCTCACTCACTTTAATTATTCTTTTGTTGCATTCATTTTTTTTATTAACAGTTGCAAGTGGAGGAGGAGGTCACGTCGGGTGTCCGGACCTGTTCGAGGGAGAATGACTCGTTGAATCAAACGCTTGATAATCCGGAGCACCCGGGTCGGGTAAGGGGTGTAGGCGTCTACAAGGGTTTCAAGGATGTTTTCCGTTCAGAGAAACCCAAGCGAAGATCGCACGCCAAAGTCACTGAGGAAGAGAGAGATGCGCGGCTCCGCCGGGAAATCCAAAAAGAGTACGAGGTGAGGATGGCGGAGATGGAAGCAAGGATTGTAAGACACGTGAGATCTAATCAGTTTACACACCCATCCGAGCAAGGAACCCCTATTTCACCGGGAATTCGGCGCAGCAGTCAAGCATCTGGGAACTACGAGGACGAGTTTGATAATATAAAGGTAATACCTACTATTCATAGTCTAAAAGCAATTACTATTGCTTCGTAAGCTTAGTCTAAAATATTCAATCTTAATAATAATTGCAGGTGGCCACCAAATGCGACTTGGTCATTTGGAGCGGTACGGTGCCTATTACAGTTGGCAAGGGTCTCGTAATTCCAAATCAGTCGATTGTGAACAATGCTCCGGTCGGGCGCGGCTATGCATGCGTGCAGGTCGACTCTGTGGAAACACAATGGCTTAGGCTCCCTCTTCCTGTCCCGACCGAGGAAATGTTTGTTATGTGTTCGCACCAGAAATGCACTCCCAAGTTTCAGTACAGCGAGCTGTACCTTTTAAAACTCGAGTTCTACCTCTGGTCGGGACTGCAAGTGCACAGTACCTACCGTTGGTATAGTCGAGTATCGTATCCACAGGGATGGAATAAGGAGACATCATTATGGATGACACCCGTGAGTCATTTATCCAGTGGCCCAAGAATCAGATCATTCTGGATCAGGTAATATCTAAATTATCAATATCTCTTGTTACATTAAAAACGGATCTTTTTAAATACTTGAAAATAAATTTTTAAATTTGATGCATGCGTAGGAGGCCCATTTGTCACCGGTACGGGGGTACAGCGGGATGGTCGGCGTGGACTGATGCCCCGGTAGAGACCGATCTTGGAGTCCGGGCCGAGGCGCCGGGACTGCCGGACCGCTGTGTGGTCAGTCCCGAAGAATACGAGAATTTGCCTTTCGATTGTCAGCATCTCCACGACTGCTTGATGCTGGCACCCGAAGGCAAGAACGACATCTTCATCCCGATCCCACCCGGGATGTTCCTGCACGACGGCTGGCATATCGTGATTAATTTCGAAGACTTTAAGGACTTCCTATATGCCAAGGGCCACGATAGATGGCTCGATTGCTCATTCCTCACAATTTTCTCCATGTACGTTGCCTTCCTTTATTTATATATTGTATAACACTCAAATATATATTCAAAATGTAATGATCTTTCAGGAAGCTGCTCCGAACCTGCGAAGCATGGACGCCCGATGATAAGGTAAACAAGACTGTAATTCTGGATCCCGGCAAACTCAATGTCGCTGTGCTAATAGGTCAGCCTGACCAGTGTGTCGATTACATGTGCTATGCGATATACCGTTGCCAAATGGATGACAAGACATTTATTCTCATGCCATACCACCAGAGGTACGATTCTAACTTTCAAATTTTTTCTATATTTTCAATTCAATAATTATAAAAAAATTAAATGTAATTATAATTGTGTTTAAATTTCTACAGCACACACTGGTGTTTGTTCGTCATCATTCCGGCTGTGAATAGGGGCTTTTATCATGGATTCTGCAAGGCCAAAAGGAATCAAACCACAAGATTGCAGAGACATCTGTCCCTTTGTAGAACAGTAAGTAATATCTTTTCATTAGGTTTGATTTTCTTTTCTAATTGTAATTAAATTGTCAAATGAAATTGCTAAATACAGTCATGTAATTTTGTAAGGGCTTGGAGCAAATATGTTAAAGAAGGAGGAGTGCAAGCAAAAGGAAGAGGGGTCGCGAAAGATAAATTCAAAATTGAGTGGTTACCGGTGAGCTTATTATACAAAAAAATTTTAACTTAAATTTTATAGTTTAAAAAAATATTTTCATTCTAACATTGGCCGATAAATGTAAATTTCAGTGCGCGCGACAGCAGGAGGGTTGGGAGTGCGCTTATTATACAATAAATTTCATGATGGGTTGGATCGAAAGAGATCAATTTAAATTTCCAAAAGAGGTATGTAATTCACATTAAATATAATTTTAAAAATATCAATAATTCGATCTGTCTCTCGTTACTAACTCAAATTATAATTGTAGTATAACCGGTGCTAAGACGCTTACTCAACTGAGCAAATCGACGAAGTGAGAGGGATGTGGGCAAGGTGGTTTATTTCCCAATTTTGTACTCCACAATATGGATTTTTATAAACTAAATTTGTGTAATTATTAATATTGAATTGTTATGTTGTTTTGCCAATTTATATCTGTTTTGGGGTTCTATTTTGGGTTAAAAAAATATTCTGATTTTATATATAATGGCTAGCAAACGTGGAGGCTAGTCAAAACCAGAAAAAATACAAAAAAAAAAAATTAAAATCATACACGGATATTTCAAGAAATCCGTTTTCAAATAAATTTTTTTTTTTGATCTTCCTACACGGATTAATACTAAAAAACCGTGTAGCTAGGGTATGGAGCTACACGGATTTTTAATAAAAAACCGTGTAGCTAGGGTATGGAGCTACACGGATTTTTAATAAAAAACCGTGTAGGAAGAAGTTTCATACACGGTTTTTTATTACAAAACCGTGTAGCTCTGAGTATTTCCACACGGCTATTTAGTAAAAAATCCATGTAGGATTAGTGTAATCGTACACGGATAAATGCTGGACTTTCCTACACCCCAGTATTGCACACGTTTCCAAATCCGTGTAGATCTCCAGTTAAAGTCCGTGTACAAACTGTATTTTTTGTAGTAGTGAGAAAGGGAGAGAGAGAGAGGAAGGAAGGGTATAGTAGTAATTGCAATATTAATTAATATTGTATAATAAATGTTAATGTTTAAAAAAATATTATTTAATTATTTTTGGAGATATTTGATATATAATAGAGTTAGATTGGATAAATATGTCAGTTTCTACAATTCTTAAGGATAAATATGTAATTATTGATTTTGGAGGGATAAATACGTAATATTGAAACTTTTGAGGGATATACATGAAATTCCCCCCACATTTTAATACGAAGAACATGTTGAGCATTTCAGATAAACTTTTTAAATTTTGAAAACGCAAAACTGACTTGATAGTACTAAGACCTTGGTCATACCAGTATGACCTTAGCAAATCTCTCTCTCTCTCTCTTACTTATATATAGTAAAAAAATATATAAAATTTGGTTTCCAAACACATTTCAATATGAAGATCATGTTGAGAAATTCAAATCGACTATTTGAACTTTAAAAATAGAGATACGAGTGGGAAGTTAAACAACTTATTTACTTCCCATAGATAAGGCAGTTAGATCATCCATATTTTTTTTAAAATAATACATATTAAAAATTAATTGTCGTTTCAGTTTTTCTTTCACACTTCACATTTGAATTCAATCCTCTTGACTTTCTTCTAATAAACTGTAATTTATGTTGCCATTGTTTTCCTGTAATATTAGGAATATGAAAAGAAAACCACCAAGAAGTTAAAAGTTCTGTAAAGCTATCTTGCAAAATCCATGTTTTATCAAATTTAATAGTGTAAGAGCCAATAAAAAAAAGAAATAAGTCCTACTGATAAAATTAATGGATTATGGTCAAAATACAATCTAGGCAGAGATTTAATAGAAGAATTACTAAAAATGTATATTCCATTCTACTGAACTTAAGAATCTATCAACAATGCTTTGCATTGAGAAGTTTGAGATTTAGACCAAGTAAACAATCCATCATCCAAAGAAATATCTATTAATTGCAATCTGAGATGAGAATATTGAATCTAATACTTAAGGTAGAATTAATGTTTTTATCATTTTTTTAGACACAAATTAGAGAAGGGAAAATGCCTAATGAACACAAATTCCTAATCTCATGAAAGAAGGATATATACTCCCCGAGCATTTCTTTTAAAAGTTTGAAAAATTCAAAATGTTATACTACTACTTAAATATGTAAAGTTCTATTATTAAAATGGGCTAATTCAGTCTCTTGAATACCCAAAACATTATTTTTTGGTCAAAAAAAATTTCCTTGAAATATCTTCCTTTAGAAGCACTATTCAATCCCTAGCATTCCAACTTAAGATACATCAGACCCTTTTTGAACTTCTTGGACCTCAGAAGAGGACTTAGACTCACTATACTATTACATAGTTGAAATATTCCAAAAACCCCATCTAAATTAAGTGATTTATAATGCTATTCCAACTAAATCTAATCTTTCCACTGCCAAGCCTCTTTAGCCCAAATCTCACCACTACTTAAGAGTAATTCCCCACACGAATTCTTTGAATTGCTTATTGAAAGCATGTGGAGATCGTTGGCATATGATAGACAGAACTATGTATGCAATAATTAATATTATAAAAAGAATAAAGTGCAAAAAAATTCAAATAATAACGCAAAACAAAACATAAACATATACTAAAAAAAATTAAGAATTCAAGTATATAACCCTCACTCTAGTGATGACAAATTTAGCTTCTCATGGCCATGACAATAAAAGAAATAAATAAAGAAAACATAAATTACAACTCAATTGAAGATAGAAGAACCTTCTGCCTCTTTAGATGACTTCTCTTTGCTTGGCTTCTAATGTCTATCCTTCTTTTTCTAAGTAACTCTTTAACCTAACAATGAGAATTGTTAGCTATAATTATGGACTTGACATTGAACACACACACTAAATTCTATTACAAAAGTGGATACTTATAGTCTTCCTAAGCACTAGTTGAAGTAGTAGAGTTAGTGGAGAACATGGGGAATGTGGGGTCCACCCATGATCTATGAGGAATTGTCTAAAAATAGCGCGGCCCATCAGAAAGGCGGATATTCTAGAACGCCGCAGGGTCTTCTGACTTAGCAGATTTTCTTGTAATTTCGTCATTTCGTGAGAGATGTTGCATTATCAATGTAATTTCCATTTTGGCGGCTATTTCATAATCGCTGAAATATAACATTTTTGCTTTGTTTTTGGTCTAAATATGTAACTTTTTCCAAAACATGCTAAAATCACTCAAAAACATATTTGCGGTAAATAAATCGGATAAATAGCTACTTTACATTTTCTTTTGGTCATTTTTTGGATAAAAAGATAACAATTTACGATATATGATTTGGCATGATAAGATAACCAACAGCTCTAGAAATTTTTTTCTAGCCAACTATGCATGTTCACCTTTTACCTGTGTAATGCATGAATCGTATAATACATCCTCTTTCTTTTAGCACTCATATTTATTTTTGGAGTTTTTGTTACAACGAGGGAAAAGGTTGAGATGTTTAACTTAAAATGCAAGAGCTACGCTTCTCAATGTGAGAAATACACTTCTACTCAAACGGGTGACTGTGTGAGTTCACAAATAACGATTTTATTTTGAAAAATAATTTGGACTGTTCAAATTTTGAAATTGTGAATCTTTAAATTTTTTCTATTAATATGTTCCCTAAATTATTAAATTGGTTCGAATTGAGTTAATTGGTCGTATTTTAAACAATTAAGTAGCATGATTAATATTTTATAATTTAAACTAATTATAAAAAATATGTTAATCACCATTATAATTAGATATATGATATTATTTTTAGTTTTGTTATCATATTTACATTTATTTATAAATATATAGTAGTATATATAAAAATTGAGTAGAACTAGGGTGCTCCTAAGTTCACCCAACCTCTTGTGAACTTGACTCTAAAATATATCGAATCGACTTTAAACGATGAATCCAAACCGTTGAAAACCTTCTACCTAATGAGTGATGCGTCTATATGTGAAAATTTTAAAGTTTCGAATTAATTTAATATAGAGTCAAGTGGTCAAAAGTTTAAGGTTTATAAATTAATTTTAATGCATTCATTTTTTGGACTCCTTTGACCACTTGACTCTATATGAAATTAATTTGAAACTTTAAAATTTTCATATGTAGATGCATCAATCATTAGGTAGAAGGATTTCAACAGTTTGGATTCATCGTTTAAAGTCGATTCGATATATTTTAGAGTCAAGTTCACAAGAGATTTGGTGAACTTAGGAGCACCCTAGTCCTACTCATAAAAATTACATTATAATAAATTTCATACATTTTGTATAATTTATACAAATTTTACTTTCAAAATCGAACTATATTGAAATCTGAATCTTTAAAATTAAAGCAGATATCTTCTTGAGTGGAGAGGAGAATAAGGGAGAGGAGAGGAACCGGAGCCGATCGAAGCCGAGAGTGTGGTATCGTCGGAGCTCTTAGCGTAGTCTCCATCTCGATTAGAGTACGACAGTGATTAGAGCCGATCGTTGTCATAGCGCGGCGGCGGTCGAAGAAGCGGATCCGGTAGTGAGATGAGATGGCGTTAGAGCGATTAACATCTCGATTGGAGTGCAACGGTGAGTAGTTCCAGCCATTGTTGGAGCGTGGCGACGGTAGAAGAAGTGGATTCAGTAATGGAGTGAGATGGCATTAGGGTGATTAACATCTCGATTGGGGCGCGACAGTGAGTAGATCCGGTTGTTGTCGGGCCGCGGTGGCGGTCAAAGAAGCAGATTCGGTCGTGGAGTGAGATAAGTATTAAGGTATTAAGGTATTAAGGTAATTACAATAGATTAGAATTTTAGAGTAGTTTAAAGGTTTTTTTGAGAATAAAAGTAGATTGAGGAATTACGGTCATTTGACCGATTGTAAATACGTTTTTTATCAATGAAATTATTAGTAAGCATTTAAAGCCACTGATCATAAAAAAAAAAAAATTTTAAGCAGATATAAATCTAAAATATGTAGACCATTATCTGATCAGTTTTCACTCCCGAAAACATGTTAGGGTCCCATCATATGTACAATGAGGCCCCATGAACTTTTTCTTGGTTGTTATCTTTTTGTTCATGTTTGGTTGTGGGTTAAAATTATGTTCGAATAATTTGTTTATCTCTAAGTTATTGAGTTGTATGTTGTATTGTTGAATTAAGAAATTACAAAAGAAATTTAAAACACAAGAATTTACAAGATCAGAAGATTTTTTTTAAAATAATATTACATAATTTAGAAGTACAATACTGAAATAAAATTAAAATACTATCTAATTTAATTAGAAAGTCAAATGACAAATAAGTTGTCCATCACGTACAAATACTAATACAAATAAGTTGTCCATCACGTACAAATACTAATACAAATAAGTTGTCCATCTCGTACAAATACTAATACAAATATTACGTAATTTCAAAAGGGCACTACAGATAATAACCGAGACATACTACATTTAGAAATTAAAACTGAAATAAAATTAAAATGTATTCTAAATTTCTCATTCTCTGCCTCCCGAATGCATTCCCGATCTAATTTATAAAGATTGGATGGGAGATTGAATATGAATTTAATAATAGGTGAGTGGGTTAATTTAAGAGAAAAGACGTGACATAAGTTATGTAATTTGAATAGGTAGATTAATATATGATGACGTAAGTGATTTTTTATGTCATACTATTCGATCACATTTTATTCATACTTAACAACAAAAGTGCAGAATAAGATACTTATTCCATGACTTATGTCACAACCAATCTCTATTCAGCAAGAGACACTCCTTCCTTCCAAGTGTGTTATTTCTCTATCCAAACCAGAGTCTTATGTCAACAAACAGAACCTTGGTCTTAACCCAATCTCAATCCCGAATATGGTCATCAAATAACCTGGTAAAAAAATGTCTCTTGCGTAACTCGGTCAAAAATTAAATCGGTGTCATCCGATTCCGTTCCGACTCAGCCAATTCCTGTCTGTCTCAGCTGAGTTTGCATACTATACTATGATCACAACATCTTTAACATGTTTTGCAGCTAATAAAAAAATATTAGCTACTTGTACCTTGGACGTGACAAATCAGGTCATAAGCTTAACTATTCTTCATTCCACAAGATGCATGCAAATTAATCGTTTGTTAAGATGCAAATATTGGTTACTTATACTTACCTTTCTTTTGAGAGGGGTAGACGTATTTTTTTTAATTTTATTTTTTTAGATAGTATTTTAATTTTATTTCAGTTTTAATTTTACTTCTAAATTATTTAATATTATTTTTAAATTCAATATATTCTCCTTGCTTGAGGCATTTCCTTTGATGAATGTTACTGCAAATACAATACTAATGCTACTACTTATATTTAAAAATGATTATGTTGGTTACTCTATCTTGCTATTTGTATTTTACTCTTCGTTTGAAAGATAAAATCATCTCTTAAATTAATCCACTTAGAGGAATAAGAAATTAGGAAATGAATTGATGTTTATGATAATGGGCCTTATTGTTATTAATATTGAATAAGTTAATCTACCTGAAGTTAGTGATTTAAATTTGTTCTAACTCTATCTTACTCCATCTGTTTTTCACACCTCATTTAGTACTGCATTTATAGCTTTCAACAACTAACAACACGCGAGAAGGAGAAAAGATGAAAATTGGTGAGGTAAATTAGTTACGCCTGGGAAAATATTTTCCTCGTCCAAGTTCGTATTTTGTTAGTCTTGATGAACAGCTTAAACGAAATACAATGTATTTATTCCAACTGTAAAACCTATAACCGTACAATACCTAGAAGTCTGACGAAACCCAATTTGCATTTGTTGTTTCCGGCAGAAGACTCTTTCAAAGTGCCACTAATTATCTAGTTTGATTAAAAGCCAAAACCGTGAGTTAGGTGAATCAATCTCATGAGCTTGTTTCTATGGTAGAACAAAGTTTGTTCTCCAAGATATTTTTTAGGGTTTGCTCCGTTCTTCCAATCCACCGAATACACTTGAGAACTTCATATATTAGTGTATATTATTGTAAGAGAATGTGAGAGAGAGAGTATTATTGGCTTAATTATCTGTTTGTATTGTAAGACTTCTTGTTATAGTGATTTTGCGCCATGTTCCGATCTACTTACTGCATGTCCAGCTAAGATATTTATTGCTAACAAGACAACGACTTACCATTCCGTTCCCCCAATAAGATGAAATGCCCCACAGCATTTGATCCGCGCTGTTGATCTCCATAATAGCATTGACCTTGGAATGTAGTCAATACAATATCTCTGTTAAGATTATATTACTCTTAATTAATGGCCAGTACATTGATCTTGAATTTTGCATATTTTATTTATAGTTAGACTTAATTAGCTTTAATTGCGAACGTCTATTTGTATAACATCTAATAGTGAAATCAATGAATTAATTTGATACAATACAAATAGAGTACAATAGAAAAAAAATTCTACTGATTTTTTGACAATTTCTTTTTCTCTAATGATTATATTTGTAAAGTATTATTTTGGTTGTTATTGCAAATACAAATCCCGAGTACATTCATCAAAGGAAATGCCTGAAACAATTAAGGAGAACAATAGTTACAAATCTACTGTATCTTCTGGATGGAATAAATATTTTTGAAAAATAACACGTGGTGTGAATGAATATATATATATAAATATATATATACCTACAACGATTGACGCAGTTCGTCAAATTTGCTTGAAGGATTCCATCGTAATTCATAAATCCATTCACACATAATTGTTTCACATTTCGAAGCTTGTCAGTAAATTGGATGCAGCAGGTCAGAAATACATGGAGTGCAATGGATATCATCTGTTTACAAGGACTGGAGAGCAGGTCATCCCGTGATTACATTCTGGACATGTATATAATTTAAACTCATATTACTTAAATTGGCAGTGTTGTCGCACCAGCCCATTCATGAATTACATTCTGGACATGTACAAACATTTCCTCCCCCAAATTCTTTAGGGCCATCAAAACTATCACAACAGTCGGCTCAAGACATCTATTGCAATGAGGATCTGATGAGTAACAACTATTTTGACTACTAATTTCACCTATAATATATATATATATATTAAATAACTAAACCCTAGTTTAAATTATTCCCTAATTTTAGAAACAATTCAAAATAACGATGAAAATAAACAGAAAAAAATAATATGGTGCATGTTGGTAAACGGATAAAAGGGTGGCATTGGCACCCCTAGTTACATTGATATTGGACTTAGCATATTTCTTTTATGGTTGGACTTAATTAGTTTGAATTCTACTTGTCTATTTGTGTAACATCTAATTGTGAAATCAATGAATTAATCGATACAGTACTAAGAGAATACAACAGAAAAAAAATTCTAATTAGTTTTTGACAATTTTTTTTTTCTCTGATTGCAAATACAATATTAATGTTACTACTTAAATTTAAAAAGGATTAAGTTGGGTACTCTATCTTGCTATTTATATTTTACACTTCGTTTGAAGATAAAGTCATGTCTTAAAATAATCCTCTTAGAGGAATAAGAAATTAGGAAATGAATTGATGTTTATGATAATGGGCCTTATTGTTATTAATATTGAATAAGTTAATCTACCTGAAGTTAGTGATTTAAATTTGTTGTAACTCTATCTTACTTCATCTGTTTTTCACACCTCATTTAGTACTGCATTTATAGCTTTCAACAACTAACAACACACGTGAAGGAGAAAAGACGAAAATTGGTGAGGTAAATTAGTTACGCCCGGGAAAATATTTTCCTCGTCCAAGTTCGTATTTTGTTAGTCTTGATTAACAGCTTAAACAAAATACAATGTATTTATTCCAACTGTAAAACCTATAACCGTACAATACCTAGAAGTCTGACGAAATCCAATTTGCATTTGTTGTTTCCGGTAGAAGATTTTTTCAAAGCGCCACTAATTATCTACTTTGATTGAAAGCCAAAACCGTGAGTTAGGTGAATCAATCTCATGAGCTTCTTTCTATGTTAGAACAAAGTTTGTTCTCCAAGATATTTTTTAGGATTTGCTCTGTTGTTCCAATCCATCGAATACACTTGAGAACTTCATATATTAGTGTATAATATTGTAAGAGAATGTGAGAGAGAGAGTATTATTGGCTTAATTATCTGTTTGTATTGCAAGACTTCTTGTTATAGTGATTTTCCGCCATGTTCCGATCTACTTACTGCATGTCCAGCTAAGATATTTATTGCTAATAAGACAACGACTTACCATTCCGTTCCCCCAATAAGATGAAATGCCCCAGAGCATTAGATGCGCGCGGTTGATCTCCATAATATATGCCTTGACCTTGGAATGTTGTCAATATAATATCTCAGTTAAGATTATATTACTCTTAATTAATGGCCATTACATTGATCTTGAATTTTGCATATTTTATTTATAGTTAGACTTAATTAGCTTTAATTGCGAACGTCTATTTGTATAACATCTAATAGTGAAATCAATGAATTAATTTGATACAGTACAAATAGAGTACAATAGAAAAAAAATTCTACTGATTTTTTGAAAATTTCTTTTTCTCTAATGATTATATTTGTAAAGTATTATTTTGGTTGTTATTGCAAATACAAATCCCGAGTACATTCATCAAAGGAAATGCCTGAAACAATTAAGGAGAACAATAGTTACAAATCTATTGTATCTTCTGGATGGAATAAATATTTTTGAAAAATAACACGTGGTGTGAATATATATATATACATATATACCTACAACGATTGACGCAGTTCGTCAAATTTGCTTGAAGGCTTCCATCGTAATTCATAATTCCATTCACACATAATTGTTTCACATTCCGAAGCTTGTCAGTTAATTGGATGCAGCAGGTCAGAAATACATGCAGTGCAATGGATATCATCTGTTTACAAGGACTGGAGAGCAGGTCATCCCGTGATTACATTCTGGACATGTATATAATTTAAACTCATATTACTTAAATTGGCTGTGTTGTCGCACCAGCCAATTGATGAATTACATTCTGGACATGTACAAACATTTCCTCCCCCAAATTCTTTAGGCTCATCAAAATTATCACAACAGTCGGCTCAAGACATCTATTGCAATGAGGATCTGATGAGTAACAACTATTTTGACTACTAATTTCGCCTATAATATATATATATATATATATATATATATATATATATATATATATATATATATATATTAAAAAACTAAACCCTAGTTTAAATTATTCCCTAATTTAAGACACAATTCAAAATAACGATTAAAATAAACAGAAAAAAAAAGAATATGGTGCATGTTGGTAAACGGATAAAAGGGTGGCATCGACACCCCTAGTTACATTGATATTGGACTTAGCATATTTCTTTTATCATTGGACTTAATTAGTTTGAATTCTACTCATCTATTTGTTTAACATCTAATTGTGAAATCAATGAATTAATCGATACAGTACTAAGAGAATACAACAGAAAAAAAATTCTAATTATTTTTTGACAATTTTTTTTTCTCTGATTGCAAATACAATATTAATGGTACTACTTAAATTTAAAAAGGATTAAGTTGGGTACTCTATCTTGCTATTTATATTTTACACTTCGTTTGAAGATAAAGTCATGTCTTAAATTAATCCTCTTAGAGGAATAAGAAATTAGGAAATGAATTGATGTTTATGATAATGGGCCTTATTGGCGGAGTTATTAATGTTGAATAAGTTAATCTACCTGAAGTTAGTGATTTAAATTTGTTGTAACTCTATCTTACTCCATCTGTTTTTCACACCTCATTTAGTACTGCATTTATAGCTTTCAACAACTAACAAGACGCGTGAAGGAGAAAAGACGAAAATTGGTGAGGTAAATTACTTATGCCCGGGAAAATATTTTCCTCGTCCAAGTTCGTATTTTGTTAGTCTTGATTAACAGCTTAAACAAAATACAATGTATTTATTCCAACTGTAAAACCTATAACCGTACAATACCTAGAAGTCTGACGAAACCCAATTTGCATTTGTTGTTTCCGGCAGAAGACACTTTCAAAGCGCCACTAATTATCTAGTTGGATTAAAAGCCAAAACCGTGAGTTAGGTGAATCAATCTCATGAGCTTCTTTCTATGTTAGAACAAAGTTTGTTCTCCAAGATATTTTTTAGGGTTTGCTCCGTTGTTCCAATCCACCGAATACACTTGAGAACTTCATATATTAGTGTATATTATTGTAAGAGAATGTGAGAGAGAGTATTATTGGCTTAATTATCTGTTTGTATTGCAAGACTTCTTGTTATAGTGATTTTCCGCCATGTTCCGATCTACTTACTGCATGTCCAGCTAAGATATTTATTGCTAATAAGACAACGACTTACCATTCCGTTCCCCCAATAAGATGAAATGCCCCAGAGCATTAGATGCGCGCGGTTGATCTCCATAATATATGCCTTGACCTTGGAATGTTGTCAATATAATATCTCAGTTAAGATTATATTACTCTTAATTAATGGCCATTACATTGATCTTGAATTTTGCATATTTTATTTATAGTTAGACTTAATTAGCTTTAATTGCGAACGTCTATTTGTATAACATCTAATAGTGAAATCAATGAATTAATTTGATACAGTACAAATAGAGTACAATAGAAAAAAAATTCTACTGATTTTTTGAAAATTTCTTTTTCTCTAATGATTATATTTGTAAAGTATTATTTTGGTTGTTATTGCAAATACAAATCCCGAGTACATTCATCAAAGGAAATGCCTGAAACAATTAAGGAGAACAATAGTTACAAATCTACTGTATCTTCTTGATGGAATAAATATTTTTGAAAAATAACACGTGGTGTGAATATATATATATACATATACCTACAACTATTGACGCAGTTCGTCAAATTTGCTTGAAGGCTTCCATCGTAATTCATAAATCCATTCACACATAATTGTTTCACATTTCGAAGCTTGTCAGTTAATTGGATGCAGCAGGTCAGAAATACATGCAGTGCAATGGATATCATCTGTTTACAAGGACTGGAGAGCAGGTCATCCTGTGATTACATTCTGGACATGTATATAATTTAAACTCATATTACTTAAATTGACAGTGTTGTCGCACCAGCCCATTCATGAATTACATTCTGGACATGTACGAACATTTCCTCCCCGAAATTCTTTAGGGTCATCAAAACTATCACAACAGTCGGCTCAAGACATCTATTGCAATGAGGATATGATGAGTAACAACTATTTTGACTACTAATTTCGCCTATAATATATATATATATTAAATAACTAAACCCTAGTTTAAATTATTCCCTAATTTAAGAAACAATTCAAAATAACGATTAAAATAAACAGAAAAAAAAAGAATATGGTGCATGTTGGTAAACGGATAAAAGGGTGGCATTGACACCCCTAGTTACATTGATATTGGACTTAGCATATTTCTTTTATCGTTGGACTTAATTAGTTTGAATTCTACTTGTCTATTTGTTTAACATCTAATTGTGAAATCAATGAATTAATCGGTACAGTACTAAGAGAATACAACAGAAAAAAAATTCTAATTAGTTTTTGACAATTTTTTTTTTCTCTGATTGCAAATACAATATTAATGTTACTACTTAAATTTAAAAAGGATTAAGTTGGTTACTCTATATTGCTATTTATATTTTACACATCGTTTGAAGATTAAGTCATGTCTTAAATTAATCATCTTAGAGGAATAAGAAATTAGGAAATGAATTGATGTTTATGAGAATGGGCCTTATTGGCGGAGTTATTAATGTTGCATAAGTTAATCTACCTGAAGTTAGTGATTTAAATTTGTTGTAACTCTATCTTACTCCATTTGTTTTTCACACCTCATTTAGTACTGCATTTATAGCTGTCAACAACTAACAACACGCGTGAAGGAGAAAAGACGAAAATTGGTGAGGTAAATTAGTTATGCCCGGGAAAATATTTTTCTTGTCCTAGTTCGTATTTTGTTAGTCTTGATTAACAGCTTAAACAAAATACAATGTATTTATTCCAACTGTAAAACCTATAACCGTACAATACCTAGAAGTCTGACGAAACCCAATTTGCATTTGTTGTTTCCGGCAGAAGACTCTTTCAAAGCGCCACTAATTATCTAGTTTGATTAAAAGCCAAAACCGTGAGTTAGGTGAATCAATCTCATGAGCTTCTTTCTATGTTAGAAAAATGCTTGTTCTCCATGATATTTTTTAGGGTTTGCTATATTGTTCCAATCCACCGAATACACTTGAGAACTTCATATATTAGTGTATATTATTGTAAGAGAATGTGAGAGAGAGTATTATTGGCTTAATTATCTGTTTCTATTGTAAGACTCCTTGTTATAGTGATTTTGCGCTATGCTCCTGTGGTTTTCTCTTGAAAGAGTTTTGACGTAAAATCTTGTATTTCTCTTTTATTTTTATTTTTGCTTGATTGCTTGTAGTGATTACTTTTTGTATGTCTTCCATATTTCTCCTTTTGCTCAACTATTGGAGTATATATTACTGCAAGGTGATTGATGAAATTACTCCTTTAACATTTCCGTGACCCGTCTCCAACGAGAAGTTGATAGGACTAATTTCATTGATTAAATGTGCTCACATTTACTGCATCTCGACGTAAGATATTTATTACTAATTTAAGAATGACTGGCCATTCTGTCCTTCTAAGATGAAAAGTCCAATTTGGATGCTACAATGCAAAATTAAAATTAAAATTGAGATATTAACTGAGATATTAACTGAGAGATACTACAATTCAAAATTAAAATTGAAATAAAATCAAAATGGATTATAAATTTCTCATTCTCTGCCTCCCAAATGCATTCCCTACCTAATTTAGAAAGATTGGTTGGGATATTGAATATGAATTTAATAGTAGGTGGGTGGGTTAATTTAAGAAGAGAGACGTGACATAAGTTATGTAACTTGAATAGGTGGATTAATTATGACGACATAAGTGACTTTTTATTTAATACTATTCTATCACACTTTATTCATACTTAACAACAAAAGTGCATAATAAGATACTTATTCGATGACTTATGTCACAACCAATCTCTATTCAGCAAGAGATACTCCTTCCTTCCAAGTGTGTTTCTCTATCCAAACCAGAGTCTTATGTCAACAAACAGAATCTTGGTCTTAACCCAATCTCAATCCCAAATCTGGTCATCAAATAACCTGGTAAAAAAAATGGATCTTGCATAACTCAGTCAAAAATTGAATCGGTGTCAGCCAATTCCTATCTGGCTTAGCTGAGTTTGCATACTATACTATGATCACAACATCTTTAACATTTTTTGCAACTAATAAAAAATATTAGCTACTTGTACCTTGGACGTGACAAATCAGGCCACACCATTACAGAAAAATAGATTAGTCACGGCTGAAAATGCAAATTATCCACGGTTTCAGTACCGTGACTCATGTCATCGTTTGTAAAAAGCGTTGAAATACACCCACGGTTGCAAAACCGTGACTAGATTCAACATGCATCCACGGATGTACAACAATGAACCGTGGTTGTTCTCTTATTTTTGCCATTTATAAATAATATTTAACCACGGTTGTTATATAATTGTCCGTGGTAATAAATGTTATAGCCACTGTGAATTTCTCTTGGATTATAACCACGGTTGTTCTCTTGGATTTTATATAATTGTCCGTGGTAATAAATCTTTTTATTTTATTTTTTAATTGTCCACGGTTTAATAAGAGTACCCGTGTGTGATGCTATTTTTTTTTAATATTTCGTTTGTAATTTTATTTAGTACAAAAAACCAAAAAATCACACAATTTTCAGCACAACAAATACCAAAATCAATATATTAATTTCAATAAAATAAATAATATTGAAAATTAGACATTGTTTACACTTCCAAAATAATTTTGTTATACATAACTTATAACCGTCAATCATTTACAATGCTCGTGCATGAACACTAGCCCACATACACCTGATTTCCTCAAAGCTGCTTCATCAGAGTAGGGAACACTCTGTGGGAACTGCATGAAAGAATAGTTTTCAGTTAGCTAAGTAGATGGTTTAATTTTTATTATAATTAATGTGTAATAGATGAACATACCATGTTTGGGAACCGCATGTACAAGATCGAGTGATTTCTGCAGTTTAAAATAACTTTTAACATTTAATCAACAAATAAGATTAACAAATTATAAGAAAGAAAAAGTAATAGATATACGTAACCTTTGTCTTGTCTCTAATCCTGCTCATGATGTGAATTTTCCTGCATTTACACCCACTGGTCTCCAATATTCTCTGAACCTGCGGAACCCATCCAGGTTTAGGGGTCAACATGTTATGTTTATTAATCTTCAATTTTTTTAAGAGGATCAGTATACACATTAATCTTCAAGGCAAGATCAGAGTTTTTCATTAGAATAAAAAAAAGGAAAACATAAGAGTCAACTAAAATAACATATATAACTGAAATAAATTCAGTTAAATTTTCAAGATATAATGAACTATACAGTGTGCACCATATCCTTATTTTGTGTCAGATACTGTTTGATTTAGTTTGATTTTTGTGGGCATACTGATAACAGTACATATGCCTATGTGGTTTTTACCAGTTCAGACCTGAAGCATTTAGTAGGGACCCTCATGATTACATAAAACAATTACCAGGTACACATAATAAAACAAACAATAAGCATACTGGTACAAGAATAGGCATTCAAATGCAAGATAAAAATGATACCTTCTAGAAAATCAGAGATGTTATTTGCAAGGACCTGTTGGGCATCATAAGCCTTCCTCTCGGGAAAATTCAAGCTATAATTATGATAATGATCCAAACCGAACCACTAGAAACTGATTATTTTCCTTGACATGCCTTCACTTCAAATTATTTATGAGATTACTTTAAAACTTAATACTTATTTCAGAAAAAATGTCACTCAATTATAAAATGGGAGAACAAAAATTCTAATTAGAACATTGCATTCTTTCCGATGTGTACCAATATGGTATGGTGTTGGTACATCTAAGTTACAAGCAGTAGCTATGCATCTCTGAGTACCATACCCTAGGCATGTGCAGGCATATTCATTAATGGGTTGGTAACAATGTTGGTACATCCAGTTTAGTTTTATGAGAAAATGTCAATAGTTGGTACTAGTGCAAATCAGGCCGAAGCTGTGCTCAACACTCTGGTACAGGAATACTAGTACCAGTGATGTGTCTCTTTGACAATTTTGAAAAAATAGTACAGTCTAATTTACCAGTGGAGCACAGTCTAATTTACCTGTAAGCCTTGTACATAATTGATGTGTATTAATCCAGATTTATCAAAATATAAGAAAGCTATTTTTATTGATGAGAAAATATTGATCATGAACTTCTGGATTTGCAATCAATTTGGTTAATTAATATTGAAAGAAAAATAGTCATCAGAAAGTCATACCGGGTCCATCCTGTCAGCAACAGTTTTAAATAATAAATGATAGAAATAGCACAAAACGTACACATAAGTGATTTTTAATAAAGACGAAAAGAGGAAAGGTACTGATACAAGCCTCCAAACATTGTCCCCAAATCTGTCAGCAAGATATGGCAGAAAGCATAGTTAAAAAACCCCAGTCAATTTTTATATATGATATTAATTGTTCATACCAGCAAGCACACATAATAGTTCATACCCCAACAACTCTAATTCATATATTAAAAAATGCGTAGATCAGACTGCTACCAAAGTACTGATCTAGATTAATATAAAATTTATCTAGAATGAAATAACGATACTTGGATTCAAGACTAGTACCAAAGGACATGTACTAGTCTCATAACAGTAAATCAAGAATAAGCTAAAATGGGGAGAACAATCATGGTGAATCGAACTATTGTAAAAATGAAGATAAACTAAAGAAATCCTACAGAGAGAAAAATCGGTACTGACCTAGAGATTAGAGAGGGGGCGGGGGCGGCATTGTGCTAAGCGGCGGTGGTAGCAGGGAGGGAGAGGGAGGGCGAGGTTGCTGAGCGGCGAACAAAGAGATTACGGATTTGGGCTGAGCGGCGGAGAGATCATTTTGAAAACCCTTGGAGAGAGAGAGAGGGTCAGGGAGGGAGGGAAATGAAAATATCGCTAAGGAAGAGTTGGTTGGAGATAAAACAGTAAAACAGGGCTTTACCCAGACCTCTTTACCCACGGTACCTCCAATCCCAGCCGTGGATAAATGCTACCCTACTTCACACACGGCTCCTTCAATCTCAGCCGTCAGTAATAATAACCTTCATCCACGGCTCTACTATGAAATGTGTATATATGTACGTTGACTATCCCACTTTTTCATTGGCACACGGTTCATTATAAAAAATTTCGGAACCGTGAATAATGACCCGTTAGTAATTAACGTTTTTGTACTAGTGCCATAAGCTTAACTATTCTTCATTCCACAAGATGCATGCAAATTAATCGTGTGTTAAGATGCAAATATTGGTTACTTATACTTACCTTTCTTTTGAGAGGGGTAGACGTATTTTTTATTTTATTTTTTATTTTTAGATAGTATTTTAATTTTATTTCAGTTTTAATTTTACTTCTAAATTATGTAATATTATTTTTAAATTCAATCTATTCTGCTGGTTGGAGGCATTTCCTTTGATGAATGTTACTGCAAATACAATACTAATGCTACTAAAATTTAAAAATGATTATGTTGGTTACTCTATCTTGCTATTTGTATTTTACACTTCGTTTGAAAGATAAAATCATGTCTTAAATTAATCCACTTAGAGGAATAAGAAATTAGAAAATGAATTGATGTTTATGATAATGGGCCTTATTGTTATTAATGTTGAATAAGTTAATCTACTTGAAGTTCAGTGATTTAAATTTGTTGTAACTCTATCTTATTCCATCTGTTTTTTACACCTCATATAGTACTGCATTTATGTCTTTCAACAACTAACAACACGCGTGAAGGAGAAAAGACGAAAATTGGTGGGTAAATTAGTTATGCCAGGGAAAATATTTTCCTTGTCCAACTTCATATTTTGTTAGTCTTGATGAACAGCTTAAACGAAATACAATGTATTTATTCCAACTATAAAACCTATAACCGTACAATACCTAGAAGTCTGACAAAACCCAATTTGGATTTCTTGTTTCTGGCAGAAGACTCTTTCATAGAGCCACTAATTATCTAGTTTGATTAAAAGCCAAAACCGTGAGTTAGGTAAATCAATCTCATGAGCTTTTTTCTATATTAGAACAAAGTTTGTTCTCCAAGATATTTTTTAGGGTTTGCACTGTTGTTCCAATCCACCGAATACACTTGAGAACTTCATATATTAGTGTATATTATTGTAAGAGAATGTGAAAGAGAGTATTATTGGCTTAATTATCTGTTTGTATTGTAAGACTCCGTGTTATAGTGATTTTGCACCATGTTCCGATCTACTTACTGCATGTCCAGCTAAGATATTTATTGCTAATAAGACAACGACTTACCATTCCGTTCCCCCTTATAAGATGAAATGCCCCCCAGCATTAGATGCGCGCTGTTGATCTCCATAATATATGCATTGACCTTGGAATGTAGTCAATACAATATCTCAGTTAAGATTATATTACACTTAATTAATGGCCATTACATTAATCTTGAATTTTGCATATTTTATTTATAGTTAGACTTAATTAGCTTTAATTGCGAACGTCTATTTGTATAACATCTAATAATGAAATCAATGAATTAAATTGATACAGTACTAATAGAGTACAATAGAAAAAAAATTCTATTTATTTTTTGACAATTTCTTTTTCTCTAATGATTATATTTGTAAAGTATTATTTTGGTTGTTATTGCAAATACAAATCCCGAGTACATTCATCAAAGGAAATACAACAAACAAGGAGAAAAATAGTTACAAATCTACTGTATCTTCTGGATGGAATAAATATTTTTGAAAAATTGCACGTGGTGTGAATATATATATACATATACCTACGACAATTGACGCAGTTCGTCAAATTTGCTTGAAGGCTTCGATCGTAATTCATAAATCCATTCATACATAACTGTTTCACATTTCGAAGCTTGTCAGTTAATTCAATGCAGCAGGTCAGAAATACATGCAGTGCAATGGATATCATCTGTTTACAAGAACTGGAGAGCAGGTCGTCGCGTGATTACATTTTGGACATGTATGAAAATTCCTCCATGTATTACATTCTGGACATGTATATAATTTAAAATCATCTTAAATTGGCAGTGTTGTCGCACCTGCCCATTCATGAATTACATTCTGGACATGTACAAACATTTCCTCTCCCAAATTCTTTAGGGTCATCAAAACTATCACAACAGTCGGCCCAAGACATCTATTGCAATGAGGATCTGAGGAGTAACAACTATTTTGGTTACTAATTTCGCCTATAAAATATATATATATATATATATATATATATATATATATATATATATATATATATATATATATATATATATATATATATATATATATTAAATAACTAAACTCTAGTTTAAATTATTCCCTAATTTAAGAAACAATTCAAAATAACGATTAAAATAAACCGAAAAAAAAGAATATGGTACATATTGGTAAAAGGATAAAAGGGTGGCATTGACACCCCTAGTAACATTGATATTGGACTTAGCATATTTCTTTTATCGTTGGACTTAATTAGCTGGAATTGTACTTGTCTATTTGCTTAACATCTAATAGTGAAATCAATGAATAAATCGATACAGTACTAAGAGAATACAATAGAAAAAAAATTTCTAATGATTTTTTGACAATTTTTTTTTCTCTGATTGAAAATACAATATTAATGCTACTACTTAAATTTATAAAGGATTAAGTTGGTTACTCTATCTTGCTATTTATATTTTACACTTCATTTGAAGATAAAATCATGTCTTAAATTAATCCTCTTAGAGGAATAAGAAATTAGAAAATGAATTGATGTTTATGACAATGGGCCTTATTGGCGGAGTTATTAATGTTGAATAAGTTAACCTACCGGAACAAGTGGTTTAACATACTTTGTTGTAACTCTATCTTACTCCATCTGTTTTTTACACCTCATTTAGAGACTGCATTTATGGCTTTGAACAACTAACAACACACGTGAAGGAGAAAAGAAGAAAATTGGTGAGGTAAATTAGTTAGGCCCGGGAAAATATTTTCCTCGTCCAACTTTGTATTTTGTTAGTCTTGATGAACAGTTTAAACGAAATACAATGTATTTATTCCAACGGTAAAACCTATAACCGTACAATACCTAGAACTATGACGAAACCCAATTTGGATTTGTTGTTTCCGGAAGAAGACTCTTTCAAAGAGCCACTAATTATCTAGTTTGATTAAAAGCCAAAACCGTGAGTTAGGTAAATCAACTGCATGAGCTTTTTTCTATATTAGAACAAAGTTTGTTCTCCAAGATATTTTTTAGGGTTTGCCCTGTTGTTCCAATCCACCGAATACACTTGAGAACTTCTTATATTAGTTTATATTATTGTAAGAAAATTTGAAAGAGAGTATTATTGGCTTAATTATCTGTTTGTATTGTAAGACTCATTGTTATAGTGATTTTGTGCCATGTTCCAATCTACTTACTGCATGTCCAGCTAAGATATTTATTGCTAATAAGACAACGACTTACCATTCCGTTCCCCCTAATAAGATGAAATGCCCCACAGCATTAGATGCGCGCTGTTGATCTCCATAATATATGCATTGACCTTGGAATGTAGTCAATACAATATCTCAGTTGAGATTATATTACTCTTAATTATTGGCCATTACATTGATCTTGAATTTTGCATATTTTATTTATAGTTAGACTTAATTAGCTTTAATTGCGAACGTCTATTTGTATAACATCTAATAGTGAAATCAATGAATTAAATTGATACAGTACTAATAGAGTACAATAGAAAAAAAATTCTATGGATTTTTTGACAATTTCTTTTTCTCTAATGATTATATTTGTAAAGTATTATTTTGGTTGTTATTGCAAATACAAATCCCGAGTACATTCATCAAAGGAAATACAACAAACAAGGAGAAAAATAGTTACAAATCTACTGTATCTTCTGGATGGAATAAATATTTTTGAAACATTACACGTGGTGTGAATATATATATACATATACCTACGACAATTGACGCAGTTCGACAAATTTGCTTGAAGGCTTCGATTGTAATTCATAAATCCATTCACACATAACTGTTTCACATTTCGAAGCTTGTCAGTTAATTCGATGCAGCAGGTTAGAAATACATGCAGTGTAATGGATATCATCTGTTTACAAGGACTGGAGAGCAGGTCTTCTCGTGATTACATTTTGGACATTTATGAAAAATTCCTCCATGTATTACATTCTGGACATGTATGTAATTTAAAATCATCTTACTTAAATTGGCAGTGTTGTCGCACGAGCCCATTCATGAATTACATTCTAGACATGTACAAACATTTCCTCTCCCAAATTCTTTAGGGTCATCAAAACTATCACAACAGTCGGCTCAAGACATCTATTGCAATGAGGATCTGATGAGTAACAACTATTTTGGTTACTAATTTCGCCTATGAAATATATATATATATATATATATATATATATATATATATATATATATATATATATATATATATATATATATATATATATATATATATAACTAAACTCTAGTTTAAATTATTCCCTAATTTTAGAAACAATTCAAAATAACGAATTGTATTGATATTGGATTGATATTGGACTTAGCATATTTCTTTTATCGTTGGACTTAATTAGCTTGAATTGTACTCGTCTATTTGTTTAACATCTAATAGGGAAATCAATGAATTAATCGATACAGTACTAAGAGAATACAATAGAAAAAATATTTCTAATGATTTTTTGACAATTTTTTTTTCTCTGATTGAAAATACAATATTAATGCTACTACTTAAATTTATAAAGGATTAAGTTGGTTACTCTATCTTGCTATTTATATTTTACACTTCGTTTGAAGATAAAATCATGTCTTAAATTAATCCTCTTACAGGAATAAGAAATTAGAAAATGAATTGATGTTTATGACAATGGGCCTTATTGGCGAAGTTATTCATGTTGAATAAGTTAATCTACCGGAACAAGTGGTTTAACATACTTTGTTGTAACTCTATCTTACTACATCTGTTTTTTACACCTCATTTAGAGACTGCATTTATGGCTTTGAACAACTATCAACAAACGTGAAGGAGAAAAGAAGAAAATTGGTGAGGTAAATTAGTTAGGCACGGGAAAATATTTTCCTCGTCCAACTTTGTATTTTGTTAGTCTTGATGAACAGTTTAAATGAAATACAATGTATTTATTCCAACTGTAAAACCTATAACCGTACAATACGTAGAAGTATGACGAAACCCAATTTGGATTTGTTATTTCCGGCAGAAGACTCTTTCAAAGAGCCACTAATTATCTAGTTTGATTAAAAGCCAAAACCGTGAGTTAGGTAAATCAATCTCATGAGCTTTTTTCTATATTAGAAAAAGTTTGTTCTCCAAGATATTTTTTAGGGTTTGCTCTGTTGTTCCAATCCTCCGAATACACTTGAGAACTTCGTAGATTAGTGTATATTATTGTAAGAGTATGTAAGAGATAGTATTATTGGATTAGTGCCATGATCCTGTGCTTTTCTCTTTTAAGAGTTTCCACGTAAAAGTTTGTCTCTCTTTCTCTTTTATTTTTTGTACTTAATTGCTTGTGGTGATTACTTTTTGTATGCCTTCCATATTTCTCCATTTGCTCAGGTATTGGAGTATATATTACTGCAAGGTGATTGACGAAATTACTCCTTTAACGTTTCCGTGACCCGTCCCCTACGAGAAGTTCGTAGGACTAGTTTCATTGATTAAATGTGCTCAGATCTACTGCATCTCCACGTAAGATATTTATTACTAATTTAAGAATGACCGGCCATTCTGTCTTTCTAAGATGAAAAGTCCAATTTGGATGCCCCACATCATTAGATGCGCGCTGTTGATCTTAATTATGCATTGATCTTCGAATGCAGTTGCAATAACTCAGTTAAGATTATATTACTCTTAATTATTGGCTGTTACATTGATCTTGGACTTTGCATAGTTCTTTTATCGTTGGACTTAATTAGCTTTAATTGTGCAAGTCTATTTTTATAACATATTGGGATGCAGTTAATGCAATATCTATGTACCAGGAGAATACAATAGAACAATTTTTCTAATGATATTTTACAAACTTTTTTTTTCTCTGATGATTGTATTTGTAAAGTATTATTTTGGCTCGTTTTGTAAAATCAATATTTAAGTTGCTACTTAAATTTAAAAAGTAATAATTAAGTTGCTTACTCTATCTTACTATTCATATAATTTGGAAGATTAAGTCATATCTAATATTAATCTGCTCGTTCATTTACTGTATCATCAAATGGAGATTCAAACATAAATACATGCAATGCAATAATGGATATCATCTGTTTGAAAGGTTTAAGACCAGTGGAACTAATTACACTGAGATTCTCTCTCTAATAATTCACGTCCATGGTCATGCAAAAATGATACCAGGTTATGGCAAAGAAAAGTGGACTATGATGATCATGGTTCGAAAACTTGGAATCGGAATAGGAATCGGAGTTTTGACCGTTGAATCGGAATCAAATAAATCGGCCGGAATCGGCCGGAATTAGCCGAGTTGACTCGGAAACTCGAATTTTTTTGACATAAAATATTAAACACACTTTTTATTGCCAAAAGGCCCAAAACGTATGAAATAATTGGTAAAAAAATAAATTGTAATCAAACTATGTTAACACAAAATATTACACTCAAATAATTCACTAATTATATAATGTAATACAAGCATTAAAAATTAAACACACTTTTTATTGCCAGAAGCTATGCCGAGCTGGTTGGATCATCTCATCATCATCCATATTAAAATACAAATGGGGATATTGTTGTACAGAACCCAAAAAATGAAGACACTAATATAGTGTCAAATGAACAATTATTAATATCCTCATATCCAACATATGGATTGTATGTACTAGAAGAATTGTAGTCTGGTTGTACTCTATATGAAGATGTGCTTGAATTATATCTCCCACTGAGCTCTGAGATCCCATGCATGTCATCATAAGAATTAATATTTTGATTTCTTACCGTTAGTTAATTGACATCTCTCTATACTATGTTCATGTTCGTTCACTATCTGAGGTAAGGCCCTGTGGTTGTTCCCTTTGCTGGTGGATTGATTTAGAATATGTGATTTTAGTTTCCAAATATGTACTAGAGATGCCATCTCCTTCATCAGTTTCTCTATTACCACCACTACCACTTCTCGAATTGTTGTTACTGCCCTCATTATCAGAGACATCATCTAGCCACTTGTTTTCCTTATCATTAAGGATGACGTCTTCTACCTCTCTGATATTAAAATAACAATTATAATTAATTAACTATTTGTTTCACAAGTTTTAATGTAATAAAAAGAAATTCCTTCACCTGATCCAAGTTTAAAGCGGATCATCTTCATGAAATATTTGATCAAGATCAATGTTCTTAATTATCCGAATCATGATCACATATAGTCAAATAGAGTCACATGCATTGTCTACAAATTTCACATAGAGTTAAATATGTTGTTTTTTCGTTCATTTTTACATTATTTAAGCAGTGTCTAACTCGTGCCTAAACGTGCAATATATAAAAATTGTTGAAATTTTTTGAATTGAAAAAATGCCAGACTAGGTCAAACTCGGTGAGACTCGGCCAGACTCGACCTGACTCGGCCAGAAAATCGGTAAACTCAGCTGAGTCATACACTGTTCATCCGAGTTTTGCTGAAAAAATTGCATAGTCGAGAAACTCAGGTATAACTCGGACCGGACCGGGCCGATTCAGAGTTGACTCGGACGAGTTTCAGAACCATGATGATGATTCCATAATTTTGCATTGAAAAGGAAAATAGAAAAACAGAAGGAGAAAGTTGCGATAACTTCTCTAGCAAAGCAAGTGCACTATTTACTCCACGGATCGATAAATTCAAATTGTTAAATCTCTTTCTTATCATTATATATTTGATATTTGATAATGGGGTATCCTAGTTAAGATTATATTTAGGACTTGAAATTTAGTAGAGAACCAAGATTCATACAACAATGCGTTATGGCAATACAGTATGTGTAGCCAATTAATGTGGTATCTTCATTAATGGCGGTTTCAAATGTCAAAAAAAAAATCATATATTAAGGACTTTGCATTAAATATCCCGTTTATCTTTTATCTTTTCTTTAATTATTCTTTGGTCCATTTATGTAGCATCACATAGTGCAATCAATGAATTATTTGATAAAATACTGGGAGATGGATATTTGTATAATACAAAATAATAATTTTCTAATGATTATGTTTGTAATTTATAAGTTTATTAGTTAGTAATGCACATACAACTCCTGATTCCGTTCTTCAAACAAATATGGCAAAAACAAGTAGAATACGTTGTAGCATATTGAGAACATATAGTTACAAATCTACTACACCATGTTGAACAAATATTTTTTAAAAATGACAGCAGGTTTGAATATACACCTACTGTTAGCATTTTATGGTTTGAGAGAAAGGATGAGAGGAAGAAGCAAGTAGAAAGTAAAAATATTTTTTTTGTTCTAATTTCTCTCTCTTACAATAGTCTGAACATAAGCAACAATTAATAAAGCTTAGCCTGATGGGCTCGAAATCAATTTTGGTTAAAACATAAAACATTTCTACGGTTGATGCAGTCCTTCAAATTTCGATATATACCAACAATTGAGAACTCCATACATCGATCATAGCACTGTTTGAGATTTCGTAGCTTGTTAGTTACTAGTTAGTTGGATGCAGCACATTAGATAAAAAAAAAGTAGAAAAATAAATACATGCAATGGATATCATTTGATGAAACAGACTGGAGAGGGGAGAAATGAACTGGGGGCGGCTCTTCCTACTGAGATTCTCTCTCTTTGGATTTATTTACATCCAGAGTCATGCTATAAATAAAGCCCCTTGTATTTGCTGGAGTGCAAAAGGAGTGAACACTCATCTCTCTAGTATTCACAATTAATTTCTAACCAGTCCATTCATCTATGTACTTCAATTTTCAAAAAACAAAATACCTGAAAAAAATGGAACAAAATATAAACCAGTCTACTGTGTAAGAAATAGACAAAGGTCTGTAATTTGGAAGCAATCTCGGGAAGGCATAAGGTACACATTTGTTTCTGTTGCTTAACTTCTCTTTCATTTAATGTTCAGCCACAAGAATTTTGCAGAGGTAAAACCATGTCCAATTACTTACTTGGGCTTCCATTGCAATTCAAGTTCTGTATACTTCAATATATTAGATGGTAAGGAAGCCTCGTCGTATTTCGTTCTTCTACCAAGCATTTATCTTTTAACTTTTTTGCTGAACGTACTTTTTAATTACATGCATGTTAGTACGTAGTTGTATGTTTTCATGCCCCTGTTGTCGGGAGTAAGGCTTATATCATACATGCAAAAAGGAGGGTTAAGGCATGTTTCCCAGGCATTTTTTTTGTTAATGTATTATGATAATCGCTTAATTTAGTTTTATTATTATAAATAATAGGTTTAAAAAAATACGGGATGTCACATACATCATGTACATTAAAAATTTAGGATGTCAATTACTGCCTCATAGACCTGAAATTGTTTTAGTTACCACCTCAAAATTTCATAATTCGTACTTTACTATTGTTTCCTAAAATATTAACAACTTGCCACGTGCAAAGACCGGGTCTGTGCACCTTTTTTTTTTTTATTCCTTTCCTTTTCTGTTCTGTTATATATATATAAAAAATGGTGCGCAAACCCAGTATCTACACGCTAAGTTTTGAATTTTTGGGAAAACAGTAGCAAGATGTGAATTTTGTAAGTTTGAGGTGGTAACTAAGACTTTTTTGCCGGTATTTTTTTTCATAACCAAAAAATTAAATAAAATAATATTAATAACCAATTTTTCAAAAAAATTTCAACCATAACCAAACCGCCCATTTGGGGGGCGGTTTACTATCCAGGGAAAACCGCCCCACGGTGGGGCGGTTTACTGTTCATGGCAGACCGCCCAACTGTGGGGCGGTCTGCTACAGTATTTTTATTTATTTTTTTTATTTATTTATTTATTTTTTTTTTTTAAGGATTTGAATGTTTCAATCTAAAAAATGAGAAATGTTCAATTTTTGTACGAAAGTTAGATCGTGGCTTAAAATATTCCTTGTTTGGTTAGAGTTGGTGGAGCACTAAAATTTTGAAAACCTAAGTTAATCACTTATTAATAATTAGATACTAATTATATAAACTAGTAAGTGCCGGCCACGCGTTGCCGTGAAAATTGTAAGTCTATTTTGATCATTTTCTTTAAATATGATGTTTGAACTATACCAACAAGTATTATGATAAATTTAATTATCTCACTGTAAAATTTGTATAGTTATTGGTGTTTTGTTAATTATCTCATGTATGATGTTTTTTTTCTCACTTCTCTCACTTTTCTCCTTGTGGTGAATTGTGTCACAAAATCATTGTGCAAATAGTAAATATACTTAGTACTATGTACATAAAAGTAAAAATTTGTATATTTTCAAATACTATTAATCAAATCAAAGACAATTTTTCAAATTATACATCAATTACACAAAATCATAAATGTATGGATCAAATACTTCGTTCTTTTTATGCACTGGTCTTCTCAATTTATCTAACATCATCTGCAATTTCATACAATCTAACATCTGATTAGTTTTTTCATTAATTAAAGATAGAATGGCTGATTACACTTAACTTTTAACTGTTATTAGTTATTACTAACTATAAGTTGTTCCATACAAATTATCCCGATCATAATGTTAATGCTATGCATATAACCCAATATTTACCAATTAGGTTCCTATGTGCCTTATTCAATTTGTATGCCAAATATAAAAAAGGAAGGTACTAACCTAAAAATGACCTAATATGCTTGGTTTATCTGGTTGAACTAAGTACTTCCTTGGTTTCTTTTGCATACGTTTGGATGATACTGCATATGAAAAATAAAAATTTGTTACAACAAAATATTTCGCATATATTATGAAGCAGAAACATGATAAATAAATTAGTTTTTTATGATACTATATACGACTTGTACAATAATAGATACATAAAATATATGCATAATATCTCATATTCAATACAATGACTTAGAATGATTGAATTTGTTAAATGGATAGGCTGAAATCGTCTTTGAATAGATACACCATCTGGCTATATATTTTGAGGTTGAAACAAGATTATACATACTCACTAGTGGATAACATAAACTATGAAGTTCATCAACAAAACATAATTAAGCAGTAGTAACCCAAGCTCTTGATCAACTATGCATGCCACTTCAAACAAATCTCCTCTTCTACATATCTCTACGGTATTAATTCACTGATTCACATCATCAAAGCAATCTATCCCGTGCGCCACATGGCCATTGCCAAATTCTCATGAGTGCGCCAATCACCACGTACCGCAAATGCCTTGCCACATTTTGGCACATTATAGTTATTATATAATATATTTATATAATTAGTATCTAATTATAAATAAGTGATCAACTTAGGCTTCCAAAATTTTAGTGCTTCACCAACTCTAATCAAACAAAGAATACTTTAAGCCACGATCTAACTTTGGTACAAAAATTGAACATTTCTCATTTTTTAGATTGAAACATTCAAATCCTTAAAAAAAAAAAAAAAAAAAAAAAAAAATTACTGTAGCAGACCGCCCCACAGTTGGGCGGTCTGCCATGAACAGTAAACCGCCCCACCGTGGGGCGGTTTGCCCTGAATAGTAAACCGCCCCCCAAATGGGCGGTCTGGTTATGATTAAATTTTTTTTGAAAAATCGGTTATTAATATTATTTTGTTTAATTTTTTGGTTATGAAAAAAAATGCCGGACTTTTTTGGCTCACAGACTATATACTTCAGCTGTTTCTGGATTCAGTGATGACTTCCTTCATTTAAATACAGGAAACAATTACGAAGGACTGCGTAGCTCAGATATGGAAAAAAATCCTGAAATTGTTAATGTACTGGCAAAACTTGGTCAAGGGTTCATAAAACTATTCCGTAAGAAAGAACATTCTGGGACGGGATTGAAAAAGGATGATCTGAAGACTTTCTGGGACACGCTGGAGAGATTTGCGAACCTCCCCAACTTGGGTGTGGCCATGACCGAAGAGTCTTCCATTACACTGCAAGACTACGCATGTAAACTGAAGAAAAACCTAAAAGTGCTCCGGATGGAAGCTCATCAATTTTCCATTGGTTCAACTTCAAATCAGCCACAATTAGGGCTTCGCAATTTTAGTGAATTTGAGAGTCTCACTGACCTAAGTCTGACCTCAAACACAACCATAAAAGATATTAATAATATACATGGCTTACCAAACGTGCTCTGCCTTCGTCTTTACGGAGTCTGTCAGGATGCAGTTTGCCAAATTGAAATAGTAGGGTTTTCTAAGCTGATGAAGTTGGTGATAGGTGATATGGAACAGGTAACAATGGTTGAAATTGGTTGTGATGTAATTGGGAAAATAGCTACTCTTAAACTCAATAAGTTGCCACGGCTCACGAAAGTAGTTTTCTCCAAGAATCCTCTCCTCACATGGGACAGAAGTGGGAAGGTGGACAAAACTTCTAAGATAAGCGAAACTATATTTCTTAGGAACTCCGGCCGTTTTCCTGCTGATATAAAGCCCGGTCTCATGATTTACCACTCTTCCATGTGAGCATTTACATTTCTTAATTGATTACTTTCCTGTCCTTCTCTTTAAATATCCAATATAACAGCTACAATGAGCTCATATTGTGTTGTCAATTTTCTGTGGTTCCAGCGAGAAATAATGGACCAAATACATTATGTGCGAGTAAATTCCTTACAATCAGGTATGTGTACTTGCTTCCTAATCATAATTTTCTCCAATAATCATGTGCATCTTCTTCCATGGTACTTTAATATTGTTTGCTCTGTTTTTAGAGATGATTGTGCTTACTGAGCTGTTTCTCCATGGACAACAAATTCTGCTTTGCTTCCTGTCATGTCTTCTGCTGTTTGCATTCCATTTCTCGTGTTTCCATAATAATCACCCGTAACCACATGATAAATCTTGGTCATCTGACTTGGATTCGTTTTTGTTTTTATTCCCTCTATATTGTATCGATTTGTTTGTGTTTGATGATTTTTGCTTCATGATGTACATTTTGTTTACCAAGTAATGAGAGATTCAATAAATATTGTTTCCATCGTTGAATAATGTAATTGAGGTTCTTTTCTACCTGAAGCCAACTATGTTGCTTAAGAAAAATTAATCCATTTCAAATAATGACAAAATAACTCAGCCACAGTACATACAGAAAATTTGATTCTTTAATTAAATGATATCATAACAAATCCAAAATCACAGAAATGTTCCGAGTTATCAAGCCACAGTGGCACACTATATATTATAGCCAAAGAGAAGAATTAAGAAACAAACCACTGATATGTTCTTAGAAATGAGTCACTACTACAAAAAACGTCTTCCTACACTGTACCTTATACACGGATTTGCTCCATTTTATAAAAAAACGTATATAAAATTGGATTTTTGAATTCTACACGGATAATAACACCCCAATCAGTGTCCGTGTGGTAATTAAGGCTTTATACACGGATATTTCAGTAAATAACCGTGCATAAAACTTGAGGGAGCTACACGGATTATTACTGAAATATCCGTGTAGGAATGTATTATGTACACGGTTATTTATATAATAAGCCGTGTATAAATATAGAGAGAGCTACACGGATTAATATTTAAACATCCGTGTAGGAAATGTTATTTAGGGTTATAATGAACACTTGCAGTGCCGTTTTGGTCAATTAATATCACTCTCTCTCCTCTGGATTGGCTTGGATCTGATTATTGAGCAACTGGGTTCCGAGATTGCTGATTTTCTTCTTATTTTTTCCTCTTTGTTTTTCAACTAAGTAATTGTTCTATTTATTTCTTTAATTTTCTATTAATTTCTTGTTATTGCATATTTAGGGTTTAGGGTTTCATTGATGCATAATTAGTGTTAATAATTAGTGTATTGTTGTCTAATAACCGACCTATTAATATGATTTTAGGTCCATGCCCGTTCAAAATTAATCCAATAGGGATTAATTTTGAATAGTCTCCGGTTTGGGACTGCTCTTTGAATATTTTGTCTCATTTAGGATGTGAATACATGTTAGTGGAGTTTAATTAGTATTTGAGAAAAGTTCGACAGTATTTCTCCTTATTACTCCTACGAGTATGTGGTCTTTACGTATACTTGGGAAGTTAAGGGGAAATGCTGCCGAATTTTTCTCAAATACTAATTAAATCCCGCTAACATGTGTTCACATATGAGGCACGATATTCAAAGGGTGGGTTAAGATTGTAAACCGGCCCTTTGTAAGCCAAGAATTAATTCGTCAAAAGCTATATATATGTCGACCATGCACCATGATTAATTAATTGAAATCATTTTTTAAATTTAATTTACAGATGGATCGAAGTTGGATGTATGAATTGCGACGAGATAGTGAAGAATATTTAGTTCGCATTGAAGAGTTTTAACAATTTGCGGAGAGTTATAGAGTGGAGAAAAGGGATGCCAACATTTTGTGTCCTTGTAGGGATTATAAAAATTGTGTAGGATTTGGGGACTCGGAAGTAATTAGAGCTCATTTGATTTGTCGGGTATCTAAGGAAAGATATACATGTTGGTTCATGCATGGCGAGAAAATTGGAGAAAGTAGTGGTACCAATAAAAATTGTGAAGATAATGATGAGAATGTAGGAATTTTTTATAATTATGAACTTGATTGCAACGATGATAATAATTATGAGAATCTCGAAAATTTTGATAATTTTGATAATGTTGGATTCAAATGCAGCGACGATGACGAGATTACAATGAATATTGATGAAAATGTAGAGGACATGTTGCATGATGTGGGAGATGAAATTGGTGATAAATATTATGGTAAATTTGAGTATTTGAAGAATGAATCCAAAAAGCCGTTGTATCCTGGGTGTACCAAATTTACAAAACTGTCAGCTGTGTTGAAATTATTGAAATTAAAAGCAGAAAATGGTTGGAGCGATAAGAGTTTCACGTCCTTATTACAGCTTTTACGAGAAATGCTTCCGGATAACAACGAGTTACCCTGTATAATTTATCGGGCCAAAAAATTCATCAAAAGAATACATGCATGTCCGAATGACTGTGTATTATATTGTAAAGAGTACGAGGCCATGCATGCATGTCCTAAATGCGGTGTTTCATGGTATAAATGTAAGGGTGATGACACTGATGAATTTAACGATGAAGAAAAAAAGAGCTGTCCTCCGGCAAAGGTGCTGTGATACTTGCCGATAATTTCGAGATTCAAACGATTTTTTGCAAATACCAAAGATGCCAAATTGTTGCGCTGGCATGAAGAAGAGCGCAAGAAGGACGGAAAACTAAGACACCCGGCTGATTCTCCCCAATGGAGGAACATCGATAGACACTTCAAAAAATTTGGTTCCGACCCGAGAAACCTCAGGATTGTGGTGAGCACAGACGGAATGAGTCCGTTTGGAAGCAAGAGCAGTCGGCACAGTACTTGGCCAGTTCTGTTATCTATCTACAACCTGCCTCCATGGTTGTGCATGAAACGCAAATATATAATAATGTCCTTACTGATCCAAGGATCCAGACAACCCGGAAATGACATAGATGTATATCTCGCACCATTAATTGAGGACCTCCAAAAATTATGGAAGGATGGCGTCTCGATGTGGGATGCGTACAGTAAAGAGGTATTTAAATTGCGGGCCATGGTATTTTGCACCGTAAATGATTTCTCCACATACGGGAATTTGTCGGGTTACAGTCCTAATGGGGCAAAAGCGTGCCCTATCTGTGAAGATGACACGCAGGTGCTGAGGTTGAAGCATTCTAAAAAGAATGTTTTTATGGGCCATCGTAGGTTTCTCCCTGTGAATCACCCATACCGTAAGCAGAAGAAGGTATTCAACAGAAAAAATGAGCTCGGAGTAGCACGTTGTCCATTGGACGGGAAGAGTGTCTTTAAGTGGGTTAAAAGCCTTGATGTTGTCTTCGGAAAATGTGCCAAAGCACCACTGAAAAATATTTGGAAAAAGAAGTCCATATTTTGGGAGCTACCGTACTGGAAATTTTTAGAAGTGAGCCACTGCCTCGATGTCATCCCTGTTGAAAAAAATGTGTGCGACAGTTTGATTGGTACATTGCTGAACATCCCGACCAAGACTAAAGACGGTATTAAAGCTCGAAAAAACCTAGTGGAAATGAGAATACGACAAAAGCTTGCACCGCAGGATAAAGGGAAGCGCGCATACCTACCCCCCGCAATGTGCACAATGTCAAAGATCAAGAAAGAAAGCTTTTGTAAATGCCTTCATAGTATTAAAGTCCCATCAGGGTATTCTTCGAATATTAAGAAGCTGGGGTCAATGAAGGACCTGAAATTGGTTGGTATGAAATCCCACAACTGTCATGTTTTAATGACACATATGATTCCCGTTGCAATTCGGGGTATTTTACCGAAAGCCGTTCGGCAAACAATTACGAAGCTTTATTTTTTCTTCAATGCAATTAATTCGAAGGTGATAAACTCGCTTAAATTTGATGCTTTGCAAAAGGAGGTCATCATTACTCTTTGGCATCTTGAGATGTATTTTCCACCGTCTTTTTTCGATGTTATGGTTCATCTTGTTGTTTACCTTGTGAGAGAAATTAAGATTTGTGGTCCTGTTTTCCTGCGGTATATGTATCCATTCGAGAGATACATGGGCATTTTGAAAAAATACGTAAGGAACCAACATCGGCCCGAAGGTAGCATTGTAGAAGGATATTCCACGGAAGGATATTTGCACGACCGGTGTGTGTCCTATTGATATTCCAAAATCTCGATACGAGGGACGGCTCCAAGGAGTAAGGACAATCGGTTTGAAAGCCATACTTGCTGACCAAGATGAACTACAAAAGGCACATTTTATTGTACTACAACACATTGCAGATGTTGCTCCCTATATAGATGAGCACATGACAATCCTTCGTGAAGGGAACTACACGAGAAGTCAGAAGTGGCTTAATAATGAGCACAATCGTTCTTTTCTAGGATGGCTGAAAGAAAGAGTGAAATCACACCCCGTAAATGAAATTGTCAGGCTGCTGGGCCAAGGACCCCAAACTGTGGTCAGAACATTCCAAGGATACGAGATTAACGGATATACATTTTACACTAAATTACAAAGTGATAAGAGCGCGACGCAAAATAGCGGGGTGACGTTGGTGGCGGCTGCTCAAGAATTCAGTAGATCCGGGGATGCCCGGCCTGTGATAGCATCAATGTCATACTATGGTGTTATTGAAGAAATATGGGAGCTCATTTACAGCCCTCGCCTAAGCATTCCCTTGTTTCGGTGTCGATGGGTCGAAGACCGGGGTGTTAAGGTTGATAACAACGGGTTCACACTCGCTGATTTCAACAAAGTCGGGTATGTTGATGATCCGTTCATACTCGCCAAACAAGCCACACAGGTCTTCTAGGTCACTGACCCGAGCGATGCTAGGTGGAGCATCGTGCTATCGGGAAAAAGAAGGATTATTGGGGTCAAAGACGTTGTCAACGAAGAAGAGTACGACCAGTTCAGAGAGATACCTCCATTTTGTACCGACATGCCAACTGAGGCACCAACAATTGAAAAACAAGACGATACAAACTACATGAGATCCGACCACAACGGAGGATTATGGACCGATGTTCAAAAAGTGAAAAAAAAAGAGAAAAAGAAAAAGAAAGAAAAAAAACCAATGTGTAATATATATATATATATATATATATATTTTAAACTTGAGACCTTTAATATTTTTTTGATGTAATCTTTTTTAATGTAATCTTTTTTTTTGTAATATTGTTTAAAATTGAGACTTTTAATATGCTAGATAATTAGATTTCGTTTTTATTTTTGAAATTCGTTTTTTGAAATTTATATTTGATATGTTAGATAATTAGATTTTTGATATGTTACATAATTAGATTTAATTTTGATATGTTAGACAGGTAGATTTAATTTTGATATGTTAGATAATTAGATTTAAATAAGTTATTATGTTATATTTCTTTTTATTAGGTTAATTAAATAAGTTATTATATATATATATATTTTATTAGTTTAAATATAAATTATAAAAAAACATACATTTTAAACATTAGTTAGATTGAAAAAAATATAGATTTTATTTCAATTTCAATGCCAAAATTTCATATATTATACATTTTTTATTCAAGAAGTTATATATATATATATATTTATTTCACCTTCCTACACGTTTTTTATTTACAAAACCATGTGCAATTCCCATCCTACACGGATATTTAAGTTAATATCCGTGTAGCTCTCCTCTATTCCTACAGGGATATTAAGTTAATATCCGTGTAGCCCTCCTCTATTCCTACACAGATATTTAGGTTAATATCCGTGTAGGATAAGTATTGCACACGGATTTTAATACATATCCGTGTAGGATTCCTAGTTCAACTTCAAAACCAAATTTTGGGAGCCAAATTTTATAAGTCCGATCGAGTTCTCTTCTTTCTCCTGCTCTCTCATTTTGAAATTTTCTCTAAGTCCGGCTGAGTTCAATACCCTCACCTCTGGTCCGCCGTCCTCCCTCTTTGCCGCCTCTTCTGGTGCTTGTGTTCTTCACTTGGTAATATATTTGTCTTCTCTCTTTCTCTTTTGTTTTTCAAACAAAATTGGTTCACTTACCCCAAATTCGGATTTGTTAGGGTTTCGGTCTACTCCATTGCTGCCTCTCTCTCTCTTCTGGTCTGCCATTGCTCCCTGTCTTGCGTCTAAGGTAATCACTCTATTTAATTCAGGTTTAATTAGGGTTTAAAGAAGGATTCGGGTTTATATGTAAATTGATATGCAAATAGATTATAATTAGTGTAAATTGATATGCAAATTGATTAAAAATGCTTGTGCTTGTTTGGTTTTATATGTAAATTTGGTTTTATATGCAAATTCGGGTTTATATGTAACTTTTCAAAACCACTTGTAATTAGTGTAAATTGATTGGACCGAAATGCAAAAAATATAAATTTGGAATGTTTAGGGTTAAGGTTTTAATTGAATATATGTAGTTTATGCAAAAAATATAATTTAGGGTTTAGGGTTTAGGGTTTATGTATGTATGATTAAAAATAGGATTTGTATCCAATAATTGGACCAAAGTATACATAAAAATATTACCAACTTATAGAATAGGGTTTATGCTAATTTTCCAACTTATAAAAATATTACCAACTTATATGATTAAAAATAGGGTTTATGCTAATTTTCCAACCCTTAGACCAAAGTATGAATGATTGGACCAAAATAGGAATAAAATTCCAGCTGTTATAAATTAAAAATAGGGTTTTTGTAGAGTAATTCAATTTTATATTTTGTAGAGCAATTTAAAATTGATTTGGAATGTTAATATTAACTTTCTAATTTTCTTTTGTAGAATCATGTCACATTCGGGTGATCACTTCAACAATCCTGAAGACGAGGACATGCAAGCTACAACATAGTCAACCTCGTCACAAAGAAGCAAGCGAGGTCCGACCAAGTGCAAAAACACGGCAGAGGAGAAGGAATTTGTCATCAAGTTCACTAAAGAAGGCCATCCGACGGGGGAAAATCGATGTCGGTACTCAAATTGGGTGAACCATCTCGTGAAGGAGAAGGCGGACATTAGGATAGATAACTGGAAGAAAGTAAAAAAAGAAGATAAGGAAGAATTGTGGCAGCAAATTAAGGTAATCAGATTATATTTAAATATTTCAATCTGATTGTTGTCAATTAGGCTCTGACAGTGATAATTGCTTGCTGTCAATCAGGCTCAATGGAACATCAAGGATGACACACCGAGGCAGAACACCTTGAAGATAATGAACGAGGGGTGGAAGCAACATAAGAGCAACCTCATGACGGAATGGATGAATAAAGGGAGGTGTCCGGTCGGGTACTATCAAAATGTGACTCAACCAATATGGGACGAGTTCGTTGCTCTGAAGCAAACACCCGAGTTCAGGATAAATAAATTTATAAATTTTTAACTCTTTTTTTCTCGATCGGTTGTTGTATTTGAACTAACGGTTTTACTTGCTTTTATTCTTCAAGGAAAAAAGCGAAAGAGGCATGAGAACTGTTGCCATGAACCAGTACCCGCACTGTCACACCCCAAACCAAAATTTTTGGATTAATGTGTGAACAACCCCACCTCGTGTTTATTAACCATTAACCACGCAAGGCTAAGAACAATAATAAATAAATAAGCAGCGGAAGCAAAATATAAAATATATCAAACAAGTCACATCAGTCACATATCAGTACACAACACACATATATATAATACAACAATCCATGTCATATACTACAACAAAATCTAACCAAAGATAGTAAATGATCTGTCGACCCCGTATACACAATCGGCAAATACGGAATCGCAGGTCAAACGAAGTACTAAACCTAATCATCAAACGGGGTGGTCCTCGGGGACAGCTCCTAACAGCTCCTGCTATGGACACCAGACTCTGTACCTAAAACCCACGAAACAACTTGTGGGTGAGCAACGAATCGCTCAGTATGTGACCCAATACTATTTCCTCAGGGGTCCTCTACGGTCAAAGCACTTTTACTTATAATTTTACGTACAGTTATGCTTGAAATTATATATGCATATGTGTGATCCTATCTCAATATCTAATAAAAATTAAAATACTTTTAATGATTAATCATGATGCAGTTACTCTAA
The DNA here is from genome assembly GCA_024447775.1 of Carex cristatella. Lineage (NCBI taxonomy): Eukaryota > Viridiplantae > Streptophyta > Magnoliopsida > Poales > Cyperaceae > Carex > Carex cristatella. The sequence goes on along the minus strand of JAJHPF010000026.1, from coordinate 1,878,258 downwards.
TATGCCAACATGCAAAAGTTTCCCCAAAACAAAAATCCAAGCAGAATATACTATTGATAGTCAGGACGGGAAAATCAGTATCGGAATACTGAGTGTAGATTTTAAAATTATAGTACGAATAAAAGTCACCCCGTACTGTGCTAATCGGATCAAAGATCCTCAAGATATATCTAAGGACTGTGATTAGAGAGTCCAATGATACACGTTGCCTATTGACACCGAGCATTGCCTCATATGATTAGCACGCTAGCCGATTGACATATCTCAATTCGGTGTGTGCTCCTTCCTCTAATACGATCCATAACCAAACATATAAAATAGGAGTAATCATACAAAGCAAGTCGTAAAAATTGTTAATCTCATCCCTCATGAGTAGGTGAGAACTCTACCGTCTGGCCAGATCAATAGGAAAAAGGACTCGAGATCGGCCCGCACGTAATGGTAAAATGATCGAAAAATTATAGATATAATCAAGATTTATACATATAATATAAGTCCTAGAAGACCATCCGGAAAGTCAAGTGACACCCCGGCTCAATGGCTGCGAGGCCGACTCATGTCCCATTCCACGAGTCGGAGCGCAGTCATTCGGTCTCTACTCAGCTCTTACCAAATTCATGCGTATGATTATGCACTAATATATATATATCACCTTCTACGAGAAGGAGGCAATCTAATAACCTAATATTCTAATAATAATATATATATAATATTATTTAATTACCTTACTCCTAATAAAAAAGTAAATTCTTTTATTTATCGGGGTTATGCAATTCTACCTATTGTGCAGAAGAGATAAAGATGCTCTACAGTTTAATGCATCTATTTAAAATAAAGTACGAATGACAGGTCATGTGGAACGACTTGGTAAGAGTATGCCCACAAAAGAAAATAATTCAGATATCCCACACCTGTAGGATGAAGACGCAACGACTAACCCTCAACGAAGGTGGTAGGATCCGCGTATGCTCCAACCGGTGCGTCAGCTGGCTCAGCCCACGGATCGGGCTCGTACAAGGTCTGCAGATCTGAAATTAGTAATTCAAACCATTTAAATTTCTAGAATAGATCACGTAACTCTTTTCCCCTATTCTAACTTGGTATAAAAATCGCGGGTGTCACACTCGTTCGATCGGTCGGAAAAGTTTTTAATAATCACATTAATATTTGTTAATATTTTAGTCATATACTGATCATTCACTTTCAGTTAATTTTAATTAAGTTAAATTAAGAATTAAGGTTGTTTTCAACAACTCGTCATGAAGTGGGCTGTTGATAGTGATTTAGGACGTCGAGGTATTTGTAACTAATTAACCGCGAGTTACGATATTCCACGCGAGAATTTTCTTACGTCTATCTATTTTAAATTTCTCATTCGTATCAGATTCACTTACCTCAACTTAGTAATTAAATTGCGCGAGATCGTTGTTTTATTACTATTTAATTCCTATCGTAAGTTGGTCGTCTCGAATTTAAAGAATACGTGAAAATAGTGTATCTTGTTGTTAATTAATTGTCCTTATTAATTAGCAACGAAACTTATTTAAGTTATTCAACTTTTATTTATTCAAATCCAAACTTTTATTTTAAACAATATTTAATTGATTTAATTAAAAACTAAAAATCAAATTTTAAATATTTTTAATTTAATGTGTTTTCGGTATCATTTGGTGCCCATTTTGGACTTTGTATCTGCTCAAGTTATGTTATGAGGCAATGTACCAAGGGTTAGTCTAATCATCTCCCCATCTTTAAGTTTACGTATTTTTCCGATTTTTAAGTTGTACACTTTTAATTTAAATTTCTAAAGGAAGTTAAGTTGTTGTGCAATTGTATTAAAAAAAAAATCAAATGCATTTTCGTTGTTACATTTTAGTCACATTTTCGAGTCGAGCCTACCGATTGGAGGCTTCAAAACCCTAAGTAATTATTATCCCATTTTACTTGATTAGTTACATTAATCACTACTCCTAAATGTGCGTTCTACCTTTACCTTCCCTACTTCGCAACTTGATCAATTTCGCGACGAATATATTTTTGTATTCTATCCTCTTGTTTGTATTACATGTATAATATTTATTTATTCGATCCTTTTAATAAAACAACAATTAAAAATCTAAATTTTTCCTCAAATCCTAACTTTCGGCCGAAGCCCAACATTTACATATATACAAAGAAAATATTAAGGCCCATGCACTTATTTAATACAACTTTAGAATTTTGGGTTTCGGGCCTAAGCCCAAAAATAAATAAAATAAACAAAGTGCATTTAGAAATTTAAAATGATTTATGATTTTCGGATTGGGCCTAAGCCCAACATACAAAGGCCCAAATACATTTATTATATTTATATATACATATATATATAGGCCGGCACTAAGCCTAAAATATTTATTTTACACCTAGGCCCCTTTGAAATAATATATTTAGCCTAAAGTTTGAATTTCACATGTGTACCTCTAAAATAAATTAATTTATACTTTGGTCCCTGTCAGTTCAAGACTGGTAGCCATGCAAACCAGACAAATCAATAGCATCACCAAGGGTCAGTACCAACAAGCAACACAGAACAAGAGTCGGTACACAGTACCAGTACCGGGCGCACTGGGCCAGTACCACTGGTACTGGCATCACAACAGCATAGCAAGCACACATCGCAACACACAAGGCAAAGCCACCCGGCTGGTACCAGCATAAGTACTAGCAATCACACCAGAATCAGCACCAGGAGGCACCAAAACAGCACCAGAACAGCACCACGACAGCCAACAGAGAAGGAATGGCAACACAAAGAACAACCCAAAAACCCTAGGGTTTTGGTATCCACAAGCACAGAGAAAGACAGAAAAGGAAAAGAGCGAGAGAGAGAGAGAGGAAAAAAGATTTGGTTCTCAGCACATGAGTGAAGGCAAAGAGAAAGAAGAACCAAGAAAATCAACAAAAAGGAGAGAGCCAGATATATATGACCCGGAAAGAGAAAGCCGTGCAAGTACGCGGCTCAAGGTGTCAGAAATTCTGACAAGCGTGCGACCAACGTCTTCGCCTATAAATGCGACGCGATCGGCGTCAGTGTACTGCACAGAGGAAAATTCAAAGAGAGAAGCGGGACTGTCTACTTTCCTTCTCCAGGGAGTAACGAAAAGGAGAGGGAGAGGGTGAGGTGGGGTTCGAGGGTCAGCGAAAGAAGAGAGGGGTTTGGGTTTGGGACGACACAGAGAGGGGAAAAAGAGACGGAAGGAGGAAAAAAGAAAGAAAAAGAGAGAGGGGGATGGGTTCTCCCTTGCTTTAAGATTCATGCAGCAGGGTTTGAATGGTTCAAAATAATTCACGCTTAATTAGAATCATAACACCTAAATAGCACAACAAATAAATAAATAAAATTAAAAATTATATTCATTTATGATAACTCTTAATTATTCTTGGTTTAATTTATTTTAAGTTTCAAAATTTTCATTTGAATTTTATTAGTTTTAATTACATGTTATTAATCTTGACTCATTATGTCACAAAATTTCGTATTAAATATTTTTTATGAAGCTTTCATTTATAATTTACTTGTTCATTAATTAACTCAAAATCTTTAATTAATCGAAATTCTTCATTAATTAGTTAGTTAATTATTTTAAAATTTCCAAGTTATAACATTCTCCCCCCCTAATAAAAAGGTTCGTCCCGAACGACTACGCTATCCTGCTGACTCGAATAGGTCCGGATATCGCTCTCGGATTTCCTCATCAAACTCCCAAGTCGCCACGCGCGGAGTATGATGCTCCCACTGTACCAATACACGTCGAATGACGCGACATCTAAGCTCTGTCTCTCTCACGTCCAAGGTACGTATCGGACATGCCTCGTAGGTCAGATCCTGGTCGACATGTAGCGGCTCGTAGTCCAATACATGTGCGCCGCTCGAGACGTAACCCCGTAGCTGGGACACGTGGAAGACGTCATGTACATCGCCCAGAGTCGGAGGCAGTGCTTGCCGGTATGCAGTGCGACCGACTCTCTCGAGAATCAGGAACGGGGCGATGTATCGCGGTGCTAGCTTGCCCTTGACACCGAATCTCATGACCCCCTTTCGGGGAGACACTCGTAGAAGTGCGTGCTCGCCAACCTCCATGCTGAAATCTCGATGCTTCGGGTCCACGTACTTCCTCTGGCGGTCCTGGGCCGCCTCGAGCCGCGCCTGGATGATCTTCATCTTCTTCGTACTCTCCTCGATCAGATCTGGTATGGTCGGTAGGATGGTGCTGGTCGGTCCCCAGTACACGGGGGTACGTACGCACTATCCGTATAGTGCCTCGAACGATGACATGCCGATACTCGTGTGATTGCTGCTGTTGTAGGAGAACTCTGCCATGTGTAGATGCTCCGTCCAGTCTCCTCGCATCGTAAGTGCGCATGCCCGTAGCATGGCCTCCAAAGTCTATATGGTCCGCTCTGATTGTTCGTCCGTCTGGGGGTGGTGCGCGGTGCTAAATACTACCTCTGTACGGAGGGCCTCGTGGAAGCTCCTCCAGAAGCGTGAGGTGAAGCGCGTGTCTCTGTCAGATATGATCTTGGTCGGAACTCCATGAAACTTATGCTAATGCCTCATGTAGAGTATCGCCATCTCCTCTCCCGTCAGTCTATATCGATATGCAAGGAAATGCGTCACCTTGGTCAAAGTGTCCACTATGACCCATATCGCATTGTCCTACATCCTCGTCCTAGGTAGTCCCGTAATGAAGTCCATCGTAATGATGTCGAACTTCTGCGTCGATAACTGTAAGGGCTGGATGAGCCCCGGTGGCTTCTTACGATCCGCCTTCACCTTCTGGCACACCAAGCATCTAGAGACGTATCGCGGGATCTCCCAACAAATGTTCCTCCACCAGTAGTAGCTCCTGAGGTCTTGATACATCTTCGTCTCGCCATGATTAATGGTATAAACCGAGTCATGTGCCTCTTTAAGGATCTGATCCTTTAAAGAGGCCGTATCAGGAACGCATTATCTATCTCCAAACTCAATGCACCCTCGCCGTCTATCCTAAATGGGGTGTGCCTGCCCAGACGTGACGGTGGCGCGAATCCTCTCAAGTCGCTCGTCACTACTCTACGCCAAACGAATGTTCTTGGTCAAGGTGGGTCGTATCACTAACAAAGCTACTACTAAGCTACGGTCGTCGCTTGTCTCGCCTCTCAACTCCTCCGATGGAACCACCCACAAGTCGAGTCGTCGCATATCCTCCAATAGGTGGTGCTGGGTCGTAATCATCGTAGCCAAGTTGACTTGGCTGTTGCGACTCAAGGCGTCTGCCACCACGTTGGCCTTCCCCGGATGATACAAGATCTCCAGGTCGTAGTCCTTCATCAGCTCGGGCCATGTACGTTGCCTCAGGTTGAGCTCCTTCTGCGTGAAGACGGACTTCAAGCTCTTGTGGTCGGTGTAGATCTTGCACTTGTCCCCATAGAGGTAGTGCCGCCAAATCTTCAGAGCGAAAACTACCACCGCCAACTCCAAGTCGTGCGTGGGATAGTTTCGCTCGTGAGTACATAGCTGTCACGAGGCGTATGCGATAACGTGACCGTCCTGCATCAAAACACAACCTAATCCATGTCGGGAAGCGTCGGCATAGACAACGTACTCTATACCAGAAACTGGCATCGCGAGTATCGGAGCGGAGACGAGTCGGCTGTCGATCAGGAGTCCACTCGAACTTGACCCCCTTCTGTAGAAGCTGGGTCAGAGGTAACGCGAGTCGTGAGAATCCCTCTACGAAACGTCTATAATAGCCAGCTAGACCTAAGATTTATGGGAAAAGTCATTTTTCGGTTCATCAAAAAAGTTAGAATTCTAGTAGTGTTGGATCCAAAATTTATGGGAATCAGCTACTTCACGAGTTGTTGTTAATGATGACATGTCGGAATATTTGGACCATAAGAGAGGTTTGAAACAGGGAGACCCGCTCTCTCCAATGCTGTTCAATGTGGCGGTGGATGTCTTGCAAAGGATGATAGGTAAAATGAATCAATATGCAAGAGGAGGAATACATACGTGCCAATCTGATTTTGGGTTGTCGGCGCTCTAATTTTCCAACAGTTTATTTGGGAATGCCCCTCACCATTAGAAAGGCAACAAGGGACTTGTTTATGCCATTAATACAAAGGTTGAAAGCAAATTAGAAGGTTGGAAAGGCAAAGATTTCAAGGGGTGGTAGGTTGCAACTCGTAAATTCAGTTCTTTCTTCAATCCCTATTTACTTCATGTCTTGTTTTCAATTGCCTAAATGGGTCATTAAGAGGGTGGATAAAATCAGAAGAGAGTTCTTATGGGGTAAGAGTGATAACAATAAAACTGGTATCTCTTTAATTAACTGGGATACAGTTTGTTTACCAAAGGGGTGGGGAGGTATGAGAATTTGCAACTTGAGATTGAGGAATATATCATTACTCTTGAGATGGTGGTGGAGGTTGCATACGAGTTTGAACTGTTTATGGACGGATAAGATGATTGTTCTAAAACAGAAAACAGATTTGGAAGGGGCTGTAAGGTGGATAAAGTCGGGTTCCTTCTTATGGGGAGCCTTATTAGCCATGATTCCAATCTTTAAATGGTCCACTATTGAGGTGAGCAGTACAGATCAGCTGGTGTGGCGTTGGGAAATCAACAGGCATTACTCAGCAAAGTCAGCATACGCAGTAATGGTAGGAGGAGGCAAGATTGCGTGGCCCTATACTCAACATGGAGATATAAGGTTCCGTCAACTGTACGTATCTTCACCTATCTCCTGCTTAAGAAAAGATTGCTCACTTGGAAGATGATGGCAAGGAGAGGCTTCCCGTGTTCTCCAATGTGTGAGACTTGTGGATTGCATAAGAAAGAGTCGGTAATGCATCTGTTTTTTAAATGTCCAAAGGCGGTCAGATTGTGGAATAGAATGGAGACCATCATAGGTGTTCGTCTCATGTTGGCAGCGAATACAGTGGTTGATACTTGGAACAAATCTGGTTCTAATGCAGCCAACTCTGGTATGGGGAAAAAGCAGTGGTCGGTATACTTCATCTCAACTTGCTGGTCAATTTGGAAGCAACGAAATAAGAGGATTTTTGAGGGCAAGGAAACACCACTCAAGATGATTGAAGAGTGCACACTACAAGAAGCCAAATTGTGGATACAAAATTGTTAACTTATTTTTATTGTGTTGTTGGTTGGCAGTATCACTGATGTATTTTCCATCTTTTTATTTTTTTTGTATGAACTATCACTGACAGCCACTGTCAACATTAAAAAAAAAAACAATAATTCTCTGAGAAAGGAGAGGTAGCATAGTTGGTTAGGAATGAAGTCCTAGTATTGTTGGTTACCAAAAGATCTAGAGTTCGATTCCACCTCACGACTTCGCAGTTTCTGCGAAGATTTAAAAAAATAAACATAATTCTCTGAGCTGTCAACTAAATTTAAATTGCTCAGCCATGGCACAATTGATCTGTCTCCATCTTGGTTCAAACCATTTTTCGGGACCAATTAATGCTTTGAACAACTGTCTTATGTTAATATCCATTAATTTGGGCAGAAACAATATCACTGGAAAAATCCCATTGAATTTCAGAAACTTGAAACTATTATTCTACATATCCCTTGCAGGAAATAACCTTTACAATTTAACCTTCGCATTATCCATCCTTGGAGATCTCCCAAGCCTAACAACACTTGTCCTTACACGAAATTTCGTCAGCCGAGCACATTTGCCTAGTAGCATACTAGGGTTTCAAAATGTTGAGCTTATTTTGGAGATGCAAAACAGTGAGAGAGCTACACGGATTATTGTTTAAATAGCATTGTATAAAGCCTTGAGAAAACTACACGAATTTATAGTGAAAAATTCGTGAAGAAAGATCTTTGTAGGGTTTTGGTTATTTAAAAGGCCTTCTCCTTTCAGCGCCGTTTTGATTCCATAATACTCTCTCTCTGTGTTGAATATTGGTCTGATTTTTGCGCAAAGTATAGCTGGGATCTGAGATATTTTAAGCTGTTATTTTCTCCTCTTTATCTTACTAAGATTAGTCATGTATATATATATTTCTCTTTTATGTTGTATCTTGATTCGAAACAAAGAATTTGGAAGCAATTTTTTTCTATGGAAATTTCCAAATTTAAATTGCAAATTTTTTTGTTTTTGTGTAAATCTGATAAATCTAAATACAAATTTGTTTTTTAAAACTATTTAATTACACTGTTTTGGACATTTTTCTTTCTGCATCTTTTGGAGATGCAAAATAGTGAAAGTGAAAGGAACCATAAATTTTTTCGGATCTTGTACAACTGGGTTGAACAATTTTTGGTCCAAATAAATTACAATTGTCAGATGAATCATTAGTGTGGATCATTTTTAATACTTCCAGATTGTACGAAAACCAATGACTAAATGAAATTGGTATTGTGTTGCCACTGTGATTTGAACCCAGGTCATGTGGAATAGGAGACCAAATCAATACCACTACACTACAATGAATTTGATGTTATTGTGTTGATTATATACTAGATATACTACAAAACAGTATTATTTGTAGAACAGATTTTTAATCCGAATTTTTTTCTACTTAAGCACCCACCTCTTTAAGGTAAATACTTAAGCACCATTTCTACTTAAGCAAAATGCAAAAATATTCACCCCTTCTATGTTGTAACCAGACATAGAATTGACAGGGACCAAAATACAAAAATTCACCAAAATGCAAAAATATTCACCCCTTCTTGTTACTAACTAATACCAAATTATAATTGTAGTATGTACCAAAGCAGTCGTCTTACACCATGGAGCAGCTCAACGATGTCAGATGTATGTGGGCAAGATGGTTTCAATTAGAATTTTGTAACGCTCTGGATTTTTAATGATCCCTTCTTGTATAATGTAGTGTACATGAATATATTTTTAATGATCTTCTAAATTTTTCCAATTCTCTGGATTTTAAATTGCTTCCTCTATTTTGGAAATTCTCTGTATTGCTATCTGAAAACACAGAAATACTGGCTAGCAAAACTAGAGGATAGCCAAAAAAAAGGAGAGAAAAAAATAAAAGACAATCCTACACGGATATTTAACTAAAGTCCATGTAGGAATAGATATCTATAAAATAATAATATACATAAATCTTCCTACACGGATTTTTAGGTAAAATATCCTTGTAGGATGATTAAGAGAGCTACACGGATATTTACTTAAATGTCAGTGTAGGACGAGTAACCCTACACGGATATTTGGTAAATATCAGTGTAGCTCGGTTATATGTAGAGTGACAGTGGGAGGTCTTCGTACACGGCTATTTATGAAATAATCCATGTAGGATTCGTTATAATCCTGCACGGGTAAATATCCGTGTATAATAATTTGCCGATTTCTACACCCTCATACCCTGCACAGTAGGAAATCCATGTAGCTCCTCCATTTATGTCCGTGTACAATCTGTTTTTCTGTAGTAGTGCTCCCATCTTCATTTAATTATATTTTGTTGGTCAAGCCCCCTCTGTTTCGAGTTACCTTGGAATTAACTACATAGACTAAACTTTGACATAAACATGAGGGGAGTGATAAATTTTTGCTGGTTGATTTTCCATGGGTGAGAGTAGAGAAGGAAATTTGTCACGGCGTGACTAGTCACGTCACGAGACGTCACATCACGTTAACGTCACGTCATTTCACGTGTGTCGATTACGTGACGTGACTTGCGTGATGCGTGATGTGACCACATTCTAGTGAAAATATACATCACGTCACGTCACGTGATCATGTTACGTCACGTCACAGTATGAAACATAGAGTATTCAGATTTTTATTTTAGTGTAAGTTCAGTGATATTGGTACTCATGTAGTACTGATTTTTATTTTATTTAGTTTAGTCTAATGAATGTTTGTAATTTGAATTTTTAAAGTAATATCAGATGTAACATTTTCTAAAAAAAAATAATCTTTACAATATTATTTATTTATTTTATATTTATTTTATATATTTTTTTTAAATTTTCAACAATTTAAATTAAAATATAAAAAAAATTGACATGACTAATTTACGTCACGACACGTCACGTCACGTATAGTCACGGCGTGACTACGCGTGACGTTACCATCCGCCACCATTTTGGTCACGTCACGTCACGTCACGTGAAAAAAAAAAGTTGATCACGTCACGGCGTGTCACGTATTTCCTTCTCTGGGTGGGGGGTGGGTGGTTGAAAAAATCTTTATTCCCTGAAATTAATGAAAATAGGAGAAAAGGAAAGGATGTGGTACTTGTAGCCTTGCAACGGAGGAAAAAAGTGTAAAAATCATTAATCAATTAAATTGGGTCTATCGTTCTCAACACTTTCACAGCTATGACTTTTGGAATATGTGCTACTTATGTGCAGACTTACATCTGTCCTCGAGGACTTGTTAGGGCTCCTACTCCTCAGTTGGTTCATTGTTTTGCAAACAACAGTAGAATGTCAAACTCTACTCATTTCTAAGAACATATCAGTGTTTAGTTTCTTAATTCTTCTCTTTGACTATAATAAATGGTGTGCCACTGTGGCTTGATAGCTCGGAACATTTCTGTGATTTTGGACTTGTTATGTATATCATTTAATTAAATAATCAAATTTTCTCTCTGTAATGTGGCTATGCCAATTTGTCATTATTTTAAATGGATTAATTTTTCTTAAGCAATATGCCAATATAGTTGGCCCGCCAGTAGAAAAGAACCTAAACTACATTATTCAACGATGGAAACAATATTTATTACATCTCTCACTACTTGATAAGCAAAATGTATAACATAAAGATAAAATCATCAATCACAAACAAATCGATACAATATAGAGGGAATAAAAATAAAAACGAATCCAAGTCAGATGACCCGGATTTATCATGTGGTTATGGGTGATTATTATGGAAACACGAGAAATGGAATGCAGTATGTGAACAGCAGAAAACATGACAGGAACCAAAGCAGACTTTGTTGCGCATGAAGAAACAGCTCGGTAAACAGAATCACACCTAAAAACAGCACAAACCATTTTAAAGTAACCTAGTAAGAAAATGCACAAGATTATCGATGAAAATTATGATTAGGAAGCAAGTACACATACCTGATTGCCTTAAGTTCACTTGCACACAATGTATTTGTAGCATTTTTCCTCTTGCTCCCCGGAAGAACTGAAAATTGACAATACAATATGAGTTCATAGTACCAGTTATATCGGATGTCTTTAAAGAGAAGGATAGGAAAGTAATAGCTTAAGAAATGTGAATGCTTACATATAGTGGTAAATCATGAGACCGTTCCTCTTGTCAACAGGAAAATGGACGAGCTTCCTAAGAAATGTTGTTTCGTCTAACACATCAGTTTCGGCGCACACCGTCTCAGGGTTTATCCATTTGAGGAGAGGATGCTGATTGTCGGAGTATACTACCTCCTTGAGCTGTCGTAAATTATAGAGTTTAAGAGTTGCTATTTTCTGAATTACATCCCCACCAATCTTAACCTTTTTCACCTCTGACATATCACCTATCACCAACTTCGTCAGTTTATCAAACCCTTGTAAATCAATTTGGCAAAATGAATTCCGACAGACACCATAAAGCCGAAGGCAGAGCAGTTTTGGTAAGCCAGGTATGCTAATAATACCTTCTTCTTGTTGGTGTGAGGTCAGAGTTAGGTCAATGAGACCCTGAAATACACTAAGATTGTGAAGCCATGGTTGTGGTTGATCTGAAGTCGAACAAATGGATAATTGATGAGCTTCGATCTGGAGCCTCTTTAGGTTTTTCTTCAGTTCACATCCGCAGTCTTGCCGTGGACTGGAAGACCCTTGGGTCGGGTTCTCAAGTTTCTCCAGATTTTTCCAGAAGGTCTTCAGGTCATCCTTCTTCAATCGCGTCACAGAGAGATCAACAACAATACTGACAGTATTTTCATTATTAGGAACATTCCTACGGAATAGGTTTGTGAACCAGTGAAAAGATTCTGACAGTACATTAACAATTTTTGTTTCGTCCTCATTTGGCATAATTGGGCGACTCATTCTTCCGTAATTGTTTCCTGTATTTCAATGAAGGAAGTCATCATTAAATCCAGTAACAGCTGAAGTATATAGTCTGCTAGCCAAAAAAAATTTAGTTACCACCTCAAACTTACAAAATTCGCATCTTGCTACTGTTTCCCCAAAAATTCAAAACTTAGCAGGTGCGGATACTGGGTCTGTGCACCATTTTTTTTTTTATATAACAGAACAGAAAAGCAAAGGAACAAAAATAAAATTTGGTGCACAGACCCAATCTTTGCACGTGGCAAGTTGTGAATATTTTAGGAAACAATAGTAAAGTGCAAATTTTGAAAGTTTGAGGTGCTAACTAAAAACATTTCAGGTCTATGAAGCAGTTATTGACATCATAAAGTTTTAATGTACATGACATATATGACGTCCCGTATTTTTTTAAACCTATTCTTTATAATGATAAAACGAAATGAAGCAATTATCATACAAGTACATTATCAAAAAAAAATGCGTGGGAAGCATGCCTTAACCCTCCTTTTTGCATGGCATGTTTGCTATAAGCCTTACTCCCCACAACAGGGGCGTGAAAACATACAACTACGTACTAACATGCATGTAATGAAAAAGTATGTTCAGAAACAAAGCTAAAATATAACATGCATGGTAGAAGAATGAAATACAACGAGGGTTCCTTACTATGATATTTGAAGTATACTGAACTTGATTTGCAATGGAAGTCCAAATAAGTATTTGGACATGATTTTCACTCTCCAAATTTCTTGTGGCTCAACATTGAATTAAAGATAACCAACAGAAACCAAATTAATGTGTACCTTATGCCAGCCCGAGATTGCTTCCAAATTACAGACCTTTGTCTATTTCCTACACAGTAGAGTGGTTTGTTTTTTGTTCCTGTTTTTTCAGGTATTTTGTGTTTTGAAAATTGAAGTACATAGATGAACGGACAGGTTAGAAATTAATTGTGAATGCTAGAAAGATGAGCATTCACTCCCTTTGCACTCCAGCAGATACCAAGGGGCTTTATTTATAGCATGACTCTGGATGTAAATAAATCGAAAGAGAGAGAATCTCAGTAGGAAGAGCCGTCCCCAGTTCATTTCTCCCCTCTCCAGTCTGTTTCATCAAATGATATTCATTGCATGTATTTCTTTTTCTATTTCTTTTTTTATCTAATGTGCTGCATCCAACTAACTAATAAGCTACGGAATCTCATACAGTGCTATGATCGATGTATGGAGTTTTCAATTGTTGGTATATATGGAAATTTGAAGGACTGCATCAACCGTAAAAATGCGTTATGTTTCAACCAAAATTGATTTTCGAGCCCATTAGGATAAGTTTTATTAATTGTTGATATTAACACTATTATAAGAGAGAGAAATTAGAACAAGAAAATTATGTTTACTTTCTACTTGCCTCTTCCTCTCATCCTTTCTCTCAACCCTTAAAACCCAAACAGTAGGTGTATATTCAAACCTGGTGTCATTTTTGAAAAATATTTGTTCAACATGGCGTAGTAGATTTGTAACTATATTTTCTCAATATACTACAACGTATTCTACTTGTTTTTGCCATATTTGTTTGAAGAACGGAATCAGGAGTTGTATTTGCATTATTAACTAAACTTATAATTTAGAAACATAATCATTAGAAAATTATTATTTTGTATTATACAAATATCCATCTCCCAGTATTTTATCAAATAATTCATTGATTGCACTATGTGATGCTACATAAATGGACCAAAGAATAATTAAAGAAAAGATAAAAGATAAACGGGATATTTAATGCAAAGTCCTTAATATATGATTTTTTTTTGTCATATGAAACCGCCATTAATGAAGATACCACATTAATTGGCAACACATACTGTATTGCCATAACGCATTGTTGTATGAATCTTGGTTCTCTACTTAATTTAAAGTCCTAAATATAATCTTAACTAGGATACTCCATTATCAAATATCAAATATATAATGATAAGAAAGAGATTTAACAATTTGAATTTATCGATCCGTGGAGTAAATAGTGCACTTGCATTGCTAGAGAAGTTATCACAACTTTCTCGTTCTGTTTTTCTATTTTCCTTTTCAATGCAAAATTATGGAATCATCATCATGGTTCTGAAACTCGTCTGAGTTAACTCGGAATCGGCCCGGTCCGGTTCGAGTTATACCCAAGCTTCTCGACTATGCAATTTTTTCAGCAAAACTCGGATGAACAGTGTATGACTCAGCTGAGTTTACCAATTTTCTGGCCGAGTCAAGTCGAGTCTGGCCGAGTCTCACCGAGTTTGACCTAGTCTGGCATTTTTTCAATTAAAAAAATTTCAACAATTTTTATATATTGCACGTTTAGGCACGGGTTAGACACTGCTTAAATAATGTAAAAATGAACGAAAAAACAACATATTTAACTCTATGTGAAATTTGTAGACAATGCATGTGACTCTATTTGACTATATGTGATCATGATTCGGATAAGAACATTGATCTTGATCAAATATTTCATGAAGATGATCCGCTTTAAATTTGGATCAGGTGAAGGAATTTCTTTTTATTACATTAAAACTTGTGAAACAAATAGTTAATTAATCATAATTATTATTTTAATATTAGAGAGGTAGAAGACGTCATACTTGATGATAATAAAAACAAGTGGCAAGATGATGTCTCTGATGATGAGGGCAGTAATAACAATTCGAGAAGTGGTAGTGGTGGTAATAGAGGTACTGATGAAGGAGATGACGTCTCTAATACTGTTGTGTTTTCATGATACTTAAGGCAGCGGAGTTTCAAAAATTTTGACAAGAAAAGTACCAAAAGATCATTATGTATGACTAAAATCAAATCAAAATCAATTTCCAAATCAATAAGCATCATACCTTTAGTTTCTTGTCTCCAAACAAGAAATAAAGATCCTTGAGATGTAGGGTTGTAGCCTCCACCTCCTTGTTGATCGATGCTAATGGTGGTTGATGCCTTGCAGCGCCCTGGTGGTTGATGTGTGCGTGACCTTGAACGCCTTGTACTAAGATGAGATTTCAAAGTAGAAGCCCTCCACGGTATCCACCAAGAAATTAATTAGAAACCAAACTTTTATCTTGCTAGAGAGTAGTAATTTGGTCGCTCCTTAATCCCTATCCTCTAACAAAACAAGATCTTGATTCTAGGGTTTGTGGGTTCTCAACAAATAAGAGAGAACAAGAAAGAGAAAGAGTTTTGACAGAACTTCATCCCTTAAAACGATTTGCCCTCAAAAGGAATGAGAGAGAGTGTAGATATAGCAAATAAGAAATACGAAATTTTGTTTCCAAAATTAACTCCGTATTCTACCGCATTTTTTACCACGATCTAATTCGAATTAGATTCTGCTCTCTGAATAAAAGTTATAGATCTTTCTTTTACTTTTCTTCCAGAAATACAAAGTTCTAGATTATTCTATTACCTTTCCAGAAAGATATAGAATGCTAAAAACGGACATCGTATGAGAGATATATAGCCCAAATAAGAAACATTGCGCAGCAGCTTTCAAAAAACGTGTTAAACTATTTTGGGCTAACTTTTAATTATGAAAACAATTCTTCAAATAAACATGAGCCATAATTAACAACAGCCATTAGACTTTGTTTATTGGGCCAAATTTCACTTTCCTTATTTGATTTAATCAAATACAAATAATCTAATTAATTGTAGTATCATATATAATTATCCAAATAATTATATTTCTCATGTTTTAGTGGAGAATCCAATTTATTTGTTATGTCATACATGTGAAATGAATTAATGAGTATTTCTAATTAAGTTCTCATACATCGGTGTAACCCCATACAACGAGCTCAGATTTCACATCATAGACAAGGAACATATCCTTAGACCTTTTGAGGTACTTTAGGATATTCTTGACAGCAGTCCAATGTACTAATCCTGGATTGACCTGATATCTGCTAGTCACACTTAACGAGTATGACACATCTGGGCGGCTGCATATCATGGCATACATGATAGAACAAATTGCCGAAGCATATGGTACTCTCTTTATACTATCGAGCTCAACAGTTGTCGAAGGACACTGTTTCTTGCTCAATGGAATGCCAGAAGACATTGGCAAGAAACCTTTCTTGAAATCCTGCATGATAAACCTGTTTATCACTTTGTCAATGTACATACTTTGACTCAATCCTATGAGTCTCCTAGATCTATCTCTATAGATCTTGATGCCTAGAATATAGGCAGCTTCACCCAGATCCTTCATTGAGAACACCTTCATCAATGAAGTTTTCACAGAATTCAGAGAAGGAATGTCATTTCTGATCAGAAGTATGTCATCCACATACAACACCAGAAATATGACAGCACTCCCACTAACCCTTTTGTATACACAAGGTTCTTTTTCGCACTTGACAAAATCAAATATTTTGATCTCTTTGTCAAAGCGTTTGTTCCAACTCCGTGATGCTTGCTTTAGTCCATAAATAGATCTTTGAAGCAGTAATGCTATTTTTTTCGTTAATATCAAACTTAGCTATTAATAAATGTTGTCCTATTTAATTCAATATTGATTATGCTATGAAATAGACATTGATTTATTTTATTATTATTTTTAGTTGACTAAAGTAAACAGTGCATATAGTTGCTGACAATAGTAACTTTATTTATTTATTTTATAAATTATGTTTTTTATTTTATTTTATTTTATTTGACTAAAGAAAAATAAAATATTAATTGTTTATGAAATAAAATATTTTCATTGAAGATAAATTAATGCATACAAAATAAAATATGAAAAAGTTGAAATTTCAAATTAAGTATTTTATTTGTCTTTTGTGAAGTAATACACTGTAAATTTAATTGTTACCTATGTTTTGGCAACAAAACAGGCTTTTTGCCAAAAAAATCCGAGTTTCCGAGTCAACTCTTCCGATTCTGGACAATTCATCCGATTCCGATTGAGTTTCAAAAACGTGGTCAGATATATACAAAATCTCCAATGGCTCTTTACTTTACTAAATTTCCCTAACGGCTCTTTGAGCCTTGTATCTCATAAATAGACCATTGAAGCATTGTAAAATTAATGATCAATCAGAAAATATTTCTCTTTTATTTGAATCTCAAATTCAACAATACATGATTAAAATAATACAGTTTTTTTTGGAGTGCTTATCTTTGAAGCAACGATAGGCGGCTCTCTAACCGGGGTAAATATGGTCTATCGTTCTCAACACTATCACTGCTTTGACTTTTGGAATATGTACTACTTATGTGCATATTTACATCTGTCCTCCAGGACTTGTTTGGGCTCCTGCTCGTCCTCAGTTTGTTCATTGTTTTACAAACAACAGTAGTATGTCAAACTCTACTCATTTCTAAGAACATATCAATGGTTAGTTTCTTAATTCTTCTCTTTGGCTATAATATATGGTGTGCCACTGTGGCTTGATAACTCGGAAAATTTCTGTGATTTTGGATTGGTTATGTATATCATTTAGAAAGAACCTAAAGGACATTATTCAACGATGGAAACAATATTTATTACATCTCTCATTACTTGAT
Organism: Carex cristatella; assembly: GCA_024447775.1. Classification (NCBI taxonomy): domain Eukaryota; kingdom Viridiplantae; phylum Streptophyta; class Magnoliopsida; order Poales; family Cyperaceae; genus Carex; species Carex cristatella. Next base: position 1,860,669 of record JAJHPF010000026.1, on the reverse strand, counting down.
AAGCAAAATGTACAACATAAAGCTAAAATCATCAAACACAAACAAATCGGTACAATATAGAGGGAATAAAAATAAAAACGGATCCAAGTCAGATGGCCCGGATTTATCATGTGGTTACGGGTGATTATTATGGAAACATGAGAAATGGAATGCAGTATGTGAACAGCAGAAAACATGACAGGAACCAAAGCAGACTTTGTTGCGCATGAAGAAACAGCTCGGTAAACAGAACCACCCCTAAAAACAGCACAAACAATTATAAAGTAACCATGTAAGAAAATGCACAAGATTAACGGAGAAAATTATGATTAGGGAGCATGTACACGTACCTGATTGTCTTAAGTTGACTCGCACACAATGTATTTGTAGCATTGTTCGTCCCTGGAACAACAGAAAATTGACAATACAATATGAGCTCATAGTACCTGTTATATCGGATGTATAAGGACAGGAAAGTAATAGATTAAGAAATGTAAATGCTCACATGTCATAGTGGTAAATCATGAGATCCTTCCTTATTCCACTAGGAAAAGGCTTGAACCGCCTAAGAAATATAGTTTCATCTAACTTATCAGTTTGGGTTAACTTAACAGTGTGGGCGCACTCCTTTGTGCTCTTTTCCCATCTGAGGAGAGATTGCTTTTTTTTGGAGTAAACTACCTGGCTGAGCTCTGGCAATTTATAGAGTTCAAGAGTATCTATATTCTTAATTACAGCACTACCAATTTGAACCGTTTGTACCAGTCCCATATCACCTATCACCAATTTCTTCAGACTATCAAACCCTTGTAATTCAATTTCGCAAAAATTTTCCTTACTGTCACCATAAAGCCGAAGGCAGTGTAGAGTTCGTATGCGAGGTATCTTATCAATAACTTTTATGGTTGTGTCTGAGGTCAGAGTTAGGTCAATGAGACCACCAAATGCACCAAGATTTTCAAGCCCTGATTGTGGCTGAGCGGAAGACGAACCAATGGAAAATTGTTGAGCTTTCAACCGGAGCCTTTTTAGGTTCTTCTTCAGTTCACATCCACAGTCTTGCAATGTAATGGAAGACTGTGGGGCCATGGCCACCTCCAAGCTGGTCAGTTTCTTAAATTTCTCTAAAGTGCCCCAGAAGGTCTTCAGATTATCCCTTTTCATTCCCGTCACAGAGAGATCAACAACATTACGGACCTGATTTATTATATTAGTTGTCATATCATCAATTTCTTCATTATTAGGAATTTGTTTTCCTTTCTTAGGAAGTAGGTTTTTGATCGACTGATAAAGTTTTGGCAGCACATGAACAACTTCTATTCCGTCCCTGTTTGGCTTAGCTGAATTCATTCTTTCGTAATTGTTTCCTGTATTTCAATGAAGTCATCATTAAATCCAGTAATAACTGAAGTATATAGTCTGTGAGCCAAAAAAAAATTAGTTACCACTTCAAACATACAAAATTCGCATCTTGCTAACATTTCCCCAAAAATTCAAAACTTACCAGGTGCGGAGAGTGGGTCTGTGCACCTTTTATATATATATATATAACAGAACAGAAGAGGAAAGGAACAAAACTAAAAATTTGGTGCACAGACTCAGTCGTTGCACGTGGCAAGTTGTGAATATTTTTGGAAACAATAGTAAAGTGTGAATTTTGAAAGTTTGAGGTGGTAACTAAAACAATTTCAGGTCTATGAGGCCGTTATTGACATCATAAAGTTTTAATGTACATGACATATATGACATCCCGTATTTTTTTAAACATATTATTTATAATAATTGTTAAAATCAAACAGCACTGAGGCAGCCCAAACCCATGTTCTAGATTATTCAAGAAAACCAATATATAAGTCGGTAGTATATATTGTGTAGAGTATTATAAAAAGAGTATAATCTGGAAAGCTTCCAAAGGTCGTTGAAGTAACTTGTAAAATCTAGAAGGCTTCATGACCGATTTTAGTCATGTATTAATAGGTGAAGGCTTTTGTGATTGAGTGTCTGTGATTGTAATGAGTCAGAGACAGTGAGTAAGAAATATAGCAAAGCATTGCATTTATAAATTCTTCTCTTCTAATATTGAAGTTAATAATCAACAAGTGGTATCAGAGCGGGTTAGGTCATGTTGGCTAGAAGGTTCGTATAACCCGTGAGTCTGTCGTTGTGTCGAAGGTCTTGTTAGCTAGGAGGTTTGTGTAACCTAAGTCCGTCGTGGTGCCGAAAATGTCAGACTTGAGTGGCATGAGTGGTTTGATTGAGAAGTTAAATAATTATAATTATAGAGACTGGCGCACCTGTATCAAGTCATATTTGTAGGGTCAAGACTTGTGGGAGATCATGGGTGGTGATGAGGTCAAGCTGCCAACGAATTTAATCCGAGCTTACAAGAAGTGGAAGGTGAAGGCGGATCGAGCGTTATTTGTGCTGAAGGCTACGGTGGACAAGAACCTATTGTCTCAAATTGATGATGTGGAGGCACCGAAAGAGGCATGGGATGTCTTCACCGCATTGTTTTCAAAGAAGAAGAATGCGGCAGATAATCTTGAATGGCATGAGGTCGGAGTACAGCGCCTTCATCACAACAATTCAAGGATGGGCGACGCAACCAATCCAGTTAGAACTGGAGAATTTGTTAGTCAGTCAGGAAGCTCTTGCCAAGCAGCTAGCAGGTTTGACGGTGAAGCACGAGGAGGAGAAGGCCCTCTATAGTGGTCAGCATGGAGAGCCGAGTAGAGACCAGTATCGACGACAACTTGAGACGGAGAATGTTTGCCATGAGCAGTGCACGAGGTGCTCATGTTTATGGGGAGCTCCTAGAGGCCAAGAGGGCGAAGGAGCTGAAAGTGGTAAATACCGGAGTAGAAGAGTGAAGTGCTACAATTACGGACGACGAGGGCAATATGCGAGAGAGTGCCAGTTCAAGAAGAATGAAGGAAGTTTCGTGGTGACCACAAAGGAGAAGTCACTAGAGGAGGTCCCATGTGAAGAAGAGTGGGACGCAGTAGCTACTATTGCAATGCAGTCGATGACCGACGTAGAGGATGTCGAAGAGGCTAGTGAGCCTGAGGATGAGGAGATTGACTTCGAATCATGGTTCTTCGAGGAACTAGTTGAAAAACTGGTTGAGAAGGAAACCGGAGTTGTGACATGCGCAGTGGCTGATGAGGAGATGCTACGAGAGAGCACGGAGATGGAGGCCATCACCAAGGAGTGTGATGATGACGAGACAACACAGTGGAGTGTCGTTGTTGTGGAGACGACTGTAGGACAAGAGTTTGTGCAAGAAGATGAAGCTTGTCAAATGATTTGTCGAAAGAACGAAACTAGACAACAACTTGTGCTAAGACAGCATAAGAAGAAGATTCCAAAACCTTCTCTTATGGAGATGAATTTTCTGAAAGATCGACCGCAGAAGACTGAGCAACTTCAAGATCAGAAAATTGAAAGAAGAAGTAAGAAGCATGATGATCCAGATAAACGCGGAGTACCAAAAATCAAGACAACAGTGAGTCAGTGCTACGGGGAGTGTTAAATTAAACAGCACTGAGGCGGCCCAAGCCCATGTTCTAGATTATTCAAGAAAACCAATATATAAGTTGGTAGTATATATTGTGGAGAGTATTATAAAAAAAGTATAATCTGGAAAGCTTCGAAAGGTCGTTGAAGTAACTTGTAAAATCTAGAAGGCTTGAGGACCGACTTTAGACATGTATAAATAGGTGAAGGATTTTGTGATTGTAACGAGTCAGAGAGAGTGAGTAAGAAATATATCAAAGCATTGCATTTATAAATTCCTCTCTTCTACTATTGAAGTTAATAATCAACAATAATAAAACTAAATTAAGCAATTATCATACAAGTACATTATCAAAAAAAAATGCGTGGGAAGCATGCCTTAACCCTCCTTTTTGCGTGGCATGTTTGCGATAAGCCTTACTCCCCACAACAGGGGCGTGAAAACATACAACTACGTACTAACATGCATGTAATGAAAAAGTATGTTCAGAAACAAAGCTAAAATATAACATGCATGGTAGAAGAATGAAATACAACGAGGGTTCCTTACTATGATATATTGAAGTATACTGAACTTGATTTGCAATGGAAGTCCAAATAAGTATTTGGACATGATTTTCACTCTCCAAATTTCTTGTGGCTCAACATTGAATTAAAGATAACCAACAGAAACCAAATTAATGTGTACCTTATGCCAGCCCGAGATTGCTTTCAAATTACAGACCTTTGTCTATTTTCTACACAGTAGAGTGGTTTGTTTTTTGTTCCTGTTTTTTCAGGTATTTTGTGTTTTGAAAATTGAAGTACATAGATGAACGGACAGGTTAGAAATTAATTGTGAATGCTAGAAAGATGAGCGTTCACTCCCTTTGCACTCCAGCAAATACCAAGGGGCTTTATTTATAGCATGACTCTGGATGTAAATAAATCGAAAGAGAGAGAATCTCAGTAGGAAGAGCCGTCCCCAGTTCATTTCTCCCCTCTCCAGTCTGTTTCATCAAATGATATCCATTGCATGTATTTCTTTTTCTATTTCTTTTTTTATCTAATGTGCTGCATCCAACTAACTAATAAGCTACGGAATCTCATACAGTGCTATGATCGATGTATGGAGTTTTCAATTGTTGGTATATATGGAAATTTGAAGGACTGCATCAACCGTAAAAATGCGTTATGTTTCAACCAAAATTGATTTTCGAGCCCATTAGGATAAGTTTTATTAATTGTTGATATTAACACTATTATAAGAGAGAGAAATTAGAACAAGAAAATTATGTTTACTTTCTACTTGCCTCTTCCTCTCATCCTTTCTCTCAACCCTTAAAACCCAAACAGTAGGTGTATATTCAAACCTGGTGTCATTTTTGAAAAATATTTGTTCAACATGGCGTAGTAGATTTGTAACTATATTTTCTCAATATACTACAACGTATTCTACTTGTTTTTGCCATATTTGTTTGAAGAACGGAATCAGGAGTTGTATTTGCATTATTAACTAAACTTATAATTTAGAAACATAATCATTAGAAAATTATTATTTTGTATTATACAAATATCCATCTCCCAGTATTTTATCAAATAATTCATTGATTGCACTATGTGATGCTACATAAATGGACCAAAGAATAATTAAAGAAAAGATAAAAGATAAACGGGATATTTAATGCAAAGTCCTTAATATATGATTTTTTTTTTGTCATATGAAACCGCCATTAATGAAGATACCACATTAATTGGCTACACATACTGTATTGCCATAACGCATTGTTGTATGAATCTTGGTTCTCTACTTAATTTAAAGTCCTAAATATAATCTTAACTAGGATACCCCATTATCAAATATCAAATATATAATGATAAGAAAGAGATTTAACAATTTGAATTTATCGATCCGTGGAGTAAATAGTGCACTTGCATTGCTAGAGAAGTTATCGCAACTTTCTCGTTCTGTTTTTCTATTTTCCTTTTCAATGCAAAATTATGGAATCATCATCATGGTTCTGAAACTCGTCTGAGTTAACTCGGAATCGGCCCGGTCCGGTCCGAGTTCTACCCAAGCTTCTCGACTATGCAATTTTTTCAGCAAAACTCGGATGAACAGTGTATGACTCAGCTGAGTTTACCGATTTTCTGGCCGAGTCAAGTCGAGTCTAGTCGAGTCTCACCGAGTTTGACCTAGTCTGGCATTTTTTCAATTAAAAAAATTTCAACAATTTTTATATATTGCACGTTTAGGCACGGGTTAGACACTGCTTAAATAATGTAAAAATGAACGAAAAAACAACATATTTAACTCTATGTGAAATTTGTAGACAATGCATGTGACTCTATTTGACTATATGTGATCATGATTCGGATAAGAACATTGATCTTGATCAAATATTTCATGAAGATGATCCGCTTTAAACTTGGATCAGGTGAAGGAATTTCTTTTTATTACATTAAAACTTGTGAAACAAATAGTTAATTAATTATAATTATTATTTTAATATTAGAGAGGTAGAAGACGTCATACTTGATGATAATAAAAACAAGTGGCAAGATGATGTCTCTGATAATGAGTGCAGTAACAACAATTCGAGAAGTGGTAGTGGTGGTAATAGAGGTACTGATGAAGGAGATGGCGTCTCTAGTACTGTTGTGTTTTCATGATACTTAAGGCAGCGGAGTTTCAAAAATTTTGACAAGAAAAGTACCAAAAGATCATTATGTATGACTAAAATCAAACCAAAATCAATTTCCAAATCAATAAGCATCATACCTTTAGTTTCTTGTCTCCAAACAAGAAATAAAGATCCTTGAGATGTAGGGTTGTAGCCTCCACCTCCTTGTTGATCGATGCTAATGGTGGTTGATGCATTACAGCGCCCTGGTGGTGGATGTGTGCGTGACCTTGAACGCCTTGTACTAAGATGAGATTTCAAAGTAAAAGCCCTCCACGGTATCCACCAAGAAATTAATTAGAAACCAAACTTTTATCTTGCTAGAGAGTAGTAATTTGGTCGCTCCTTAATCCCTATCCTCTAAGAAAACAAGATCTTGATTCTAGGATTTGTGGGTTCTCAACAAATGAGAGAGAACAAGAAAGAGAAAGAGTTTTGGCAGAACTTCAACCCTTAAAACGAATTGCCCTCAAAAGGAATGAGAGAGAGTGTAGATATAGCAAATAAGAAATACGAAATTTTGTTTCCAAAATTAACTCCGTATTCTACCGCATTTTTTATCACGATCTAATTCACATTAGATTCTTCTCTCTGAATAAAAGTTATAGATCTTTCTTTTACCTTTCTTCCAGAAATACAAAGTTCTAGATTATTCTATTACCTTTCCAGAAAAATATAGAATGCTAAAAACGGACATCGTATGAGAGATATCTGGCCCAAATAAGAAACATTGCGCAGCAGCTTTCAGAAAACGTGTTAAACTATTTTGGGCTAACTTTTAATTATGAGAACAATTCTTCAAATAAACATGAGCCATAATTAATAACAGCCATTAGACTTTGTTTATTGGGCCAAATTTCACTTTCCTTATTTGATTTAATCAAATACAAATAATCTAATTAATTGTAGTATCATATATAATTATCCAAATAATTATATTTCTCATGTTTTAGTGGAGAACCCAATTTATTTGTCATGTCATACATGTGAAATGAATTGAGTATTTCTAATTAAGTCCTCATACATCGGTGTAACCCCATGCAACGGGCTCAGATTTCCCATCATAGACAAGGAACATATCCTTAGACCTTTTGAGGTACTTTAGGATATTCTTGACAGCAGTCCAATGTACTAATCCTGGATTGGCCTGATATCTGCTAGTCACACTTAACGAGTATGACACATCTAGGCGGGTGCATATCATGGCATACATGATAGAACAAATTGCCGAAGCATATGGTACTCTCTTTATACCGAAATTTTTATAAATATACAAAAATATATTTTAATTTAATAATCTATACAAAATCGGGGCGGAATTTTAAATCTACCCAAACCGGCAACTCTAAACCGGCAACAAGGATGCCGAATCTGGGGTCTAAAACCGGCAACACAGTTGCCGGTTCTGGGTTTGGCTATAAAGCCTACCCCAGCCATCCCTTTCTCCTTCACCTCTCACCCATTCTTCATCGTCTCCATCAGGTAATTTTTTTTTAATATTTATTTTTTATTTAAATTATTTAAATTAGATTAGTTTAAATTTAAGATAGATTAGTAAAATTAGTTTAATATATAATTTTTTTGAGATAATTAGAAAATATCTTAATTTTTTTAGATAATTAGAAAATGGCTTAGTTTTTTTAGAAAATTAGAAAATGTATTAAAAAAATTAGATAATTAGAAAATGTCTAATTTTTTTAGAAATTTAGAAAATGTCTAAAAAAATTTAGATAATTAGAAAATGTTAAAATAATTTTAGATAATTAGGAAATACCAAAATAATTTAAAGTAAATTAGAAAATGGCAAAATAATTTTAGAAAAAATAGAAAATATTAAAATAATTGTAGTTAAATTAGAAAATACCAAAATAAATTTAAGTAAATTATAGAATGGTTCCTGATATTATGAAAAACTTTAAAATTATTTAGAATAGTTTTTAGAATTAGTTAGAAAATACCAGAAAATCACCAAAATTGTTTTAGAAACAATACCAAAATTGTTTTCGAAATGGTTTAGAATTAGTTAGAACTAGTAGAACGGTTCAGAAGAAATAATTGACAAAATAATTTGGTACGATTTTTGAAATTCAGAATGACAGAGAGAGAGACCCAGATAATGCAAGGTAGGTTCAGCGAATTGTTGTGGATACCCCACAGTCATCATCGGGTGTCTCTGGCTTCGAAAGAGGTTAGCATTTACTGATTTTTCTTAATAAATTGATTAGAAATCAAATCGTATATTGCTTGATATTTTTTTCGTAATGTATAATTGTTCTAATTTGAACGTGAGAAATTATCGGAGAAATATATTGTACCACGACCGATACACCCCGTATCTGCTATCGTTGGGATTATACCAGGTTGCGCAGTTACCTGGTATCAATATTTGATGCGTCACTTATACATGCGCTTGTCGAGCGGTGGCGTCGAGAAACTCACACGTTTCATCTTCCATTTGGAGAAATGACAGGTATTTAATGAAATGATTCAAATAAAAAAATGATTGGTGAAATAAATATATGATTTATATTTTTTTATTTAAATTAATTACAGTTACGTTAGAAGACGTGAGCTGTTTGTGGGGTTTGCCTATTAAGGGGGCCCCCGTGACCGGGAGGTCGGATGGGGTGTGGGCTAGAAGCAGACTGTTCGAATTATTAGGGATCCGAGATGTTGAAGTGGATCATTTTATGAAGAAAAGGGGGTCTGCTCATTCCGATTGGATGATGACAAAGAAAATGCTCCGCCAGAGGTTTAAGAAGCTTCCAGATGGCACCGACGAGCAAACGGTGCAGTGGTAAGTACTTTCTACTTATTAGATTGTTTGTTCTTTAAATTTTCAATCATGTGCTTACATAAGATATCACGCAGGTATGCACGCGCATTTATTTTGGAGCTATTGTCGTGCACTATGTTCCCTGACAATAGCGGAGACGGGATACCGCTGTGGTATCTTGATATGATTGGGGACTTGGAGCAGCCGGTGGGATACAATTGAGGTGGAGCTGTTCTCGCATATCTGTATCGATACTTATGCCTCATGACCGATCCCTCGGTTACTTCCATGCATGGTCCAGTTATGCTTCTTCAGCACTGGTCATGGACCCGATTTCCAATTCACCGGCCGATGCCAAGATCAAGAAAGTGGACACCTTCATGGGGCCAGCCAACCCTGGAGACATGTCCGGCCTTTGCTGACAAATGGTGCTCGAAACATGCGTACGATAACTCTGCACACAATAAAACAGCCGGTCCAAAAATTCCGCTCGGTCAGTTTCAGCGATTGGACGAGGGCATGGTGGATTGGGAGCCGTACGGCAGCATTTATGCGAAACTTTCGAGAGTAACACAGGCTGGACAGGTACTTCTTTCACATTATTTGTTTACTCGTTTTTAATCATATATACGAATTACTACTGACAAGTTTAAAAAAAAATTCAGCCTTACTACTTGTATTGCGGTCCTCTCATATTTTACTGGATAGTGGAGTACCATCACCCTGAGCAGTGCATGAGGCAATTCGGAAAATATCAACATATTCCGCCGCCGCCTCCCTTGAACAAGAATGTGCACAGCGACTTGCACAAGTATGACTCATTCAATTTTTTTTATTTACTAATGTTAGTTAATTTTCTGTGTTAAGTTGTTATAAACTGAATAATAGGCTTAAAATGGCGTCAAAGAGGAATATTTCATGGGCCGACAAGCATGCGATCCATGTTGAGAAGGCAGAGACGTATGAGCAAAATATATACGCAGAAGTCCGACCGTTTGACCATAATGAGCTTCCGGCTTATCGTAAATGGTATCAGATGAACGGCATGGCATCTGTTTATATTTTTGAGCATCATGTGGAGGGGCTTGATCGTGGAGGTAGGATCTCCAGAGAGGAGCATGGCAAGAAAGGATACATTCCCAGCGGACCGCCGATTGTGCGACTGGTAATTTCTAACTCTTATTTGTAATATTGTAATTTTGTGTTAAATGTCATATCTTATATTCTCGTTATGTGTCCAAGTCCTTGCGTGGGATAGGAGAGCTGGCGCACGGCGTGAAACAATTCTTCACCAAAGGGTGGCGTAGGCCGGGCAAGGATAACATGAGAAGAGGATGGGGTATTTGCTGCGATTGTGATGTCGAAGACCGTGCGCGTGCCCTGATGGATTAGGCTGGAGTTCCAGAAAATTGGGAAGAGATCCAATCCAACGAGAGCACGGAAATTGGTGTTAATCCATACCCACCTCCTCCAGTATTCGAAGGACCAGATCCAATACAGTCTTGGCTATACGATGGATCTGCATGGAGAAATTACATGGCTCAGGCCGGAGTAGGTTATGACACAAACCCTACACAGATATGTTTATGACTTAAAGTAAGTATGTTTACACGAACCTTTTCAGATGTCACCAGAGGTGCAGGCGCAGCACCAAGGGCGCAGCATTATCAAATTTTATTGAAAATCTGTTCGGTGGACCGCATGGGTCGGCATATGACGCCGGACAGGTATGTTACACGTGTTTAACGTTATTTCAAAGATCGTCGCTTACTTATTGAAAGTAAATATGTTTATTTTTTAGGTGACCCAGCAGGCATATGAGTGGCAGGAATATCAGCGTGAAGTTCCGACAACTCCCGGTAGGAATTGGCATTTCGGGGATGCAGGGGCATCGTCATCCCAACCACGACTGAATACGCAGACTCAGCCAGAAGTGATACAGCATGATGAAGACGGACGTCCCACACAGCGAGTCCGGCGTGAGGTCCGCTCTCCAGACCGTTTCTCGCATTCGCAGTATCCTGGACATTGACCTATCTTCGGAGTCTATCTATATTTTATTATATTTGTGAACTTTTATTCTGTATGTATTGTTGATATGTTTTATCTTTTATTATGTTTTTATTTCTATTATGTATGTTTTATTCTGCACATGCAACGTATCAAGTATGCTTTCAAAAAAAAAACACATAAAAACAAATTACAAAACAAATTACATAAAAACAAATTACATATGAAAATTTCAATATAATACAATAAACATAAACTAGAAAATGACTAACGCCCGCTGGTTGAGCGCCTGCTTGTCGATCTTCTAGAAGACGATGAACCGCTTTCCGCTTGTCGTCTTTGCTTGTTCTACGTAACAAACAAAATATGAAATATGAGGTAGTTCCAAAAATAAATTAAAAAATACATGTGTTTTGAATTATACTGCGGCATTCCGATCAATGGTCTCACGATGAGCCTGATGTCCGAGTCTCCGACCTTCCATTCGGTCCATTTCCATAACAATGCGATTGTGTCTTCTCCTCCCTTTCTTAATCAGTTTACGGTTTGGTTTGATCATCGGACCTTCGTATATAGGCCACTCACATTGGTTGCCTTTCGGACCGAATTCTGCACCCCATGTCTGTACCAACATTGACACACTATAAAGAGGATTAATGTACAAATTTTCATCGTATCTCATTTCTCGGACCACCGCCATGAAATGAGAACATGGTATGCCGGTTAATTGAGGCTTTTGACATGCACATTCAACCTTATTGTTATCTTTAACAACAACTTTATACCCAAAATCTCTGCGGGTATACTCGAACCTCTCGCGATTACGCCTTGCGGGAATTTTTTCACCCTTTACCATGACCTCAAAGGTCCCATGCCTTCTGCTAAAAGGAATCACATGCATGTTAAGAGATTTGTTGATACGCTTTTGCGAAAGAAGGCTTACCTTGTCGACCACAACCGACCCATTTGTTGCATCATTTCGGCTTTGTTCCGTCATTGGAAAAACCATTTATTTAACTTGTAGAATGTCTCCTCCACGAGAGCACAAACCGGCAGCCGCCGACTCGTCTTGAACACATTATTTAGTGACTCTGACCCATTTGTTGTCATTATTCCCCAACGGTGACCTCCATCATATGCTTGAAACAACTTATCTGGACGTGGAGGCTCGTCCTCGTCATCGGGGTCTATCCTACCCACCTTGTTAAGATACGTAATAGCGTCTGGGCAACGAATTTGAAAGTCCTCAAACATCTCCTGTAACCTCCTAGGTTTCTTCTTGTTCACTCCAATTTTGAACCGATCACTGACCTCTCTCTTCCGCCCCACATGCTTGTAGAGGTTCTCGGCAACATGATGAGCACAGTATCGATGCACACATAGATCGCTATCCTCATACCATCCGAGATGTGGATTCTGGAACACGGATTTTATTGCCAAATGTCTATCCGATATGATACAAAAGAATCGACCATCGCCAATGACTTCTAACCGCAACCATCTCATAAAAAAACCCCAAGTATCTGAGTGTTCTTTTTCCACAATCGTGAAAGCCAACGGAAGCAACTGGTTTTCGGCATCATACCCACATGCAACCAGTAGCCGTCCTTGATACCGTCCCGACATGAAACATGCATCAATACTAATCACTGGTCTGATAAAAGGTATTGCCGCAATACACGGCCCGTACGCCCAAGATGCGTACAGGAATTGTCTATCATTTGAATTCTCAATCGATGTCGACATCACACAATACTTGGTTCCGGGAGTGCCTCTCTTTATAGCTTCCAAAAGCGGAATGAGCAGGTTGTACGAGTTCTCCCAACTCCCATAAATGTTTGCAATTGCGAGCTCACGTCCTCGCCATAATTTGTTGTACTTGGGCGTCACTTTTGGGTACGTTGCCTTCACCACATCTCGGATATGATTTATACTCGCGCACACATCCCTTCTCACTGTGCCATCAATGGCGCGTGCAACCATCTCTGCCGTGAGCTGGTCATGATCTTCACGTGTTGCCGGTACTCTGCATCCATGAGGAATTTTTTGTTTGTAAATAATCTAAGATTCTGAGATACCCTGAGGTTTCGCACATAACTTGAACTTGCACAATTTATCTTTGCATATCCATACCATACGTCTAGGTTCGCTTCTTTGAGTTCTAAACTCAAAATTTTTTTGGATATGAAACTCCTGAACTGCTATTCTTAGAGCCTCTCTCGACTCATACACTTGGCCTTCAGCTATTGGGTTATCGACAATTCTTGTTATACGGTTGAAAAAATCGACATCTGCTTCTCGAAAACCCGAAGTGCCGTTGAAAATGTCTACCGGACGTGTCATATTTTCTCGGCCAGTAAACGGGTATTGTGCTTGGCGGGACTGTGACACAGAATGTGATTGTGTCTGTCTAGTCGGTGAAAGATTTTCGTCGGACCCTGCTGACTCATTTGAGATCATCTCATCCCCGCTTTCCAAACTGTCATCATTAATTGCATCGACAGGTAAACGGAATAATCAAGTACCTCTACTGGCCTATGGGTCTGAACAGTTCTAGGTTCAGGGTTGCGACTCGTACTTGGCCGGGATCTCGATTTAGGGATCTGTCTGTTTATAGGGGCTTGACTGTTTAGATTCAACTGAGAATTAAAACCGGAATGATTCGGTTCCAATTCTACATACAGCTCAAGAACCGGTATCCTTTGGGGGAATGACGCAACAATTCCTAAAATCATTTCGAATGATACCTGGTTTGTTATCGGTACCAATTGGTAGTCCCGCTGACCATCAGTAGACATATTAAATCTGGCTTGGATTTCCATATTTGCTTCACTAGCAGTAAACCCAACCAGTTTATAAATTTCATTTTGGAGATAATCGAAGTTATGATTAATAGTTACCGGGAACGAGTATTTGGGTCGAGTACTATAGAAGACTCCTTCGTCATTGTACTGGATGTTTCCTCCAACAAAGACTTTCACACATATCATATTTGATTTTTGTTTGATCTGGATAACAAACATTTAAAAAAATTAACGTTACAAAATTAATTAGAATTAAAATTAACTAATAAACAATGTACAAACAAAAAATAAAATAACTCACATCAAAATTGGACGATGAAAATAAAATTAATTAAAATCATTATTCAAAATGAATTAAAATAATTGAAATAATTAATTAAATATTAATCTATATTAATTAGATTAATTAATATAATTTTAATTAATAAAACTTACTTCGATCGAAGACGGGAGAGCAAGAAGCGGGAGTGAGATTGGCGCATTTATAGCAATCCACAACCAGCAGCAGGTTTGCTGAATACAGGGCCTGGAACCGGCAGCACAGTTGCCGGTTCTGGGATCTGCAAGCTTGTTGCCGGTTCTGGGCTCTGAAACCGGCAAGCTTGTTGTCGGTTCTGGACTCTGAAACCGGCAAGCCTGCTGCCGGTTCTAGGCTTTGAAACCGGCAACCCTGTTGCCGGTTTGGATAGATTTCGAAATTCACCGCAATTTTGTATAGATTATTAAATTAAAATTGAGTTTTGTATATTTATAAAAATTTCGGCTCTTTATACTATCGAGCTCAACAGTTGTCGAAGGACACTGTTTCTTGCTCAATGGAATGCCAGAAGACATTGGCAAGAAACCTTTCTTGGAATCCTGTATGATAAACCTCTTTAGCACTTTGTCAATGTACATACTTTGACTCAATCCTATGAGTCTCCTAGATCTATCTCTATAGATCTTGATGCCTAGAATATAGGCAGCTTCACCCAGATCCTTCATTGAGAACACCTTCATCAATGAAGTTTTCACAGAATTTAGAGAAGGAATGTCATTTCCGATCAGAAGTATGTCATCCACATACAACACCAGAAATATGACAGCACTCCCACTAACCCTTTTGTATACACAAGGTTCTTCTTCGCACTTGACAAAATCAAATATTTTGATCTCTTTGTCAAAGCGTTTGTTCCAACTCCGTGATGCTAGCTTTAGTCCATAAATAGATCTCTGAAGCTTGCACACTTTCTTAGCATTACTAGGATCTACAAAACCATGCGGTTGTGTTATACACATCCTCTTCTAAATCCCCATTTAGAAATGCAGTTTTGGTATCCATTTGCCATATCTCATAATCATAAAATGCGGCAATTGCTAAGATAATCTGAATTGACTTAAACATAGCGACGGGCGAGAAGGTTTCATCATAATCAACTCCTTGAATTTCCTTAAAATCTTTCGCTACCAGCCGTGCTTTGTAAGTCGTCAAGTTGCCATCCATGTCCGATTTCCTTTTGAAAACCCACTTGTTCTCAATAGGCTTTATTCCTACCAGAGGATCAATGAAATTCCACACTTGATTGTCGTACATAGACTGCATTTCATATTGCATGGCTCCTAGCCATTCAGCAGAGTCGGGACTCGCCATCGCTTCCGCATAGGTCAAAGAATCTTCAGTATCCAATACTGTCACCTCATGGAGCCTTAACCATCTTTCAGGCGGATGACCCACTCTTGTTGACCTACGAGTAACAGGTACTTGAGGTTCAGTAGCTTCCTCCACAACCCTTTGTGAATCTGCTTCTTGACCTTCTTCCACAACTCCTTGTGGAATTGCTTCATGGGATGAAACTTGAACTTCTTCTGCAACTGTTTGCGAAATAAGTTCTTGCTGACTCCCACTAGCCTCTTCATTCATGGGTGGGACAATGGGATCTAACCTGATCTCATTGTTAGGTGTTGCATCATGAATCTCTTCAAGTTGCACACTACTCCCACTACTTCTTCTGGTAACAACTACCTTGCTTTCAGATTGCTAATAGAAGTAATATCCCTTAGTTTCTTTGGGATATCCAATGAATAAGCACTTGTCAGATTTGGGTCCTAGCTTCTCTGATATCAACCGTTTGATATAAGCCTCGCAACCCCAAATCTTAAGAAAAGACATGTTAGGAACCTTTCCATGCCATATCTCATTTGGTGTCTTCTCTACGGATTTAGATGGTACCCTGTTTAGTGTAAATGCGGCAGTTTCAAGTGCATAACCCCAAAAGGAAGGTGGTAAACTAGCTTGGCTCATCATCGATCGAACTATGTCCAACAAGGTTCGATTTCTCCTCTCGGAAACACCATTCCATTGTGGTGTTCCTGGAGGAGTGAGTTGTGAAATAATTCCATACTCCTTTAGATAATGACCAAATTCGTTACTCAAGTACTCGCCACTGTGATCCGATCACAAGGCTTTTATTCTTTTGCCCAGTTAGTTTTCAACTTCATTCTTAAATTCTTTGAACTTTTCAAAGGATTCAGATTTATGTCTCAGCAGGTAGACATAACCATATCTACTAAAGTCATCAGTAAACGTGATGAAATATGAATAGCCACCTCTTGCACAAATGCTCATTGGTCCACACACATCAGTATGTATGAGAGCCAACAACTCATTTGTCCTCTCACCACTCTTGGTAAAAGACGTCTTAGTCATTTTTCCAAGTAAACAAGACTCACACACGTCAATCGACTTAAAGTCAAATTGTCCAAGAAGTCCTACCTCTTGCAATATCTTGATGCGTTTGTCATTTATATGATCTAAACGGCAATGCCACACAAGAGTCTCACTCTCATTTTGTGCCTTGAGTCATTTTTTATTAATGTTAAGGACTTGTTTATCCATTTCAAGCAAGTATAGACCATTCCGCACAAAAGAAGATCCATAAAATAAACCATTTCTATAAAAAGAACAACAATTGTTCTCGATGGTAAACACAAAACCATCAATGCCCATACATGAAATAGAAATAATGTTTCTTGAAATAGAAGGCACAAAGTAAACATGTTTAAGTTTTATTACAAGTCCACTAGGTAAAGACAACTCTCCATTTCCTACGGCAACAGCTGCAACACTTGCACCATTTCCGACGCGGAGTTGTACTTCACCATTCTCTAGCATTCTCCTATCCTTTAGTGCCTGCACATTAGAACAAATATGAGCACATGAACCAGTATCCAATATCCAGTCCGAGATAGAAGTAGCAAGGTTAACTTCAATAACAAACATACCTGAAGAAGTTGAAACCTTTCCAGCCTTCTTATCCTCTAGGTACTTAGGGCAACTCCTTTCTAATGTCCTTTGTTCTTACAGTAGTAACACTCGACATCGAAAGGGACTTTGGTCTTGGCCTTGGGAGTACTCGAGATCTCCATCCTAGCCTTTCCCTTAGCATCACCCTTTCGTTTGCTCTTGCCTTTGCCTTTCTTAACTTTCCTCCCTCCCTCTGAGACCGCAAGGACATGAGAAACTCATTTCTTCATGTCAGCCTCTGCAGTCTTTAACATCCCATGCAGCTCTTCCAAGCTCTTCTCCATTCCATGCATGTGATAATTCATGATGAATAAAGAATATCTCGTTGGTAGAGAGTTCAACACGATGTCAGTGGCCAACCCCTTGTCCATGGGACACTCGAGCTTCTCCAGTTGCTCCACATAACTCATCATTTGGAGAATGTGAGCACTCACAGAGGTACCCTCAGCCATCTTGCATCCTAGAAAACCCTTAGTCACATTGTACCTCTCAACACGAGCTTGCTCTTGAAACTTTTTCTTAAGCTGGCTCATGATGATACCACATTTGTGTTTTCATGGTACTTAAGGCAGCGGAATTTCAAAAATTTTGACAAGAAAAGTAACAAAAGATCATTATATATGACTAAAATCAAACCAAAATCAATTTCCAAATCAATAAGCATCATACCTTTAGTTTCTTGTCTCCAAACAAGAAATAAAGATCCTTGAGATGTAGGGTTGTAGCCTCCACCTCCTTGTTGATCGATGCTAATGGTGGTTGATGCCTTGCAGCGCCCTGGTGGTTGATGTGTGCGTGACCTTGAACGCCTTGTACCAAGATGAGACTTCAAAATAGAAGCCCTCCACGGTATCCACCAAGAAATTAATTAGACACCAAACTTTCCTCTTGTTAGAGAGTAGTAATTTGGTCGCTCCTTAATCTCTATCCTCCAAGAGAACAAGATCTTGATTCTAGGGTTTGTGGGTTCTCAGCACATGAGAGAGAAACAAGAAAGAGAAAGAGTTTTGGCAGAACTTCAACCCTTAAAACGAATTGCCCTCAAAAGAAATGAGAGAGTGCATATATAGCAAATAAGGAATATGAAATTATGTTTTCAAATTTAATTCCGTATTCTACCGCGTTTTTACCAATATCTAATTCGAATTACATTTTGCTCTCTGAATAAAAGTTATAGATCTTTCTTTTACCTTTCTATCCATATGTGGTACACCCAAAACAAACATCGTATGAGGGCGTTATGGTCAAAATAGAAAACATGCGCAGTAATTTCCAGAACATGGTAGTCTAAATTTAGCACCACGTTCTACTACGTTTTTAGCCTGATATATTTCTAATTTGGTTTTGTTCCAGAAATACAAAGTTCTAGATGTTTCTATTACCTATCCAGGAAGATATAGAACGCCAAAAACGGATATTGTATGAGAGATATATGGCCCAAATAAGAAACAATGCGCAGCAGCTTTCAGAAAACGTGGTAAACTATTTTGGGCTAACTTTTAATTATGGAAACAATTCTTCCAATAAACATGAGCCATAATTAACAACAGCCATTAGTCTTTGTTTATTGGGCCAAGTTTCACTTTCCTTATTTGATTTAATCAAATACAAATAATCTAATTAATTGTAGTATCATATATAATTATCCAAATAATTATATTTCTCATGTTTTAGTGGAGAACCCAATTTATTTGTCATGTCATACATGTGAAATGAATTAAGGAGTATTTCTAATTAATTTCTTATTGGTGTGACCCTGTGGGATCTATGTCATTCGGCAATAGAATCTGAAACTCTTTTCGATTTCATAAATTACAAGCGGCACCTAGCAATATGCATTGTAATTATCGAAATGACACAGATGATAAGTACCATACTGTATCACGATCCCTAAGCAACAATTGCCTCGTGTCAATTCCATGTCTCATGATATCATGAATAGATCCAAGGTAGGAGTGTGTCATCCTTGCAAATCTACTCGTTTCTTGATTCCGAAATAATTCAGTAATTATGATTAACTCCTTAATCATATGTGCACATACTTGTATTATTTCATCAAGGGATCCAGTGATATCATCACTCATTATATGAGGGACATTGGTATTCTTGATAATTACTATCCCGCAACATAAGAGATACATACTGAGATAGAATCTGTATTCTGTATAATTGCCAGTTACGGACAACGTTGGATAATATCCACGAATATATATTCCCATGTGAGAGAAACAATCATCTCATACCTTAGAATTCCAGACACAAATAAAACATTAATGACACAAACACAATCCATATTAAATGTTTTACTTTGGTCACGTCCAATCCCCTGATCTCCATCAGGTATCCATTTGATTAGATTAACAATTCTTTGTCATATGATCTGCAGAACATGATCATCATCTAATCCAAATGCTAATCTTATACCGATAATTAATATCCTTTGTTAATTACCAAGACTATGGACACTTTAGAGTATTTATTAACATATGTATAGAGTTCCACAATCCAAGTCCTCAACCTGAATGATATATAATTAATAAAATACTCAAGGAACAAAATGATAAACATAATCATTCAATTACATAAACAAAACTTAGAAAACAATCATCCTATGATTAGCTTCTAGATCACAAAACTAACAAGTACATATTTGGAAACTAAAATCACATATTCTAAATCAATCCACCAGCAAAGGGAACAACCACAGGGCCTTACCTCAGATACTGAATGAAAATGAACATGGTATAGAGATGTCAATTAACTAATGGTAAGAAATCGAAATATTAATTCTTATGATGACATGCATGGGACCTCAGAGCTCAGTGGGAGATATAATTCAAGCACATCTTCATATAGAGTACAACCAGACTACAATTCTTCTAGTACATACAATCCACATGTTTGATATGAGGATATTAATAATTGTTCATTTGACACTATATTAGTGTCTTCATTTTTTGGGTTTCGTACAACAATATCCCCATTTGTATTTCAATATGGAAGATGATGAGATGATCCAGCCAGTTCGGCATAGCTTCTGGTCATAAAAAGTGTGTTTAATTTTTTATGCTTGTATTACATTATATAATTAGTGAATTATTTTTGTGTAATATTTTGTGTTAACATAGTTTGATTACGAATTATTTTTTTACCAATTATTTCATACGTTTTGGGCCTTTTGGCAATAAAAAATGTGTTTAGTGTTTTCTGTCAAAAAAGTTCGAGTTTCCGAGTCAACTCGGCTAATTCCGGCCGATTCCGGCCGATTCATCTGATTCCGATTCAACGGTCAAGACTCTGATTCCTATTCCGATTCCGAGTTTTAGAACCATGATCATCATAGTCCACTTTTATTTGCCATAACCTGGTATCATTTTTGCATGACCATGGACGTGAATAATAAGAGAGAGAATCTCAGTGTAATTAGTTCCACTGGTCTTAAACCTTTCAAACAGATGATATCCATTATTGCATTGCATGTATTTATGTTTGAATCTCCATTTGATGATACAGTAAATGAACGAGCAGATTAATATTAGATATGACTTAATCTTCCAAATTATATGAATAGTAAGATAGAGTAAGCAACTTAATTATTACTTTTTAAATTTAAGTAGCAACTTAAATATTGATTTTGCAAAACGAGCCAAAATAATACTTTACAAATACAATCATCAGAGAAAAAAAAAGTTTGTAAAATATCATTAGAAAAATTGCTCTATTGTATTCTCCTGGTACATAGATATTGCATTAACTGCATCTCAATATGTTATAAAAATAGACTTGCACAATTAAAGCTAATTAAGTCCAACGATAAAAGAACTATGCAAAGTCCAAGATCAATGTAACAACCAATAATTAAGAGTAATATAATCTTAACTGAGTTATTGCAACTGCATTCGAAGATAAATGCATAATTAAGATCACCAGCGCGCATCTAATGATGTGGGGCATCCAAATTGGACTTTTCATCTTAGAAGGACAGAATGGCCGGTCATTCTTAAATTAGTAATAAATATCTTACGTGCAGATGCAGTAGATCTGAGCACATTTAATCAATGAAACTAGTCCTATGAACTTCTCGTTGGGGACGGGTCACGGAAACGTTAAAAGAGTAATTTCGTCAATCACCTTGCAGTAATATATACTCCAATACCTGAGCAAATCGAGAAATATGGAAGGCATACAAAAAGTGATCACCACAAGCAATTAAGAACAAAAAATAAAAAGAGAGAGAGAGACAAAATTTTACGTGGAAACTCTTTCAAGAGAAAAGCACAGGATCATGGCACAAAATCACTATAACAAGGAGTCTTATAATACAAACAGATAATTAATCCAATAATACTCTCTCTTACATTCTCTTACAATAATATACACTAATCTACGAAGTTCTCAAGTATATTCGGAGGATTGGAACAACAGCGCAAACCCTAAAAAATATCTTGGAGAACAAACTTTGTTCTAATATAGAAAAAAGCTCATGAGATTGATTTACCTAACTCACGGTTTTGGCTTTTAATCAAACTAGATAATTAGTGGCTCCTTGAAAGAGTCTTCTGCCGGGAACAACAAATCCAAATTGGGTTTCGTCAGACTTCTAGGTATTGTACGGTTATAGGTTTTTGTATTTCGTTTAAACTGTTCATCAAGACTAACAAAATACAAAGTTGGACGAGGAAAATATTTTCCCGGGCCTAACTAATTTACCTCACCAATTTTCTTCTTTTCTCCTTCACGTGTGTTGTTAGTTGTTGAAAGCCATAATTGCAGTCTCTAAATGAGGTGTAAAACACAGATGGAGTAAGATAGAGTTACAACAAAGTATATTAAACCACTTGTTCCAGTAGATTAACTTATTCCACATTAATAACTCCGCCAATAAGGCCCATTGTCATAAACATCAATTCATTTTCTAATTTCTTATTCCTCTAAGAGGACTAATTTAAGACATGATTTTATCTTCAAACGAAGTGTAAAATATAAATAGCAAGATAGAGTAACCAACTTAATCCTTTATAAATTTAAGCAGTAGCATTAATATTGTATTTTCAATCAGAGAAAAAAAAATTGTCAAAAAATCATGAGAATTTTTTTTTCTATTGTATTCTCTTAGTACTGTCTCGATTAATTTATTGATTTCACTATTAGATGTTAAACAAATAGACGAGTACAATTTAAGCTAATTTAAGTCCAACGATAAAAGAAATATGCTAAGTCCAATATCAATGTAACTAGGGGTGTCAATACCACCCTTAGATCCGTTTACCAACATGTACCATAGTCTTTTTTTTCTGTTTATTTTAATCGTTATTTTGAATTGTTTCTTAAATTAAGGAATAATTTAAACTAGGGTTTAGTTATTTAATATATATATATATATATTTTATAGGTGAAATTAGTCACCAAAATAGTTGTTACTCATCAGATCCTCATTGCAATATATGTCTTGAGCCGACTGTTGTGATAGTTTTGATGACCCTAAAGAATTTGGGGGCGGAAATATTTGTCCATGTCCAGAATGTAATTTATGAATGGGATGGTGCGACAACACTGCCAATTTAAGTAATATGATGTTAAATTATATACATGTCCAGAATGTACATGGAGGAATTTTTATACATGTCCAAAATGTAATCACGGGACGACCTGCTCTCCAGTCCTTGTAAACAGATGATATCCATTGCACTGCATGTATTTCTGACCTGCTGCATCCAATTAACTGACAAGCTTCGAAATGTGAAACAGTTATGTGTGAATGGATTTGATTACGATCGAAGCCTTCAAGCAAATTTGACGAACTGCGTCAATTGTCGTAGGTATATGTATATAAATATTCACACCACGTGTAATTTTTCAAAAATATTTATTCCATCCAGAAGATACAGTAGATTTGTAACTATTTTTCTCCTTGTTTGTTGTATTTCGTTTGATGAATGTACTCGGGATTTGTATTTGCAATAACAACCAAAATAATACTTTACAAATATAATCATTAGAGAAAAAGAAATTGTCAAAAAATCAATAGAATTTTTTTTCTATTGTACTCTATTAGTACGGTATCAATTTAATTCATTGATTTCACTATTAGATGTTATACAAATAGACGTTTGCAGTTAAAGCTAATTAAGTCTAACTATAAATAAAATATGCAAAATTCAAGATCAATGTAATGGCCATTAATTAAGGGTAATATAATGTTAACTGAGATATTGTATTGACTACATTCCAAGGTCAATGCATATATTATGGAGATCAACAGCGCGCATCTAATGCTGTGGTGCATTTCATCTTATTAGGGGGAACAGAATGGTAAGTCGTTGTCTTATTAGCAATAAATATCTTAGCTGGACATGCAGTAAGTAGATCGGAACATGGCGCAAAATTGCTATAACAAGGAGTCTTACAATACAAACAGATAATTAAGCCAATAATACTCTCTTTCACATTTTCTTACAATAATATAGACTAATATAAGAAGTTCTCAAGTGTATTCCGTGGATTGCAACAACATAGCAAACCCTATAAAATATCTTGGAGAACACACTTTGTTCTAATATAGAAAAAAGCACATGCGATTGATTTACCAAACTCACGGTTTTGGCTTTTAATCAAACTAGATAATTAGTGGCTCTTTGAAAGAGTCTTCTGCCGGAAACAACAAATCCAAATTGGGTTTCGTCATACTTCTAGGTATTGTACGGTTATAGGTTTTACAGTTGGAATAAATATATTGTATTTCGTTTAAATTGTTCATCAAGACTAACAAAATACAAAGTTAGATGAGGAAAATATTTTCCCGGGCCTAACTAATTTACCTCACCAATTTTCTTCTTTTCTCCTTCACGTGTGTTGTTAGTTGTTCAAAGCCATAAATGCAGTCTCTAAATGAGGTGTAAAAAACAGATGGAGTAAGATAGAGTTACAACAAAGTATGTTAAACCACTTGTTGCGGAAGATTAACTTATTCCACATTAATAACTCCACCAATAAGGCCCATTGTCATAAACATCAATTCATTTTCTAATTTTTTATTCCTCTAAGAGGATTAATTTAAGACATGATTTTATCATCAAACGAAGTGTAAAATATAAATAGCAAGATAGAGTAACCAACTTAATCCTTTATAAATTTAAGTAGTAGCATTAATATTGTATTTTCAATCAGAGAAAAAAAAATTGTCAAAAAATCATTAGAAATTTTTTTTCTATTGTATTCTCTTAGTACTATATCGAATAATTCATTGATTTTCCTATTAGATGTTAGACAAATAGACGAGTACAATTCAAGCTAATTAAGTCCAACGATAAAAGAAATATGCTAAGTCCAATATCAATGCAACTAGGGGTGTCAATGCCACCCTTTTATCCTTTTACCAACATGTACCATATTTTTTTTTTCTGTTTATTTTAATCGTTATTTTGAATTGTTTCTTAAATTAGGGAATAATTTAAACTAGAGTTTAGTTATTTAATATATATATATATATATATATATATATATTTCATAGGCAAAATTAGTAACCAAAATAGTTGTTACTCATGAGATCCTCATTGCAATAGATGTCTTGAGCCGACTGTTGTGATAGTTTTGATGACCCTAAAGAATTTGGGAGAGGAAATGTTTGTACATGTCCAGAATGTAATTCATGAATGGGCTGGTGCGACAACACTGCCAATTTAAGTAAGATGATTTTAAATTATATACATGTCCAGAATGTAATACATGGAGGAATTTTTCGTACATGTCCAAAATGTAATCACGAGACGACCTGCTCTCCAGTCCTTGTAAACACAAAATTTGACGAACTGACAAGCTGCTGCATCGAATTAACTGACAAGCTTCGAAATGTGAAACAGTTATATGTGAAAGGATTTATGAATTACGATCGAAGCATTGAAGCAAATTTGACGAACTGCGTCAATTGTCGTAGGTATATTTATATATATATTCACACCACGTGTAATTTTTCAAAAATATTTATTCCATCCAGAAGATACAGTAGATTTGTAACTATTTTTCTCCTTGTTTGTTGTATTTCCTTTGATGAATGTACTCGGGATTTGTATTTGCAATAACAACCAAAATAATACTTTACTAATATAATCATTAGAGAAAAAGAAATTGTCAACAAATCAATAGAATTTTTTTTCTATTGTACTCTATTAGTACTGTATCAATTTAATTCATTGATTTCACTATTAGATGTTATACAAATAGACGTTCGCAATAAAAGCTAATTAAGTCTAACTATAAATAAAATATGAAAAATTCAAGATCAATGTAATGGCCATTAATTAAGAGTAATATAACCTCAACTGAGATATTGTATTGACTACATTCCAAGTTCAATGCAGATATTATGGAGATCAACAGCGCGCATCTAATGCTGTGGGCATTTCATTTTATTAGGGGGAACGGAATGGTAAGTCGTTGTCTTATTAGCAATAAATATCTTAGCTGGACATGCAGTAAGAAGATTGGAACATGGCACAAAATCACTATAACAAGGAGTCTTACAATACAAACAGATAATTAAGCCAATAATACTCTCTTTCACATTTTCTTACAATAATATTAACTAATATAAGAAGTTCTCAAGTGTATTCGGTGGATTGGACCAACAGGGCAAACCCTAAAAAATATCTTGGAGAACAAACTTTGTTCTAATATAGAAAAAAGCTGATGCGATTGATTTACCTAACTCACGGTTTTGGCTTTTAATCAAACTAGATAATTAGTGGCTCTTTGAAAGAGTCTTCTGCCGGAAACAACAAATCCAAATTAGGTTTCGTCATACTTCTAGGTATTGTACGGTTATAGGTTTTACCGTTGGAATAAATACATTGTATTTCGTTTAAACTGTTCATCAAGACTAACAAAATACAAAGTTGGACAAGGAAAATATTTTCCCGGGCCTAACTAATTTACCTCACCAATTTTCTTCTTTTCTCCTTCACGTGTGTTGTTAGTAGTTCAAAGCCATAAATGCAGTCTTTAAATGAGGTGTAAAAAACAGATGGAGTAAGATAGAGTTACAACAAAGTATGTTAAACCACTTGTTCCGGTAGGTTAACTTATTCAACATTAATAACTCCGCCAATAAGGCCCATTGTCATAAACATCAATTCATTTTCTAATTTCTTATTCCTCTCAGAGGATTAATTTAAGATATGATTTTATCTTCAAACGAAGTGTAAAATATAAATAGCAAGATAGAGTAACCAACTTAATCCTTTATAAATTTAAGTAGTAGCATTAATATTGTATTTTCAATCAGAGAAAAAAAAATTGTTAAAAAATCATTAGAAATTTTTTTTCTATTGTATTCTCTTAGTACTGTATCGAATAATTCATTGATTTCACTATTAGATGTTAAACAAATAGACAAGTACAATTCAAGCTAATTAAGTCCAACGATAAAAGAAATATGCTAAGTCCAATATCAATGTAACTAGGGGTGTCAATGCCACCCTTTTATCCTTTTACGAACATGTACCATATTCTTTTTTTTCGGTTTATTTTAATCGTTATTTTGAATTGTTTCTTAAATTAGGGAATAATTTAAACTAGAGTTTAGTTATTTAATTAATATATATATATATATATATATTTATAGGCGAAATTAGTAACCAAAATAGTTGTTACTCGTCAGATCCTCATTGCAATAGATGTCTTGAGCCGACTGTTGTGATAGTTTTGATGACCCTAAAGAATTTGGGAGAGGAAATGTTTGTACATGTCCAGAATGTAATTCTTGAATGGGCTGGTGCGACAACACTGCCAATTTAAGTAAGATGATTTTAAATTATATACATGTCCAGAATGTAATACATGGAGGAATTTTTATACATGTCCAAAATGTAATCACGGGACGACCTACTCTCCAGTTCTTGTAAACATATGATATCCATTGCACTGCATGTATTTTTGACCTGCTGCATTGAATTAACTGACAAGCTTCGAAATGTGAAACAGTTATCTGTGAATGGATTTATGAATTACGATCGAAGCCTTCAAGCAAATTTGACGAACTGCGTCAATTGTCGTAGGTATATGTATATATATATTCACACCACGTGCAATTTTTCAAAAATATTTATTCCATCCAGAAGATACAGTAGATTTGTAACTATTTTTCTCCTTGTTTGTTGTATTTCCTTTGATGAATGTACTCGGGATTTGTATTTGCAATAACAACCAAAATAATACTTTACAAATATAATCATTAGAGAAAAAGAAATTGTCAAAAAATAAATAGAATTTTTTTCTATTGTACTCTATTAGTACTGTATCAATTTAATTCATTGATTTCATTATTAGATGTTATACAAATAGACGTTCGCAATTAAAGCTAATTAAGTCTAACTATAAATAAAATATGCAAAATTCAAGATCAATGTAATGGCCATTAATTAAGAGTAATATAATCTTAACTGAGATATTGTATTGACTACATTCCAAGGTCAATGCATATATTATGGAGATCAATAGCGTGCATCTAATGCTGGGGGGCATTTCATCTTATTAGGGGGAACGGAATTGTAAGTCGTTGTCTTATTAGCAATAAATATCTTAGCTGGACATGCAGTAAGTAGATCGGAACATGGTGCAAAATCACTATAACAAGGAGTCTTACAATACAAACAGATAATTAAGCCAATAATACTCTCTTTCACATTCTCTTACAATAATATACACTAATATATGAAGTTCTCAAGTGTATTCGGTGGATTGGAACAACAGAGCAAACCCTAAAAAATATCATGGAGAACAAACTTTGTTCTAATATAGAAAAAAGCTCATGAGATTGATTTACCTAACTCACGGTTTTGGCTTTTAATCAAACTAGATAATTAGTGGCTCTATGAAAGAGTCTTCTGCCAGAAACAAGAAATCCAAATTGGGTTTCGTCAGACTTCTAGGTATTGTACGGTTATAGGTTTTATAGTTGGAATAAATACATTGTATTTCGTTTAAGCTGTTCATCAAGACTAACAAAATATGAAGTTGGACAAGGAAAATATTTTCCCTGGCATAACTAATTTACCCACCAATTTTCGTCTTTTCTCCTTCACGCGTGTTGTTAGTTGTTGAAAAACATAAATGCAGTACTATATGAGGTGTAAAAAACAGATGGAGTAAGATAGAGTTACAACAAATTTAAATCACTGAACTTCAGGTAGATTAACTTATTCAACATTAATAACAATAAGGCCCATTATCATAAACATCAATTCATTTCCTAATTTCTTATTCCTCTAAGTGGATTAATTTAAGACATGATTTTATCTTTCAAACGAAGTGTAAAATACAAATAGCAAGATAGAGTAACCAACATAATCATTTTTAAATTTTAGTAGCATTAGTATTGTATTTGCAGTAACATTCATCAAAGGAAATGCCTCCAACCAGGAGAATAGATTGAATTTAAAAATAATATTACATAATTTAGAAGTAAAATTAAAACTGAAATAAAATTAAAATACTATCTAAAAATAAAAAATAAAATAAAAAATACGTCTACCCCTCTCAAAAGAAAGGTAAGTATAAGTAACCAATATTTGCATCTTACACACGATTAATTTGCATGCATCTTGTGGAATGAAGAATAGTTAAGCTTATGGCCTGATTTGTCACGTCCAAGGTACAAGTAGCTAATATTTTTTATTAGGTTCAAAAAATGTTAAAGATGTTGTGATCATAGTATAGTATGCAAACTCAGCTGAGCCAGATAGGAATTGGCTGAGTCGGAACGGAATCGGATGACACCGATTCAATTTTTGACCAAGTTACGCAAGAGCCATTTTTTTACCAGGTTATTTGATGACCAGATTCAGGATTGAGATTGGGTTAAGACCAAGGTTATGTTTGTTGACATAAGACTCTGGTTTGGATAGAGAAACACACTTGGAAGGAAGGAGTGTATCTCTTGCTGAATAGAAATTAGTTGTGACATTAGTCATGGAATAAGTATCTTATTCTGCACTTTTGTTGTTAAGTATGAATAAAGTGTGATTGAATAGTATGACATAAAAAATCACTTATGTCATCATATATTAATCCACCTATTCGGGTAGTTATTGTCATGTCTCTCCTCTTAAATTAACCCATTCACCTACTATTAAATTCATATTCAATCTCCCATCCAATCTTTCTAAATTAGGTCGGGAATGCATTCGATCGGGAGGCAGAGAATGAGAAATTTAGAATCCATTTTAATATTATGCCAGTTTTAATTTCTAAATGTAGTATGTCTCGGTTATTATCTATTGTGTCCTTTTTAAATTATATAATATGTGATGGACAACTTATTTGTATGAGCTTTTTTATGTGATGGACAACTTATTTGTATTAGTATTTGTACATGATGGACAACTTATTTGTCATTTGACTTTCTAATTAAATTAGATAGTATTTTATTTTATTTCAGTTTTAATTTTATTTCTAAATTATGTAAAATTATTTTTAAAAAATCTTCTGATCTTGTAAATTCTTGTGTTTTAAATTTCTTTTGTAATATCTTAATTCAACAATACAACATACAACTCAACAATAAATATCCCATCATAACTTGAGATAAACAAATTATTCCAACATAATTTTAACCCACAACCAATTAAACATGAACAAAAAGATAACAACCAAGAAAAAGTCATTTTCTCGTTTTGCAACAGCTACCAAGATATTTCATGGGGCCTCATTGTAAATATGATGGGACCTAACATGTTTTCTGGAGTGAAAACTGTTCGGATAATGGTATACATATTTTAGATTTATATGTGCTTTAATTTTATTTTTTCAGAGTTAGTGACTTTAAATGTCTATTAACAATTTCATTGATAAAAAAACGTATTTACAATCGGTCAAATGACCGCAATTCCTAAATCTACTCTTATTCTCATAAAAACCTTTAAACTACTCTAAAATTCTAATCTATTTTAATTACCCTAATAACTTAATATTCATCTCGCTCCACGACCGGATCTGCTTATTCGACCACTGCCGCGGTCCGACAACAACTAGATCTACTAATCATCGCGCTCCAATCGAGATGTTGATCACCCTAACTCCATCTCGGTTCACGACCGGATCTGCTTCTACCACCATCGCCGTGCTCCGACAATGGCTGGATCTTTTTCATCGTCTCACTCTAATCAAGATGGAGACTACACTACGAACTCTTGTCAGACAATTTTGTATGTACCAGTAGATGTACATACAGCCTGATTTTGTCAAGTGTGCCAGTATGTTTTGCTTTGTTGCCAGACAATGTGTGCAAGTATTGGGGTAATTATTGGACTTGGTAATAGTAACAAATGGAATTCATCTTTAAATTCAATTTGTTGATGTTTCTTTTACTAATGCAAACTAATAACTTTGTATACTATAATTAGAAAAAAAAATGTAAATGTGAAGACAGGATTTGTGCATTCAAGGTGCTTGAGGAAATGCCTCTCTCTGCCAATTTCATTAGAGAACATGTGATATCTAGTAAATGCAGACATCAAATTAAATGGGTTTCAGAGTTTGTGTCACTGACAGCGCTGCATAAGATTTGTACGCTGGATGAAGTGAAATATACTCTGTTAAAATAATAACCCAGATCCGGCCCAAATTTCGTGTGATATTTTCCTAAAGTAACTGAAATCTTGCCTTTATATATGCACCGTCTGATCAGAATCTATACCAACTCGGTCTTTTTTATAATTCACTGGATCTTCAATTATCGTACTTAAACAGATCGAACAGTACAGATCCAAACTCAGATCTGCACCGTCTGATCAATTCTTTCCTGTTTTGCTCGGCCCAGATCCGGCCCAAATGTTCCCTTGTCCTTCCTCCCAAATCGAATGTTAAACCCTAGCTAGTTTCATTGTTTATCTCTACAAGTCTGAAAAGCACAAAGAACAAAGAAAAATGGAGTTCTGTCCATGGTGTGGTTTGATGCTACAAATCGAGCCGGCTAGAGGTGGCCGTAATTTGTCTCTCTCCTGCCCTGTTTGCCCCTATTACTGCATCCCTGTATCCAAGGTTATATTCATAAATTGTTTTTTTTTTATAAATTTCTTGTTTGTTTATTAGTTTGGTTGGTACTGTTTGAGTTTGATTCTTTGAATTTGGTTCAGATTGAGAAGGAGATTGCAATTGTTAAGAAGGAGGTTGAACCGATCTTCAGTGGGGCTGATGCCATGAAATTGGCACCCAAAACAAAAGGTAATTTTTTTGTGTCAGCACTGTTTGGTATATATTAGAAATTGTGATGAAATTCAAATAAATACTTCACTAATTAATTTTTCATTGTTTTTACAATACAATATCTAAGTTCTACTTATAATGGATACAAGACTCAATGAGCCGTACCATTTTTTTTTTCCGTATATGGTAACCTTGATTTTTGCCATTTTTGGCAGAGTCAGGAAGAATAGGGTTTAATTGGTAAACGTTAAATTGGATTTGCTAAATGTACCAGGAACTTGCATGTCTAATAGTATCATACTGATTAGGTTATTCCATTATTAGTTCCTGCATCAGGAAATATTGTTAACCTTAGTACAAAATCAAGTATCTGTGATTTGATATTTCATGTTTTTTATTTCTTTTTTGAAGGCATAGCATATTGAGGGCAAGTATAGTTCTTATGTGTGAACATTGCTAACAATGTTGTTAATAGTAATGGGGAATTTCACGTATACCCCTCAAAAACTTCGAAATTATGTATTTCCCCTTCTAAATTTCATAATATCATATTTACCCTTCTAAATTTCAAGAACTTACAAATTTACCTATTTTTATTGTCTTTTCTATTAAAACTCGTTTAAATTTATAAAGTACCAATTTTTCCCTTTATTAAGAAAAATAAAAACTATGTAGCATGTTTGAAAAAACTGTCAATCTTCTAATTGGTCAATTTTTGAGGGCAAATGGGTCAATTTTATTATTATGATGCTTGCACAGGAACGTACCTTAATGCCACCTTGTTATGAGTTTCAGACGGGGATATATGTAATTTTGATGTTTTTGAGGGGTATACATGATATTCCCTCTAATGAGTAATTAGTACCGGTGGGGTTTTTTAATTTTTGTTGTTTATATATGTTGTTATATTCTCCTCTTACTCTTGTTAACTTTTAACTTGAATTGCTTGTAGCAACATGTCCGAGGTGCCACAATGGCGAGGCGTACTTCAAGCAAATGCAAATCCGGTCGGCTGATGAACCCATGACCACCTTTTACAAATGCTGTAATGACAATTGCCGCTATGACTGGCGTGAGGACTAAGAGTTTACTTATAAACTTCAGTTTTGTTTTCTATTCCCTTTTTCAATCATTCATCTGGTAAATTGGAGGGTGAGTGTATGTGTGTGTGTGTGAGAGAGAGAGAGGGAGAGCACAAGTATCTTGATTTTTTTTTTGTGAGATAGTGTTGATTGCTGTGCTGTCTTTGTATATAGTTGGTTAGAAATTCCTAGATAAACAAACTGGTAGGAATAAAATTTTGTGCCATTTGGAAATACACACTACTGTTCTATTCTTTGAAAAAGATACAAGTTCAACTCGAAAGATGGTTTAAGTCATCTCTTAATTAGGTCGGATGCTAATAATATTACATCCAAGATTATTGTCTCAGTATAAATATAGCTGTTCACTGATTTCTACAATTAGACTTTCCTAACTTGTGCTCTTCCTGTACCAGTAGATGTACATACAGCCTAATTTTGTCAAGTGTGCCAGTATGTTTTGCTTTGTTGCCAGACAATGTGTGCAAGTATTGGGGTAATTATTGGACTTGGTAATAGTAACAAATGGAATTCATCTTTAAATTCAATTTGTTGATGTTTCTTTTACTAATGCAAACTAATAACTTTGTATACTATAATTAGAAAAAAAAAATGTAAATGTCAAGACAGGATTTGTGCATTCAAGGTGCTTGAGGAAATGCCTCTCTCTGCCAATTTCATTAGAGAACATGTGATATCTAGTAAATGCAGACATCAAATTAAATGGGTTTTATGAGTTCGTATGTGATGTACCAGTTCTAAACCTTCTCTCTTGTCTTACAAATGCTAAACACTTGCATGTTCATGAACCAATTTCTGTCACTGACAAGTGTGACCAATGCAAACAGGATAAACTCTGCATCATAGAAACTAAAACAGTTAAGTAGGTAGGGGTGGCTGCTTAACTGTTTTTTGTCAGAGTTTCTTGAGGTTTTTAAATAGTAGTATTTACTTCTGAGCTACTTAACTGTTTGTGTTCCTATGGTGTACAGTTTACCCTGTTTGGTCCTTTACTTTTTGAGAAATTTATACACCCACCGCTAGGGGTGCAAACAGATTGGATATTATCCGACCGAATTTGATAAAACGGATATCCGAATATCTGTGCGGATACGAATACAGATATGGTTTTTAATTTTAATTATCCGTATCCGAATAGTAAATATATAATATATAGTTTAATATATATTATTGAAAAATTTATGTTATTCACTATTATAAAAAAACGGATATCTGTATTCGTATCCATTTAATATTCGATCTGTATCCGTATCCATCTAATATATGATCTGTATCCGTATCCGTATCCGTATCCAAAAAATAAAAACGGATACGGATATGGTTTTACCACTATCCAATCCGTATCCGATCCTTTTGCACCCCTACCCACCGCACCCGCACCGACACACTCAGAATTCAAATCCTCTCCACATTAATGCACCGTTTGAGTTTAGATCCAGACTGTTTGATTAAATCCGAACCAATATTAAAGGACCCGTTACACTGCCTCAAGCATCTGTGTCTGAATGTTTAGATCCAGACTGTTTGATTAAATTTGTGCTTGACGAAATGCCTCTATGTGCATTTCTATGTATTTCTTGACAATTTTTTTTCTAGCTGCTTTTTCATTTTTATTTTATGAGTAAAATAGACAAAAGGGGATGCTAATATGCAATTGGCTCTGTACTTGACAAAAGTAAAAGAATCAATCTCTAAACATAAAATTTCAGATTTATTATAATTTATTCATAACATTCAAAAATAAAAAAATTTAATGGTTGGATTATTATTTAATAATTTAAAAAAAAAATAAGATCACAAAGATTCATGTACCTTGAATGAAAAATACCACAATTAAGACGTGATCTCTGATCCTTAGATTGATTAATATATTTCAGACAGAAAGTCAAGCCCTCTAATTAAACATGTCACGTGCAATACATATGCCGAGGGATGTGAATGTGATTAAAATTTAGTCCATTGTCTGACTAGAGCCATTCGATCTGATTAAAATTTAATTATATTCACTTGCAGAATGTTTAGTTGCAAAACAATAATAAGTATGTTTAGTTGCAAAACAATAATAACTAGAATAATTCTTTTTTCTGTTTGTTTTATTAAAATAACTAAATTTCAGTTTTTATAAAAATAAACTATCCTAATAAGACCAACAACTTAGATTTCTTATACAAAATAGATTATTTGGAATAGCCTACTCAAGTAATAACTTATTCTCAACCAAACTAAACATATCTTTGATCAACATGAATTATGAATTTGTAAGCAAACGGATACGATCGAATATCGAATCGAATTTAATCTGATATTCATTGGACCACGCCCATTCAATTCCATATTTAATAAATTTTGTAAAACTTTAAAAAAATTAGGATATAAAATGCTACTGCTAGATACCAAAATACGTTTCCTCTTCTTGTATTAATGGAATGAAGAAGGCGCCAAAATTTAGAGGCATTTGGGTCAACACCACCAAATCCTAGGAGTGCCATTCCCAATGTGAAATCGGATTGGTCATCTGCAACATTGAATTTAAATCAAAAATTTAATTCTATTAAAAAAATGCACCAATGATGCGGTTTTATCATGTGCATGTTTTTTTGTATTTCTCAGCTTTTTAGTTCCATTTAGGAGTTCTACTAGGGTGTTTTAAGTTTATCAAAAAAAAAATTTGAATTAAATTCTAAAATTTATCGGATTGACTTCAAATGATGAATCTGAACTCTGAAAACTCATCAACCTTATGAGTGATGCATCTATATAATTTTTTTTTAAATTTCAAACTAATTTAATAATAAGTAAGCGGTTAAAACTAAAAGATTTATAAATTAATTTTAATACATTTATTTTATTAACATTTTTTATTACTTGACTCTATACCGAGCTAATTTGAAAGTTTTAATTTTTTGCATGTAGATGCATCGATCAATCTATACATATTTAGGATTGCACTATTGGTGGAGTTGCATCAGTTTGTTTTTGACAGAACGAGTTCCATTTATTTAAAAAAAAAAAAAAATCAATCTCTCTTTCTCAAATATTTGATTTTTTAAATTCCAAAACAAATCACAACATTCATGTTGTTTGAAAGATGTCCATTCGTCATCTTAAATTATTAATTAACATCCTTTGAAGAGAAGCAACACAGAACCAATTAATGTTTCTTCATCTATACATTACAGTCAATATAGACCTGATTTTTATTCTTTCTCTATTTGGCGTGCTTTGGAAACTTTCCCCGGATTCCATGGACAAAAAATGAAAAATATATATATATATATATATATATATATATATATATATATATATATATATATAACCAGTAATCAATGATCACGTACCAGAAACGTCAACGGTTTCGAAATCACCAAAAATAATGACATATTTAATTTCTTTCTTTGCTTATTAAAATAATAACATATTTAACCTCCATATCCATGCATGCTTATTGGATCCCTCTTCCACTGGAACAGTCACATGCAACAATACCAGTGCAGAAAAGAAAATTAATTGCGTAATAACCAATTTATTCAACAAATGATTTACCAATTTGGGTTAAACCTATGGAGCTTCTTCATTGGAGCTTTCTTCTTGCTTCTCCTATGGCGAGCAGTTGAAGCATTAGAATGGGCATGGCTCAGGCCGAGGCGCCTAGACCGAGCTCCGGAAGCAAGGATTGCGTGGCACCATGTACCGATCTCTCTCCGGTGATGTAAAGGAGAGCAACCGGTTAAATAATGAAGCTCGCACCAAGCTCATGCCCAATTCGCACGACATTACTGCTCGTGTTGAGCCAATGCTACATCGTGTGATGAAAGAATACGGTGAGAATTATTATCATTTTTCTCTTCTTTTTTTGTTTTCATTGGAGATGGATGATTGATTTTCTTCTTTTTGAAATTTCATGTATACCCTCAAAAACTTCAAAATTATATATTTCCCTTCTAAAGTTCACAACATCATATTTACTCTTCTATATTTCAAAAACTCACAAGTTTACTCATTTTATTACCTTTTCTATCAAAACTCAATTTATAAAGTACCCATATTACCCTTTATTAAAAAAATAAAAAATATGTAGCATGTTTGTACAAATGTAGACAAATTAACCATTTGCCATCAACCAACCAATTATAAGATTGACATTTTCCTTAAATAGGCTACATATTTTATTAAATTTTTAATAAAGAATAATATGGGTATTTTATAAATTTTAAATTAGTTTTTTAAGATGCAATAAAATGGATAGATATGTGAGTTTTTGAAATTTGAATGGAAAAATATGGTATTATGAAGATTAGTGAGGGTATACGCAATTTCCAAACTTTTGAGGGGTATGCATGAAATTCCCCCTTTCTTTATTCATTAATGCTATTTAATTACCATGGTGTATGAAGCTATGAAAATTGATTTATTTTTGAAAACATACAGGCAAACAATCTTTCACTTGGTATGGACCATATCCAAGAGTTACTATCAGAGATCCAAAATTA
Organism: Carex cristatella; assembly: GCA_024447775.1. Taxonomy (NCBI): domain Eukaryota; kingdom Viridiplantae; phylum Streptophyta; class Magnoliopsida; order Poales; family Cyperaceae; genus Carex; species Carex cristatella. The sequence continues at coordinate 1,823,846 of JAJHPF010000026.1, read as the reverse complement.
GTGAGAGAAATTCTATCCAATAAATTTGGGCACTATGAGAAACAAAAAGTAAGTGGATTTGTTTGGTTGTTAGCAGATGGGCTTTTGATATATGAAGGGGAGAAATGGCATAAGCACAGGAGAATTCTCAATCCTGCCTTTCATCTAGAAAAGTTAAAGGTAGTTTGTTCATATAAAAAAAACCTTTCATTATTCAATCCAGCTTTGTTTGATAATTTATTTGGACCTACATTGGACCAGTTTGGTATATTTGTTAGTAAGGTTATTATACTGGTAGGTACCAGAACCATATGTTGATATCATAATAGTTTCATCAACCAATTGACAATAACAACAGAACTGTTATTCCTGGAGCAATGACAAATCTTCAAATTTACTGCTTCAAGTTTCAAAAGTTAATTTCTCATGCTTCAAATTTTAAAGATGCAAATATAATTATTTTCTTCTGATTGAAGAGCTCATGAACACATGCTCCTTTTCAGAGGATGTTGCCGGAATTCTCTATTTGTTGTGATGAACTAGTAGGAAGATGGGAGAACTCTGCGGGGTCTGACGGGTCGTTTGAGTTGGACGTGTGGCCAGAGTTGCAAAATTTTACTGGAGATGTTATTTCAAGATCAGCATTTGGTAGTAGTTACCAGGAAGGAAGGCTCATTTTCCAACTCCAAGGCGAGCAAGCTGAGTGCGTTGTCTGTTGGGAATTATTCGGTAAGAAACAGAACACACAGAAATTGATTTTTTCACTCAACTTAATTTATTAATAAAACAGATACAAGACACGCTATTTAACATGGAGCATATTCCTAATTTAGCACCCACTAACTTCATGACAGCACTGCTATAATTAGCCTCCCACTAAACCCACTACATGACTTTAACTAACAATAAATAACTACCCATTCTAACCAATTTCAGCACACCTCTAAACGTGCTGTCTATTTTTGACAAACCAGAAATACACCTGCTACTAAAAATAAAACTGCTGCTTCTAATCTTCACCTTCTATGCCTTGCTGACTTGGATTACATTCAACACTCCCCCTTAATCCAAAGTCATCTACGTTCATTATTCTTCGACACCAAACAAACTTCTCTCTTGCAAGAGCCTTGGTCATGACATCTGCAACTTGTTCATTCGTATTGACATACTCCAATTTGATTTCCTTTTGCTCAACCAACTCTCGGATGAAGTGTTGCCTCGTATCAATATGCTTCGTACGACTATGAAACACCGGATTTTTGCTCATTGCTATTGTTGATTGGTTGTCGCATAGTATTATTGTTGCACCTTTTTGCTTGCAATTCAACTCTTCTAGCACGCGTCTAAGCCATACACCTTGACATGCAGCTGATGTCACAGCATTGTACTCCGCTTCTGCTGTGGAAAGTGCAACAGTTTGTTGCTTCTTCGAATTCCAGCAAATTGCATTGTCACCATAGAAGAACACTTGCTCGGATGTGCTCCTTCTATCGTCCAGACTCCCTGCCCAATCACTATCACTATATCCAATTAAGCTTGGATTCTCCACATATTTGTACCACAGGCCATAGCTCGTTGTGCCTGCAATATACCTTAATATCCTTCTTGCTGCTCCCATGTGTTGTTTGGTCGGTGTTTGCATGAACCTCGAGATGACCCCAACTGAGTACGAGATGTCGGGACGTGTGTGTGTCAAATACATCAAGCCTCCAACCAAACTCCGGAATCGTGTTGCATCAGTATGTCCTGTGCCATCCTCTGCTGTGAGTTTTTCGTTGACATTAGATGGTGTTTGCACGGGATTGTATCCTTTCATTCCGAACTTCTCGACTAGATCTTTGGCATACTTCCTCTGAGAAATGAACATATGACCTATTTCTTGTTCAATCTCTAGCCCTAGAAAGTAGTGCATCTCACCCAAATATGTCATCTTGAACTTATGCATCATTTGTTCTTTAAATGTTTGAACCATTCCTTCCTCTGTACCGAAATAGATCATATCATCAACATATAAACAAACAACCAGCAGACTTATGTTATGTTTAATGTAGAGATTGGGCTCCTTCTTGCTTCTTGTGAACCCCAACTTCTGAAAGTATTCATCTACCTTGCTATACCATGCTCATGGGGCTTGCTTCAAGCCATAAAGTGCCTTGTATAGCTGATACACCCAGTTTTCTTTGCCTTTGATTTTGAAGCCTTCAGGTTGCTCGACATACACCTCTTCAATTAGTTCTCCATTCAAGAAAGTAGACTTAACATCGAGATGAAAGACTGGTTGCTTTAATTGGACAGCTAGTGCTAACAAGAGTCGAACGGTTTCAAACCTCGCAACAGGGGAGAATGTTTTATTGTAGTCAATTCCCTGCCTTTGTGCATAGCCTTTCACAACTAATCTTGCCTTGTATTTGAGCACCTTCCCATCAGGACCGAGCTTGGTTTTGTAGACCCATTTGACCCAGATTTCCTTGTGATCCTTTGGCAGTTCAACTAACTCCCAAGTATTATTTTCCTCGATTGCTCGCATTTCTTCTTTCATCGCTGTAACCCATTCTTCCTTTTCAATAGCTTCTTCAAAGCACTCGGGATCAGTCACTAAAAGTGCTTGTGTTGTTGTATATAATTCTTGCAAGGTTTTGGTCTTTTGTTGTGATGGTTGGTTGCCTCTTCTTCAATAAACTTGTAATGGTGTTGGTATGTCGTCATTTATGTTTGTTTCTGGCTGTTGGTTGCCTCTGCTTGTATTATCTTCTAATGGTGTTGGTATGTCATCGTTTATGTTTGTTTCTAGTTGAGGCTGCTCGCTGTCCTCATCCTCCTCGTATTGTAAAGTAGTCGATTCTTCAACACCTTCCGTGTTCCATCTCCAACTCGTATTCTCGTCGAACATCACATTACGACTGACAATTGTCTTCTTTGTTTCAGGGTTGTAGAGTCGATATCCCTTTGATTGAATACAATACCCAATGAATATGCACTTTTCAGATTTGGCATCCAACTTCTTTCGGTTGTGCGAATTGATAAGAGTGTAAGCAACGCATCCAAAGACTCGTAAGTGACTCACAGCAGGTTTCCTTCTGAACCACGCCTCATACGGAGTTTTGTTCATGACTGCTTTAGTCGGTGAAAGGTTGAGGATGTAAACTACCGTGGCTACAGCTTCTGCCCAAAAGGAATTCGGCATGTCTTTTGATTTCAGCATGCTTCTTGCCGACTCAACAACAGTTCGGTTCTTTCGCTCGGCTACACCATTTTGCTCAGGGGTGTAGGGTGTGGTTAGCTGCTGCAAGATGCCTTCTTGTTCACAAAATTGCTTGAATTCGGTTGATTGATACTCACCTCCCCGATCAGATCTTAACACTTTCAGTTTCATGCCGGTTTGTGTTTCAGTCATGGCTTTGAACTTCTTAAACATCTTAAATGCTTCGCTTTTATAGGTAATGAAGAATACCCATGTCATTCTACTGAAATCGTCGATGAACAACATAAAATATTTACTTCCTCCCATTGAACACTACATGGGGCCACAAAGGTCGGTATGCACCAATTCAAGTACTTGAGTTGCACAGAGAGATTGATCCTTCGGAAATGATAATTTTGATTGTTTGCCAAGAATACACCCTTCACATAACCCAACATCCTCTATCTCTGGTAGGCCTATCACCATATTTTTCTGGTTTAGCAATTTCAAACCATTAATATTTAAATGCCCATACCTTAGATGCCATAATCTGCTTTGATTAGGTTCCATAACTGCAAGTGCAGTATCATCAACCTTTGTAATTTCCAGCGGAAACAAGTTATTTTTTGTCTTCTGAATGGTTGCCATCACATGCTTTGTTGATAACTCCTCAACTTTACAAGTGTTGCCTTCGAATTTGATCGCATACCCGCTGTCCATCATTTGGCCGATGATTAGGAGGTTTTGTGAAAGTAGCGGGATGTAGTATACATTGTGTATATACCTTGTATTGTTTGAAGTTTGGACAGCCACCTTGCTGATACCTTCAACTTGTATTTGTTTGTCGTTGCTGAGTCTCACAGGCTTCTTGTATGACTCATCCAATTCTTCGAAGAGATACTTGTAACCGGACATGTGATTAGAACACCCGCTGTCTAAGAACTAAACTTGACTTGTGTCTGACTTCTCGTCAGTTTTAGTCATGAAGAGCATGGTTTCAGTGCCTTTCTCATTGTCTTTCTCCTGTACAACATTGACTAGCTCTTCCTCACGCTTCTTCTTGTAGCAATCAGCCTGCACCTGGCCGATTCTATGACAATAGTGGCATTCAACGCTTTGCTCGCCTTGTCCGTCTTCCCTCTTCTTCTTGTAGCAATCTGCCTTGACGTGACCAAACTTGTGACAATAGTAGCACTCGATATCCTTCTTTGTTGTTTGTTGTTGACGGTTGTCTCTACTGCTCGTGCCTCTTCCACGACCTCTACCGCTGCGACCTCTTCCTCTACTTGAGTTGCCTTTGGTGAGGAAGGCGGTTTGCAGGGTTGTCCATGCCTCCTTTGCCGATGTCGCTGCTGCGATCTTTGTGAACACCGTGTCAGCAACGGCTTGTTGAATGAAGAACAGCGCCTTCGTATCGCGCTTCACTGTTTCTGTTGGTGTGGGATCAGGGGCCGGTGCTCCCTTCTCCACCAATTCTCATAGACCTTGCGACTTGAGCAAAGTTCGTATCTTGATGCTCTAGAACTCATAGTTATCTCCCTTGAACAGCGGAATCGAGAGATACGAAACGTTCATGTTCTTTGCCATGGTCGGATCTGCCTTGATCTCTCAACTTTGGCTCTGATACCACTTTTGTTGGGAATTATTCGGTAAGAAACAGAACACACAGAAATTGATTTTTTCACTCAACTTAATTTATTAATAAAACAGATACAAGACACGCTATTTAACATGGAGCATATTCCTAATTTAGCACCCACTAACTTCATCACAGCACTGCTATAATTAGCCTCCCACTAAATCCACTACATGACTTTAACTAAAAATAAATAACTACCCATTCTAACCAATTCCAGCACACCTCTAAACGTGCTGTCTATTTTTGACAAACCAGAAATACACCTGCTACTAAAAATAAAACTGCTGCTTCTAATCTTCACCTTCTATGCCTTGCTGACTTGGATTACATTCAACATTGTCAAGGCTTTTCGCACCCATTACATCCCTTTCTACTGGTATGTATCTTGCCCCCTTGTTATCCTTGTTTTTATTCTGAGATGATTTTTGTAAATTGGTCATATACAAGTCAAATGATTTTGATCAGTGAGCAAGTGTCACCAGGGACGGACTCAGGAATTAGGCTAGGAGTAGGCAAAAATATAAGTTGGGCCGAAAAGAAAATTAGTTGGGAAAAAATGAATTTGAGTCATGAATAAGCAAACTTGTTTACAATAGAAGTAGGCAATCAATATATAAGGATTAATATTTTTTTTTCCTCGAAATCCAGGGTGTCTACCTCTGGGTCTTATTGGTTCCGCCCCACCCCACAGTGTCACTATAGTAGTGTACATAAAAAAAAAAATTAATAAATAGAAGAAAAAAATGTCTAAGTGTTAAACATTGTCCTCTTACTTTTAGTTGTACTAAGTCAAGTTGTCTTTAAGAATTATTAAAAAATTATAGCATAATTTTACTGATAATACAGGCACCTGCCAACTAAAAACAATAAGAGGATGAAGCAAATAGATAGAGAGGTCGAGACGCTCCTTAGGGGCATGATCACAAAAAGAGAAAAAGCCATCCAAAATGGAGAGAGCACACAAGATGACCTGCTTAATTGGTTTATTGTTGGAGTCCAACATGAGGGAAATGGAGCAAAATGGGAAATCCGATTCGAGTCACGGCATGACAATTGCAGAGGTGATAGAAGAGTGTAAATTATTTTATTTTGCAGGAAAGGATACTACCTCAGTGCTACTTACTTGGACGATGATTGTGTTGAGCATGCATCCCGAGTGGCAAGAGAAGGCGCGTGAGGAGGTGTTGCAACATTTTGGGATGGAGAAACCAGATTTTAGTGGCTTGAGTCGGCTAAAGATTGTGAGTATTTTTATTTTTAAATAAATTACGTCAAAACAGAAAGACGATAATGTTCGCTACTTAGTTTTAGCTAAAAAAATATGATCAATTTGGTTTTTTTACTAAACTACATGGGCAGATAGTGAGTTTTAATATAAGTTTGATTCTGTTTTATCTTGAACATGACAATTATAATTTTGTATGAGACTAGAAATAATTTGTTATTTCAAATTCTTAAATTTAATCTTGATTTTAGGTGACCATGATACTATACGAGGTGCTTCGCTTGTATACTCCAGTAGCTATGCTCACCCGTCATACATACAAAACCGTGCAGCTTGGTGATGTAACTTTTCCACCCGGTGTGGTTCTTGGATTGCCACTACTATTCATCCACCATGACACTGACATATGGGGCCCTAATGCTACCGAGTTCAAACCGACACGGTTTGCTGAAGGCATCTCAAAGGCAGCAAAAGATGGCCAAGGAGCCTTCTTTCCTTTCGAGTGGGGCCCATGCATCTGCATCGGGCAGAATTTTGCACTTCACTAGGCTAAAATGGGATTGAGTATGATTCTTCAGCATTTCGTATTTGAGTTGTCAGAAAAATACCAGCATGCTCCTTGCACTGTTATTACTGTACATCCTGAGCACGGCGCCCCGATTAAGTTCCATAGGATTTAACCTAATGCATTGATTTTAGGACAATGAAACATTGTATTTCAGTAGGATTTATTAGAATTCTTAGTGCTAATTGAATAAGTTATTCAATAAGCAATGATGCAATGTTATCAATCTCATGGGAATACATGAGAATTTTGACTAAATTGTAAAATTTGTCAACTAATAGGTAAAACTTTGACAGCATTGGGAGATATTTGATGGGCATTGGACAAAATTCAGTCTGATGTCCACTTGGAACCGTTCGATCCACACCAAGATTCATATAAAAATTAATTTATAAACCGCCCTGTGAATATAAATGGGGTTGCGAAACTCAACACGGATTGAACGGTTCAAACCAGCCATCAGACCCCACTATTCCAGATTCGAATTTGCTGCAATTCTTTAGCTGTGAACAGTACTCTAAAATTCCTACTTTTCCAAATTAAACTGTTAAATTATTTCAAGATTTGTGCACAAAAAATCAGCTATTTTGATATACGTGCACCAAAAATATTGGATAGCTGGATTTAAAAAAGTAGGGATTTTAGAATTACTGTCCTAAATTCGGATCGCAGCAGATTTATTACCCATTATTCCCCAGCAACAATTGCACATGTACTTGTCTCAATAATTAATAAAGTGGCCTACTAATTTCTTCAATTGCTTTGCTTTGGGCCTATTATTGCATGCATTTCAACATTTTAATTCAGCCCAAAGCAAATATATATGCAATGATGGGGCCTTCATGGTGATAATACAGTTGAGAACTATTACACAAGGGAAGGAGATGGCAGCGTATTAATTAGTTATCCGTCAGATTTATGCTCATTGCCTATTTAGGGACGATATCATTCTCAATTCTCAAATAAATATAGTTTGTGAATTGACAGTTGCTTTCCATCGCAGACCACCTCGTGTCACCACATCCATCCGACTCTCCGCCGTGTGCACTTCGTGGGCCTCCACAATCCATCCCTGCCTCCACAATCTGCCTCTGTGTTGAATAATAATCTTAGAAACAATATATCATGGGCTTATATGCAAAATGTACAAAAGAACTTAAATAGCTTACTGTAGCAAGAAGGGATATAATTCCAACGGTCATATTGACCTTGTAAGATATATATAGCCACTGTAACAGTAAAAAATATATAACTTTTCAGTATACAAAAATTCTCTTGCCTCCTCAGTTTGCATCTCTAAAAATAACATGGTATCAGAGCTGTAAGATCTTTGACTACAAAATCCATAAAACAACAACAACAAAATCAGCGAGAGCAAATGGCTCAAGAAGGGCAACACGTGGCTACAAACAATTCCTCTAAGCTCACAAATACATTGCTCAATGGCAGAAATTATCTTACATGGGCAAAGGCTGCAGCGAGAGCACTCAGCGGTGGAGATATGCGTGAGTACATCACGGGAGAAAACAAAGTGCCTGAAGTTGTAAATTCGCTTTTGCTAACCGAAGCGGAGAAAAAGGCAATGAAAAAATGGAGAACACAAAATGACAAAATTATAACATGGCTCACGGATTCTATGGAGCCATCTATTGCAGAGTTATTCCTCCTTCCTGACACGGCCTTTGGTTACTGTGCTCTTCGTCTTAGTTGGTTACTATCCTCTTCGCCACCCTCCCTTCGTAAATACATTTAAGATGCAGTAATTTTTTTTCTTACGAAATTAATTTTTAGTGGTTTGTATAAAAGCCATACAGATTTAATTAATTTTATGTATAAATTTTAATTGAGAATTTTTATTCCCTATGATGTATGTATGTATGCACAAATCACAAATATTGATCCTTGCATTTTTCATTGGAGATGCAATATTGTTGGAGACCTTTAACCAAGAGACATCATGTCATGGATCACATGCAAACTCCCTTTTTGATATGTTGGATCTAATACAACTTAGTATGTATTAAATTTCGTGCTAGAGTAGATCATAGCCATGAGTTTTGGCAACATGAGCCCAAACCTTGATCACATGGTTACTAAGTGGTGAGGACATAATTTTTATACAAACATTGTATAGGATCTTGAGAGGTATATGTCATATGTTGGATCAAAAGGATTGCATGTATAAAAAGCTATGTATATATATGTGTTGCAAAAGGTTATATGTATATACAAAATGCTCTCTATTTATTTTTGCAAAATGTTATGTATTTATTTTTACAAAATGCTCTCTATATATTCAATCTGAAATATATATTATTGGCTAGCAAGAGTGGAGGCTAGCTAAACAAAAAAAAAAAAAAAAAAAAAAACGGTTCAGCAACCTTCCTACACGGATTTTTATTTAAAAATCCGTGTAGGAAACAATTATACACGGATTTTTACTTAAAAATCCGTGTAGGAAGGTTACTGAACCCGGTTTATTTATTTAATATTCTGTTTAGGAGAGCTACACGGATTTTAACTAAATATCCGTGTAGGAATGTTGATATTCCTACACGGATTTTCTATTAAAAAACCGTGTAGCTCTAGTTGGATTTCTACACGGCTTTTAATTAGAAATCCGTGTAGATTGTTGATAATTGCACATGGATAAATATCCGTTTGCAAAAGATGGGACATTCCTACACCCTAATATCCTACACTGTTGGAAATCCGTGTAGCTCTAGTTGGTTTATCCGTGTACAATCACCATATTCTGTAGTAGTGGAGCTATGGCAAACCGTGAAAGGTATGTACGGGCAAGAGAACAACTACTCTCGTATATTCCAACTCAAATTAGAAATTCAGCAAGAAAAACAAGGCACGAGAAAACACATAGAGTACCTTGGTACTCTACAAAAGAAAAAAAGATGAACTTCGGTCATACCGGCTGGAAACCACCGACTTGGCAATAATAAAAAAAAAGGCAAGAAGAGGATGATATATTTGACTACCTTGCCGGTTTAAATCCCACATATGAGGCCGTACGAGCTCAGATTATGAACACCATCCCTCTTCCTTCTTACTCCCAAATAAAAAATATAATTCAACAAGAAGAGAGCTGAAGAGAGGCAATGGGTGGTCCACAACTCACAATCGAAGAAGGACACGAGACCCATGGCTTCGTAGCAGCAAAAAATTCTAATTTTCCCAAATTCGGCCAAAACCCTAGATTCAAAAATCATTCAAATAATAGTGAAATCAAGAAATATTGTACAGGGTGTAAGAAGGAGGGGCACACCCATGAAAATTGCTGGTTTTTACATCCCCATTTAAAACCAAAACATTGGAAAAAAGGGATCTCCGGTGGAGGCAGAGGAGACTGGAACGGAGAGAAGACAAAAGAAAAGGAAAGAGGAGGCTATTTCATGGGTGCTGTGAGCCGCGTGGAAATAATTCAATTGAAAAGGTAGAGGAGGCTATTTCATTTGCTGGAAATAATTCAATTGAAATGTGTGGATGCTGTGAGCCGCGTGGGGAAAATGCAGCAGATCAACTGCAGTCGCTAATTTAGCAGATGTCTGTGCTGCTGACTCAACAAAATCAGTCTAGATTTTCTGGTATATCTTCATACTCAAAGAATTTTAATTTGTTATATAAAATAATTATTGATAGTGGTGCTACAGACCATATGTTTGGCAAGCAAGCACTTCTAAAAAATTTAGATATGACAAAAAATGACCAATTTGTCTTGGTAGCAAATGGTATGAAGGCAAAAATAAATTGTATAGGTGAAACTATATTTTGCAACAAAAAAATATTTAATGTGCTATACCTAGATATGTTCCCTATAAACTTACTTTCAGTTCAAAAATTAACAAAAGAATTAAATTGCGACGTGATTTTTTCTTGTAAAAATGTTGTATTTCAGGACCGGAAAACCGGGACGAAGATTGGTGAAGGGTTTCTTGAAAATGGACACTACTTTTTGAACTCAAAAAATTATTTTTGTGCTTCCGCTAAATCCATCGATATCGGACTTTGGCATAGAAGATTTGGACATCCCTCCGACAAAGTTTTAAATTATATTTTGGATTGTAAAAATTTAAATTATGCTAATTGTGAAGTTTGTAAGTTGGAAAAACAAACAAAACTTCCTTTTGCTCATTCCAATAGTAAAAGTAAAGCTATGTTTGATTTAATTCATTCGGATGTATGAGGACCGGTCCCAATTGACTCATACTATGGATTTAAATATTTTGTTACTTTTATTGATGATTTTTCAAGAACCAATTGGTTATATTGACTCAAGTCAAAAAAATGAAGTGTTTAGTAGCTTCAAAGAATTTTCTTGTTTTATAGAAAATCAATTTAATGCCAAATTTAAAATATTTAGATCGGATAACGGAACGGAATTTGTAAACAAAAATTTTGAGACATTTTTTAAAGAAAAATGAATTGTACACCAAACCACTTGCATTAATACACCCGAGCAAAACGGAGTGTCGGAAAGAAAAAAAATAGGCATTTGTTAGAAATGACAAGAACCTTGATGTTCTAAAGTAATGTTCCCAAAATATATTGGTCGGATGCCATACTTTGTGCTACACATCTAATTAATAGATTACAAATTTCAAAGTTAGAAAATAAAATTCCATTAGAAATTTTTTATCAACAAAAAATTACCTTTGATCATTTAAAAATATTTGGATGTACGAGTTTTGTACATATTAAAAGGAAAGATAAGTTAGATTTTGTATCAACAAAAACTATTTTTTTGTTGATATACAAGTTTTGTACCTTTGAATTCTGTCCCAATCCAAACTTCATCTTTGGTCACTTTGTCTGCAAAAATATTGCCTCCCTTACATTAGCCCTCATCCTAACATTGCATATTTAGAAGAGGTCCCCTAGAGAAATACATGTATAGGGAAGATGTGCTTTAAAAATGATAGAAATGCTTTAGAAAACTTTTGTATTTTATTCATCACACAGTTACTATACAACAAAACATATGATTACAAGTATGATTTTTTTTCAGTCATACACGATAGCTTGCGAAGCATTCCTACATAATTGTATCCAGTCATACACGATAGCTTAATAAAGAAATGTATATGAATGTTGGAGCACATTTATACACGGTTCTATTTAATTAACTGTGTATGAATGTTGGAACTCATTTCGAACATGCGCCTTCTTGCTTTACACACATATTTAATGAAAATTTCTCCCATCCATGTATACCATGTATGATTAGTGTTTTTGTAGTATTGAGCGATGACTTATAGAATAAAAACAATAAAGTTGTCCATCACTAGTAGAAATTTGATCTTGTTAGAGGGTATATATATTCAATAAATATATATAGCATTGGGGTAACTGGCTAATTCTAATATTCGTTGTTACTTCTCCCAGACAAACAGTGCCCACGCCAGGAAACAATTTTAATACATATTTTTTTACAGGGTTTTTTTTTTTTTTTTCATTTGAGTTAATGAAAAATATACGTTATTGATTTGGTGAGTTCACTACTACAGAAATACTAAGCATACACGCCACAATTATACACATTTGATCAAAATTTCTATTAAATCCCTGTAACACGAGAGTGAGCAGTATTGTTTTAGGATTATAAACTCTCATATTCACAAATAGAAGTACAAGTCTATACCGCATGCGGTACCGTACATGTCGTATGCAGCATAGCTGGAAGACCGAAACTTAATCTATTTTACAAATTAGGAATGACAGTAAGCATGAACCGTAGGGACCTTTTACTAATTGATTATCTTACTTGTATAAATGTATGATCACCAAAAACAATTAAATCAACCTAAAGTAGTGAAATGTTATACCTTAGTACACAAATCAATCCCGACAGATCAATACCTAAATCTATACTGCACTGTAGGATCATACGCTTGTGAGCTGACGATAAATAAAATATTAGGATTTATAATTATTATTAGTAGTGTGAACTCCGTTCATCAGAATGTATGTGTGATATTTCACAATCAATTATCCAAGAAGAAATATAATTATATCTATTTTATTTTCTATTTCTAGCGAGGCAATCTATAAATATCTTTGATTAAATATATCCCTGAATTGATAACGAATATACAAAAATAAGGAATATTAATTAGCAGGCGTTCTGCCTATTTTTTTTTTGGTTTCATTTATCCAAATATAGCTGTAATTCTCCCTAAATTGGAAAATGACAAAAAAAGTTATTCTTTGCACTATATATGAACTCTTATATTATCAATGGTCCATCTTCCATCCCTCAATCCAATGAGAGCTTATCCTTTGTTGTACCTAATTGCGTTATGTTAGCGCCTAATTGAGTTGGTACAGAATTCAGGCATGTTTCATGGTGTATCTTGATGATTCATGCTGAGGCATAATAAACGATTTCGATCTAACCAGACGTGTTAACCCCTCCATGCGGTATAATTTATATTCCAACAATTATAGTCTTGTTTTCTGATTTAACCCCTCCATGCGGAAGCTAGATAAGGCCTTGAAACTGATTGTAAAACTCAAGGTATCTGTCTAATTTATATATTTTTTTAAGACAAATGACTTCTTCCAGTTTCATAATCAATAGTGTTAGGTCTATCTATCAGTTATGTTGCTAGTGTTATAATTTATAACTCCAGTCTTTCCCTTTGTATTTTAGTGCTTATGCTGGTTATCAATAACGACGGATCTCTTTGTTGCTCAAAGCATGATAACAAAGGCATCTCTCATCCATTGTGGACAAATTGAGATATCTGACTCTCAGGCCAGTCTCTTGTTTTTAAAATCATTTTTGCTGTTAGTGTTGTTGTAGAGCCGCTTACTCGGTTTGCTTGTTAATTGAGATATCTAATTAGTGAGCTGCTTGACTGCTACTGGTGTAGCAATTTAGTTCAAATACTCTTCAATTTTTATATTTTCAAATGGTACAAGCTTATTACAAGTATGTGCAGCTAAACTCCTTAATTTGGTTCAGCTTCTATTGGATATTTTGGGAGTTCAATTGAAAGAAAAAAAAACAGGTGATCAGAACTTGCCACTTTCCCAACTTGTGTAGTGTAACCAAGATTCAAGGCATGGTTGCAGTCTGCCCCCAATCATTTTTGTACAGTGAGTTAATAATTTACCTATCAAACTTTAATAATTCATCTACATTTTTTGTTTTCACTAGACTGGATAGATTTTTAAAATGTAAGCTTTGATGGGGAATCTGCTTCTGATAGGATATATGCCAAGTCTGGTTTGAAGGAGCTCCAACAAATTTCCACAGCTAGAAGGTAAAATGAAAAACTTCTTTTATGAATCACGTACACACTATTAGTTTTTCCTGTTTCTATTGAATAATATTCATTCCACACTTGCACAGACAATAGAGGGCGTCTTGTGGAGAATGATGCATCCTTCACTACTACAGAATATCATGATTGTACATGGATAAATCACCTAGAGCTACACGGATTTCCAATAGTGTAAGATGTTAGGGTGTAGGAAAAGGCCATCTTTTGCAAACGGATATTTATCCGTGTGCAATTATCATAAAACCGACACGGATAAACTATAATAACCGTGTACAGATCTAACTCGAGCTACACGGATTTTTACTTAATAAACCGTGTAGGAATATCCATTCCTATACGGATTTCTAAATAAAAAACCGTGAAGGAATCAACATTCCTACACGGTGTTTTCATTATAAATCCGTGTAGCTCCAATAGGATTTGTACACAACCGTTCTGGTTTATCCGTGTACAAATCCGACTGGAGCTAAACGGATTTTTAATTAACAAACCGTGTAGGTATATCTATTCCTATACAGATTTCTAAATAAGAAAACCGTGAAGGAATCAACATTCCTACACGGTTTTCTAATTAGAAATCCGTGTAGCTCCAGTTAGATTTGTACACGGCTATTCTGTTTTATCCGTGTACAAATTCAAAGGATTTTTATTAACAAACCGTGTAGGAATGTACGTTTATTTATTTACAAATTTCTTCAGGAGACCTACAAGGATTTCTAATTAAAAATCCGTGTAGGATTTTATTATTATTATTTTTTTTAATTTTATTAGTTTTTGGCTAGCCTCCACTTTTGCTAGCCATTAAAATATGCAGCTTTTCTTAAAAAAAAAACCAAATTCCGAAAATGTAATTAATAAATTGCACTAATTAATTTATACAAATCCATATTGTTCATTACAAAATTCTGCCTGAAAAAACCTTGCCCACATATCTCTAACTTCATCCATTTCCTCCTTAGAGTAAGGGTCATTTGTCCATTGAAACTACAATTATAAATTGGTGATTAATTAGTAACTAGAAAATGTAGATGCAAAATTTATTATTGATATTAAAAAATGAAAAATTAATATGAATTACATACATCTTTTGGAAATGTGAACTGTATTCTTTCGATCCAGTTTAACATGCAAAGCATCGTGTAATAACCGCACTCCCATGAGTCCTCCTGTCGCGAGCACTGAAAATTTACATTGATCGGCCTATATATGTTAGAATGACAATAATTTTTTGAACATGACATAAAATAAAATAATTATAGAGGGCTCACCGTTAACCACCCGCAAGTCATCTTATTCTTTTCCTTTGGATCTTTGCTTTGTTGTCCCTCCTCTTTAACATATTTGTTAAAAACCATTACAAAATTAAGTGATTATAATTAGCAATTTTGATACACAATTTAATTAAAATTGAAAAAAAATCAAAGTGGGAAAATTATTCCTTACTGTCTAATAAGTTTGACGACCTTTTTGGCCGTTTGTAGTGAGATTTTTTCTTCGGTCCTTGCAAGAATCCATGCAATAGCACCTATTTAAAGTTGGGACGATGATGAGCAAACACCAGTGTTTGCTCGGCGCAGGTAATTCATTTTTGTAATTATTTAAATTAAAATATAAATAATAAATAATTTGAAAATTGAAGGTTAGAATTAATTAACCTCTGGTGGTATGGCACGAGAATGAATTTCTTTCGATCCTCGAAGCAACGGTGCATTGCTCGGCGCAGGTAGTCGACGGTATCCTTGGGATATAATTCCACCATCGTGGCATTGAGTTTGCTGGGATCCAAAAATATACTCTAGTTTTTCTTTTGTTCAAGCGGCCACAATTCAACACTTCGGTTCAGCTTCCTGAAAAATCATCATATTAAATTAGAACATATATTTCAGTGCTGCACATCTGATATAAATAAATTTTGTTCACTTACATGGCGAAAATGGTGATGTGAGACACATCGAGCCATTTATCGCTACTCGAGGCATGAAAAATATCCAGAAAGTCCTTGAAAGATATCACCACAGTAGATGAATCGTGCAGAAACATCTCCGGGTGGGATGATGATCATGATTTCTCAGGTTCTGTCGGGTGCCGTGATCAATTTGTCATGGAGGCGACAACAATCCCTGGGCAAAAGGCTGTATTCTTGTGCAGTGATCAGAGAGCGGTGTGATGATCCTGGCGCATCAGTCGCGACGATCGCATCAGTCGCGACGCCCATCTCTCTGATCTTCGTGTGTACCGGTGACAAATGACTGTCCTCATCAGCCTGTATAAAATTTTAAATCAATTTCAGCATTTCAAAAGAGCGGATTTGAATGTAACAAAAGATATTGAATATTACCTGATCCAAAATGATCTGATTCTTGGGCCATGGGATAGTGGCCATCCGGACATCATCCAGAGTGTACATCTGCTCGTTCGGCACAGGAAGAGGTATGTGCGTCCATTCCTTCATGACTACCTCGACACGCACCGAAGTATTATTGGTACCGAGCTGATCAGGGTCCACATTTGTCGGTCTTGGCTCTACGACGCCCTTAGCAACAGTAACGGGCACAGTACCGACCCAAATAACCAGCTCACATTTCTTAGCGGTCTGCAATTATCATGTAGTCATTTTAAGAGGAAATGTTACCTAACAACAAATAAAAAAGTAGCAATTAATTAATTGTGATTATGAACTAGTATTACCTTTAGATTATCGAACGCGTCTCCCCAGGTCCCGGAAGCTTGACTGCTGTGCCGAAATCCCGGCGAAATGGGAGGTGGGTGCTCGGATTGCTGCCTAAACTGATAGGATAAGCGTTCGAAGATTCTTGATTCCATCTCCACCATCTCTGCGGCATGCTCCTGTTTCATTTGCTGAAGGAGCAGCTCCATCTTGGCATCCTGCTTTTCACGCTTTTTCGAGATTTTGATGCACCGAAGACATCCTTGAAGCCCACGTGGACCCCCACACCCCTAACCTGACCCGAGTGCTCCGGATTCTCCAGCGTTTGAGACAATTCATCATGCTGCCTCGAGACTGTACGGGCACCCGAATTTACCTCCTCCTCCACCTCCAACTGTTTAAAAAATTGAATAAAACACAAGACTAATTAAATGGAGGCAGTTATAATTTTGTTTGAATGACGCAAGTTATAACAAGAATTAAGTACCATTTTATGAGCCAAGGGCCGCAATTCTTCAGGCAGTTGAATCCTTCCGTCGGCTGTTATCTCAGATCTTGCCATGAACCAACAGCTCCTCCTAGGGTTGGTTATCTTTACAACCGGTGAGTCGGAATCTATGTTTGACTCCAGTATCTTCTTAAATTCGGATGACTTACCCTCGTACCCGCCTGACCCTAAATGGTGCGGGTACTTATTCTTGGCAACAGTACCCCTGTCCCTTTCACTTGCAGCCTTCATTAATCAAAGCCAACCAATTAGTGTAAGGCAGAAAAATGATCAATCCACAAAAAACATAGTTACAATTTTATAAATTTAGTTACCTGGAACTCGGGAGTTTGCTTCATCGCTACGAAGTCATCCCAGATCTCCTGGGTCAACCCTTCAAAGTGTCCGACTGGATTCTTCCCTTTGTTCATCCATTCGGTTACGAGTGTGCTCTTGTATTGCTTCCACCCATCGTTCATTTTCTTTAGAGTTTTCTTTTTCCTGGTATCATCTGTGATGTTCCATTGAGCCTGATTGACACAAAACAAATGTCATTTCAGTTCATGCATGTACAGGAATCAAAAGAGATACTGAAATGGTGACATTACCTTCACCATCTCCCACCATTCTTGTTTTGTCACCTTGCTGAAGGCCCTCCAAGAGGCTGCACGGATATCGGCTTTTCTCTTCGCGAAAATGTTGCACCAATTTGAGTAATGCGCCATGTTTTCCCCCGTCGGACACCCGTCCTTCTTGAACTCGATTTTAAATAGCTTTTTTTCTGTGATGGTTTTGCACGTCGTCGGACCTCTCGTCCTTCTTTGTGATTCCGACTGGGCTACACCTTGCTCTTCTTCGTCTTGGGGGTTCACGTAATGCTCACCCGAATGTGACATGATTCTACAAAGAATAATAGCAAAGAAGGCCGACGAGCACCAGGGAGAACTCGACAAAACAATCAACAATTAACGACGACCAAATTAAATCAAGAAATGCCCAAATAAGGAGGAAATAGAGAGAGAATAGAGATTGTTTTTATTACAAAGAGAGGCCGACGAGGGAGGCGGCGTAGAGGGAGAGGCGGCGCAGAGGAAAGTTGAGGGAAGAGCAGCGGCGGATCACTCCAGGTTTTTTCAAAATCAGAGAAGTTGAGGGAAGCTAGAGTCTGATACTTAGAAATATTTACCAAAATTATAGTATAGCAAGATGGGAACTTTCCACACGGATATCTAATTAAATGTTCGTGTACAAAGGGTATCATACACGGATAATTAATTAAAAATCCGTGTAGTAAAGGTAAGAGTGACACGGATTTTTAATTAAATATCCGTGTAGGATACCCTTTGCACACGGACATTATATAATATATCCGTGTAACTCTAAAAATTTTCATCCACGGGTTTTTATTTAAATATCCGTCGGCGAAGACGAAATTTTTAGCGGGAGATGCGCGCCAGCTAATTTCATTAATTCATCACTGTGAATTACAAAATAAATACATAAAAACGAAGAGTCGCCTTAAACCCGGCCTATATAAACTTCAAAATATTTACTGAACCTATAAACTCATTGTTAACAAAATACAAAATCGGTGTTTTCGGACCTTTGAAAAACAGCGATTTTGTAACACTCTTAATAAATAGTTAAATACAAAATATTACATAAAAATAATAATTAAAAAAACAAAATGAAATGAAAAATGCAAAATAACATTGTTACATGATTAAAAAATATTACATAATCAAAATATTACACGCCCTTTTTCTTTCTTTTCCTCTTTTTTGGCACTTTTTGTACATCGGCCCATAATCCTTCGTTGTGATCAGATCTCATGTAGTTTGCTTCTTCTTCACTTACTGTACCTCGATTGGCACGTCGGTGCAAAATGGAGGTATCTCGTCAAACTGGTTGTACTCTTCTTCGTCCACGACATTTTCAACCCCTAGAATCCTTCTTTTTTCTGATAGGACGATGCTCCACCTAGCATCACTCGGGTCAGTGACATAAAAGACCTGTGCGTCTTGCTTGGCTAGTATGAACGGATCATCGATATACCCGACTTTGTTGAAATCAACGAGTGTGAACCCGTTGTTATCAACCTTCACACCCCGGTCTTCGACCCATTGACACCGAAACAAGGGAATGTTGAGGCGAGGACTATAAATGAGCTCCCAAATTTCTTCAATAACACCGTAATATGACTTTGATGCTATTACAGCCCGGGTATCCCCGGATCTACTAAATTCTTCGGAGGCCGCCACCAACGTCACCCCACTATTTTGCATCGCACTCTTATCACTTTGTAATTTAGTGTAAAATGTATATCCATTAATCTCATATCCTTGGAATGTTCTATTAACAACTTGGGGTCCTTCGCCCAGTAGCCTGACAATTTCATATACGGGCGACCTTTCGGCGTGTTTCTTCACTCTTTCTTTGAGCCATCCTGTAAAAGAACGATTATGCTCATTATTCAACCACTTCTGACTTCTCGTGTAGTTTTGTTGTCGAAGGATTGTCATGTGCTCATCCACATAGGGAGCAACGTCTGCCATGTGATGTAGTACAATTAAATGTGCCTTTTGTAGTTCATCTGTGTCAGCAAATACGGGTTTCAAACCAATTGTTCCTACTTCTTGGAGTCTTCCCTCGTATCGGGATTTTGGAACACCGATAGGAGACACACCGGTCAGGTAGTTAGTGCAAAACTCAACCGCCTCTTCTGTTGAATACCCTTCTACAATGCTACCTTCGGGCCGATGCCGGTTCCTTACGTATTTTTTTCAAAATACCCATGTATCTCTCGAATAGATACATATACCGCAGAAATACAGGACCACAAATCTTAATTTCCCTCACGAGGTGAACAACAAGGTGAACCATAACATCGAAAAAAGAGGGAGGAAAATACATCTCAAGATGGCAAAGAGTAACGACGACCTCCGCTTGCAAATCATCCAATTTGAGCGGGTCTAACACCTTGGAATTAATTGCATTGAAGAAAAAACAAAGCTTTGTAAGGGTCTGCCGAACGGCCTTTGGTAAAATTCCCCGAATTGCGACAGGAATCATCTGTGTCATTAAAACATGACAGTCATGGAATTTCATACCCTTCAATTTCATGTCCTTCATGGACACCAGCTTCTTAATATTCGAAGAATACCCTGACGGGACTTTAATACTGTGAAGGCATTCACAAAAGCTTCTTTTCTCCTCCTTCGACATGGTGCACATTGCAGGGGGTAGGTATGCGCGCTTCCCTTTATCTTGCGGTGCAAGCTTTTGTCGTATTCCCATTTCCACCATGTCTTTTCGAGCGTTAATACCGTCTTTAGTCAGGCGAGGAATGTTCAATAAGGTGCCGATTAAACTGTCGCATACATTTTTTTCAACATGCATGACATCTAGGCAGTGCCGCACCTCCAAATATTCCCAGTACGGTAGCTCCCAAAATATGGACTTCTTTTTCCAAATATTTTTAGGCGGTGCTTTGGTGCATTTTCCGAAAACAACATCAAGATTTTTAACCCGCTTGAAGGCACCCTTCCCATCCAATGTACGACGTGCCACTCCGAGCTCATTTTTCCCATTGAATGTCTTCTTTCTCCTACGGTATAGGTGATTAACGGGGAGAAACCTGCGATGCCCCATAAAAACATTCTTCTTACAATATTTCAACCTCAGCACCTGCGTGTCATCTTCACAGATAGGGCATGCTTTTGCTCCTTTCTTACTGTAACCCGACAAATTCCCGTATGCGGGAAAATCATTCATTGTGCAAAATACCATGGCCCGCAATTTAAAGACCTCTTTGCCGTACGCATCCCATACCCAGACACCAGTCTTCCATAATTTTTGGAGGTCCTCAATTAATGGTGCGAGATATACATCTATATCATTTCCGGGTTGTCTGGGTCCTTGGATCAGTAATGACATCATTATATACTTACGTTTCATGCACAATCAAGGAGGAAAATTGTAGATGGATAAAAGAACTGGCCAAGTACTGTGCTGACTGCTCATACTTCCGAAGGGACTCATTCCATCTGTGCTCACCACAATCCTATGGTTTCTCGGGTCGGAACCAAATTCTTTGAATTGTCTATCAATATTTCTCCATTCAGGAGAATCAGCCGGGTGTCTTAGTTTTCCGTCCTTTTTCCGCTCTTCTTCATGCCAGCGCAATAATTTCGCATCTTTGGAATTTGCAAATAACCGTTTAAACCTCGGTATTATCGGTAGATACCACAGCACCTTGGCCGGAGGCGGGTCCTTTTTTTCTTCATCGTTACAATCGTCAGTTTCGTTGCCCTTACGCTTATAGCGTGAAACGCCGCATCTAGGACATACATGCATGGACTCATACTCTTTACGGTACAATACACAGTCATTAGGACATGCATGTATTCTTTCAATCTTCAATCCCACTGGACATATCAACTTCTTTGCCTGATATATTGTACACGGTAACTCGTTGTTATTCGGGAGCATTTCTCGTAAAAATCGTAGTAAGGACGTGAAACTCTTATCGCTCCAACCACTGTCTGCTTTTAAGTTCAATAATTTCAACACAGCTGACAGTTTGGTAAATGTGATACACCCAAGATACAACGGCTTTTTGGATTCATCCGACAAATACTGAAATTTATCATAATTTTCACCACCAATTTCACATTCCACATCACGTAACATGTCCTCTAGGTTTTCAGTAAACTCGTGTTCTACATTTTCATCAATACTCGTTGCTATCTCATCATCGTCGCAGCTATCGACTTCAACACTATTCAATTTTTCGAAATTCTTATAATCATCGTTGCAATCAAATTCAAAATTATCGAAATTTGATCACTCTCATTTATTTCATCACAAAATTTACCTAGGTACCACTACTTTCTCTAATTTTCTCACCATGCATGAACCAACATGTATATCTCTCCTTAAATCCCCGACAAATTAAATGAGTTATAATTTCTTCCAATTCCACAAATCCTATACAATTTTTACAATCCCTACAAGGACACAAAATGTTGGCCTCCTTTTGCAAAACTCTGTAACTCTCAGCAAACTGTAGAAACTCTTCAACTCGGACCAAATATTCTTCACTGTCACGCCGCATTTCATACATCCAACTTTGATCCATCTGTAAATTAAATTCCAAAAAATGATTGCAATTAATCATGCGTGGTGGATGGTCGACATATGTACAACCTACCGAATTCTTGGCTTACAAAGGGCCGGTTTACAATCCTAACCCACTCCTTGAATATTGTGCCTCATATGTGAACACATGTTAGCGTGATTTAATTAGTATTTGAGAAAAATTCGGCAGCATTTCCCCTTAACCCCCCAAGTACGTGAACATACCACATACTCGTAGGAGCAATAAGGAGAAATGCTGTCGAATTTTTCTCAAATACTAATTAAACCCGCTAATATGTGTTCACATCCTAAATGAGACACAATATTCAAAGAGCAGTCCCAAACCGGGGACTATCCAAAATTAATCCCTATTGGATTAATTTTGAACGGGTATGGACCTACAAGCATATTAATAGGTCGGTTATTGGACATCAATACACTAATCAAACCCTAAACCGTAAATAAGCAATAAAAACTAATTAACAGAAAATTATTGAAATAAAAGAGAAGTATTACTAACCTTAACAAGGAAAAGAGGAGCAAATCACAACTAAAAATCAGCAAATCTCAGATGCCTGCTGCGCAAAAATCAGACTCCAGCCATTCCAGAGGAGAGAGAGTGATCAAAACGGCACTGGAAGAATACTTTTAAGTGAGCTGAACCCTAGATGACCTTTTCTACACGGATAATTAGAGATAAATCCGTTTAGCTCTCCCAACATATCTACAGGGCTATTTAAATAAAAAACCGTGTGACAATCACCATTCCTACACGGATATTTAATTAAATAGCTACACGGATATTGAATTATATATCCGTGTAGGAAGATAAATAGCTACACGGATATTTAATTTATTATCCGTGTAGGATTAACTTTCTACACGGATTTCTTCTCAAAATCCGTTACGAATCTGAAGGGTTTAGGGTTTAGTTAGGGTTGTCCAAATGTCGCGTGGGAGTTCAAACGCTCCTCCCTTAATTCTATTTAATCACCGCTGATTTTAGTGAAAAATCGCACTGCACAGAATTTGCCTCCTAGCGTTAACCAGAATTTTACAAATCGAAAAAAAAAAAACCAAATGGAGAGTCCTCCTAGCGTTAACTAGAATTTGCCCACAGTGCAAAATCCTCCATCTGAAAATCCTACTCCATCTGAAAATTCCGCAGAAAATCCTACGGCCGAAGACCCCCAAGATGATCCCAACTGGGCTCCCATAATTCCTCCACCGTTTCCTATTGCCGCTGGTTACCCTCCTCTCGTTGGTCCATCTGAAACCTTCCAGTTCTCTGATCCACATCCAGACATAGTTGAGTGGAGTCATTTAGCCCCGCCCCCCGTAATTGAATTAACATCATCCCCCGATGAATCTGATCACTACCAGTTCTCTGATGATGAGCGTTACGGTCCAGAAGGTCCTATGGATGATGAGGATGTTTGGTTATCTTTGAGAAGAAGCAAGAGAATTTGGGACAATGTAAACAAGGATGGAGGCAAGAGAATCAACTACTTCCCTAAGAAAAAAAGACGCGGCAATTAGTTGGAAATGTTTTGTATTTTGTTAGTTTTATATTTTATATTTTCATTTTAGTTATATATCTAGATAGTTTTTTTTTTTTCGTGATATCTAGCTAGTTTTTTTATTTTATTTCTGTGATGTATGGTTTTATATTTAAATTTCTGTTTATATTTTTATTTTTGAATAATCTAACTAGCTAATGTTATCTTTAAATATAAAAATAATAATAAAATATGAAATTGAAAAAAATAATTTGAAATTTTTGAACTACACAGATATTAACGTTCAAATCATATTTAATATAATAAAATATCAACATATATATACAGAGAAGTTAGGGTACTTTGATAAATTTTCGGACATATGGAAGAATTTCAAAATCAGACGAGAAAGAAGTGAACTGGGGGGACTTAGAAAATTTTTGAAGACATAATCTGGTTTTGAACTGCTACAAGAAGTCCTATATGGATTTTTATTACAAATTCGTGTGCAATAGATACCTACACGGATATTTAAGTACTTATCCGTGTAGTTCTCCTCTTTTCCTACACGGATTTTTATTAAAAATCCGTGTGCAATAGGTATCCTACACGGATATTTAAGTACATATCCGTGTAGCTCTCCTCTTTTTTATTAATTATCCGTGAGGAATACTTTTTCAACACAGATATTTATGTAACTATCCGTGTAGGAAAAGATGATATTTATTTCAAAGCATGCGCGCTCCATTTATTTCATGTATTCATCACAGTGAATTAGAAATATTAAATATTAATAGATTTAAAATTGAATATACAGAAAATAAACACAGAAAAACAAAGAGTTGCCTTAAATCCTATATATTCTCCGAATCGGTTCCTCTCTTAAACCTATCTTTCTCTAAGTGAAAAAATGTCGTGTGTCACAGAAAACCAACCTATTGAGGCGCCACCACCACCTGTTGAGGCACTACCACCACTTCCAGAGGATTTCATGCCAGTGCCTTGGATCTCACCCGGGTACGAACGACCACCACCAGGTTATCCCAGAAGTTGGCCATGGCCACCATGGCCAACACGCCCACGTCGCAGCCCCAGGGGCCATCCGCCACCGAAGCCCTACATTCGTCGGACAAAGAAAAAATCTGTTGTTTAGAGTTTTTTTTTTTTTTTTTGTTTTATTATATAAAATTTTTGGAAACTTTTGTAATATTTACCAGTAGTAATATATGAAAGTTTACTTGTTTACATTTTTGTTCTTTTGTATTTGTTTTTTGTATTAGTTGTACAATTTTTAATTTGTTAATATTTAATATTTCTAACACAGTGATAAATATTTTTATTTGTAAAATAGTGTACAAGAATGAATACATAAATTATAAAGAAATTAATATTTACAAAGTTCATATCTAAATGAATACATTTCTTAATTTATAAGAATGAATATTTGAAGAGCTTCACAGCAATGAAAACATCCATAAGTTCATTTTTATATTTAAATAATCAAAATGTGAAATTTAAAAAAATAAAAAAAGGGAATCCTACACGGATATTTAACTACATATCCGTGTAGGAATATGAATAATATAATAAAATATTTATATTAATATCATATTTAATAAAATTTCACATCCGTGGGCGATCCTACACGGATATTTAACTGAATATCCGTGTAGGATGATAGATAGCTACACGGATTTCTGCACAAAATCCTTTATGAATCTGAAGGGTTTAGGGTTTACTTAGGGTAGTCCAAACGTCGCGTGGGAGTTTAATCTATATTTTGTATAATTTATTGCTTTCCATAAAAAAAGAACTTATCAAAATATTTATAATTCCTAAAAGGAACTCGTCAAAATGACATAAAATGCAAAATGTAAAATTAATGCTCTCCATAAAAAATCACAACAAACCATTCCGACACGGATGTTTAATTAAATATCCGTGTAGGATTGTTCTTTTTTTTTTTTTTTAGGTAGCCTCTATTTGGTTGATTTGGTTGATTTGCAATTTTGCAGGTCCTATTGTAGCAGTGTGCGGTTGCACCTGTGGGTTTAGGAAGCCGCGAGTGATTTTTGAATTTCAGCGCACACAAATGCATATTTTCTTTTCGCCTACGTACCCACAAATGCAAGCGCACACTGCTACATAAGGACCTAAACTCATTTGTGCCTCGTAGAGAGAGTGATCAAAACGGCGGGAAGAGAAACTTGATTAAATTTTTTTTTTTTTCATTTCCCCCCCAAAGAGAAAGACTGAATCCTCCATCTCAAAGAAAATCAATGGAGGAGAAACTTAACCTATATCTCCTTAACCGTGTGGAGAGAGTGACCTTTCCTAAACTCTTATGTGCCTCGCTATTTAGATATTAAACCCTAGATGACCTTTCTACACGGCTATTTAGATATTAAACCGTGTAACTCTATCGACATATATACACAACTATTTAAATAAAAATACGTGTACAAATAACTCTCCTAACACGGATATTTAAATAAATATCCGTGTAGGAAATGTAAATTTCAAACGGCTTTTTTGAAACACTATTTTTTAATGAAATATCCGTGTGGGATTCTTAGAGATATCATTGATCATTGGAAAAATCCTATTTGGTACACGGTTTTACATAAAACTGAGAAAATCCGTGTACAACCACAGTGTAGGAAGCGCCATTCTGTAGTAGTGCTTATTAGACTTGAAACAGGAAGCTGATCATGTCATCTCATTAATACATCCTTCAAAGACCTACGTGGTATCTACTTTAAAGTACAAAACTTTCAATAAATATAAACAGTGACTAATCCATGTTGGGAATTAGTAGATAAAAAACAGAACACACAGAATTGGATTTTCACACAACTTAATTTTTCTTAATAAACTGATACAAGACACAGTATTTAAGATGGACCATATTCCTAATTTAGCACCCACTAACTTTATCACAACGCTGCTATAATTAGCCTATAATCAACCCACTACATGACAAACTAAATATAGAAACTACCCTTTCTAAACTACTCCCTGCACACATCTAAACAGAGAACGTGCTGCCTATTTTTGACAAAACCAGAAATAAACCTGCTACTAAAAATAAAACTGCTGCTTCTAATCTGCACCTTCTATGCCTTGCTGACTTGGATTACATTCAACACTCCCCCTTAATCCAAAGTCATCTACGTCCATTATTCTTCGATACCAAACAAACTTCTCTCTTGCAAGAGCCTTGGTCATGACATCTGCAACTTGTTCATTCGTATTGACATACTCCAATTCGATTTCCTTTTGCTCAACCAACTCTCGGATGAAATGTTGCCTCGTATCAATATGCTTCGTACGACTATGAAACACCGGATTTTTGCTCATTGCAATCGTTGACTGGTTGTCGCACTACTACAGAATGGCGCTTCCTACATTGTGGTTGTACACGGATTTTCTCGGTTTTATGTAAAACCGTGTACCAAATAGGATTTTTCCAATGATCAATGATATCTCTAAGAATCCCACACGGATATTTCATTAAAAAACAGTGTTTCAAAAAAGCCGTTTGAAATTTACATTTCCTACACGGATATTTAGTTAAATATCCGTGTAGGAATTGTAGAGAGCTACACGGATTTTTATTAAAAAAATCCGTGTAGGAAGGAGTTATTGTAGACGGATTATTGTTTAAATAACAGTGTAGAAAGGCTAGAGAGCTACACGGATTTTTATTAAAAAAATTCGTGTAGGAAGGGGTTATTGTAGACGGATTATTGTTTAAATAACAGTGTAGAAAGGCTAGAGAGCTACACGGATTTTTATTAAAAAAAATCCATGTAGGAAGGGGTTATTGTACACAGATTATTATTTAAATAACAGTGTAGAAATGCTAGAGAGCTACACGGATTTATAGTGAAAAATCTGTGTAGAAAGGTAGTTTTAGAGTTTTGGTTATATAAAAAGGTCTTTTCCCTCCAACACCGTTTTGATTCTATAATACTCTCTCTATCTCTGTATTAAAATATTGGTCTGATTTCAGCTCATAGCACAACTGGGATCTGAGATATTTGAAGTTGTTATTTTCTCCTCTCTATCTTGCTAAGGTTAGCCACGTATGTATATATATATTTTTTCTTTCTCTAATTTTCTGTGACTTATTATTGTTTATTTAGGTAATGTGTAATTATTATTACTTATTTCTCTTTTATTTATCTTTTTGGTTTTGTAGGGCTTTGGTTGGTTACTGTCCTCTTCGTCTTGGTTGGTTACTATCCTCTTGGCCACCCTCCCTTCGTAAATACATTTAAGATGCAGTAATTTTTTTCTTACGAAATTAATTTTCAGTGGTTCGTATAAAAGCCATACAGATTCAATTAATTTTATGTATAAATTTTAATTGAGAATTTTTATTCCCTATGATGTATGTATGTATGCACAAATATTTGATCCTTGCATTTTTC